>CATQJL010000223.1:76769187-77418205 GCA_958299035.1 Cylicocyclus nassatus
AACGATGTGGAAAAAGGAATGGGGCTGAGAATGCCCAAAAACGAATATCAGAAAACAAGAGCAAAGCTCCCATTTCCGCATTTTCAGAATGTTCGCATGTCCTAATTCGAGACAGATGCCTGTGAAAACTATGCAACGGCTTTCTGGAACGAACGGTATAGCCTTGAGCATGAAGAAAACGAAGCGAGAATGAACGAGTGCAAAAGCAGAGGTTTTGTCGGACATGCAGAGCAGAAAAGCGCTCATTTTTCAACCCCGCTTCGAGTTCGAAGTTCTTTTGATCAAGAAGGGAAGCGGGATAGAGGAATAAGGCCAGTGAGAAGAAAATCTGGGAGAAAACGTTGAATACGGTCAAAATTCTCCAACTCCCGCCGTTCAAAACGTGAGCGGGGCGGTTGCAGCGCATGCAGCACAGTTCCGGAATGTTCCAGCACAATGCGGGAACTGTGCGGGAACAGTTCCGGAATATGGGAATTATACTTGGGTCCGAATTGAATGGAAATTCGATCATTCGAATAAAACCTTCGAATATATTCGCATTCGAAATTTGATATTTGGAATTTTTTTCAATTTCGAATAATATTCAAAACTCGAATAATCAAAAATGAAAAATCGAATAAAATTCGAAAACTCGAATAATCAAAAATAAGAATTTCGAATAGAATTTATTCTAATGTTTTATTCAAATGTTTGTTCGAATTCGTATTCGAATAAACTCCGTATTCAGATCATTCGAGCTTGTTGCAGTGCCAAACTGAGTATCAAGCTCACTTCGTCTGCTTTTTTTCCACAAAGCTCTATTGCATCTTTCTGCAATCGTGATTTTTGAACTGATGAAAAATCTCCTCCGACTGCTTGCGACAGTAAAAAAATTAGGTGTGGATTTTAATTGGTGCTTTTGCGATCAAGATAGTTCGCATTGCGATCGGCACTAAATCAACAAAAAAAACTTATCCCATAGTATTGTGAATCTTAAGGCATGCATTAATATCGCCGCTGGGAAAGGAATCGCGGCTTAGAAGAAAGCTTCATATCCTGAAACTCCAGATACCTAGAGAATCGTTGGGGTAGGCGGCCATACGATTTATAGGCAAGCGGGCACCAAAAAAGTTCGCCGATTTTTTGCAGTCCACTTGCAGGTATATGAAATAATGTTGGCTACTTTTCAGACCAACTCTGGTAAAACAATCTAACGAGCAACCGAATACTTCTTCATAGCTTACAATTAGTTGCGGCGCAGCGGCTGCATTCTCACAGAGTTTTCGCGAGAATATGCAAATTTGTTGAAGGCCGCATGGTTCTTTGTGAAGGACCGCACAGCGCGTAGGGTATCCTCCGCTGAGAAAAAGTACCCCAAACTCGGGTAATTAAAAAACGATGAGAACTCTGCTATATAAAGTGCTACATTTGCTCGGCGTACGCACGAAACTGCGTAACAAAAGTCAGAGCGCTCGCTGAAAGAAATTATTTGACGATCGCTGCAGAAAAGTCTATATTGCTGCTCGCTGGCAAAACATGCGACCGAAGAAGGAAAGTTCCGCCCACTGAAGTTTTGGCCACGCCCCAAAATTTTGCTGACTGCTTGCAGAAAAGCGCGAGTTCGCGGCCCGCCTGCCCAGGGCGATTATCTGAGTATTCGGATTTCACGCTGTTCACTTCCTTGTAAGTATCCCTACTACCCTTTACTATAAACATATTTAGCATGAGCGTGAAGCTGTGCAGACCGCATCTTCCCATTTGTACGATCCCATATTGCCGGCGGTCCACCATCTTCTTTTTCAAAGTCAATTTTTTCTCCAAACGTGCCAGAGTTTTCCATTTAGCTGATCAAACAGTGCTATGCATGTTCCCGATAAGTACAAACGATGTATTGAAGTCATGAAATTTGCATGAAAAACAAATCGAAAGTTGGGGTTTATCGAAAATTTTGACACTCAAAAACTCATTGGCTCTTATCAGAAACATGCTTGGCAGGGGAATGGTCAGAACTTCTCCCAGTCATACTAAACAAGCTGTATATCATCGGACTCGTCTTGAAACGCTCATCTGAAAGATCTGTTCAACACGTTTCAAAATACTCATTGGTTGTTGGTGGATATGCTTCTTTCTTGTAATGAGAATACCCAAAGTCACTACAAATCCGCGCCATCGGGCTGCCTTTCAACGAACTATTTGTTGAAATTCGAATATTTTTCTCGTACTTGAACGCTTATAATTCATTCCAGATAGTCGCTGGCAGAAAAAAACATATATCTAAAAACAAGGTTTAAAGGCGAGTCGATGATATATGGCTTGTTAAAACGACTGATTTAAGTTCTGATTACTTTCTCGTGAGTTAAATTCTCAGCATTTCCTCGTTAGCGCTGTTGTGTTAGATACTCAGCACAACTTTGAAAATGTTTTCGTTAACTTCGAAGGAAAAGAATGACTTTGAAAGAAAAATGTGGGCCGCCGGGGATCATCAGGGGATCGTACAAAAAGCTGGAAGATGCGGCTTGTACGGCTTTCGCTCCTGTTCAATACGCTTATAGTGAAGTGTAGTAGGGATACTTACGGAAGCTCCAGATGTCTGGAATGCAAATGCATAAGGCCCTTAGATGACAGGCATGTGGTGAAAATGTTATTGGCTCTGTTCGTTTTCCTACGCATATGTAGCAGCTCCAGTGTTTATTTCATACTTTATTATCAGCTGATTGTTGTTGGTAGGTTATTTGCAACTCCTTAAATTTACCTTACCTTGCATAATGGCTTATACAGCAATCGGAAATCGTTATTCCTGGCAAGTTCATATGCTACTTTATCCCACGTCTCCCACGTTCTAGAAGTTGAATAATCCAGGAAGTAAATGAAACTCAGCTGATAACGGCAACCCACCTATAATACACTTTGAATATGATCGTGTCTGGAATATTCCGATTACAATCTCCATAAACCCAATCTTCGATTTTCTGAACCAGCGGGTTCTGCTCTATCGGATTTGTCTTAAGGTACATCTGAAAATTGAGGGTTAAATGATTTTGCCGTTGCAAATGCGGTGTCAAAATTGATTCACAAAGCATCGAAACTTTTGAATTAGATTTTCTGACTGTTAGAGTTAGAATGCTTTGAATTTAACATGCATAAAGTCACAAAAGCATGTATAGCTAAGGAAATCGGAGACTCACTATGGGTACCTCTTGGCCAATTTTCTCATTGCAATATCTTTTAAATCCTCGTGTGAGAGCTTCAACTTCAGGATCCGTAAGTAAAGGTTTTTCACGTTCAACGAATTTCCACCAATAATAGTCACAGTAACGGGCAGAAAAGACTGGAAGCTAAATTGTTCTCATTACTGCCGGTCAAAAGCTTAAAAATTACAACTTACAATTAAGAAAAAGTATCGCAACATTTTGAATGGTGCACGGCTGTTCATATCACTATGAATACTAAACTGGGCGTCCAAAGATCAAATAAGAAATGTTGCAAACGCGCGCTCAAGGGCTGTTTGCTGCGACGATGTGTGGGTGAACTCACGCGTCATGCGTGAAAATGTATTATTACTTGTACAATAACTGGCTCGAATTCATTTAGTGGACGCAAGTGCATGCTTCATAACATTTTAATTTTGAATAACGACATTCGCCACGCTTTTTGCACGAATTGTCCACATCTACGTAAAAATAAAAAACAATTTTATAGTGCGTAGTAAAGTGTCTCATTCGATCTCAACTGGAAAAAATTTTAGTTAAGGCTTCGACAAGTCAGCTTGCTCTGAGTCGAGCCATTTATTGATGATGCCAACTACCCAAGATGATATGATTGAGAAAATTACTCCATGCAAGTATACAAGTCAAAGCGTGTCCGCCAAACATTCACATCTAACGAAGAGATGGTCGGAACTTAACCTAGCCGTCCCAAACAAGCTGTGTACCATCGGATTCGTCTTAAAATGCTGTTTTCAAATATCTGTTTTCTATCCGCCAGAAGACTGTCTGGGAGGAGTTATGAGCGTTCAAATACAAGACAACCTTCGAGTTTCCACGAATAGTTTCCCTTGGAAAACAGCCTGATGACGCGTCTTTACAGTGGTTACGATTATTTTGATTACAAGGAAGAAGTACATTTACTGTAAACCTAAGTAAGTGCTTTTGAAACCTATTTCGTGGAACATGCTCCACAGAACCCATGACTCGCACATTTCAACGCTAATGACCTGGGTTGAGCAAGAGGTGAGGCACTAGTCCTTCAAAAACGATCCCTTCCCCCGTGAAAGCCCCTAAAATGACCCCTCCGCTTCACCTCCAGGACCTTAGAAAGTGTTATGTTGAAGAAGACCAGCCTTCACTGTAGGTTTCTATTTTTTAAAAGTCTGTAGGCTCCACTTTCTGCGATTGCACAAACACACGCAACTTGACGAAAGGTTTCGGATGTGGATAGCCCTCTTTTCAAAGCTATAATTTTCACAGGGGTGGAGTGTTTGGCTTCACATTTTCAATATAGCAAGAAGAGGCTTTGCGCTTAACACTTATACTAAAAAAGGAGCGATTTTTGAATACTGAAGGCAAGTTAAGGGGGTCAGGCGCAACCCCTCAAAAGCTCAGGCGGCCTGACCTTTTGAGGGGTTGCGCCTGACCCCATTAACTTTATTTTCGAGGAAGCTTTTCTATCCAAGTTTTATGTGATTCGCTAGCACAACTCTCGAAGATTCCACAATAAGTGTTTGAGCTTGTTTCAAATTGTTTTGGCCTTGTAGTAATCCGTAGAGTTAAAGCACTTAATGTGAAGAACGCGCCGGTTGGAAATTTGGCAGCGCTTCTTACTTCACTATTTGAAAGCGATATGAAGCCTGATTTCTAGCATAGACTTGTAAGGAACGATACTTTGTTACGAGTATAAAAAAGCTGACTATTTTCACTTTTGAAGCCAAGTTAATCATGTTTGAAAATCACGCTTTCTAGACGTTGCGAAACACTAGAAAATGCGGTAGGTAATGACTTTAGAGCCCATAGAGATAATCTAACATGCTGATTACGGAAATAATACCCATTTCACACAGCAAGCCTACTTGGCGACCTCATGATATGTGAAGGTAAAAGATGAAGACTTGAATTTGGCTGAAATTTCGATCGTGGAAACAATCAGTATGCTGTTCACGACCGTCATTCCTTCAGTATTGGTGATTGCGATATCCACCGGACTAGCGCTTTCTTCACCTTCGTAGTATCACCCCAACTAAACGGATTCGGTTCTTAATTACGACCCCCCCCCCCCTCAGTCATACCCCCAGGACGACCCCCCAGATTGGGCGCGCCTGACCTCACGCTCAACCCTGCTAATGACTCCTCCCAGATAGTCGCTTGGCAGGTAATAAACATATATTTGTGATCACTGTTCCAAGACGACTCGGATAATGGCACGCTTGATATAACTGGGTTATTTCTAGCCATTCTAACCATCCCCTGCTAAGTGATTGGTATTGGCGGTGGAGATGTGGCCCACTTGTTAGATCTTGTTAAATATCGTCAGCCTGCACTGTGGCTCCTTACTCGTATTCCTTCGACATGTTGAACTGACGTGTATTGTAAGTTACTCAGGAGTAACTTACAGAGGTTTCTCTGCGTATCATTCATTCTTTGACCAAGAGACGCGAGACCGCATTGCACACATTGTCTAAACAAGCTTAATCGTGTATTTAGCAGGTTTATATACTTGTCATTTATCTCATCCAGGTTTAATCACTCTTTGGAAACAGGGAAGAACAAGCCCAAACATGTTAAGACAATGTCCGCATTGCGGTCACGCATCTCCTAGTCGTAGAATAGATGATATCATCATCCACACGCTATTCAAATCAGTTCATCGTGTGAGTCTAACTGAATGTGAATTTTAAATTAGACGACCTTGTCAGGGAGACAGACGGTCAAATGAGATTGCATTTTGCATTTTTACAGCTTGGGAAATGTCCGTCGTCACTTCACCTTAAAGAATCTCGGATGAGGACTTCAGTCCAGTTAACCTGAACTGAATTATTTTTACTACGGGCCTATATGTTTATGTCCGATTCGTCCTTTTCCTAAGACGACGTTTTGATATCTAGACCCTCTTCAAAACTTTTTCGTAAAGAGACAGGTTCTAGTATAGTTTTCAGTTATTTTCGAATTAACTCATCTTTTATATTGATTGTCGTCCAATTGTTTTTCCTTGGTGTGAGATCCTCTGCGCTGTAAATAGGAATAGACTTTTCTCAACTTGTTCATCTTTATTGTGTTCTTTTTTCCTTGTGTTGTCATTTACAATTCGCTTTATATACAGCGTGTCCCAATAGTTAGTACATAGTTTTTGACCGTTAACAACTCTCTTCCCACTAAGTATTTTCCTTAGCCTCAAGCGCCATCCAGTAGAGGAAGCTCAAACTTAGATATACAGTATGGAGGGGTGTAATCTGAATTATAGCTAATTCCTTGGTTGTTGTAATTAGTCGGTTGCGAAGCTAAATTTATCAACAATTAAAGAATGACAACATTTTTCTGGCTAATGTATGTTGAATTATTAGAAACCCTTCTCATTTTTTCTCTTGAACACAAAGTCTTGCAGAAACAGATGATTACTGACTAAAACATTTCTTCTTGTATTTTTATAAGACTCGAGACTTTTGATTGATCAAATCAAGCTCTACAAGATGGTTTTAATTAAGCATTTAAATTCAGCAAAGCTGAAGCAAGATCTTAGAATTTCAAAATGCCCAAAAAGCATCCTGCGTAGCTCTCATTAGCCCACGCATGTAATTCCTATTGAAAAATTGTCACTACAAATGCTGTACTTTTTGGAAACCCAAAAAATGGAAAAAAATTATTATGTTTTTCGCATACATTGCTGGGCAGTCCTCATCATAGGTGCGATAATGTGCGAACTTGCTCACTCCCCCCCCCCCCATTCACCCCTGAACCGGGGGAAACAGGGTGACCCCTTCACCAAAAGCCGAGAAAAAATCGACAGTGAGGTAAGGCTAAGCAAAGGAGATATTAGTACGGGAATTGTTTGTGTATCGGAAAGGAGGAAGAAGATTTTCAGGGATTCACGAACTTTTGAAAGGAAAAGTAGTAGCTTCTGTAGTTGCACAGCAACGTCAGCGAGGAATGTTCCGTGGAACAACGTTTCCCTCTGGTTTCAGGGAATAAATAATTTTATCCTTTCATGAGAGACCTAATGAAAGCCGAGAAAAAATCAACAGTGAGGTAAGGCTAAGCAAAGGAGATATTTGTACGGGAATGTTTGTATATCGGAAAAGAGGAAGAAAATTTTCAGGGATTCACGAACTTTCAAAAGGAAAAAACCTTCCTAATAAAAGGTGTGAGTAGTGATTTCTGGTTATTCACGAGTTTTAAGATAAAAAATCCGTAACTTTTGCAGACGAACAACTTCTACAAGGAACTAGTCATTTTCGGAACCGCCTCATCCTCCGCTTCTAGAGAGTATACAGCATGTCTGAGATCGGTGCAGAAAAGTGCCTGAGTGAAGGGTGTGTCTAATGATTTTAGATTTTTCGAGTTTCTGATATAGAAAAATTTATAACTTCTTTAGATGAACATCTTGTACGCCGAGATGTATTGCAGGGTCAAGCGTGTTGATGCGATCCGGGACCCTCATTTACGACCCCCCCCCCCCTTGGAGATTTTTGCACGGACAAAAAAATGACATTCTTGAATTACAAAAGATGTTTTCGACTTGAAAGCTTACTTCCTACCTCTTCCACAGTTTTTCCATCGAAAAAAATCGCTTGAGCGCCGTCCAGAACGACGTCAAAAACGTGCACGAGCACGGTTGTTTAAAAATTCGTAACTAAGGCCAGGAAAAGACTGAGAGGCTGCAAAGCACAGGTTCTGTAGTATGGTGCCCAGACTATCTATAGAAAAAGTTCCATCTTGAGGAGCAGTAAGCTCTAAAAAAATTCAGATGCGACTGTCGCAAATTTAGATGCGATCCTAAAAAGCAAAAACTGGGATTTTTGAGCTTGAAATTTTGTAACTTATCAGATAAGTTATAAAACAGCCTGCAATTTTCATGAGGGAGAGTAGGAGGATGGCCTCATATTACAGCAGAATGGCAGCTAACAAGCTTCAATAGCTTTGAAGAAATTTGGATGCGACCCAAATACGACCCCCCTTTCCTGATTTTTCGTTACCATACATAAAATTATAAGAAAATCCACAGTTGACAAATTAACACCAAATTTTGCACTGATGTAGCAGAGCGTCTCCAAAGTACAGGAAATCATATGGGCCCGTGAAAAACATTACAGAAAGATTTTGAATTTTATGATGGTCATAGCTGGTAAAGATATTCGCTTTTGTCGAGTGTGTGAGGCTTCAGGAGGGCTTCAGAAGCAAGATTTCTAGGGCAATCGGTACATTTAGCATTTTTATCAAATCATACATTTTTTAAAAGTGTTTTGAGCTCTTGTGAATGTTTTTTTTTGAGAATTTCTACAGATTTTTTATCTTTTTCATTTTGATTTCTACTTTTTTATAGATTTATTGTAAAGAATAATTATCTGCTTTTTGATTCCCTTTTTAAGCTTAGAGTTTTTTTAGCCTAACTACCTTCTCTTACGACCCCCCCCCCGTTGCGACAGTCGCATCACAAGCTTGACCCTGATTGGAACCGTCTCATCCTCCGCTTTCAGGAAATATATACTTTGCCTAAGGTCCTTTAAAAATTGCGGGTAAAGGGTGGGTGAGACTTTTATAATGGGAGTCTCAAGTGGAGGTTTTTTTTACCATTGTGAAAAGTCGTCTACTTGAGCACTCCCATTAACGAGTCTCACCCACCCTTCCCCAGGCACCTTATTCGTTGGACCTTAGGCAAGGTATATATCTTCTGAAAGCGGAGGACGAGACGGTTCCAATGGTGGTCATCTCGGCGTACAAGGTGTTTATCTAAAGAAGTTATAAATTTTTCTATACTAGAAACTCAAAATTCTCCAAAAAACGCTAAACACACCCTTCACTCAGGCACTTTTTTGAACGGATCTCAGACATGCTATATACTTTCTAAAGGCGGAGAACGAGGCGGTTCCGAAAATGGTTAACTCCTTGCAAAAGTTGTTCGTCTACAAAAGTTGCGGATTTTATTATCCTAAATACTCGTGCATACCCAGAAATCACTACCCGCACCATTCACTAGGCACTTTTTTCAATAGACTCTAGGCAAACCATATATTATCTGAAGCGGAGGACAAGATGGTTCTCAAAACAGTTTTTTGCTGGCGTTGCTGTTCATCTACAGAAATTACGAATTTTTCTTTTAAAAATTCGCAAATGCTCAGAAGTTGTCTAACTCTTTCCGAAACAAATGTTCTCGCATGCACAACTTCTATAAACAGGCAGGCTGATGTAAAAAAGAGAAGAGGGAAAATGTGAAAAAATACAAGTATTAGTCAGAAGCATAATTGTGTGCTAATCCAGCAGCACATCGGTTCACATTTCAGAAAAAAGACAACCAGTGATGGCAAGGAATTGAAATTTGTACACTTTGACTAGGAAAAATGATGAGAGAATATATCATGGCACACCTCCCCCGATCGACATTTTATAATTTCTTCACCAAGTAAAACACTCTTTACTCGAGGGGTTGTGAATCGCTGTAAACCCCTCCACCCTGGAGGGGTCATTCTCACCTTGTCGCACGGTATGGTCCACGGTTCCTGCGGTTCCTCATTCTTTTCAAGCTTTATGCAGCCCTGTGCTCGCAATAACTCCAACGATGCAGACGCGCTGCTTCATACAAAGTACTTTGGCCTACATCCTTTCAACGAAGTGTAAGAATGTTTTGATTTGACAGGATCAAAAAGATATTGTTTTTGACTGTTTTTGAGTGTGTTTAAGAAATTTTGCAAATTTGGTTCAATTTTTTGAAAATTCTCCCGGAAAATTTTATTGTAATCGAACTTCTTCTCTTTTGATTTCCTTCCCATAACTTTGCGTTTTTTAGCTGTGATTGACAAGCATTACACCTATTGCCATATAGAGCTGGTTCGTATTCGCTTGAAGAGCTTTACAATTTAATCACCTAGATTATATTGTAACAATATTTCGGAAAAAAGAAGCAGAAATAGCTTGTTGTAAGGGAATGAAACGTGTTGCATAAGTTATGAACAATCCGTGGAGTCAAACTGGATTTTCTAACAAAAAAATCAGGACTGTAATTTTCAAGATTTTCTGCATGATTACGTATTAAACGCTATTGTTGATCTTTTAGGGGTAGAAATAAAGAAAGGGTATGCTGAAAATGCTCGGTTTCGCGACATCTGTCGGCGTCTGGTGACGTCTTTGAATAACCGAACCATTTGTAAAACTGCCTAATTAAATATGAATGTTCATACCTTTGAGAAAATAGCTGCACAGAATGTCGTCAAGCAAGTGGTGGTGGTGTCAAAACGTCTGAAGGAAATGGAATCTGCTGCAAGTGTTGATACAGTAACACAAGTCTTTAATCAACTAGCTCAAAACGTTTCTGCTTCCTCACATTTGCGCGGAACGAGTCGCACGCGATACACTTCTCACGTATAGTCATACCTCGAGAGAGGCATTTCCACGATGGATCATAATTCGTAAGCACATATTCGGTAGAAAAGACTCGACACACTTGTACAACTTCTAGGAGTTGCGCGCCTGCGCAGTGATTTGGGCGCAGTGGAATGAATTAGCGGTTTGGAATGAATTAGCGCCAACATTAGCGGTTTTTCGCAGTGGGCGAGGTATGACCGAGGCCTCAGTGACAGAGCGTGTGTGCAACCTTCCTCGATTCAGATAAACCAAAATTGAGATGATGTTTGATTTTAGTCACTCTTTTGCTTCCTTGTCTGCTCTTTCTTTACGGTTTCAACAGTGCGCATAGGAAGTGCAAACCTCGAGCGTTGCGCATGTGCGTCAACAGTTGCGCCGATTCCGATGGTAACAAGCTGTCTCTGTGTCCTGCCCGCATCCAAAACGATTACCGACGACGTACTATCGAAGAGGCCCAAAGCGACAAAAATAGATAGCAGAAGTTCCGGATGCTGCGAGTCGTGTGGAGCTGATATTCTAAATTTAGAAAGAGCCTTTGTCGTAATCCTGCATTTGCCCTTTTCAAAATCGGAACCTGAAAAGGTTCGAAGTGATGAAAACATGGGAACCGAGCATTTATGCGGACGCTATTTTTGAAGTTAGAAAAAGGTAACAGTTTCATATCAATGAGCTCTACGAAGAATAATATAATAACACAGTAACATATAATGAAATGAAGAAAATTAGGGCCGTGTGGTGGTGGTTCTCGCAATAAAAAACCACAAAAACGATTACACAGTACGATCTTCTTCAAGTCCTTTTCATTCCTCAGTATTTGCCAAATCAGAATTTTTTTTTTGGCGCGGTCTAAACCAAGGGGTTAAGTGAAAGCTACCTTGAACGCAAGAGGACGCCCATATCAGGTGTTTGGCGCGATCCGTTGTCAGCCTCTACTGGGTAGGGGTCGTGTAGGAGTTGTCAAAAGCCTTGCTATCTGTATCAGCAGGAGGTAGTCAAGATGGAGCACCGCGGGGATGATCCGGCAAAAAGCATTGCAGGATATCCATTTGTACATAAATCTTTGACTCTGGATGGAGAGATTCTTGGAAGAACTGAATAGATTTAGAATCAGCATACAGTGTTGAATCCAACTTTAGAATCTGATTTTGAATCGAAACGATTCAAAATTCAGATTAATAGGCATTCAAACTTGAAATCGTTTTGATAAAAAGATACGAGATTTCGGAGTTTTGACATCATAAAAGTTGGACTTTTTCAAGCTTATTGTAGCGTCAGTTTACTCGACGAAAATGTTCTAACAAGGGAGCGATCCCAACTTAAGGTGGCGAAATGGAATAAACCGCATACCATTAGATGCGTCTTGATGAGCTGATTCCAAATCTACCTTCCATATCTGCGACAACGTTATCTGGAAGAAGTTATGAAAGGTTAAAAATGTGAAGTAACGGGGGTTTTGATGGGTAATTTGCTTTAAAATCCAACTTGGAAGTGCACGACTAGCATCATATTGAGTGTACTGATTCCAAGGAATGCTCACATTCAAAGAAACGCAAATAAAGTTTTTGAACAGCTAAAAAGCAACTAAAGTTCTTTGGTAAAAGCTATGAGCAATGAAAAGTCCAAATTTGGCAAATATAAATAGCAATACCTCGAAAATTAGTTGCTCAAAAACACTTATTTGTGTTTCTTTAGAGTGTGAGCATTCCTTGAAATCAGTACACTCAATATCATGCTAGTCATACACTCCCAAGTTGGATTTTGAAGCGAATTATGCATTAAAAGCCCCAGTACTTCACGTTTTTAACCTTTCATAACTTCTTCCAGATAACGTTGTCGCAGATATGGAAGGTAGTTTAGCAATCAGCTCATCAAGACGCATCTAATGAGATGCGGTTCATTCCAATTCGCCACCTTAAGTTGGGATCGTTCCCTTGTAAGATGCATCTGGGCCTGTAGTAATCCCCCTCCTGGCAGTCGCAATGTTGCGATGCACAGCACGAAACCAGTAGGTGTGTGGATGCGATTCAGCGGCGGTTATCTCTTGTCACGACCGCAGGGTGAACTTGCACTAACTGAAGTAGTAGTTTGTTTATGTTAGTACCTTTTTCTTGTGTTTCGATATCTGATGTTTTGCGTTGTCATTTCCCTCTATTACTAAAGAGAATGGCGCTTTTTGTTTATTTCCACAAAAATTCATCTAGTAAAAGCTTGCAAAACTGGTCTCACATAGGGCTCGTACTCCGTTGTACTCTCAAACAGCGTGTCCGACAGTGGCGATGCTCTACACACACTGCTTGTTTTAACACCATCAGTAGGCGCCTTTATTGTAAGCATGTTTTAGAGAGTACATACCTTTATGCATCTTCTCGCTCACTTCTGTGATTTTTGACAACACATAGGAGTGAGCCTTATAGAAAAAAATTTTTTTCGGGGGTCGCTGACGGATTTTTTTTTCGGATTTTAGTGGGGACCCACAAAAATTCTGAGAAATACCCCTAAAATTTTTTTGGAGTGCGTGGCTGACGTCGCGCACTTTCATTTGAAAAAATTTTTTATCGCTCCCCCCCCCCCACCCGGACGGAAATCCTGGGACCGCCAATGCTACTATCATAGTAGCAGTGGCGGTCTACTATCTTGACTAGCTCCAAATATTCACTTGTTCGTACATGAATGCGCTAGATTTGCAGCTGATTTCTCAGCTGGTCCATCTGTTCCACGAACACGTCTGCCCATCTCGTCGGTGGTCTTCCTCGAGGACGTTTGGTTTCGCGAGGAATCCACTTAGATGTTCTTAGCGTCCATCTGTCGTCTGTTCTTCTCATTATGTGACCGACCCATCGGTGTTTGGCTTTCGCGACGTATTCCGCTGGTCACGAAGACGGGACATTTTTCTCATATCCGTGCTGCGAAGTCCGACTAGATGTTGCTTGCGTCGGGTCATCTTCAGAAGACTACGCTTGAGCGCTCTGTGGGTGGTCCGTAAAGCTTTCGACGTGGCTACAGAGTCGGCCCAAGTCTCAGCTGCGTAACAGAGCGCCGGGAGAACGGTTGAACCGAACAGGTGGGTACGAAGCTCCGGGTCCGTCAGTTGGTCTGTGGCTTCCTTCAGAGGCCCGAAGGCGGCCCAGGCTGCTCTTCTTCTCCTGTTAAGTTCTTCCCTCAAGTCGTTCTCCATGTTCATCGAACGTCCGAGATACACGTAAGAAGACGTCTCCGTGATAGGGGTGCCTTCCAATTTCATTTCTGCATCTTCGCAAAGAGCGTTCTTCATGAACTGAGCCTTCTTCCGATTCCGATCTTCTTCTTTACTTCGTTTAGTTCCTTCAGCATCGTCTCTGCTTCGGTGATACTGCTCGAGAAGAGAACGATGTCGTCCGCAAAACGAAGGTTGGACAGGAATCTCCCATCAACTCGTATGCCTCTCTCGTCCCAGTCCAGTGACTTCATCACCCACTGCAAGGCCGCGGTGAACAGCTTCGGCGAGGTTGTGTCGCCTTGTTCGACCCCCTTCCCGATTGGTATGGTCAGGGGGCGATGGAATAGCTGCATCGTTGTTGTACAGTCCTTGTAGCAGTTGACTAGTGTCCTCACGTAGGCTGGGTCCACTCCTTGATCGACTAGCGCGGACAGGATGGCGTTGTTTCGACGCTGTCAAAGGCTTTCTCGTAGTCGACAAAGGTTAGGACGAGAGGCAGTTGGTACTTTCGGCAGACTTCTATGACCCTTGAAACAGTCTGGATGTGGTCCATGCAGCTGAATCCTTTGCGAAATCCAGCATGTTCTTGGGGTTGGGCTTCATCCAGTGTCCTTGATATGCGAGCGAGGAACATCTTTGTGAAAAGCTTGTACAGTACACTCAGCAGGCATACTGGACGATAGTTCCGAAGATCCTCCCGTTCATCCTTCTTGAAGAGAAAGACGGTTCTTGACGTTCTCCACTGGTCGGGAATCTTCTCCTTCTGAAGGTAAGATGTCAAATGCGACGCTAGAATCTTGTGTAGACGGTGTCCTCCGGCTCGCAGAAGTTCGACGGAGAGATGGTCTGGTCCTGGAGCCGTGGATGTCTTCATGGTCTGTATCGCGATACGCACTTCAGCAGGTAGAATTCGTGGTGGTACTTCTCCAGTGGGGGACAACGGGCATTTGCACGGGTGTTGATGAGCAAAAGAGGTTGGTGTAAAAGTTCTTCGCGATAGATTCCATCTTGTATCGGGAAGAAGTCGGAGTCCAGTCTTCGTTCAATAGTGCCGCCAGCGGTACGTGATATTCGCAGAGGTCCCTTCGGCACTTCTTGAGACTTCCTCTTCTTTCGGCTGCTTCCAGTATCTTGGCTTGCCTGTACTTCCTGAGATCCTCTTGCAAAGCTGTTCTGCAACTGGCGTTGGCTATCAGTCGCTCGAGATGAGTTGCATTCGGATCCTGCCTCAATGATCTTCTTCTTTCGAGTTCCTTGGTGGTCTTCGAGATGCGGTCTAAGTTCTTCTCAGAAGTCACTGAGGCGCATTCTCCGCAGGCTCGCGATCCTTTCAGAAGCCGGTCGTAGTCGTACGTTGGGTCCTCCTCGATGGGCCAGCCACAACTTGATATGAGCTCTTCCAGCCTGTTACCGTCATAAACGACTTCCTTCCTTCTCGCGGCACTATGACGGACTTTCTTTTCCAGCCTTCGGCTAAGTCGTATCTTCGCTCGAAGGAGGCGGTGATCGGAGCCACTACAGAAGGATGGAACTACAGAGACATCGAGTAAGCTCCACCTTCGGTTGGTGAGAATGTGGTCGATCTCAGCATGAGTCGTTCCGTTGGGCGAATCCCAAGTCCACCGGCGATGCTCTTTCTTCATGAAGATGGAGTTTCCATGGAAGAGTCGTGCTGCGGAGAGGAGCCCAACGAGACGGTTGCCGTTTTCGTTTCGGAGCCCATATCCGAACTTCCCAATCCTATATTCCTTTTCTAGTGGCATCCCGATTTTCGCATTGAAGTCGCTCACAACAGACTTGTAGAAGGACTTTTCGTTGCGGGCGACCTCCACGTCTTCGTAGAAAGCATCTAGTTCTGAGTCGTCAGCTGCTGATGCTGGCGAGTAGCAGTTGATGATGCTGATGGTCTTCTGATGTGGAGGGCGTAGTCGTAGGATGCCTAGTCGAGGTGATAGGATCTCGTGCGAATCGACAAGATGGACGATAGATGGATGGACGACAAAGCCGACGCCTCCCACGTTTCGTGATGGAACCTTTTCACCACGAATGACGAGGGTCCCATCACTCATCTGTCGCACGTCCTTCTTCCCGGACTTGGTTTCCTGCAGAGCGATGATGTGGTAGTTGATGTGCTCTGCAGCGTCGAGAACAGCGTGGAGGTCGGCGTTTGTGGAGACTGTCCTGGCGTTGTAGGTGCAGAGCATGAAGCAGTCTCCATGGCGTGTCGTCCGGGCAGACGTGTCGTTTTTGTCCAATCCGAAAGGCGCCCTGAGTACCCTGACATCGTTCTAGCTACCACCCGGCGCCGTAGGCTGGATACGATGTGCAGGGTTTCTTTCTAATCTTCTAACTGGAGGAGTAATATGAATTTTCCCTTACAAGAGGTGGCTTACTAGGCTCACTCTTGATTTCACGGGGCGATCGCTGACCCCGGGCTTGAAGCGGGGAGGGACCGCCTAGCGAACAGAAGAATCCAGACGGCATCGCAGTTCGACACCCAGTGTCACCCCCAAGCCACGATGAGGCGACCAACCATTGTGGGGGTGACACTGAGTGTCGAACCGCAGCTACAAGTTAAGAAAATTGGCTTCGATTTTGTAATGTAATGAGAAAAGTTGAACGATAGATCCAAATGAGCGAGAAACTGATTTGAATTGTGGGTGTGGTGCAAGAGGAACGAAGCTATTGCCAGTCGCTGCTGCCAACACGGAAATGCACTATTTGCCTTATAACTAGCGAATACACGCAACGAGAAGTAGAATTGAGATAAATGCTTTACTTGGTGATTGTTGCTCATAAGTGCAGTTCGGTAATGCTACGAGGAAAAACGTAAAGTACCGTTGTTTTACCTCTAAAACCTTTTTTGTATTTTCTGCGTATTTTCACATCTAGTTCTCAAGCTAACAAATACTATCTGACTCCGGTTCAATCGAAGGCATACAAGAAAGAAACACTTCGATGCCTGCGAATAGGCAAAAATGAGGGTAAAGGATGCGCTAATTACTGACAACCGCAAGCTATCGTTCTTCTTGCTCGCCAAGACAAAGAAATCTGCAAACATGAAATTACGCTGAATAATGCTTCTGGATGCCGAAAGAAAACGTAGAACGAGTGTTGAGATGTGTATTTTCACCTTATCGCTGAACAGGTCGGTATGTCCAGAACTCGCGATGAGCGATTTGATAGTCGCGATTTCGTCGCTACAATCACGAAATTCTTCGGCGATGAAATCGCGAAGATGATTTCGCTGTACATATGGCCAGGGCTTAAATGAGAGAAAACACCAAGCACACATTGAAAACACCTAACTGAAGGGTTGTCTGCGCCAAGAATCCAGGATGGGCACGCCAAAGGTGGACAGTGTGTGCAGTGGCACACATGATCATATGATATGATTTGGCTGTAGTGAGCTATGCTGCCTTTTTACCTGCTATTTTTGGATTGAAACATTTTTGAGATGCTCTTAAAGGGTGTGAGAACAGCTGAGAGGATATTGAAGAAGGTTCTGCCAATTGCGGATTGTAGATTGAACCCGGCCATCTAATGACACCTTTTTAGGAATGCATGTGGACAACTGTTAACAAACTAACTGGAGTTAGTGAAATGCAAATACGGTTATGTTGTGTGTGGTACGTTGAGAAGTGACCTGAGAACCATTCAGTTGAAAATAAATGCTTACGAGTAATAATTTTGTAAGCGTTTTGGTTTGTGGAAGTTTTTGTTCAAAGTCTAGTTCCACCTCTCTAGTTCCACCTCTTCTCTCCCCCCCCCCCCCCCTCCTGCAGCCACATAGTCGGTCAAAATTTTCAATTTACTCAGATAATCGCCGGGGCAGGCGGTCCGCAAACTCGCGCTTTTCTGCAGGCGGTCAGCAGAATTTTGGGGCGTGGCCAAACCTTCAGCGGGCGGCTTCCTTTACGGTCGCATATTCTGCCAGAGGGCAGCAATACAGCATTTTTTGCAAGCGCTCGACAAATAATTTCTTTCAGCGAGCGCTGGCCAAACTTTCAGCAAGCGCTCGGGCTCTTTTAAGGCATTTTCGGGCGTACGTCGAGCGCAGGTAAGACTCTATGTGGCAGAGGTGTCACCGTTGGTTTAATTACTCAAGTTTGAGGTACTTTCTCTCAGCGGAAAGTACCTGGGGGTTGCGCGGTCCTCCACAAAGGACCGTGCGGCCCTCGAAATTTTTGCATATTTTCGCGGAAAGTCCGCGAGAATGCGGCCACTGCGCCGCAGCTAATCCATAAAGAAACCGCGATTGTTCTTCAAGCATTCGTCTTTGATTTCGCCAACTTTCTTCCAAATTTCTGCAAGCGGGCCGCAAAAAATCAACGAACTATTTTTCCGGTGCGCGCTTGCTCAAAATTCGCATGGCCGCCTGCCCCCGGCGGTTATCTGAGCATTGTGGCGCCGCCGATCTTAAATAACCGCCGGGGGCAGGCGGCCATGCGATTTATGGCGGGCGGGCACCGGAAAAATAGTTTGCTGATTTCTTGCGGTCCGCTTGCAGATATTTGGAAGAATTTTAGAGAAATTTTAGACGAATGCTTGGAGAACAACTGCGGTTTCCTTATAGATTAGCTGCGGCGCAGTGGCCGCAGCTAATCTATAAGGAAACCGCAGTTGGACTTTCCGGACCGAACTTTCCGCGAAAATATGCAAAATTTTCGAGGGCCGCACGGTCCTTTGTGGAGGACCGCGCAGCCCCAGGTACTCTCCGCTGAGAGAAAGTACCTTACACTTGAGTAATCAAACCAACGGTGAGACCTCTGCCACACAGAGTCTTACCTGTGCTCTACGTATGCCCAAAACTGCGTAAAAAGAGTCCGAGCGCTTGCTGAAAGTTTGGCTAGCGCTCGCTGAAAAAGATTATTTGACGAGCGCCCGCAGAAAATTCTGTGTTGCTGCCCGCTAGTAGAACATTAGACAGTAAAGGAAATGTCGCTCGCTGAAGGTTTGGCCACGCCCTAAAATTGGACTGCTTGCAGAAAAGCGCGAGTTTGCGGACCGCCTGCCCGCGGCGATTATCTGAGAATATGCAAAATTGTTATGGGCCGCACGGTCCTTTGTGAAGGACCGCGCAGCCCCAGGTACTCTCCGCTGAGAGAAAGTACCTTACACTTGAGTAATCAAACCAACGGTGACACCTCTGCCACACAGTCTTACCTGCGCTCGACGTACGCCCGAAAATGCTTAAGAAGAGTCCGAGCGCTTGCTGAAAGTTTGGCTAGCGCTCGCTGAAAAAGATTATTTGACGAGCGCCCGCAGAAAATTCTGTGTTGCTGCCCGCTGGCAGAACATTAGACAGTAAAGGAAATGTCGCTCGCTGAAGGTTTGGCCACGCCCTAAAATTGGACTGCTTGCAGAAAAGCGCGAGTTTGCGGACCGCCTGCCCGCGGCGATTATCTGAGAATATGCAAAATTGTTATGGGCCGCACGGTCCTTTGTGAAGGACCGCACAACCCGTAGGTACCTTCCGCTGAGAGAAGGTACGCCAAACTTGGGTAATAAAAACATCGATGGCACCTCTGCCACATAGCGTCTTACCTGTGCTCTACGTATGCCCGAAACTGCGTAAGAAGAGTCCGAGCGCTTGCTGAAAGTTTGGCTAGCGCTCGCTGAAAAAGATTATTTGACGAGCGCCCGCAGAAAATTCTGTGTTGCTGCCCGCTGGCAGAACATTAGACAGTAAAGGAAATGTCGCTCGCTGAAGGTTTGGCCACGCCCTAAAATTGCTGACCGCTTGCAGAAAAGCGCGAGTTTGCGGACCGCCTGCCCCCTGCGATTATGTGAGAATATGCAAAATTGTTATGGGCCGCACGGTCCTTTGTGAAGGACCGCACAACCCGTAGGTACCTTCCGCTGAGAGAAGGTACGCCAAACTTGGGTAATAAAAACATCGATAGCACCTCTGCCACATAGAGTCTTACCTTTACTCGGCGTATGCCCGAAACTGCGTAAAAAGAGTCCGAGCGCTCGCTTAGATTTTGGCCAGCGCTCGCTGAAAGCTATTTACCGAGCGCTTGCAAAAAATGCTGTATTGCTGCCCGCTGGCAGAATATGCGACCGTAAAGAAAGTGCCGCCCACTGAAGATTTGGTCACGCCCCAAAATTCTGCTGACCGCCTGCTGAAAAGCGCGAGTTTGCGGACCGCCTGCTCCTGGCGATTATCGAGATTATGTGTCACCCAGCGCCTAGCATTTTTTCAGGCGAGGGGAAGGGGGCAACTATAGGCTTATTTGAATTCTTACGGAAAAAAGTTATTCTGTTAAACTACATCTAAAAAACAATTACTTGATTCGCTTTAAAATTCTCTGTACAACTTCCGAATCTGTACTGTATTCCTAGCTTGTAATTACCAAGCATATGCTTCGATCAACCATCAACAAAATTATTGCGAAAATTTTCTTCCTTCTCGGGCGGTGATTACTTGGCCACCTCTTCCGCTTTGGACGCTGTTGATTGGTGGACATTGAACTTCGATCAATGATGCCTATCAACGATTTATCGAATCAATGCATGACCTGCTTTCGCGAATTGTGCCGTACAAAAAGAGAATGGTTAGATCTTGCAATTATCCTTTGCACATCAAGTACTTTAACGAACAAATAAATCGTTTGATCCGTACTTCTCGAAATTCCTTAGATTCTGCAGCATATAAGAACATTACCAATAAGTTACCCAGGCACTTAGCCAGATTTAATGTTACAAACAGAGGAGGCTAACAATGATGAATACTGCTTGTTTGTTCAGATATGCTCACTTTTATCAAAGAACAAACTACGGTGCAGATATTGAGGGATGACCAAGGAAGCTTGATCAAGACAGATCAAGAGAAGGCTGAGCAATAGGGCGCTACTTTGTATCGATTTTCCGAGCGCCACCGAATCTTCAATGATTTTCAATCCGCATCAGACCATGCCATTCCTGCCTTTCTCAAATTCCACAACTGTTTCCTTGGGAGATACTGGGCATTCTGAGAAAGCTCAAGTCGTCCACATTGTTGACCACTGACGGCATCCCTCAAGTTGTGTTCAAAAATGCGCCAATCAGTTAGCTACTCCTGTCTATATATTAATCAATCTCTTCTTAAGCAGTGGCGAGCTTGCAAATATATGGAAGCAAGGAAAAGTCGTACCCATACCTAAGGTTCGGAGTCCATGTGAAGTTACCAAATTTCGGCCAATATCCATTAACTCTGTTGTTTGTAAAGTTGCTGAGAAGATTGTCAGAAGAAAATTGTTGGGATTTTGTGCACAAAACCATCCCATCCCAGCTGAGCAGTTCGGTTTCATTGAAGGTTCTTCTACCAGCCTTCAATTAGTGGTCTGTGGACATTACTGGGATAAAGCTTTATCTCAAAATCGATTTACCAATGTTCTTTATTTTGATCTATTTAAAGCGTTTGACAGAGTTGACATTTCCAAGTTGATTGAAAAGCTTTTCAAAGTAGGAATCGTGGAACTGTATTGAAATGGCTTTTATCTTCTCTGCCTAATAGGACTTCTTCTGTCCGTTGTAATTGTGCCGACTCTTCCTTCTCCCAGCAACTAGTGGAGTGCCACAAGGTGGTGTATTGTCCCCTTTACTTTTCAATATTTACACCAGTGACCTCCCAGGACTCCTGACTACTGACAGCAGGATTACGGTTATGGCCTATGCAGATGACGTCAAAGTCTTTGTCATATGCTAATTCTGATAGAGGGGAAGTAACACAAGTTCTGAGAGGCTGCCTGCAGAATATTCTGACTTGGGCGTCTCTTAATAGCATCCCTTAATTGACGTTAACCTAACGAAAAGTGCGTGCTGACAATCTTTAGAAGAAAGGTGAATGAATGCACCTTCGAAAAATATGAGCATTCTGGTACTTCTTTTTCCAGACCTGAACTAATAAGAGATCTTGGGGTGCTTTGACCAAGAGCTTCGACCAAGATCCCATATCGAGAAATTAAGACGTGCAGCCCTGCACAGACTCTTCCTTTTGCTACGTAACTTGAAGCATGTTGATGAGAAAGTTTAGATCAGAATGTATATGGCTTATGTCCTCCCGCATTAGTATATGCTAGCCAAGTTTGGAGTCCTTATATAAAAAAGGAATTTCGACTGTGGAAAGAGTTTAAATGACTTTTACTCGTATCTTTTTTCTAGACTTGTCCCTAACAACGATTACCCAACTGCCCTCCCGTCCTACAGAAGTAGGTTGGACCGCTTCAAGCTCCATAGCCTGTTCTACCGAAGGATTGTTGCCGATTTAGTACTTGCTTTTCAGATATTACGTCTTGAGACTAAGCTTTTGCTTAGTGATTTCTGGGTTTGGAAGCCTTGCTACGGTCGTACAGGTAGGTTTTTACTGTGCTGATTCAATAGCGTCAACATCTAACAGGCCTTTTCAAGACTCCTTTTTGTCCGTACTGCACGTTAGATGCAAAAATTACCCGATTCATTTCTTCTGCTAACTCAAAGCTGTTCAGGAAAAAACTTTTGGAATGCGATCTTTTGAATTTTTAGGTATCGACGAGTCTGTTTTTTTTAGATGTAGAACCTCGTTTACAGAAAATGTGTTCTTTTATTTCACTCCACCTTTTTTTCTTCTCCTTTTTTTTCTTTTCAGACGATGGTTAAAATCCGGCTGACTGCTTTACATCTTCTTCCTTGCTACATCTTTTCATCGGCGACATGCTTGAGAGTTTGACTTGTTCTCTATAGTTCGTTGTTTGTTTCTTCTCGGTTTTTTTCAGGTCCCGCTTCTCGGCTGCCTCTTGTTGTGTCGTCCAATACTTGTTAACAACGCATGATCGAGTTCCAACTTTTCTTTTTAGAAACTGCCTTTTGTGATAATGTGACGATAGACGCCGTTGTCTTTCGCTTGATTTTTTGTTTGATGATGTTTCAGTCAGTTCGATTGGAGACTTTCCCACATTCTGGGTCTATTTGCTCCTCCTAGCTCCTCTATTTGCTACTACAATCTATATTGGCATATCAAAATCTAATTGATCATTTCTTTTACAAGATATCTTCCTTCCTTCGATGGGTGACTTGCTTGTAAAAACGGTTTTCTTCCTTGCACTCTGAACTTTCGTTTCATACCACGTTCCATATCTCTTGCTGACAACGTTTCAATAAAAATTCAGTCTAACACCCGCTAAACTACAAGAATTCTAACACATCTCAAATGATCTCCTACAATAACACATTGTTGATAGCTCCTTATATATACCGATCTGCATTTCGTTCATAACGCAGAGAAATGAAGGAAAGAAGCAACTCCTGTATGTATGTATGTATGAAGTCGCCTTCCTTTTTTCACCGCTCATTTTCGGATGGAAAACGAAGACGAAAAAATGATTAGATTGCATGGGGTGATAGAGCTCGCCAAGAGCTACAACCCACACATTGCGCTTTCTGGAAAACATGTATTATGAAAGTTTTAAAAATCTTTTTCTAAAAAAAGTCCGAAAATGGTCGCGTCACAATGTCGCGGACAATAATGCTTCGAACGCGAAAATTTTCTGTCAGGTCATTTCTTGGAGCAAAAACAGAAGTTATCCGGACAGGTAAGCATACTATATCGTAGAGCTCATCGGGGGCAATAATCGGGTAATGGTTCCTTCCAAAATAGCCCAAGCTTGAATTTTGTTTTGTTTCTTCAAAAAATTAATTTTTAATTCTCTTCTTCAAGCCAAATTTCTTTACATGGAAATCTATTCAAGGCATTCCAACAAGGCTGTTCGGATAAAATGGATGCTCTTTGCCATACTCTATGCATCGAGCGTGTACTGGTGAGTTTCTTGACTGGAAATGACTCTTGACAGTGCGTGCACATGACCCCACCTGCACCTAACCACTAAGTTGCACCGCATTGCAGGGTTGTAGCTTGGCCAGCAGTCACTCTACGAGCCTGCAAGTAGGCTCATTCGAAAGAGCGTGACTTCCTGGACACAATGGTTTGCAAAAGAGTTGGGTATGAAAAACAGCAGAGATTTGGCGGATGGGGAGACAAAGCGCAGCTTCAGTGTAGGCTAAGGATTTTTCAGTTAAAGTTGAGCAAAGCTTCTTCCGCCACCAGTTTCATCCTGGAAGTTCAAAACCGTCAATTTTTTTGTAATAGCACCATTTCGGAGCTCTAAGGCTGTTCTAGTGTTGACAGGAGCCTTCACTCCATTCACCTCTAAGGCTGCGCTTTGTCACCCCATCCGCTTTGCTGTTTCTCATACCCAACTCTTTTGTATACCATCGTGTCCACGAAGTCACGCTCTTTCGAATGAGGCTTGCAGGCTCGTGGAATGACTGCCGGCTGAGATACAAGCCTGCAAAGCGGTGCAAGTCAGCGGTGAGGTGCAGGTGGGGTCATGTGCACGCACTGTCAAGAGTCATTTCCAGCCAAGAAACTCAGCAGTGCACGTCCGATGCATAGTATGGCAAAGAGCATCCATTTTATCCGAACAGCCTTGTTGGAATGCCTTGAATAGATTTCCATGTGAAGAAATTTGGCTTAAAGAAGGATATTAGAGATTATTTTTTGAAAAAAACAAAACAAAATTCAAGCTTGGGTTTTTTTGGAAGGAACCATTACCCGATTATTGCCCTCGATGACCTCTACGATATAGTATGCTTACCTGTCCGGATAACTTCTGCTTTTGCTCCAAGAAAAGACCTAACAGAAAATTTTCGCGTTCGAAGAATTATTGTCCGCGACATTGTGACGCAACCATTTTCGGACTTTTTTTAGAAGAAGATTTAACTTTTATAATACATGTTTTCCAGAAAGCGCAATGTGTGGGTTGTAGCTTTTGGCGAGCTCTATCATCATATGCAATCCAATCACTTTTTCATCTTCGTTTTCCATCCGAAAATGAGCGATGAAAAAAAGAAGGCGGCTTGTCAGCAACTTCTTGGCGGTCACTGTATGTACATATGTATCAGTGGCGTACCCAGGATTTCCGCTCGGGGAGGGGGGCGGCAAAAATTTTTTCGAAAAGGTGCGTGGCGTCAGCCACGCCCCAAAAAAATTTTTTTAAGGCTAATTTGAATTTTTGAAAACTTTCAATAATTATTTCAATTATTTACAACTATAAACAAGTCATTTGCACATTTTTAAAAGAGCTCTTGATAATGTGTAAGAGGCGTTTTTATGTAACTACCATTTGAATTTCTATAAACAAAAAATTTAGCGGTATCAAACCAAAGCTCAGAATTTTCTCAATTCTACACTCATCTTTCATATTCTACTCTCTTTTCAAAGGTGTCTCTTTTTTGAATGGTGCATTACAATTGTGTAATGTACTTATATAAATGTAAATATAAATTTCCGGCGCTTCTAGCAACATCAGATTTCCGTCTGACTGAACGAACTATGCATGCATTACGTTGTCTTTCACCATTTTACCCTAAACATGCTACACCTATTGAAAATTCAAATAATTCAAATATGCCGTCGTTAGTAAAAGAGCGTTTTCTTGAGACCGATATGCATTCAGGTTGTTTGGGTACTATCTTGATGTGTAACAGCAATCTCATTATAAAAAGTTGTTTCAGCAGCTCAAGAATGAAATTGAGTCCTTTGTTTATGCAAGATGTGTACCGCACATTCCAACATGCACGTATACATTTATTGACAATGTCTCGAGGCAACAGGGTCACGAGCGTATCTAACAGAAAATTGATAAATAGTCCAAAATTACGTTTTTGTACACTGAAAAGAAGCACGATAAAGCTTTTGAATTAGATACTTGATTACCTGCTTGAATGTATGAATCAAGCAAGTGAGAAAATCACATTTGCGCAAAAGATGACTTAGTGTTGCAGGTAGTAGTAGAAAATAGAAAATTAGCCGAGAAGGGTAATCCATTGGTCTCTCTTTGTAGAACCACATCGCATAACTTGAATCGGTGCTCCCGCATTTCCCGGCATTCATAGTATTTGATGATTAAACCCAAAAACGAGACCGATTTGTCGAAGTAAAGGCTAATTTGAAATCTCAACCAAATACACACTTTGCGAGCTTATTTCTAAAACATCTGTTTGAGTATGTAATGCACTAAAAGTAGTGACTCCGCTCTAAATCATCTCTTCTCAGCCTGATCTTTTTTCTAGCAAGACATTTTTACTGCCCACATTTTTTTATACAACCACAGGCGAAAAGAGGATGTATGGCTATCAAGAATATCTTTAGAAACATTACAATTTCTTTGCCAGCGTATGCAACTCCTTATCAGCAGCAACGCTTAACAAAATCACCGAATGTATAGGCAAACATAGTATCTAGGCCAAGCAGTGAATTAATACCACAAGTCTTCAGTCACCTCATTAACCCTCAAATATTCGGCATGGATCTTTTCACTAAACAAAATTCGAACTCATACCACTTGCCACATATAGGGAAGAGTCCCAAGTCCCGTCGGCAGTTCAGAATGAGTTATATCAGGTCGGTACGGAAGTTAGTTCGCACAATATTCAAACATAATTTCTGATTTTCCAACAGATTCGACCGCTTTTTGTGAAGGAGTAACTTGCTCTCTATAGCGATATTTTAGCGGCTTACTAACAGTCGTCTGACGCATAGATAGCGGTAGAAGAAAGTTACTCAAATTTCTAATTTTCTGTGTAGAACATTGAAAATTTCTATGAAAAGGATTCTCGAACAAACAGCACGAAAGGGCGGCTGTGATTTATTTTGGCATTTTCTTTTTCGTAAGCCATAACTTTTGACAGAGACGTTCAAATCGGCACAAGCTTTGCACAATTAGAAAGAATAGGTGATAGACTTATACACAGATTGCTCCAATTTTTACTGCATGTTTCAGATTTTTTATAGCCCTACACAGAAAATTCGAGATTTGAGTAATTTTCTTCTACGCTGCTATCTATAGAGTAGATGACTATTAGTAAGCCGCCAAAACATCGTTATGAAGAGCAAATTACTCTTTCAACAAAAACAAAACCAGTCAAATTGGTTGAAAAAATTGGAAGTTATGAATTTTTTGCATATGTGCGACGAACGTTTGGGACTACCTAGTATTTTCACCGAAAAGAACAATTCTGACGACCTTTGCGAAAGTCGAAACTGATTTTTATTTGACATTTTAAGTGGAATTCCATGCTTCAAAGTGAAACTACATTACTGCCAAGAACTACTATACGTCATCGACCTTACGAAGCTATTCATGTGGTTTCGTGAGGGAAAGGTTACACGAAACACTCATACACATCAGCAAAAAAAAATACTTTCCAGTGGATATTGCGGATCAGAGCTAGCGACGTTTTGCAAAATTTTACTACTTTTGTAGTGAAGCGGAGATAAAATCAATTTGAACGGCTTTGCAACACTTTGTGCCATTTCGATGAATGCAAATGTTGTAGTGGAGAACATCCGGAAACGTGTTTGATCGCGCACTGTATCGAAAATATCACATTTACAAAGCATCAGTCATAGCTAGAACTACATTCATATTCATTTCTGCGCATTATTTATGTGATAACATTATCTTTTTGAACCTGCGTCACCGGCAGACTCACGCCACGTCGCTTTCCCACTTCTCGTCTCTGTCCTCTTCCTCATCGTTTTACAATGTTTCCATGATTATAATAGTATGACAACATCTTGACTACAGACGGTGCAGATGAACAAAGCACTGCTTTGGGAACTAGCGTAACTGTTTTATTATCCTTTTCACTCTTCTGCAGTTTTGCGTCGAGTGGAGATTCCTCAACATGGCCGTATTACGCCATGCTTGTACAGCATGATATTAGCAGAATAACTGAATAATTACTCTTGAAAATATTTGAGGTGTAAAGCTATCGAGTAGCGATGTTGATGAACGTGCACTGCGTTTTATAGTTGACTCATTGAAGCAATATATGGGACTACACAACGTGCACATAAAGCTACGACACCTCAGCTTTTATCCTCTTCCATTTTGCCTCAAGCCTATAGAGTGCAGATCATTACTCCTCCGATTTACTGCGTTCAGATGTGTTCAAATCACTGCTTTGCATGTAGGCAATTTTTTTGGATGAAGACGTAAGAAAAACGAGTAGCATAATGGTGTGAGGTACAGCTGTGACATGTCGGACTCGGGTTTAATTCCGCCTCTGTGCCAACTAAGCCCTCTACCTTGCGGGGTTGGCAATTTAACAACGGAGTAATCAAAGCACGAGTTAGTAAACGGCTGGCAAGTCACTGTAATAGGGCCGCACGCAATCAGTGCCCTCTTCAACTATGAAGTAGAGTGCGTCGGAGCACGCCATCAGAGGGTGTTTAATCACACCGAATCCTTCATTCTTTTCATAAAGAGGTAAAAAAGTGAGAAGACTAGGAACTTATTTTTGAAGACGAGTGGAGTACAAAGAAAGAATTTTTTTGGATACTAGACACACCGAGTGAAATAAAGCTTAAAAAGGAATCAAATCTTTCAAAACTATATACTTTTGGAAGGGTCTAAAAAGGCACAACTCGTGAAGTGCAGTGTGCCTCGTGCAACTGCACATATTAAGTTACGAATGACTCGAATCACAGTTGCTAGAGTTCCTGCTCTTCGCATTATGATTTATCTAACGATTTATCCATTGGTTGACCAAACCTTTACTGGGATCTTCATAGGCTCTGTTTTTTCAGACGCTTTTTGTGAGTTACATTTTTCATTCTTTTAATTTTTCGTTACTCTTTCAAATTTCTCCACGCAGCCATTTTTTGTGGGCACATGTTTTGAGCAACAAATAGTCAAAATTTTTTACCTCAAATTAAGGCAGAGAGAAACCTGTTCATCAACCTATTATTTCACACATTTTGACATGGGCAAAAGGTAAAGGAGTTGACAAACCTTTCTCTTTAGTGCTCAATCCCTCCCTCCCTCCCCCCCCCCCGCCCTCTTCTTCTCGCTTTCACTTCCAAAAAAATCCTTGTGGCCAAGACCTTATATTTGGATCGGAAACTTTGCTAACTCGTGATTGTGAGTCACCTTCCGGTCAATCTGCTATTTTCTATATACAATATAGTGACGTGACCTATCTCCCCCCCATCCCCAACCCCTCCCTCCCTTTCCCGAGGCATGCGCCGTTTAAAAGAGGAAAGGGATGGCAAAAGGGAAAAATTGCTCTGGCGTTTACAAGCTGCTCGTCACGCATCACAAAACCCGAGCACCCTCATTCGTTTTGAAAAAACGTGCAAAAAATGAAGCCTTAGCAAGAAGTCGTCTCCGCTCGATTTTTTTCCGGATGGATGTGCTGCGCCTAATGAGCAACACAAAAAAACAGAAGAAAGTTGGAATGTAAACGTGGAAGGAGCTCCATATAACGAAGCCACCGAAATCATTGTGGTTAGCTGGATGAAACTAAAATAGGCTTAGAATGATGGATACTGTAGTAAAGGGCCTAGGCATGAATGGTCGGCCCATTTTAGTAGAAGTCAATTTGCAAGAAAATGTGTGAAAGGAAAATCCGGTCATGAAAAATGTTTTCTTTCAGGTTTCTATCATGGTGGCTTTGTATGTGACTCTGACGTGGCAAATGCGGACTTCTCTAGCACCTTTTTAACCAGGCGCTATTTCACTGCTCTCATCATCTGCCGTCTGCTGCAAAAATCACCTGTAGACTCAAAAGCGTCGTTTGGTAGTCGACCCATTCTTCAAACAGCTAGTTTTGATTGCTTGAATAAATAACCAGGCATCTATACTATAACATAAGTGAACAGGCAAAAGAGCCGAATACACGATAAACAGACAAATATAGAAAGATGGGAAAATCATGAAGCTGATCCGGATAAAGTATGGATATGAAGTCAATTTCAGGCAATATGATTAGTACGAAAATTTTTATCAGAAATTGAGAGAAAAAAGTGTAGAAGAATCAATAAGGAAATACTTGAAATAGGAGATGACAAGGTCCTCCGATGGCTTGTCGCAAATGCACACGCAACCACCAAGTTTGCGACAGTCTTGTTACCGTACCCAGATCTATCTTTCTTTTACTTGGCTCTGCTTGTCCTTGTGCTTTCTCTCTTCTACCATCTTCAAAAGGTTCAAGTTCCCAATGTAACAGTAATTTGATGCCTCTTGTGTCTTGATCGAAAGTGAGGATGAATTTAAAAAACAGAAAACTAAAAATTACCAAAAGCATCATGTAAAACTGATTTGTGAAGCCCAAATTTTTTTTCAAAAAATATCCAAAAATGCTATCAAAGCGTGATGCTGTAAAAACTGTCCGCCATTATAATAGATCGAATCAAGTGTAAATCTGTTTCATATCAAATGTGCTAAGTCTTGGCAACCACGGAGAAAATTCATCTTAGACGGGGCTTACTACTTGTCAATAGACGCTCAAAGAGTAATTCTGCGTGTACACTATTTGAGACTAGTTGAAGTCGTATACCCTTTTCATAGCTTTCAAGCATTTGAATGTACGGCGCCATTTCTGAGATCAATTGCAGCAAGTTTCGACTCGCTTTAGGCGCAAATTGGATTGGCGGGCGTCCGCCTCACAACGGTTCGCGCCGCTTCGCAGCTACAGTACACCATATCTTGTTAAGAACCCATGTATATGTCTCTTCATTCGTCTCAGTCTTAGCTTGGCAAAATGCTAGCACTATGCGCTAGCGAGGCCCCAGCGGTGCGCACGCGTTGCTACGTACAATACTGCTCACATTTTTTGAAAAATAGGCGCGAATGTATGGACATGTACGTACATGTCCGTACATGTCCATACATTCGCGTCTATTTTTCAAAAAATGTGAGCGGTATTGTAGAATGTTCCGCCCGTTCCGGGATGAGACCGACTGTAGCGCCTAAGTCGCTACAGATGCCATAACGGGTGTAAACATCCAAAAATCTTTGTTGAAAAATAATTCTCTTTTTCTGAGTTGCCAATAAGTTAGACTTCCTTGCCAGGATCTGCAAGGAAGTCTAACTTACGTTCAAGCAGGCAGAATGTTGAAGAGGAGAATAGAGAGTGGGAGAACAAATGGAAGAAATTATTCGCTTTTTTGGGATTGCTTCTATCACAAAAAATTATTTTTATTTTACATTTTTGAGTGTTCATATGGATTTAATCTTCAAGAGTATCTTTCTGCTCACTACCGCTCAACAACGAGTAATCAAAAAATTGGCATGTATCAAAGCGCTTAGAGTGTTTCCTTATAAGAAATGATGATTTCGCAAAAAGCCAAAGAATTCCTAGCAATTTCAATAGTTACCACTTCACCAGAAGCGAAATTGAAAAGAAAAAACTGGAAAGAATGCGACATTTGATCTTCATCTTTGATCATTAGGGTCGCGCTCGGGTTGTTAGAAAACTAAACATTTTTTCCGAAAACAGCTACTCAGCTGATAACAGCTCACCGTGCAAATTTGTGTCGATACCGTATAAACACACATTGATTTTACCACCAAAAGCGAAAATTTTATCAGAAAAAATCAAAGGGGAGTAGGGGTAATGACAGCATTTTGACGAGGACGTGTCTTCTGAACTGCCGTCAGTGATGGTCGAATTCGTCGTAAACATTGACATGACATCTTTAGGCAGCTGTCATGTCGCGCACTTGCTCTATTACTAATATGCTCAACCATCGGTGCTCTAGACCATTTTAGAAATTTCTAATTCTAGCATATTGGCGCGAAAGTGCATACCCATCTATATCGACTGTCAGCGCATTTCTTCGGATGCTCTAAACTCTTTAGCATATTCATATTTGAGGAAAAATGGAGGAATACTGCAAAACAATCAATGTATTGGTTGATTAAGCAATCAATGCATTGATTGATTACTGTATGCACTAACAATATGCGATCGATACGTCAATTCTGGGGGGGGGGGGGGGAGGGGAGAGGGGAGAGTGAAACAGATTTTGTACTGTCTTGTCGCATTCATTATGTACCAATACAAAGCATTCAAAGTTATGCATTTTGGCGGAAAGCTGTAAAACAATCAACACTTTCAAAAAACGCGACCAACATGCCGATTTTTCTGGAAAACGCAGATTTTTCCAGCTGTCATGTTGCACACTTTCTCTAGTACTAACAAGCTCAACGATCGGGTCTAGATTTTCAAAAAGTTTGGAATCAAACAAATTTGTATTGAAATGCCGGATAATCGATTTATTGACTGGGTGCTGTATGTTGACAGGGCAATATGTAAACAATATATCGACTTTTTCCGAGAAAAAAAGCAGATTTCATAGCTGGCATGTACCATTATAAACTAACATGCTATAAGTGCTCTACATGAAAGGCTCAAAGTCAAGCGTATTGGTAGGAAACTGTACAAAAATTGAGACTGTTAGAAATATACGCGATCAACATAACCATTTTTTAGAAAAATTCGCCAGCTGTCATATTGCGCGCGCGACGAAATTTTCTAACAGTGCTTGGGCAAAGGGCACAGTTCAGCTGAGCAAGAAGATTCAAATTTGTCTCGGAAAAAGTCTTGTTGCTATACTTGTTGGTACCTGAATCATGGTATCGACATTTCATTATCATAATTGAAGACAGTATCTTTTGTGCACTTTGTGGATTGCAGACTTGCTACGAATTCCCATCATAGCCACTGCTTCAATCAAATTGTTTTTCTGCCAGTCGCTGCTATTCCGTGAAAATGCAATGAACAAAAAATTCAATAAGGTTTATTTTGAAAGGAATATGTTATTGATTACAATACAATAATACAACAATATCGCAGACGCAGATTGTAAGGTGCCAATTCAGAGCACACCTTTTTGGAAGAAAAAATGCGAAGTAAAATCGCCGCAACTGCGGGAACGGAACATTGTCGCGCAAGCCGCAATTTCGCACCTAAGTGGTGTGCCGCCAAGCACATTATAATCACAAGCTTTTAAAAATACCACGACACTGCAAGCTCCACTCACTGAAGCAATTATTTTGGACCAAAGATATTTTTGCATATCGATGAAATTATGAGTCACTAAAGGCGTCAAAGAATAGAGAAAAACGTCTTCGTTACTATAAGCAACTAAATCTAACATAATTCAGGAAATTCTAGACAATTCAAACATAGAAAAAGGTGAAAGCTAAAGAACTAGATGAGGAAAAAGGACTTTGAATGTTGTTTGACATGGATTCACGTGCCCTCTAATCAAATAATGATTTTTCAGGTTTTTTGGACAAAGCTAATTTGCTTTCACGACAAACTCCACCGCAAAAATATCATTGAGGTCAAAAAAGTACTCATAGCATAACTGGTGTCAAACCAAGTCCCGAATGCAAAAATATGACTGAATCTTTGAAATAACTTCCAGCCAAACTCAATTATCATCTACAAATAAATCTAGAGGGAAAGATACGGCTTATGTAATAACATTTCACATCGTTCTCTGTATAGTCGTCCTCACCCCACTAGTCGGTCGGTGGATGAATATGAATTCGAACTGGAGCAGACAGGTCGCGGCAGAGCACGGCACCTTAGCTCTCCGTTCAAATTCACGCATTCACTTTGCGTATTTCTTTGCCATTGCTTAGCAGTTTTTGTTTTGTTACAACGTTTTTGACCTGTATTGAGTTTTTGTAATTGCTAAGCGTTGTCTCCTGCCGCGCTCTGCCGTGACAGGCCTGCTCCATTTCAAATTTGAATTCGTCCACCGACCGACTAGTGGGGAGAGGGCAACTATACCCCTGTAGTTGTTTTGCGTGAAGAAATGCTTACGATGTCGTATATTTGAAATTGGTTTCAAAAAAGAGTTTACACATGAGTTTTATATTAGGAAAATTACTTTGTTTTTGTGAGAAATATTATTCGCCAAAATAATTATTTTCTTACAAAAACAAAGTCATTTTATCAAAAAAAAAAAATTCAGAAACTTAGACCGCTTTGAAATTATGTCTCAAATGAAAAAAGAGATCCCGAGAACTCGTAAACCTAAATACCGGTCTTGGTTCGAAAAAACGCAAAACTCTGTGCTTGATTTGATGTCGTTTGGACATTGTCGTCGCTGTATCTTGATTTTGCAACAGACAAATCTCACTTTGAAAAGGCTACCCTCGAAAATCATCCAATCAAGACCAAGTTTCAAAATTTGGTCTTGATTGGAGCAATTTCGCTGCTGAAATCGATTTTGAAACTTCTTTCTCAGGTTAAGCATCTGAGTCACAGTGGATGAAGGACGGAGCTGCTGTCGTGTCAACTTCAAAAGCTTGTAATTACAGCGAGTCCGCAAGTGCCTGGCCGGCACATTACTTAGGTGCCAGATTATGACGGGTGAGAAATATCCGTACCCTGCAATTGGTCTTGGTAGGTCTCGATGTATGTGGCGCATACTATATCTGAAATGCGTCAACGAGAGAGCAGCGGAAAAGCGAAACAAATTGCGAGGTAAATTTTTGAAATATTTGCTGAAGTGTAATTTCAATAGGAAAATTGTTTACTTGGAAACTTTTCACATTTCTGCGCGCGAAGTTGGAAAATATATTTTGTCTGCTTTTTAGGGCATTCATACCGCAATTCTTTGTTTAGCTTGACTTGAGATAAGCTTGAACATTCTCTCAAGAACAGCAAAAGGAAGTTCTTTTACAAATGGTGGCTAAGGGCCGGATGCAATGACATCTCTACTGGAAGTAAAACAAAGCTTAAAAGGAAGCTTTATATTCTGAAGCTCTGGATGTCCAGATTTGTCGTTGTCTGCCCATCTACAATGTCTCTGCTACCTTTGCTATTGGCGTATTGAAGATGAGGTAGGAGTCGTACAAGCCGCATTCAGTTTTTTGTATGATGTCCTGATAATCCCCGACGGTGTTTCCGTCTTTTCTTTAAAATTACTTATCTTTCCTCGTAAATGAAAACACTTCCAAATTGTACTGCTTGATTATTGTTTACCTTACCTAACCTGTCCAGCATGTTTCAGATAAGAACAAATGATGTATCGAAGTCAAGTAAACGATGCTACAAATCGGGAGTCGAAGATTGGTGTTTGTCAAAAAATCTCAATATTATCTCATTTGTTTTTATCAAAATGCTTAGCAGGAAATAGTCAGAACTTAACCCAGCCATAGCAAACAAGCATGTCAAGTCAGATGAAAAAATATATCTGAAATCAGCGTTTTAATACGAGTCTGATAATATACAGCTTGTTTTGAATGGCTGGGTCAAGTTCTGACCATTTTTTCATCAGGACTAGGGGTGCTGGGTTAGATGAGCACGACGACATCTAATGTCTTCGTTGATTTCGAGGAAAAATGACTTTTAGAAACGGGTGGCAGCAGAGAATCATACAAAAAACTGAAAGACGAGGTATGTACAGCTTCTCGCTCCTTCTCAGTATGTTTATAGCAAAAGGCCGTAAACGCACTTGGAGATAGATAGATTGGAAGCTAGAATAGATATGAAGCTTTCTTTCAAGCTTCGCTCTTTCGGCGGGATGTTAATGCACGCGGCTGTAAGAATAAGAAGCAAAACACCATAAAAATGTTTGTTTTGAGAACATATTTATGAAAACGCATCACTCAACATCTATATTTTGAAGTCATCTTATGACTGATAACAATGACTTGCATCTCCGCAAAACGCACAGAAGAGTAGATCGAAATTTCCCTCATAGGGAGGTGAAAACAATAAACGGTCGACGTTGTACGATACACATGCGAAATACCGTCGTTCCTTGAGTATCTGAAAAATTTCGAGCAATCTTGGCTGGTCGATAGTACATGCATGAGGACCTTGCGTAGAAGGCGGCGTTCTCAAGCGCAGCTAGCATGAATAGGCTTTGCGACTTATGAAAAGAAATCTTCATAACTTGGTGCAATTTGTTTAGAGTCCTGTTTTAAAGCCTTTTAAGGCAGGCGTTCGTAGGCGGGAAAGGAGATCGCTTTCAATCCACGAAAATGGGTCACGAAATATTTCAAAATTGCTTGCATGTACTATAAAAGTGTGCATGTGACTTGCCTTAATAGTAAATAATTGATATACTTTCTGAGAAACTTTAGACACTTGTCTTGTAAATAAAATTATTCCTATGAGTGGTCGCCCACGTCTCCTCCCCTAAAATTTCAAGCATCGCAAAAGATTTTCGTCGTGGCTAGCGCCACGCACCTTTATCCAAAGAATTTTTTTTTTGTTGCCCCCCCCCTCCCTCAAGCACAATAAAACTTACTTTTTCTCTTTTCTCAAATCCTACTTTTCTACTTCCTCTGATCATCTCAAATTCATGTGTAATATGCAACGAAGAAATATTGCTAGAACATTCGCATTTTTGGAATTCGTGAGTTTTAACAGTGATATCCTTGCAGGCAATGTCTCCAGAATTTGGGCCTCGGGATTGCGGATTTCAAGCCTTCTCGAACTTATACAGTGTTAAGCAGGCACAAATCTTTGAAACCCCAAAAACCTCGTCGTAAAGGCCCCGTAGAAGCAACGCCGAAGAGCCGTCTCGAGCTAGTCAAAACATGTCAAGAAGGCCTGATCTGGGAAGACTTGCTAAAACGCGAAAGAACCGGTAAGTCGTCCAAGAGCCGAAAGGCTCCCCGCGTGCCACTTTGAGCACAATCCTCTCAAAGTTAAAAAAGGCCTTAGTGATTGGGACTTGGACACTAGTCTTATAAGGTGTTTGCCTGAAGAAATTTGTAGAAATCCGGTATCCTCAAATTTAGTTAGACACTGTTTGTAGACAAGTAAGTATATGGTTAGTGCAAAAAGACCTTTTTTCAGGACTTTTCCGAACAACTTTTTCGCATCAGACTTTAATTTCGATAGGGATTTTGTACATATCAAAAATCTTTCTTCATATACTTTCAAGCAGTGGTATAGTTAGGTTTTTATCCCCATCTCTGGGAATTTTGCGTCCCACCATTTTTGCGTACCGGTATTCGAATTCGAAATTTCATTGCTTCCACTTTCTTAGCCACAGTTCAAAAGCAGTCGAACGAACTTGAAAACATAGCATCAATAGGTGATGAATATTGTTACCCATTGCATGTTTAAGTTATTTTTCGAAAATAACTGCACTGAAAAGTCGACACCCCAAGACAAATATTAGGTTGGAAACTGAGTTTTGCAACTTACTAAGTAATCTTGCTCTCGTTTGATATGAAGCACTCAAATTATATCAGTATGTAGAATATGAAGTAAGCTACAAGCACAGCTGCTGCTCCACCAAATTCTGATACGCAGTGAAAATTACGTTAAGTAATTATATGGTATGGAGGGGAAAATCATACATCATTACGATTTGGCTGAAACTTGGCGGAGAGGGATTATTCAACATGCCGATCACGAATAACTACTGAATTGGCAAGGTAAAGGATTTTTTGTGAGATTACTGTAGCCGTAAAGGCAGTGTCTCACCAAAGTTGAGGTCGCGCGGATCTTCACATATCCTATTATAGGGGCCCCTAAAGAGGCCACTGCAACAAGTCCCACTCAATTTGACCCCCTCCGCGCTGAGAAAAATTCGCTCAAAGTGGTACGCGGAGAGCGACTTGGTACGCGCGGACGACTTCTTCGGTCTCCCCCCTTACGCGTTTGAACATGTCCCTCCACTTGGCATCCACCTCCCCTGTGTTGCTGCCACTGTGGCTGAGGCTGAAGTTGGAAGGTATAACTCGTCCAGGTTGCTTCCGCGGGGCCTCCAGAGAACGGGGGGTTTTCGGGAACTTCGTGTGATTTCAAGCCCATACAGTGCTAGACAGGGTCCGACAGGCTTGCAAAATGCAAAAATCTCGGCAACAAAATTTTGGTGAGACATTGCCTTTAAGGTATGCGATCTCCTAAGCATTAAAAAAGACGTGAATTCAAAAGACGAGTATAATGTTCGTGTTTAGCAGGTCGAATAACTTTACTGTGTGAAGTCTCTACGGATTTGACGTTTCCCTCCTTTATCATCAATGATTGTCCTATCAGCCTTGCGTAAATCAACTTCGTGAGGGCGCTAAATCTCGACTTCTCATTGAATTCTATTCGTTTCCTAATAAGCCAAACAAGTCAACCCCAAGCATTGATTCACATACAGTTTTGAATCATTATGCATATTCGCGTCGCGAGCGGCTTCATTTTTGCTCATAACCTCATAAATTCTCGAAATTTACTGGTTTTGGAAAATTGTTTTTAAATTTTTTTATTTCGTTTTCAAAAATTAAACAGTTTAAGCATTGTTGCAGCGCACACCAAGATCTACCTCTAGCCAAGTTCTGGTTGAGCGACATTCAAAGAGAGTAACGTTATGAAAGTGGCTACAAAACTTAGTTTCCAACCTAATACTTGCTGCTGGCATTCTATGGGTCAAAAAGTTCTCATGATTAAAGGCACCGTCCACCCAAAATGGAGGTTGGCGAGATTATGATGGGATACTAGTGTGGGCCCCCATACTAGACAAACCCCCAAGTTTCGCCGCAAAAGACTGCTTCTGAAGCGAGAAATCCGCTCCGGAAGTAACAAAAGTGAGCGGGCCGCCCCGCCCACTTGCATGCTTTATCTCGCCTGGACTTGTTGCAGAGGGTTCTCGAAACAGGGATTTTCGGGGGTTTCGCGAATTTTCGACTCCATAATCGGAATCAGGGCTTTCAGAAGGCCTGAAGGCGACAAAAACATTGAATTCGAGTTAGGTGGACCGCCGGGGGCGCCCCGCCCACTTTGTTACTTCCGGAGCGGATTTCTCGCTTCAGAAGCAGTCTTTGCGGCGAAGCTTGGAGGTTTGTCTAGTATGAGGGCCCACACTAGTATGCCATCATAATCTCGCCAACCTTCATTTTGGGTGGACGGTGCCTTTAAAGGAATCGCCAAAGCTTCGCTCATTTCTGTAAGCATGAGATTAAGAATCTTGCCTACAATTTAACAGATTATCAACACAGTGCATTAGAAATCTCAAATTTTGATAATTTGGGACTTTTAAGCCTACCACAAACTAGCTCAAAAATGTGAGCAAATTTGAGTATCTTTTCTTTATCCACGGAGGGAGGATACTTGGTCAAAGTGGCGTATCCATATGAGATGTACAATGTCTTATAGAGCATGGAACGCTGATTCGAAATCTGTTTTTGATATCTGCAAAGCGCTTCTGGGAGGGGAGTTCTGGGAATTTTTTGAAATAAGAATTCAATATTTGGCTAAGACAAAAGCAGGTGTTGAGGTCTTTTCGACACTTAAAAGGACTAATGACTAACCTGAGTTTATCAGATGAAAGCTCTTTATTATAAAAAGCGTCCTGGTGTTAATCAAGGCCGCATTTGAACTCAAGGACTAAGGTTCTGAATGATTTTATTGTAGCGGCGTTTTCAAATGTTTGCATGAAAAAATCTCCATGACTCCCCTCTCAGAAGCGCTTTGCAGACAAAAGAGGTTTGAACTCAGCGTATACTCTATAAGAAATTATACATTTCGTGTGGCAACGCCACTTCGACCAAGTATCCATCCCTTGTCAGAACTCCTTTCTTGAAGTGTTTTCTATACGCGCACAAGATCGAAAGAATTAATCTGCTGCTAGCTCAACATTCTAGCACTTTTTCCGAGTTAATTCTTATCTACACGCCGTATTACAACATTCAGAGGTTTTTTAATTACTCACAACAGCAAGCCTTGCTCCGGAACAATGCTAAGCAGCTAGGAACAATATATTTGGAATCAGCGTTCAAAGCTGATTCCCAACATATGTATCTCAGCTCAAAAGGCGAATCTAAGTCAGTATCCTTCCCTTGTAAGAGGTTTCCAAGAGTTTGCGACTGTTGTAAATCTCTTTCTTTGCATTAGTAAACCTGCAGTTCCAAAAGCCGAGCAGTAGACACAATTCTTACTGATTTTAAGATTACTACCACATGGGGCCAGGGCCCGGCACGAGTCGTCTTCTAGGCTTTTTAAAAATGAGGTCCCTTTGACTTTTGAAAAATTGCGGAGCTCCCTTTGACCCTCTCCACCTTTTGAATGTTGGAAAAAGGTAAGTGAAAGAGTTGTTTCTGCTTTCGATAGTCAAATGTAATCATCGCTTACTCTCACGTATCCGCGTGGGGGTTACGTCGCGAGGTTTTCTTATGTATTTTTGTCACTTTATGCCTCTTTGCATTAGTTTCATGTGTTTATTTTCCCACTTCGTACCTTTTTCTCCTTGAGAAGCAATTTTTTTGAACGCTAGTAGGCTTTCACGTTTGACTTATCGTCTTTGACAAACCACCTGCTCGATTGAATGGTATTTCTTTCTAGTGAAAGCCGAAGTCGCTGGAGAGCCCTACTAGCGCCCAAAAAAGCTTTTCGAGAAGAAAGAGCATGAAGTGGCAAAAAATTACACATGAAACTGACTTGACGTAGCTTTTACATGAATATCTGAGAATAAGCGATGATATAACTGCTCAGAAAACAAAAACTACTTCATAACTTGCCTTTTTCTCCTTCATCAGCAACGACTTACCTAAAGAAAGAATAAGCGAAGAAAACGCTAGAAAATACCCACACTCTGCAGGGAGCACTATATTGAGCAGGAAATCTACTAGATTTCACGTTATTAGAACAAGAGGAACCGATGCAAAGAACTTCCAAAGAAAGAGATTTTTGGCAGAACACATATTGCTTTGTCGTAAAGAAGATAAACATCAGTATGACCTAATTAGTGCAGCAGCAAAACATCCGAATGTAGATGTCAGCATGCCCACCAGCGAGATTCGGTTGCCTTCTAGGAATCAACCAATTTTTGGCCACTCCGCGAGCGAGATCGACGACAGAACCAACTGTATAAGAATGAAGAGGAAACCTCCAATCATACCAAACCACATTAGTGGTAGACAGATTTTTGCTGCGAATGAAGAGTCGATAGTAAACAAATGAGCAAGAGATATTTGAAGAACCAGAATCTATTTTGTATAGAAGACTGCATCCCTTGACTTTTCCCCCAAACATCATTACCACGACGATGAAGAGAAACGAAGAAGAACGCCTGGTATGAGCCTTCAGATGTTTTGTTACGCTATGCGTATGCTTTTATCATAGGAGCAAAGTAGATGAAATTGCAAACTGTCCAACATAAACGTTTGGTGAAAATTTCGCGATTTCAGGTCAAACTCTCAAAGAAAAATCAGAAAATCGCAGAATTTTGCTTCATAAAGCCCTACATGGTCAGAGGCATATCAAGATAGATTAGGAGCAGAAGGGTGAAGGAGAAGAAAGATGATTGAAAGAAGAATGAAAGAAATCATCAAAATAATGAAAGCAAAGCTAGAATCAAAAATGAGAATTTAAGGAGAGAGGAAGCAGAAAAGTTTACGCTGGGGGCGCGATATCTAACATGGTCATTTTGAAAAAAAGGGTAACAATGGCAGGGGGCGATCTGAAACTGGCTTACGATTAAGGATCAATTCTTGACCGGGGCATCCGTCCATGCTTAAAAACCAAAACTTTGTGAAATGACAGAAATATATGCTCCATACGATTTCAGATCGTCTGTTGACCGTCTGGACACGGATTGATTTTAGAAAAGGTTTTACTTCACATAAGTTTGCAAATTTTTTACACAATTCTTCCGCAAATGATTTTCTATGTACATTTTTGTATATTTTCAATTTTGGTGTCATATGATTCTGTGTGCGCCGTAAACAAGCATATTTATTAGCCTTGCTTTCAATTCGCGCGCACTTTTCGCCATACACGATAGAGCATGTCAATCGTGTGATAACCTGTCCGAAAAGCTTGTAGCCGACTAAATGGCGCTTATCCTTGGTGCCCCGACTCCGCAAAAACGATATCCCCTTTGCTTTTTGTTCTAAAAACAAAGTTCAGCCTGCTTCCAGACGATCAGTGCCGGGCCCTGATTGAGGCTCTATCGTATCAGATCTGGGCTCTGGATCAGAGCTTATACGAAAAAAGATCTCACTGTTGTTGTGGAAATGATTTTTCTAGCCCAAATCTGATAATTGCTTGAATAGGGCGCATCCAAAAAAAAAACTTTGCTATACATGTAAGGCCTAAGTAAGATGAGAACGACTCAAGTATGTTGAACAAGCAACATGTTCAGCATACAAATTTGGATTGCAATATCTAGCATTCTACTTTTTTTACTGTGGCTAAAAAAGGATGAGATTGGTGCTTTCGAAACCTTTTGCCGACACAGGGTTTGCCCCTGAACTTTCATATCAAAAAAATTTAAAGATTATGCAGATTTTCCTATGACATGCTTAACTAACCAATTAACTAGTCCACTTCACGTAAAAGATTTTTGTCAGCAATATTATGTGTGAGTGATGGTAAAATGTTATGTCATAGGACTGACTGTGAAGTGTAAACACGCCATTTGTGTAATTTAGCAACTTTCGATTGCGTCATTTGAAAGAGCACGTTGTCAGCCTGTTTGCAAATTAGTAGTGAAAACGAGCGTGTTTCAAGGCACAGTGTTTGGAAAGTTTCTGCACTCAAATACCAGCTATGATTCTGGCTCGCTTTTTGCTATGCAGGTTTAGTAAACTCGAAGGCCACTGAATCAAGAAGTTTCTTTTCTGCTTGAAGATACTCCAGGAACTTTGGTGGTAACCACTTTTTCCGTTCCTTAAAGAAGCGGAAAAGTGCGCCATTTTATTTGTTCCAATATCAGCGCCGGAAATCGTAAACAACTTCCTAGTTTCTTATTAACGTCTTAAATCTACGCTCTCTGCACAAAACAAAAGTTTAGCAATAGCTTGCGATCAAAGTTTTTTTCATGTCGCAAAAATACAGGAAACTACCCTGCCAGTTTACGTTGTTTTTTGGTTCAACACTTTTGAAGTCTTGTTTGAACGTGCATTTGTAGCACAACTCTTCAACTATCATTGATCACTTTCAAAAATTTTGTAAGCTTGTAAATTCTTTGAGAAATAATCGCAAACATTTGGAGCTAGATCTTTTCAGGAAAAATTTTGAAACTGGATTTCTTGGAGGCACAGCACTCCAAAACGAACTCACTTCGAGGAAAGCAAAAGCAAAATTAAGAGGTTAAAAAAAGGCTTTCAGATGGTAGCAAAGTGCCAGTAGAAAATGATTTCCTTTTTGTAACGAGCCTTTCAAGAAATTGTGGTAAAAGCTACATCAATTGTTGTAAAACCCATTAAAAAATCAGAAAAAAATTACAGAAAAACCTGAAAGGGCGTCAAAATTTGATTGAAGTACTGTAGACCAGAAACTTTCCAGACACCATGGAAATGTCTGTTCAATTTTCATGTGATTTTCGTGTGAGCGAACACCTTTACGGTTTCTTCCCCTAGATAAGCGCCTCTCGCTCAGAGCCTTTCATGTATGCAGGTTTATGGAAAGACAGCAATGAATTGATACGGTCATTTTCCAGGGCTCGGCACAGGTGGCTTACAAGCAAGCTGGATATCGTTTTTGGGGCGAAAAGCAAAGGGGGTTTCGTTTTTGTGAGCAAAGATATACGGAAAATTGACGACGGCGACCTTTTTTTTTAGTCGACGTTTCGTTTTTTGGGGATTTTCGGGAATTTTTCAGGTTTTTAGAAGAAATTTGGTTCAGCGTCAAAGGGGACTTCGTAAAAATTCCCAAAAGTCAAGGGGGACTTCGTTTTTTCCATTTTCATCTAGCCACCTCGTGCCGAGCCCTGGTCATTTTCCCGACAGTACGATGAGCTAGCCGTAACGTTAGAAAGCATGTCGCAGGACATACAAACATTGAAAAATGACCACAATCTTGATCTATGGCTATGATAAAAATTATATTATGTAAACAGGTTCGTTTTCCCTGACATTGAAAGTTCTATTGACAAGCACGTGGTGAAAAAATGTTGTTGGCTCTGGTGGTTTTCGCATGCAAAAATAGTCGCTCCCGCTCACCATCACATTAGGTCGTTCCAAAAGTAATGTCGCTTTTTTCAAACGTACGCCACATCTCATGGAAAAAGGATATGTAACAGATTCTGGTAGCATTTGATGCAGCATTTCATTCTCCCTCTAATGGTTCTATTAGGTTGGTAAGAAAGTTTTTGGACATTTTCAGAAAAGATATGCTATTTCTCGAAACATGACGCATATACATCAGATAGAGGTGCCATTCGACAGAGCAAAGCAAGCTCTACAAGATGGTATGCTAAAATTCGCACCAGCTTTCCCCACCGTAAGTTTGCACCCAAAATTTGAGTCGTACCGAAATTCAAAAAATCGCGAAAAATTCATATTTTTGTTCAAACAAATCTTACGGATATCCAACTTGCTCATAAAAATTGCGGACCACATCAGACACTCATATGCACCGTTCCCGTAATTTATAAATCGAAAAAACGAAAATCTTCATGCTTGTATAAAAACGAAGCTGTGCTGTTTCCACCTATATAGTTGAATAATGTAAGCTCTGAGGAGTATAATCGTAAATTTTCAGTTTTCTACTGGCCCTAGTTCCCGAACACTAAGCGCTCCTCACTCGAGCGTTCCATGCTAAAATCAATATTTTTCGACAAATAGGGCTTACAAAAATAGAGAAATAGCAAATCTTTTCTGAAAATGTCCGAGAACTTTCTTACCAACCTAATATAATCACTGCAAAGAAATTAATAACCTTTCGAAAAATCATCAAGATCTGCGACCCATGCTTTTTGAGAAGGCCAAGTTTCAATTTTTTTAAATTTTTTTAACAGTTTGGATGAAGCAAACCATACCGGAAACGGCACAACTTTTTCCTACTTTCCAGAACAACTCATAATTTTTGTACAGATTCTTTGACGGAAACACCGAATTTTAGCAGGTTCCAGACAGAAATGCATTAAACACCAACAAATCTTCGGATTTTGAGACTTACAAAGATGGATTATTGTTTGACACTATCTCTACAAATCAAGTAAGCATTCATCGCTTCAAATTTGCAACTTTCGAAAATTCCGGGTACAGCCTGAGGCGCCTTGGAAAATCTGAATTATGATGATTTTACCCCGAAAACTTGATGAATCGGAACAAAAGAACAGCTTGTAGAAAAAGGAGAAAAAGCTGTGTCTGACACCCGAATTGCTTACCGGTTGTTGTTCTGTGAGGTTAGGGTTGATCATATATGGAATTTGATAACATTGAAGAATTGATTCCAGAAACTCTAAGTAACAAGCTAAGAAAAAGAAAAAATTGCTTTGTGTCCTATAAAGTTTGCTCTATCTACCTGTTACTTTACTTCTTCGGAGAATAGGTACAAAAAATTCAGAAAAGTAGCCGAACTTGACCATGGCAAAAAGCATGAGTCGCAGATTTTGATGGTTTTTCGAGAGCTCGAGGAATATTTTGCAATGATATTACAATCATTAGAAAGAGGATGAAATGCTGCATCGAATGCTTTTAGAAACTCTTGAAAGTCTTGATTTTACGAAATGTGGTGTTCATTTGAAAAAAGTGAACTTCACTTTACTTTCGCAACCACCTAATACAAATATCCACTGCCATAAAGCTGCTAAACTTGCCTTACATTGCACATTGATGGGTAGAGAAATTCGTTTTCCAAAGCAAGTTCACGTGCTGCTTTCTCCCAGTTCTCGTCTCGGCTAGAATTTAAATCATTTAGAAACAAGTGAAACTCAGCTGACAGTGGCAACTCACTCATGATACGCTTTGAATATAATTGTGTCTGGAATATTTCGAAGACAATCTACATACATCCAGTGGTGAATTTTTTTGAATAGCGGATTGTTAGTTTCAGCATAAACGTACGTCTGAAAAAATAAAGGTCAAATGAAAAGTGATAGAAGATGTCCTTTGCCGTTGCAATCGTGGTGTCAAAATTACTTCACAAGACATTGAAACTTTTAAACTTTAGATTTTCTGACTGTTAGAATTAGAGTGTTTGAAATTTTGACACTCATGAAGACACAAAAGCATGTAAAACTTTAGGAAACGGAGACTCACTATGGGTACATCTTCATGAATTTTCATTTGGCAATAGTTTTTGAATCCTTGGGTGAGACCTTCACCTTCTTTTCTGTATAGAGACCTGTTGGAATTAATCCTGTTCCACATATAATAATCAGCACACCAGTCTCGTTTAGAAGACACTGGAATCTAAATTGGGCTCATTACTACCGATCAAAGGCTTAGAGATTACAACTTACAATGAGAAAAAAGTAGAACAACGTTTTGAATGGTGACAACATTTTGAATAGTGGCACTGCTGTACATACCGCTATTTAATACTAAACTGAGCAGCCAAAGATCAGATAAGACAATGGTGCTTTGAGCGTTCTTTGAAGGCTGTTCAATAGGACGATCAGTGGTGAACTCATTCGTGTGCGGAAATGTATTATCATTTGTACTAGCCTGATTCAAAAGTTCTGTCCGATTTGCGATTTTTCATTTAAAATCTTATAACTTTTTCCAATTCAATAATTTTGAACAATTTAAATTTTGTTAAATTAAACGAGTTTATGACTATCACAAGCACTGTATGCCATGTAAGGAAGGCTAGCGAGAGAGAAGAAAGAATTTTTCGAAATTAGCAAGGTTTTCTTCAAAACCGCCCAGTTTGACTCATTAGTGCTTCCATATGAACAGACATATTTGGCTGCCACCACCAAGTAGCCTATACTTCAAAGGTTCTTTTGCGGCTAAAGAGAATTCGAGTTATCTTTGCTGCATAGAAATCTTTGCGAGCAAATCAAAAAACCCCATTATTTGAGCCCTCCTCCGCGTGCGAAAATATGTCAACTTTCTAATATTTGATTTTTTCTTGCTATCGCAAACGAAGAAAGCCAATTGAGGTATGGTTCCTGCTTGCACTCGCTTTGCTCTAACATCTTATATATAAAGTTGAATGTGTGTCTGTATGTCTGTCTGTCTGTCTGTCTGTGTGTACGTATGTGCGGAATAGAAATTTTTATTTCTGAACCAATTTGGACCAAACTTGGCACACATATACTTCGGGGGCCAGGAGCATATCATAGGCTACTTTTCGTCATCTAACGACATCGATTTTATCGATTTTTATCGAATTTTTGCAGAGGCTACGGGACTGGGAGTTGGCACAGGGGGGTAAGTGAGCATGGCGATTCCGAGTAGTATATTAGTTTCCGAAATTAGTCATTAGTTTTATCGATTTTATCGATTTTTTGCAAAGTTCGAGCTACGGGACTGGTGGTCGGCACAGGGGGGTAATCGAGCATGCTGATTATGAATACAATATCAGTTTTTGGCATTACCTGTTACTTTTATCGATTTTTTTCAAAATTTGAGCTGAAGGGGTGGGAGTTGGCACAGGGGGATAAGGGGCTTGATTTCGAAAACAACACAGGGAACGGGAAATGAAGTGTAGAAGTGGGCACAGGGAAAGGTTGTACAGGGATAGGAGTGGGACTTTTATTACAGTCTTTTGACAGGGCCGAACGGAGTAGGGTAAGCAAGCTAGTATGCAATATTTGATGCATCACCTGTCGCTATGTGTAGATTGTTGCCGCTTGTTGAATAACCGGGTTTGTCTTCCATCTTTGAAAAAAATTGGAAAAGTAAGACACTCTCTACGCCCGAAGAAAAGTGTGCTTATGTTAGCCCATTACACACTCAACCATTATATTAGGTCGGCACAAAAGTTTGAAAATGAAAAGACGGACAGTTCCGTTCTTTCATTTTCAAACATTTGTAACTCTCAACGGATTTGCTTGCTCGTAATTTTAGTAGAAAGAATAAGTCTTTCGCTTTCAAATGCCGTTCTGTGTAGCTTCTGTTTCATACTGGGTGCGGAGATAAAAATGGAAAAGTAAGACCATAGAGACTTCGACCATTTTAAGTGAGGTCGCTAAAAATCTGGAACGCTGCAAAAAATCTGAAATCGTCAGCACATATGTTTTTTAGCCTACTCTTTGCAACTGTGAAGAGTTTGTGCTATTTGGACCGTTTCTGTGAGAAGTTATGATTTTTGCCACAATTGACAAAGTAATTAATTTTGGCGTTTTCCATAGTAAACTCAATATTCATAACTTCTCACAGAGACGTCTCATCCATGTATGAGCCATATGATCACATGCGTGGGAGGAGCTCAGGACGTCTAGGGGCGGAGTTTGCCATTTTACCCCATTCATTTTTTCTTTAGTTCTAGCCATGAACACAGTTCGGAAAGTGTACAGTTAAATGTGCGATGTGTCAAGTATATGCTAAAAAAGATGGGGACTTTTTCTGGATATTTTGGGACGGAAATACGATTTTTGACGAAAAGATTCGAAGATCGTTCTCGACTGCTATCAGATTTCAGCTTAACACGTTTCGGACCGCGAAATCGCGCGCGGCGAAAAAGAGTGCACTTTCAGCCGTTAGCTAACAAAGGGACCTTATTTCGTAGACTCTGTGCTACATCTGTAATCAGCATGTCAGATAAGCACCATACCCAAAGTTTTGAGTGAATTTGAAGCGTTTGAATTTTGTCGCTGGAAAAAGACTTGTGTGTTAAAAAGAAACAACATCTCAATTCCTAATAGTAAGCAGAAGTACCTATGTTGCACACGGTGCGCATCATCATTGAAGCTACGGTTTTTCTCTTTGGAATGGAAACAAAGAAATGTTGCGACGTCGCACGCGTCGTTCGCGTTGCCGCAATTTGTTGCAACTGTTGTTCGATTTGTCATCATATCTCCTAAAAAAATCGGCGGCACACCTACACATGGTCATTTGAAAAGTAGGAGCTTAGGCCTTCGATTCGACAAACTTGGATTAAAAGAAAACCTCCTGTACGCGTCAAAAAGATCCCTCAAAGCAGCGTGCTGCACCATGTGCAGCACCGGTCCGAAACGTGTTAAAACTCCACCTGTAACATCATTTGGGCGGACCTTTCATAGCCTTCTTGTTAAGCTTCCTTTGCCCTGTCGAATGATTACGCAAACCACATCAGATAGAGGAAAGATACAAAGAGACTGTGGTTACGGTAAAAACCGTAAAAATTATGAGTCACCCCAATATTAATACATTATAACTCCTTGTCCTGTAGCTCTAAGTTTTTGAAAAGCTGGTAGTATAGATAAACGTAGTCTTTTATTCCGATAATTAATAATCTATCCGTAATCAGCATGCTCGCTTACCCTCCTGTGCCAACTCTAAGCCGCTCAAAGTCTGCAAAAAATTGATCAAATCGAAGACTAAAACTCAAACGCAACAAGTGCCGTCCACTAACCCTGTTCTGTCAGACCAAGCATATGCTGTCTTATCGATAATCATGAATCCATTTAATCGCAATTCACTATTGTTGGCGGTGCAACCATATCGGATGATGCTTGTCCTTTGTTCAGTTTAGGATCGAAAAGCGTTTCGGGCTGAACAAGGAACAGGCATAACAACAGAACATCCATATGTTCTGGTGTTATGCGCAAATGTAGGGAGTTTGCGAAAAGTTTACCGCTTACAATATAGAGAAAGCTGGAACATCAAGCCAAATCAAAAATGAGCGCATCTATTCTACAGAACAGAAGAGCTAATACGTTCCATCGTTTTTGCTTTTCAAGTACTTGACACTTCGGTCTTCAATGTACTAAAGCACTATAGCCTTACTAATTGGGTGCCTGACCTCAAGCCATCGCAGAAAAGGTTTGAAGGAGCTTCAAGAGCTCTCAGCTGCAAACATCAAGGAACAAAGTTGGAATCACAGATAAAGGATGAATTATGTTCCAATTAATGATCGCCATAACGCAGCAACATATCCGAGACAAACAGCGTGTTTTCTGAGAAAAATTCACAAAGCAAATAGAAAGCCGAACGGACTCTAGTTCAGACAGCGCGAACAGCAGATCTCGCAGCATACCGTATCCCGTCTCAAAATTGATTGCCACTTTGTCCTGCGTTATACGTCCTCATACAAAGACTCAAATTACCATCTGACCCACTTAGTTCATGAAATTCTGCGGACTACAAAGTTCGCCTTCATCAACGTCGATAGTGCGCACCCACAGAATATCGTGGTTACTGAATCTGATCTCAATACAATAGTTATTGCCATATGTTCCCTTGCACTTAGCCAAATGCCCTAATTGACCATTTAAAAATACTAAATTTGGTGAGAATGACAATTTGGCTATTTAAATTTTTGACATCACTTCGCTTTACACAAATATCTCGAACTCGGATGCTTACAAACTGTTTTCGAATTACTGCGAAAAAGACAACAGCATCAATTCCTACGGGTTGCACACAGGGCCCGGCGCAGATCGTCTGAAAGCAGGTTGGACTTCGTTTTTGGAGCAAAAAGCAAAGGAGTATCGTTTTTACGAATCAAAGCCGAGCACCAAGAATAAGCGCCATTTAGTCGAACACAAGCTGTTCGGACAGGTTATCACACGACCAGGGTCAAGCGTGGGGTGCGGCACGCCACACCTGGGGGATCGTATTGAGGAGTCAAAAGGGGAGGGGGTCGTAGTTGGGTAATCTGATAATAGTAATAACATGATATTCGTATCATATCCATAATTAGCATGTCAATTAACCCCTGTAGACAAAGTGTGAGCGAATTCTGAAGATTCAAGATACTAGGCTACCTAAATGAAATGGTCAAATTCCAACATGGTTAACTTTGTTTCAAAGGTGGATTAGCTATCCGTTTTTGCACTCAAGACAAAGCACTACTCCTTCTTTTTCCACCTCAGAAATCCCGCTTCAGAAGACCTGCAGACTGTGGAATTGGAAGCCAACCAAAATCTCGTTTTTCCCAGTTTTCGCTTTTGCTTTCACCAAATATTACTTAGAGCTAAGAATACAAATCAGGCTCCAAACAGTCCTATGGAATCTACAAGGTTTAAGCTATCGATTCACATAAACATTGTCCGCTAAAAATGTTTTTTTTGATATAGTTAATGGGGTGCGGCACACCCCTTAAAAGCTGCGGCTGCCGCAGCTTTCAAGGGGGTGTGCCGCACCCCTTAACTTGTCTTCAAAATCCAGAAGGCGCTCCACTGCTGGTATGAGTATTGAGTACATAGCTTCTTCTTGCTACATTGGAAATTTGGAGCCGAACGCCCCACCCATAAGAAAATTGTAGCCCTTTCAATATGCCCATTCAGATCAAAATCAGCCGTCAAATTACGTGTGATTGTAAAGTGCAGTCACAGAAGATCGGGCGTACAGCTCTCAGAAATCTGAAAACTCTCTAGAAAAAGATGGTGTCCTCCAGAATGTCACACTTTGAGGTCCAGAGGTTAAGAGGAGGAAGAAGGGGTCGTTTGAGGGCTTTCATGGGAGGGAGGGGGAGGGGGGAGGGGGTTTCGAAGGACTTGTGCCTGACCTCTTTCTCAACTCTGGTAATGCTATCTTAGGTATATAGTTCAGGGGGGGGGGAGGTCTTATTGATACAGCAATCAGGGGGGGGGGGTCGTAACCAACGAACGTGTGCCACACCCCTTGCTTGATCCTGCACACGACTGACATGCTCTGTCGTGTATGGCGTAAAGTGCGCGCGATTTGAAAGCAGGGCTAAAATAAACAAACTGCTTGTTTACAGCGCACACGGAATCATATGATACCATAATTGAACTGTGTACATAGAATGTTATTTCAAAAGAATTATGCAAAAAAGATTTGGAAAATTATGCGAAGTAAAACCTTTTCCAAAAATATTCTGTCTCTCCACACAGTCACCAAACGACCTGAGATGGTTTGGAGCATATATTTCTGTCACCTTACATAAGTTTCAAAATTTTCTTTTATGGACGGACTCTCCGGTCAAATCTACCCCTGAGCATGAAGATATTTTTATACTATCATTGCCTTGCCTTTGTTTTTTGCCTTAATTTTTCCATAAATCGCTCTGTCAAATATCGCGCTCCAATGCCAAACTCTTGAGCATGCATAGCATTCAGCTCTCCAATGGATTTTCGCCCTTATCTCACGTTTTTTTTTCAGATTAGTAAAATTTTCTTATTTTCACCTTCGGTGGTCAAAGAGAACTTCGAAAACTTCCGAAAGTCGGGGAGGATTTCGTCTCCAGAAACCCTAGATCGCGCTATCGACTCGAATCGGGCCCTGGTTGAACATACAACAAGTCATGGCATCGTCAAAGGAATGCTCATAATGTTTTTCTCCAAATGGTCGGGGCAGTACTACAAACAAATCCGTGGGCTCGCAACAATAAAATTTTGAATTTACGACCATTTGCATCTCCAGATGCCAGAATTCATGCGTTCTGAATTGCCCAAAAACTGACCTCCGCGCAACACCTGGAAATTCTCACATTTTTGGCTACAGAAATTCACAAATAGCAGATCACAATTCCATCGTGGTTCGTCGTGTAGCCAAAGGTATGTATATTCAAGACCGGATTATTCGTCATTGCACTCGCTACAAGTTGTGTGCATTTGATAACCGGGGAAAATCTTGTGTATACGATTAATCAGTGTAGAGGCTTGAAGCTACGTGCAAAAAACTCTGCCAAATAGCAGCTGAGCTGTTATAAAGCTTCGAAGTTATCTGTCAAAACTTGTTTATTAGTCAACCTAATACTAGTGTAGAATGACAACCTTAGGTATAATCTGATTATCTATAATTTTAATTAGTTCGACACAGGCACTGATAGAAATTTATTCAATAATACAGCAGTTTTCTTCATATTTTTGGCAGCTAACTGTAAGAAAACGACTCCGTATTCCGTCTTGAACTCATCTGATTCAAAAAAGGCAAAATCGAGAATTCGCAAATCCGCTGCACATATTCGATGAATGGCGAATCCCAACTTTGAGATAATCCAAAATTTGGACAATGTATAAAGAACGTTTCGTTTCAACTGATTTGATTGTTGAGCAGCCCGAGATATTAGCTATAACTCCGAGATTGATAACTATGTATTAGGTTGGACCGAAAGTTCGTTCGCACCATTTTCAAACATTCATAACTTCTGCTTCACCTGATTTACAAGTTTTCATTTTTATCTGAAAGAGCAAATCATGCTTTCTATAATGTCATTTTAGCCGCTTACTAATGTTCATTTTTTGCATAGATAGGAGCGGTAGAAAGAAACTAGTCAAAATTTGAATTTTCTGCGTAGGGTCATAAAAAATCTAAAACGTTCAGTAAAAATCGGAGCAGTTACCATTATAGGTTCTTTCACCAGCTCTTTCTAACTGTGCAAAGCTTGCGCTGATTGAGCGTCTCTATGAAAATTTATGTTTTTCGAGCAAGCAATACAAAAGGGCAAATTTGATTTATTTTAGCACTTTTCAGGAAAATCATAACTTTTCATAGAGGCGCTCAATCGGCGCAAACTTTGCACTGTTAGATAGAGCTGGTGAAAGAACCTATAATAGTGACTGCATCGATTTTTGTTGCAAGTTTCCAATTTTCAATGACCCTACACAGAAAATTCAAAATTTGAGTAATCTTCTTCTATCGCTTATATCTATGCAGTGTATGCTCATTAGAACGCCGCTAAGAAAGCGCTATGAAGAAAGTGCTCTTTCAGATAAAAATGAAAATATGCAAATCAGTTGAAAAAAGCAGAAGTTATGATTTTTTGAAAATGGTGGGAGCGAACTTTCGGTCCAACCTAATATCTTAAGCTGAAATTTGAAGTTTGATTATGAAGCTGAGGGGATGCTTAGTCGGGTAGTTTATAGATTGTTGTTGCACATTTCAGGCTCTGAAGAAGGCGAGATAGCCGAAACGTCAGCCTAGTAATTATAGTCAAACCCCGGAGTGGCTCAACCATCGAATCAACGCAATATTTATGCCGAGATCTCTAGAAAGTCGCATTTCGATTACTTTATTTATACTGAACAAATTCACATTTTCACATCAATGAATCATAGAACCTGCATTTATTGCTAAGATTGTATCCCAGATGACTGATAACAAAGGCTTTAACCCATTTAAAACTTATAGCAAAAAGGAAAGGTTTCTGATTAAGTTAGGGAAAGTTTGTGATGTTGTCTTAACCTAAGGTGCAAGCGACTACAAAATATTAGGTCGTTCCGAAAGTTCTTTCCGTTTTTTAACATATCATAAAAACACGTGGAACGAAGAAAGGGAAACGCTCCAGGCACTGTCTAACGCTGCTTTTCTTCCTTTTTTCAACGGTCATAATCTTGTGCTGCTCGCTCTTGCGGTTAGTGAGATAATGGCCGAAATTTCGGATCTATGGTTTTTACCATGTCCAACTTTGGCAATTTTTCACTATCTTCTTTTTTGACTTTTGGGAAAGCTTTGATAGCAGTCGGATAGAGTACACAAAGTGCAATGCAATGCAATTTTTTGGCAATTTCAGCTGGCTTCTCATAATTTTTTGAGATAAACTTTTCAGAAGTCTTCACTTTTTCGAAGTCACAAAACACACAAACGCTCTGAACATTAACAAATCTTCGGTTTTCGAAACTTCCAAAAGTCGTTTTTGATTGTACACTATCTTTACAAAGTAACTAAGCGTTTACCACTTCGAAATATAAGATTTCGCATTTCACGGGTACATCATGAGGCGGGTTCAAAATCAAGATTTATGGAAATTTTATCGCCAAAGACCCCACAAACTAAGAAGAAAAAGCACTCCTCAGAAAAAGAAGAAAAAGCTGCATCGAATGACACCTTAGTTGTGCCTCGTTTTATGTTCTATGGCTTTTGGCATCCCCAAAAGTGGAATTTGATAGCATTAGAAAAATAATTCTAAAAATGTTTTGAGGCTAGCTATAAATGCCGAAAAAGTGCATAAAGTTGCGCTTTGTTTGCTCTATCCGACTGCTATCAAAGCTTTTCCAAAAGTCGAGAAAGAAGATAGTGAAAAATTGCAAAATTTGGACATGATAAAAACCATGGGTCCGAAATTTCGACCATTATCTCACTGATCAGAAGAGCTAGCGGCACAAGATTATGACCGTTGAAAAGAGGAAGAAAAGCTGCGTCGGACAGTGCCTAAAGCGTTTCCCTTTCTTCGTTCCACGTGTTTTTATGATATGTTGAAAAACGGAAAGAACTTTCGGAACGAGCTATTATTTCGTGATACATCCTCGAAGATTGAGAGCTCTCTTTTCTTCTCTCTCACTATGAACGCCACTACCTCAAAATGCTTAAATAGGTATCTAAACAAATTCCAGAGGTATGAGAATTTGTATTTAAAAATTCGCAGAGCTTACTTGTGCGCTGTGCTTGAAAACGCAGCGCACAAATAAGCTTTGCGCATGTTCTTCATGCATGAGCAGCAGCCGACATTGACCGAACTTTTTCAGATAGTCATGAAACGGAAGCATTTCGCAGCATGTGCAACATTCAATGCTGGGATTTTTGAGTCCCCTTATCCCAAAACAGGAAATTTCGATGCACTTTTCTCTGCGTCTTGACACATTTTTGACACACGGTCAAAAAATATCTATGTTTGGTAATGCCGTTTTGCAAATATTTTCAAAACAATATTTTTAAGGTAAATTGCTCCTTTTAGGCCGCATGCGATAACACCCCTCCCCCCTCCCCCCACCCTTTAGAATCGATCGCAGTTTGAAAGAAAGCTTCATATGCTGAAGTTTCAGAAATTGGATTTCTTGCTGTCTATCTCTCCGCAGTAGCAGAGTTTTTACGTATACTGATTCTACTACGCACGAGTTTTGGAGCTTTTCTCAAAATCTGCAATCACGTTTTTGAAAAGCGTTGAATAACATCTGTTAAGATGTACCTGGCAGTTGTGAAAAAAAGCAATACGGTTTAATGCAAATCCTATACATAGTTGTCCTTAGAAGTTTAGCGTAAGACTTTAGGCCTTTTTGATTCCCTTTTTTTGGGCAAATGGTTCTTGACTCTTTTCAATTTTCCTACGGTATTTTACAATGATTGTTGAATCGCTGTAAGTATAAGTTGATGCCAGCCCACAGATCTACATAGATATTCTTCAAAGTTTGAAAAATCTTTCCACAACCGTCACAGGAGTACGCTTTTAGGTTCTCAAGTCTCTTCACGTCACCATTAAACCGTCTTTTTTTCATCGTAAAATGTATCATAAAAACCGTCTGTTCTTGATGCCTACATGAAAAAATCATTCTTAGATGTTTTACTCTTACACAGGCAGTCTCTCTGACATATATTGGATGGTATTCGAAAATTGAATAAAATCCAAAAATCGAACAATATAGAACCGAATATCATATGAAATTCGAATAACGAATGTTATTCGATCTATTCGATTTAATATTATTCGATTCGAAAATTTCAATTTCGAATAGTATTCCATAGTCGAATATTCGAAGTATTCATTTTTCTAATAATATTCGATGGTCGAATATCCAAAAAAATTTCGAATTTCCTTAAGTATAGTACTTACAACTAGATTTAAAGATGACTGCATGTTTGGTCAAACAATTAATGAAGGGTTTGCGACTCTCACATGACGTTTTTCTTTTTTATGACAACAAACCTTGCTGTAAGTTCTCAAACTGAGATTTTCGAAACCTATCTCAGGGACAGCCGCATTCATCAAACTTTATGAAAATAATCGGACATTGATTATGGGGCAACATCTCAGCAAATTCGAAATGTTACGCAATATCATACAGTGAGATTTCCTGCTCTCATAAACCGTAAAGGCAAAGTCGTCTGATACAGTCACGCTGTCATTTTTCAATGACCAAGAATGGTGAGACAGCTGCTGGCGTGATCAACGTTTAAACATGTAAATTGGCTGCTAGTCTTAGCGTTCTAAAAACAAGTGTGATGAGTCAACATTTGTTGTGTGACCGACGGTTGTGTGCCGGTGTAATTTCGAAGATCATGCCAACAGCCCAGCAACAAAATTACAGCAACTCTGGAATGAGAGCAGTTGATATCATCAAAAACTTACGTAAAGCGCAAGCACCCCCATCTGACGTCAACACTCGCGCCAGATGTGTAAACAATCCGTCGTTCTGTGCCGGTGCAAGCGTACCGAGCTGATGACTCATAGCGGCAGTGATGCCTGTCTTAGATGATGTTGATCAATTGGCATGACCAAAAATTTGCAACTAGACAAGCTAACTCTTTCGTATAGTTCGAATCGTTTTATGAGAGCGACCCAAATTCCGACCCGAATCGGAACAGGTAGTTTACAGTTTTTCTTAAACCTCCATATTCCTTCAACATTACTGCAACAGATTGCAAATTCTTTTGTTTCTCAATAAATTTGGAAGAAGCACCCTACCGGAATGACTCAAGAATATTCAATTTGTTTAAAAATCTCTGATAAGTTAGCACAGAAAACTGCATAGAATCCGTATTTAGAAAAAAGTTTTCAATCCTTTGATTTGAGCACGACCTCTTTTAAGACTTCCAACATATACAGGGTGGGACAAAAGTCTGGAAGCCGACTTTGCAGTGCTGTAAATAGCGAAATTACGAGATTTTGATTTCAGATTTGTGCCATATAATGCTGCGTTCAACCTCTACAAAGTCATACTTTAGCTATAAGAATGCTTGCCATATACATTTGTAGGAATTGGATTAAACAAACAAATGCTTCTGCAAAGCGAGAAAATGAAATTTTTGGTCTTCACAGCTTACTTCGTAGCTAAAAATACAGCGGATATTCTAGAGCACTTCGATGCAAACAATGTAGAAAAGGCTTCCCGCTATCAATTTTTAGTAGTTGCGTTTGTCAGAAACTATTTTTTCGAAAACGCAAAATAAAAATTTGCGAATACTGCCCGCGTGCCAGCGGCCATTTGTCTTTAAAATATATTTGAAAGCTACAGAAGCGCAGCAGGCACTGAATTTTAGGCTATATTCTTTCCATGGGTCTTTCATGCAAGCACCTACTTGAATTCGATCGATTAAGCAATTTCAATACTTTTCAAATTATGATTTTTGGCTCCCGTTCGCGCAATCGCATCTAGGTTTCCAGTATGCGAGTACAGTCGCCTTCATTAAAAATTTCAAAATTTTTTCTTAAACACTGCAAAAAAATTTTCTTCGCAGTACATTGTAGCCAAAAGGTTGCTTCATCATACTACGCATATGAAAGAAACAGTTATCGTGAAGCGTGGGACGAAATTCATCACGACTGTCTGCGTGCTACGACAGGCGGGCTCGCCAAGCGAAGGGCTACTTTGAAGCCAGAAGAGGCAATCTTTAAATGTGAGAGCAGTGTTGTTTTTGTAAAGGTTCGATTCATGTGTGCACCGAATTTTGTGTTTCTAGGTACTTTCCTTCTGATTTTATCTGGAAAAGTACTAAGCTCCCAGACTTTTGCCCCACCTTGTAATTACCATTCCTCTGTTCTAACAAGTGCAACCGAAATCGTTGTTAGAAAATTTATTTTATTTTTGTTTTTTGACATCTCGAGCTTCTCTCTTTCTACACTGGAGCGTTTAGGCTTCCGCCAGAGTGTCGAAGCCACGCCAGCGCTGCGCCGGCGCCGAGCTGTCCCGGCGTTCTTTCAATCGATACACAGAATTTCATTCGAGGCGGGGCTAGCTGACCATGTGCAGGGGCTACCGGAACTTTTGACCGAAATTTCGACCAATAGTCGGTGCATTTAACTGTTTGAGAACTAGGTCAGCTAGCCCCGCCTTAAACGAAATAACGTGTATCGATCGAAACAGTGCCGGGACAGCTCGGCGCTGCCTCGGCTCCGGCGCAGCGCTGGCGTGGCTTCGGCACTTTGGCGGGAGTACACCATAAGTTTTCACAAATGTCAAATATTAGCAAAACAGTGCGGCCCCCTTCACTTCTCGAGTGTGTAATATGTTTCCTCACCCCAAAACAGTTGCACCAAATCTTTCCCGATGGATGTATCCTGCCTTCTAATTTTTCTGCTACCATATTTCAGCAAGCAGCTTTAAATTTTTCGGATTCTTTCATGCTTAGCAAATGCTTTTATCTCAGACAAACTGCATTAGATTTTGGAAATTTTTCGCAAATACTTCTACTTTCTTTAGACAGGCTGTACCTATGATTTGTTTTTTGAATGAGCACTTCGTTTGAAATGTTTATGTCACTCAAAAGGAATTGTCAGATATTTCAGCAGAACATTGCAGTCTTTCGAATTTCAAATGCTTTACTTCTCACATGTCGATGCCGATCCACTCTTGAAAGCAAATCTGTGTTTTTAGCAGTAATTCGAACACAGCTTTGATCGTGCAACACTTTGTAGGACAACGCGACACTGAGTTTCCCTAGAAAACATTGTTGACTCTGTGCAAGAGATCAGGGGTTGATACAAGTTCTTAAACAGATGTTTAGCATCTGTGAAATTGTATCCATTCAAAAGGTATTTACAAACATCATTCATTCTGCAAATGTCTACCACTCAGGACGTGTCAAGAATGCATTTAGACTATCACAGTTTCCACTGCGCGCCTCAAATAGCTAAAAAAAATTCGCCCTCTTTAAAAGTCTTACACGCTTTTGTACTGACTTTGTGAGTATTTTTCCTACAATTGATGTATGAAATATTTCTGCTCAAAGATTTCTGCGAATCACAACTTTTTAGGAGTCATATGCTCTACAAATGTGAATAATCTCAAATTCGTATAAGGAGCGGAGATTTCAGGTGAGCAGCTAAAAGATAATACCTTTGAGTAGGTCCTCTCAAGAATTTGAATCATAGTTTCCTAACAACAAGATAATTTGAAGATTTATGAATTTTGAAGCACCTATGGATGAATTGCAAGGATGCTGGACAGTTTGAAAGCCCTTGTGAAACGTGATCGGAAGATTTGTCATATTTTTGAAGTGTGAGAAACGAATTGTGACGCTTCTAAATAGACTACCTTGTGAGAAGAAAGAGAAAGTGTTTAAATTTGAAGAACTCTAGATTTGGTTTGAATGTTGGCTTTATTTACAAGGATGTTAATTCGAATTTTCTCGCTATTTTAATTTCGAAAAGAGAGGAGTAGTTTGAGCAAGAACTTTTTGGAGGGGGGGGGGGGGTTTGAGGGGTTTTAAGGCCGTTTGGGAAGTCACTCATTGTGGAAGCAGGGATCCGGATGGGAAGAGTGCACGTGGCTGATAATTTGTCATGTATGAGACCGGCACTTGCTTTGGGGTGAAAAGGAATAAAAGGAGGAGCGCGGCTAGCAAAAGCTTGGAGGCAATCATAATTCTCTTGCTACTATTAATAAGAAAATCCTCGAACTTCGAAAGCAGGGTAGATTCACGAATTTGGTAACTTCTGGAGTTGTTACGTTTTCAAACCTGTGCCATACTATAAGGCGCAAGAACCCCCATATAACTCAGCGCGTCTGTATGACGGCGCAAACAAGTGTGTATGTCGACTCCAAAGAGCGATCAAGAAGTGATCCTTGGCACTCACCAGACGGCCATATACTCCGTAAAAAACTGAATGCTCTGAAGAGCTTTTAAAAAAATTCCACACGGTATGATGGCTGTGGGTACAGAAATACAGTCTAGAATACATGTAGGCTGATCAGTCTCTCTGCATCACTCCATCTAGGCTTCAAATCACCAACACACATTATTTCATTTGTTAGAATCTTCTACCGATTTGCTACAGTTTTTTTCAATTGCTCTGGCATATCAACCCAGGTCTTGATCTCGCTTTCAAGTAATATAGCAAGGTATGGTATGTTACTGAAGGTATGAGTCTCTAAAGTTTCGAGTGCAATAGTCAGTGTATCCTGGCTTTATCAACAAATACCAGAACGATTTCAGAAAAAGAAATCCCTGCGTTTACTTCAGTTAAAACGCTAAACCTTCTTTTTTGATCTCTCTGTCAACTCTATATTATTCTGAATTTCCTAATTGCAAATTGCTTCTCGGCTGTTGCATACACCATACACCATCTATTGAGTAATATTCGATTATATGTTTCAAACAGAAAAGTGTATCGATCAATAGGTACTTTAACATATCTGTCCGAATGCATATGAAAGCTAAATGAACACTGCCTCAGTAATTTTCCCAAAGATATTTCATGTGTCTCGCCATCAGCGAGAACAATCAACATTGTTTTCGAAATTGTTCATATCAAGGAGCATTTTCAAGCTAAGTCACTGCCAGATAATGGTTTCAAGAAACATGTATTGATAAAAGTACCAATCAAATATCTCTTATGTCATTTCCTTTCGCTTGGAGTATAATCCTATCAGAGATTCTTCGAACTCTCACGAGCACAGTCCTCTACCGACTTTTCTATGAATTTTACAAAGCCTGAGCTAGCTTAAATCATCTGCCTCCCAAATTATACGTTTCCATTTGACGCGATTTTGAAAAGTCGCAGTCTTAGTATGATTTGCTCATCAACTGATAATTTTCCAGCTTGAAAATTCAACTTATTTCTCGGAGAACCTCACAATTGTCAGTGCTTCTCAAAGACTTACGTACATGTAAAGTTCAATTTTCAATTACAATTTTGTACGAAATTTGCTTAACAAGCGGCTATTAACTATTCTTCAAAAGTGAAATGAACTGTCAATTCTCAAAGTGGAGAAACCAGGAAAATTCTTCGAATGAGTCTACAAATCCAACGCTTTCCCAAAATTTACACATGTCATACATCTGCACAAATGTTTACGTTTTGTACAAAATTTGCTTATCAGACAACTACCATCTATTTTTATTTTTGAAAAAGATAGTCGAGCTATTAATTTGAATCCAAAGATACTATTTTGTAGACTAGAAAACAACCACAAAAGGGAGATGAATTTGGGTTTTGCAAAGGAATTCTTGTGCATGGAGAACACTTCCAAAGGATACTTATGATAAAAGAGAGGGTGTCTGGATTTTAAAAAACCTGGATGACTGGAGTCTTTCAACACTGAATCCGAAGTATGTGCTACAACAACTCGGGAAAGGATAAAAGCAGTTTCTCAAATGTAATTCATTATCATACTGAACAGTAACGGAGGTGCATTTTGCTCTTGGAAGTGTGGAACCTGCGGGTCAGATCGGAATGTGGGACTCTGAGGGGATTGGAAACTCATGGCAAAGAATTAAAGATATCTCAGATGCGAAACTGTGAGGCAACGCATTGCGAAGACAACTCAGTAGTGAAAAACCCCAAACTAGGGCCAGACGAAGACTAGAGCAAGATAGGTTGAAGACTTTATTCAGAGGAAAAGCTTTGGGATAAAAAAATTCTAAAAGGTTCTGCCAAAAAAAGACATTTATTCTATCTCGCTCTATTCTTCTCTAATCTTCAGCAGAGGTAGGAAACAATTGTGAGTTGAGGGGGGAGGGAGAAGAGGAGAAAGATTGGCTAAAAACTTCAGGCATGGTGGAACGGCAAATCTACCTAACAAAAGTTACGGTCCTTTTTATGGATTTGCGGTAGGGAGGTAGTAGACGGATACAGATAGAAGAAACCTCTAGGAACCAAGCAAGCATCTAGTGGTGCTTTGCTGGAAAAGGTGAAAAAAAGGCCCAGTAAAGATTGTGAGGCTTTGAGAAGGGTAGAGTTGGACATGAGGATGAGTGTACGCGGTACGCCACAATTTCAAAAATTCTAACTTTAGAACATATCCTACTCCGCACACACAGCCAGTCCAATTGGTCACTCTATAATGAAGAATGGCAAGGGTTTCCACTTTCATGTTGCCAAGTTGCGACACAGGGCGTGCGATTGCGGTAGGTGTGAGGTTGAAGAACTGTCAACAAGGCTGTGTTTCCGAAAGAGTAAGCAACGTTTCTTCTTAGGCAGTATATTAGGAAGGAGTGTTGCTATTAAGTGCAAAAAGGCTATAGTTTCGGAAGTGTCGACACTTTCGTTAGGTAGGACGTCGGGTTGCCAACAGTTCCCCCCCCCCTCTTTCAGAGGTTCTACTTGGCAGTATGTAATTAATTTTGAAGTTGTTTCGATTTTGCCACCTTTTTTACCACGCCAGTTTGGTCTTCGTAGTTCTTACATTTCACGTATATGTCGTATCAATCTGTTCATATTTTCACTTTCCTGCAAAGTATCTATGTCTGCCCATGACGTCCCTGGTTACTTTAACAGCGGGTACCTAACGATACACTAAATCCTAGCTGCTAGAACAGCTTACCTAGCTCGCTAAAGTTCTGGCGCTTGCAACCCACAGAAAAAAGATAGTTGAGGAAATAAAAAAATGCGCGAATGAAAGCGCAAGTTTGTACACATCTTTTTTCATTGATTCTTTTTTATCAACTTTGGAGACCCAGAAATTCGATGATGAAAGTTAAAACAGGGTAGAACTTTCATGAGGTAATCTAACCGATAATGCAGCGGTCAGAAAAGTAAATTTTATAGAATTCCAATAAACCAAAAAATCGACTGGAAGAAGAGTTTCGACGAGAATTTGTCATCAAGAATCGGAACTTTGAGGGGGACTATGTGACTACCCATTAATCAGTGGGAAGGCCACTAGCTCTGTTTCAATCAATGAAAATTTTACATTATAGAGCTATGCCAACTTCAAATGAGTGTGTACCAATAGAATGAAGTAGTTTGACAAAAATCTTTCGCTTCTTAGTGAGTTACAAAAACTTCATAGCTTTGGTTTGATAAGGTCTATTTTAACTGCTAGAAAAGAAAACTATGAAACACTTCAATATGAAAGTCCTACAAAAAAACGCTACAGAGAAGGTATGATAAAACACAGTAGCTCAGTGAAATTTTCACTTGGGATGTGGAATCTCCGTAAATAGGAAGATGTGCTTATCAATGTAATATCAAAGGAGATCTGTTGGCCTCAACAATGACCGGACTAATAGCGGTAATCTACGACAATGTAGTTGACAATCATGTGGCAATATTAAAGCAATGGGTTACGACCCTTGACTTCACACCTCAAAACGAGGCCGACGACATTATATGAAAGGAATATTTCGTGCAACTTATTTGCCAAGAATCTCCGAAAGTGCGCTTTGCTTCGTCAAAATCATAGAAATTTGGTTTATCAGAATTCTACAAAGTTTGCTTTTTTGAATTCCTGGTGATATTATCATTAAGTCAGATTATACAATTTTTTGCAAAACTATTAGGTTGTCCGGAAATTAATGCCCGTTTTGAATTTCAACCGCAATAAGTCATACACTCTTCATTTCTAAATATATTGCAAAGTACCATTCGATAGAGCAAAGCAAGCTCTACAAGATGGCCATCTTGCTTTTGCAACAGCTCTCAACCATCTCGAGTTTCGAGCCAAAAACTAAAAAGACTCAGCAACCCGAAAAATCGAAAAAAATCGTAACTCAGTTCATAAAAAACCTACGAAAATTCTAACTTGTTCACGCAAACACTATCCACATAAGACATCAATCTACGCCGCTGCCGTATTTTTTCTCTGTTAGAAACCAAGAAAACGGAAATTTTCATGCATTTGCCAAAGTGATGCTGTGCCGTCCCCACATAGGTAGTTGTATACCACAAGCCTGTAGAAGTACAGACTTAAATTTCCAGCTCTCTACAAGCTTTAGTTTCGAGAAATACCGAATATAGCTTTCCCCAGTTAGGTGGTCCAAGCTAAAATTCAAATTTTTCGAGAACTAAAGCTTGTAGAGAGCTGAAAATTTAAGTCTGTGCTTCTACAGGCTTGTGGTATACAATAACCTATGTGGGGACGGCACAGCATCACTTTGGCAAATGCATGAAAATTTCCGTTTTCTTGGTTTCTAACAGAGAAAAAATACGGCAACGGCGTATATTGATGTCTTATGTGGATAGTGTTTGCGTGAACAAGTTAGAATTTTTGTAGGTTTTTTATGAACTGAGTTACGATTTTTTTCGATTTTTCGGACTGCTGAGTTTTTAGTTTTTGGCTCGAAACTCGAGATGGTTGAGAGCTGTTGCAAAAGCAAGACGGCCATCTTGTAGAGCTTGCTTTGCTCTATCAAATGGTACTTTGCAACCTATTCAGTGGTGAGAAGTGTATGACTTACTGCGGTTGAAATTTAAAACGGGCATTAATTTCCGGACAACCTAATAGATATGTGAAGTGCTCATGAAAGTTTACCCTGTTTTCAACTTTCATCACCGAATTCCTGTGATTCTAAAATTGAAAAAGAAGAAGCGATAGAAAAAACGTTGTGCACAAAGCGCTTTCATTCGCGCAATTTTTTTTGATTACCTCCAACTGTCTTTTTTCTGTGGGTTGCAAGCGCCAGCACTTTAGCGAGCTAGGTAAGCTGTTTTAGCAGCTAGGATCTAGTGTATCGTTAGGTACCCGCTGTTAAAGTAACCAAGGGGAGTGGCTTAGTGTATACCACTGATGACTGGGTACCTAACGCCACGCACTCACTTTTCTGACATATCCCTTTGTAAGAGCTCATAGGCAATTTTAGCAAAATGTCGGTCTGTAAGCTTCGTATAGGGCAGAATTCTGTTTTATAATTACCGATGCTTAGGGTTTGTAAAATGTTCTTTCACAAACTACCGTCTACAAGCTCTTTTCATAAACCTCGATCTGCAAAGGGCTTGCAGAGCAGTTATTTCTTAGAATATCGGCCTGTATGCTGCTCACGGGCACTTCCTTCGCGTAATTATGTGTAGGCGACGCGTAGGGCACCTCATGGTAGTGGTTCAAATTGGGCGTACAATATCGTTTTGTGAGCGGCTCATATTTTTTCTCATTGGTAAAGGGCTCGGCAGTTTTTTAGGATATTGGTTTGAGGGTCTGTAGGACATTTTTTGAAATATATTTGTGTAAGTTCCCCTAGAAGTTCCTTTTGATTGTCATCATTCTGCAGACATCCTGCAGAGGATTTTTTTCTTGAAATATTGCTCTGTAAGTAGCCCACACGCCATCTTAAAATATTGGTTTAGGCGCACCCGTAGAGCAGTTTTATTCCAAAATATTCGTTTGTAGGGAGCCTGCAGAGTACCTAAAATATCGGTCTGTTAAGCGGCCTACAGGTTTCTTATGTATGTCGGTCCGTAGGAGAGTAACCCGGGTTTTTTTCTAAAAATATCGTTCTATAGGGGAATCGCGGGCTATTGTTATGTATATCGCTCTGTAGGAGTTTCGTATCGCAGTTCTCATGAAAAAATGGTCCGCAAGCAATACTAGAACATGATACAATGACTATTTTCGGCCAAAATTCTTCGATGGAGTATTAGTTTTTTTTTGTCGAAGTTGAGATAAAAAGAAAACTGTTTAGGCATACAATCAGGCATACAATTTCCATGAAATTTTTGAGGAAATGGCTTGAAGCACATTTGCTGAGAGGTAATGAGGAGGAATGGGTGGGGAAGGAGAGGAAATAGAGAGAAGTTTTTTTATTCTTTTAGGGAACACTTTGGAGGGAAGGAGAGGAGTATTTGAGAAAATACCCAATATTTTCTATCCCAATATCTCGTAAGGTTGTAACAGAACTCTCAAAAATATGATCTAAAAGTTCCTCGCAAGATCTTATTAGGGTGATCACTAAAAAATGGGGCAGCTTGATTTTTGTCAAATTTTGAGACTTTTTGTTTCGATCAACAATAAGCAGGCTGCAACGTAAACGTCGCTTATTCAAGCGACCTTCGCCTATTATTCTGGCAAAACGTCAACGCTCCTGTCCCACAACCCTACGCGTGGCGCCCTGAAGAACTCGAACAGGGTTTTTTGAACCTCGCTCATTCTTGCGCTGCCATACCGGAAAGTTATAGAGTAATTGATATATTATTCGAAAGAGCTGTTCATGCTCTTCCAGATAGTATATGAAACATACAGAATTTCTTTCTATTTCTGGGTAAAAAAAGCGAAATACCTGGAAAATCGCGATTTTTTGGCGCAACAAAAACCAGTAAATCGAGTTTCAATCTCTATTATCCGAAGATAGATAAAATGTGAGGTAAACCGCATATGGATGAATAGAGCGTAAAAAGCTCTTTCAGGTGGTATCTATAGAACATGCGTACACTTGCAAAGAATTGAATAGCACGCATCTTTGTTCTCAAAGCTGCTAATGGCCATATCTCCTGAATTTGAAAGTTTACACCAGCAACCCATCATGGGTCTGGTGAATGTACCTTCACGCATTGCAGCAGTAGTACTTTGGATGGTTTCGCATGTTTCACTGCACAGATACTGCTCGAAGTTTATAATTTGTCAAAGTGACTAACTTTGCATTTCAGCCACTATAAAAATTATTAGTTATGTAAATGACCTTATATAGGTATTTTCTGAAAGGAATAATCTTATTCTAACATCTTTCAAAATTGGGAAGCTTAATCATTTTTCTTTTTTAAAAAATCTACATTTATTCTCTAGGTGTCCCATTTTTTTAGTGATCACCCTAATATTTCTCGGAGTTAATATTCTCAAATATTTTTCAAAATAAATGAAAATGTAGAGATATCTGTAGTCACAATCAATCAGACGCCTAATAATATACCCCGGACCACTTGAAAGCGACTCATAGGATCGCTAGTATTAGTATTGCTTACCAAAGTAAGTTCTATAAAATGAAGCTTTATTATGAACCGTAATACGTTGATTAACACAACCAAGATGGCAATTTCTCTTTACTGACTTCGGCCAACGTTTCGGCGCAATCGCCTTCGTCAGAGCCTAGAAAGTCGAATACATAGGGATCTCTTTCCTTAAACGTCAATGAAGAAGCAAGATAATTTAGTTGAAGCTAGTACGAAGGAAAGAACCAAAGCCGCGGTTAAGCAATACTCACCTTAATCGTTGCATAGGAGGTACGAGGGACCACCAACTATGCCCTAACTATACCTCTGCCCTCTTTATAGTAGTGAGGTGACCCGACCTAGCCTCAGAAGCTGGAGCTGAAGCTTTAATATTTGCGCCAGGTTTGGCTTGCGTAAAGTTAGTAGCAAAATTTCAAAAGGCTCTAAGGCCTGACAGTTGAATCCACGTCTCAAATCAAAAATTCCTAGAAAACCCTAAATTGCTCACGCTTACGCACTCTACAACAGGCACTCGTATGCAAAGTTTCATAGTTTTCCCATGGCTAGAAAAGAAAAAGAAAACTAAATTTGGCATATTTTTGTCAAAGCAATTGTTGAGCTTTTCGCAGATTGGTAATTCTGTAGTATAAATCTTTGAAAGTATAAAATGAAATTTCAGCCCTCTACAATATTCAGTTCTCGAGAAAAATCAAACTTCTTGCAAAATCCAAAAATCGCAACAAATTCGCACTTTTTACCCACTAATTTCTCGTCTAGTCATGGGAAAATTCCACAAACTGTGCACGTAAATGTCCAATGTAAAGAGTATATGTGCAAATTGGAGTTCCCTAAGTCATTTATGAACGGAGATACGATTTTTTGGTACCTGAAATTTTTTATGTTTTGGATCGAACTTCAGGTGGAAAAAAGTTTACACAATGGTTTGTGCTCCATCTTGTAGAGTTTGCCTTGCTCTAATAAAGGATACCCCGCTGACTGTTTTTCTCGATCATTCTGTCGTTGTAGGGTGCTGTGCGACATTATTTTCCGGACAACCTGGCAAAGTTAAATGAAGTGTTCGGAAGAGCAGCGTGAAAGTCTTTTGACAGTATTCTATATGCGGGACAAAATACGGCTCCGGGTCAAGAGTCACACCACGCGCGGCGGCCTCTCGCCGCGCCCAAATTTTGTGCTTCACAAAATGTCTCCTTTGCTATAGTGGCACGGCACCAGAGTAGGGGGGTAGGGGTGACGGCAGATACATGACTCGATGCCATAAGTGACACTGCCGCAGGAGTACTGACGGGAGCTGAGACCTGTACCGCTTGACATCGCGTTGCGGCGTCGCTCGCGAAAAACCGCGACTCCTGATCCGTAGCCACAAAATACTGTTTGTGATGCTTTCTTTCCACGAAAATCGCAAGCCATTTCTAGCAAGACCAACTTTCGTGCAGTGTAGTCCCTGAGAGCAGTATCTTTTAGAGTCATTCAACAAATGTCTTGAAATTTGCCTGCAAAGGAAAATTACTGTAGAAGTGTCCCTAAACAATGTTTCCCGACTCTAAAAACCATTCAGGTGCATTTTTTCGCTCGGCCAAAGTTTGCAAGAGCAAACTTCTGGGAGCAAAGGTAGAGTTTTTCAATGTCTTCGATTTTTGCCGGGAATTAGCGCTTTCAAATAAGATTTTCTGATGGAGTACCGAAAGTCAAAGAGGGATGTTGTTTGTAATAGTGTCAATGTAAAGTCAAGCTTTACCCGAAAAAGGCTCTCGTAATCGCGCAAATTCTGTGCGATTAGCAGTTACAATAACATATTGGCAAGAATAAATTTACAAACGTGTCTCACTACTTCTTTACTTATTTTTTAACGCAAAGTTAAGGATCACAGAAGGGGGGGATCAAGGATCACAAAGGGGATCAAGGATCACAAAACAGCAGTCGTTGACAACAAATTCTGAACATTTTTTGTCATTATGGTGAGGAAGGTTCTATACATAAACGAAGCTTTTGAAGTGCAGCCTTCAACTGAACAGGGAATGGTCAGAAGTCGAAGTGGCCAATCCAAACAAGCTGCATACCATTAGATGCAGCATAAAACGCTGACTCAAAATCTGTCTTCCTTATCTGCAGAGCGCTTTTGTGGACGAAGTTATAAACCGTTGAAGGCCATCATTTTGCTAAGAAATTGTGCGTATAAAGTGCAAACTTGGCCGCACAAAGCCATTCTCGGCTCAGCGTTGGACCAAAACATACAACTAGTTCCCTTCATATGACTCGTACCTAAAGTTGAGCTGAAAGAGCAGTAATGTGCCTAATTTTGCAATTTTTGTATTCGGTTTTTTCGCAGTAAAGCTGATCATAACTTCGCTTACAAAAGCGCTCTGCAGATATGGAAGACAGATTTGAAATCAGCGTTTTGTGCTGCATCGTATGGTATGCAGCTTGTATGGATTGGTCACTTCGACTTCTGACCATTTCCTCGTGAGTCAAAACTATTCATATGTATAGTGCAACAACAATTTATCCTCAAAAAGTTCGTTCACGATCGAATCGGTCGCAAACGTGATGGAAAAAGTCTTTTGATTAAATGTTATAACTCTTCTCAAATTCAACATTTTTGCATAAATTAAGATTTTTTGGAATAAGCGAGTTCAAGTCCATCACAAGCACAGTATGCCATACAGAAAGCAGGCGATAGAGAAGAGGAAATTCGAAGAATTTTGCAAGATTTTCTTCAAAACCATCCATTTCAACGTGCTAACGCTTCCTTATAAGAATAGGCGGACATATTTGGCTGCCATCATTGAGTAGTCTATACTTCAGGCTAAAGAGAATTTGAGCTATCTTTGCTGCACAGAAATTCTTACAAGCAAATAAAAAAAATCCGTTATTTGAGCTGTCCTCCGCGCGCGCATATAGGTCGATTTTCTAATATTTGATTTTTCACACTGTAGCGAACGAAGAAAGTTAAATGGCCGATGGTTCCGCTTAGTCTCGCCTTCTCTATCATATGCATAATTGAGTGCGCCACCGTTCGCTACACATAGACTGTTGTTGCTTTTTGAATAACTGAGTTTGTTTTCTACCTTTGAGAAAATTCGCTTTGTTGGGGGTAAAGTGTGCGTACGTTAACCCTTTACACCCTGATCCATTATAAAATATTACATATTTAATTACATGAATATTGCGTGAATTCTCTTCATAGAACCTCTCTTGAGCATCACAGCATTTTGGCAGTTTGGCTTCGGGTTTTGGACTTTCATCACTAAGAAGATGTTTCGTCAACATTAGTGAGCACTAGTAGAGCAAAAAACTGCTTTCAAATGATACTCATATTTCTGCAGTAAGTACAAACTCCAAGAAACTAGCTGCGTCAAAACAAGCCAATAAATCGAACAGAACTCTCAGAACAACTTAGTACATTCATCTTCATTTCCTAGCAGTCATTTACGTGATAACATTAATCTTTAAACCTGCAGCAGCGCCAATCTACGTCGCTTTTCCCACTTATCACAATCGTCTTTGTACACTTCCTCATCGTTTTATAATGTTTCCGTGTATAATAGTATCTGACAACATCCTGATTATAGAAGATGCTGAACAAAGCACTACTTTGGGAACTAGCGTTACTGGTTTGTTGTATACTTTTCCCTCTTCCGCAGTTTTGCCTCGAGTGAGGATTCCTCGACATGGCGGTATTACGGCATGCTTGTACACCATGGTAGTTGCAGGATAACTAAATTACTCTTGAAAAATATTTGAGATGTAAGCTATCCAGTAGCGCTATTGATGAACGCACGCTGCGTTTTACAGTTGAGTCATTGAAGCAATATGTGGGACTACACAACGTGCACAGAAATCCACGACACCTCAGCTTTTCAACCTCTTCGTTTTTGGCTCAAGCCTATAGAGTGCAGATTATTAGTCCTCCGATTTACTACGTTATGTACAAATCACTGCTTTTGCATGTAGGCAATTTTTCTGGACGAAGACGTAAGAAAAACGAGTAGCATAGGGGTGTGAGGCGCCGCTGTGGTCATGTCGGACTCAGGTTCAATTCCAGCTCTGCTCCAACTAAGCCCTCCACCTTGCGGGGGCGGCAAATTGACACCGCAGTAATCTGGAAGGATAAAAGCACTAAAATTAGTAAACGGTTGGCAAGTCACTGTGATAGGGCCGCACGCAATCAGTAGCCCCTTCAATCAAAAAATGGAGTGCTTTCGGAGCATGCCATCAGAGGGTGTTGAGAACGCCGAATCCTTCATCCTTTTTATGTAGATTTAAAAAAGTGAGAACTAAAAACTTATTTTTGGATAGGGACACCCAGCAAGAATATTTTGGATACTCAGACACATTGAGCGAAATAATGCTCAAGAAGGAAAAGATTTAAAAAAAATCAAGTCTTCCTATATACTTTATATACTTTTCTATGTCTTCCTACACTATAATATATACTTTTAGAAGGGTCTAAAAGAGCATCAATCGTGAAGTGCACTGTGCGTCGTGCAGCCGCACATATTGAGTTACAAATGAGTCGACTACACTATTGCTAGAGTTCCTGCTCTTCGCATGATTATTTATCCATTAAATTGACCTTACCTTTGCTGAGATCTTCATAGAGTCTGTTTTTTCAGACGCTTATCTGTGAGTTACATCTTTCATTTTTTTATTCTTTCGTTACTTTTTCAAATTTTTTTCTCCTCTCAGTCATTTTTTGTGAGCACACGTTTTGAGCAACAAATAGTCAGAACATTGACCGAATTAGGGCGGAGTAAAACCTGTTCATAAATTTTTTCACGCATTTTGACATGGGCAAAAAGAGGTAAAGGAGTTGACAAACCTTTCTCTCCAGTGCTCAATCCCTCTCCCCCCCCCCCTCCTCTTCCCGCTTTCACTTACAAAAAAAAATTCTTGTGGCCAAGACCTTATATTTGGATCGGGAACTTTGCTAACGTGATTGTTAATCATTTTCCGGGCAATCTGCTATTTTCTATATACAATACAGTGACGTGACCTATCTTCCCCCCCTCCCCCATCCCCAACCCCTCCCTCCCTTTCCCGAGGCATGCGCCGTTTAAAAGAGGAAAGGGATGGCAAAAGGGAAAAATTGCTCTGGCGTTTACAAGCTGCTCGTCACGCATCACAAAACCCGAGCACCCTCATTCGTTTTGAAGAAACGTGCAAAAAGTAAATCCCCAGCAAGAAGTCGTTCCCGCTCCATTTTTTGGACGGATGTGCTGGCCTAATGAACAACGCAAAAAGCAGAAGAAATTTGGGACGTTATCGTCAAACGATTTCCATGTAGCGAATCCACTAATATCACTGTGACTGGCTGGATGAAACTATAGGCTTTTGAATGATAGATACTGTAGCAAAAGGCATAGGTCGGCCTATCTTGTTAGAAGTCGATTTGCAAGAAAATCTGTGAAAGAAAATTCGGTTGAAATATGATTTTTTTCAGGTTTTTATTATGGTGACCTTGTATGGGACTCTGACGTACAAGACGCAAATGCGGGCTTCTCTGGCATTTCTCTAACCACACGCTTTGCAGCTTTCATCATCTGCCGTCTCCTGCAAAAACCAAATCTCTAGAAAAGACTCAAAAGCGTCGTTTGGTAGTCGACCCATTCTTTTTAATTGCCTGATTGGATAGTCAGGCATCTATACTATAAGTGAACAGGCAGAAGAATTGTTCTGAATACACGATAAACAGACAAATATAGAAAGATGGAAAATCATGAAGCTGATCCGGATAAAGTATGGATATGAAGTCAATTTCAGGCAATATGATTAGTACGAAAATTTTTATCGGAAATTGGGAAGAAAAAGTGTAGAAGAATCAGTAAGGAAATACTTGAAATAGGAGATGACAAGGTCCTCCGATGGCTTGTCGCAAATGCACACGCAACCACCAAGTTTGCGACAGTCTTGTTACCGTACCCAGATCTATCTTTCTTTTACTTGGCTCTGCTTGTCCTTGTGCTTTCTCTCTTCTACCATCTTCAAAAGGTTCAAGTTTCCAATGTAACAGTAATTTGATGCCTCTTGTGTCTTGATCGAAAGTGAGGATGAATTTAAAAAAAAACAGAAAATTAAAAATTATCAAAACATCATGTAAAACTGATTTGTGAAGCCCAAATTTTTTTTTCAAAAAATATCCAAAAATGCTATCAAAGCGTGATGCTGTAAAAACTATCCGCCATTATAATAGATTGAATCAAGTGTACAATTTGTTTCGTATCAAATGTGCTAAATCTTGGCAATGACGGAGAAGAATCATCTCAGACGCGTTACTGCTTGTCAATAGACACTCAAAGAGTAATTCTCCGTGCATACTATTTGAGACTAGTTGAAGTCGTATACCCTTTTCATAGCTTTCAAGCATTTGAATGTACGGCGCCATTTCTGGGATCAATTGCAGCAAGTTTCGACTCGCTTTAGGCGGAAATTGGATTGGCGGGCGTCTGCCTCACAACGGTTCGCGCGGCTTCGCAGCTGCAGTATACCATATCTTGTTAAGAACCCATGTATATGTCTCTTCATTCGTCTCAGTCTTAGCTTGGCAAAATGCTAGCACTATGCGCTAGCGAGGCCCAGCGGTGGTGCGCACGCGTCGCGACGTACAATACCGCTCAAATTTTTAAAAAAAATAGGCGCGAATGTATGGACATGTACGTACATGTCCGTACATGTCCATACATTCGCGTCTATTTTCAAAAAATGTGAGCGGTATTGTAGAATGTTCCGCCCGTTCCGGGATGAGACCGACTGTAGCGCCTAAGTCGCTATAGATGCCATAACGGGTGTAAACATCCAAAAATCTCTGTTGATAATTCTCTTTTTCTGAGTTGCCAGGATCTGCAAGGAAGTCTAACTTACGTTCAAGTAGGCAGAATGTTGAAGAGGAGAATAGAGAGTGGGAGAACAAATGGAAGAAATTATTCGCTTTTTTGGGATTGCTTCTATCACAAAATATTATTTTTAATTTTACATTTTCGAGTGTTCATATGGATTTAATCTTCAAGAGTATCTTTCTAACAAAAGGCTGCTCACTACCGCTCAACAACGAGTATTCAAAAAATTGGTATGTATCAAAGCGCTTAGAGTGTTTCCTTATAAGAAATGATGATTTCGCAAAAAGCCAAAGAATTCTTAGCAATTCCAATAGTTACCACTTCACCAGAAGCGAAGTTAAAAAGAAAAAACTGGGAACATTGCGACATCTGATCTTTATTAAGGTTGCGCTCGGGCAGTATTTGATCAAAAGAAATTTCTTCCAAAAACAGCTACTCAGTCGATAACAGCTCACTGGCAAATCTGTGCCGATACCGGGTAAACAACCATTGGATATTATCACCAAAAGCGAAAATATCAGAAAAAGTTGAGGGGGGTAGCGATGACTTGACGATGAAGACGTAGTTTAGACTGCGGTCGGTGATGTGTCAAATTCGAACTTGCTGTATTACTAACATGCTCAACAATCGGTGCCCAACATTTTAGAAATTTCTATTTTGAGCATATTAGCGCAGAAGTGCATACCCATCTATTATATATCGACCAACTGCATTTCTTCGAGTGCTCTAAACTCTTTAGAATATGCACCTTTGTGAAAAAATGGAGGAATACTGCAAAACAATTAGTGCGTTTATTGATTACTGTATGCACTAACAATATGCGATCGATACGTCAATTTTCCGGGAAGGGGTGAGAGTGAAATAGATTTCGTACTGTCTTGTCGCACTTATTAAATACCAGTTAGGAAAAATTCAAAGTTGAAATGCCAGATAATCGACATATTGATTGGGTGCGTATGTTAGCAGGGCAATATGTAATTAATATATTGATTTTTGTCAAGAGAAAAATGATTTTATAATTATAAACTAACATGCTATAAGTGCCCTACATGAAAGGTTCAAAATCAAGCATATTGGTAGGAAACTGTATAAAAATTGAGACTGTTAGAAATATACGCGATCAACATAACCATTTTTTAGAAAAATTCATCAGTCTTATTGCGCACGTTCTATATTGCTAGCAGGCTCAAGGAACACTGTTCTAGACGTTTGAAAACATTTTTGAGCATTTGGTGGGAGTGCAATCAAGATCGTCCAATATATCACAGACTTCAACATACTCGCAATTTCGGGAGAACAAAATTCGAAGGTTGCACAAACTTTTTAACTGTGCTTCTGCAAAGGGTACAGTTCAGTTGAGCAAGAAAGTTCAAATTTGTCTTGAAAAAAGTCTGCTATACTTGCTGATACCTGAATCGACATTCTATCGTTATTCCGTCTTATATTCATGGGATTGAAGACATTATCTTTCGTGCACCTTGTGGATTGCAAACTTGCTGCGAATTCCCATCATAGCCACTTCTTCAATCAAACTGTTTTCTGCCAATGGTTGCTGTTCCGTAAAAATGCAATGAAGACGAAGTTTAATAAGGTTTATTTTGAAAGGAAAATGTTATGATTACATGCAATAGTACAATGATATCGATGCAGATCCGAGGTCTCAATTCAAAGCTCACTTTTTTGGAAGAAAAAAAATGCAGATTGAATCGCCGCAACTGGGGGAGAAAAACATTCTCGCCATAATTTCGCACCCAAGGGTTGCCTGCCAGGCACATTTGGGCTAGCTATAATTACAAGCTCTTAAAATTACCATGACACTGCAAGCCCCACTCATTGAAGCAATTTTTTGGAATCCTAAAGCATTTTTGAATATCGATGAGATTATGTGTCACTAAAGGTGACGTTTTCAAGGGACGTTCTCTGCACTCCCGTAGCTGTTTTGCGCGAAAGATGTTCAAGAGGTCGTGTATTCGAATTGGTAGGAAAAGATTTATACAAAAGCACCTACATATTTTTGCATTTAACATTTTTATATTAGGAAAATGACTCTGTTTTTGTGAGATGATTAATTGCTAAAGTAATTATTTTCTTGCACAAAATCATTTCATGTCATTATTCACAAAAAATAGATTGCTATGCAATTATGTCATAAGCGAGAAAAGCGATCTCGGGAACTCGTACGAGTTCGCATGTGCCTGGCCGGCACACTACTTAGGTGCCAGACTATGGTGGGTGAGAAACTTCCCGCACCTCGCGATTGGTAGGTCTAGATGTATGCGGCGCATATTATATCTGAAAAGCGTCAACGAGAGAGCAGCGAAAAAGCGAGGCAAATTGCGAAGCAAATTTTCAAATTATTTGCTGAAGTGTATCAATAGGAAGATTGTTTAATTGAAAACTTTCACATTTCTACGCACGAAGTCGAAAAGTATATTTTGTCTGCTTTTTAAGGCAATCATACTCCAAAATCTTCCTTTGCTTGACTTGAAATAAGCCGTAATCTGTCATGAAATAATATTTGTTGAATTGCACAATCCTTGACAATCCTTCACATACAGTGACGCAGCTTAAAAGGAAACTTTGTATCAATCGAGAGCCGAAAATTGGCGCGAAAATCCCAAATTCATCTCATTTGTTCTTCTCAGAATGCTTAGCAGTGTTGGGTTAGCTGAGAACTACAACTTTTAAAATGTCCTCGTTGATTTCGAAAAGGATGACTTTCAATATGAAACGATTGGCAGCCGGATATCATCAGAGGATCGTACAGAAAAGTGATAACCGGCTGGTACAGCTTCTCGCTCTCTTCCATTATGTTTATAGCAAAGGGTCGTAAAAGTATTTGCGAGTAGATCCGAATGTCTGGAAAATCAGGATATGAAGCTTTCTTTCAAGCTGCGATCCTCTCCCCGGCGATATGTTAACCCTTGTGGCCGTAAAAGTAAGAACAAAATACAGTAAAAATATTTGTTTTGAACACACATGTATAGAACAACATCAGCCCCATGTCCAACCTGAACTCTTTTTTGTACAGTCAATTCTATCTGAGCAAAACGCACAGAAGAGTACAGTGAATCCTTGTTGTATAAAGTCATTACTTGGAAATGATCCTTTGCCGATGACTGATAGACATGAGAAATTAGGACGTTCCTCAAACCACTGAAAAATTTCGATTAATCTTCGGTTGGTCTAACTGCTCATGCATGAAGAATCTGCGTAGAAGTGGGCGTTCTCAAGCACTGTTGGCATGAATAGACTTTGCAAGAATTTAAATACAAATTCTCATGACTCTGTACAATTTGTTTAGAGTCCTACTTGAAGCATTATGACGATATGGCGTTCATAGAGGGGGAGGAGGGCGTTCCTAATCCACGAGGACGGGTCACGAAGTATTTTAAAGTTGCTTGAATGTAACGGTGCAAAAATGTGCAAGTAACTCGCCTTGATATTAAATAATAAATATATAATACTTTTCAGGCAACAGGCTTTTCTGAACAGTTATCTTGTAAAAAAAATTTCAAAGGAACGGTTGCCCACGTCTCCTCCCCTAAATCAGGAATGTGGGAAAAAATGGAAGGCATCGCAAAAGTTTTTCGTCGTGGCTAGCGCCACAAACCTTCATCCACAGAATTTTTTTGTTGCCCTTCCCCCCCCCCCCCACCGTCCCTCAAAGTAAATCCTGGGTATGCCGCGTAAGGTGTATGAATATCCTACAACAGAGTACTGAAAGTAGCGCACAATAAATCACACTTTTTATCTTTTCTCAAGTCCTACTTTTTTTCTTCATCTGATCAGCTCAAGTTCGTGTGTAATATGCAACGCGAGAATATAGCTGGAACATTGGCATTTTTGAGATTTGGTAAGTTTTACAGATATGATCCAAGCAGTTTCTCTAGAATTTGGGTCTCGGGACTGTGAATTTCAAGAATTCTCGAACTTGCATAGTCTTATAAGGCTCAATTCGCTTAAAAATCCAAAAGCCGCGTCGCTAAAGGCAGTGGCTCGGCAAATCTCAGCTTACCTCGGGTTTTTCAATATGCTGATCCCGAAAATCTACTTTTGAAAGCTTGAAAACGGCGAAAATGAGCGGTTTTTAATGCCCTTCCCTCTGATATTGGACGAGTGGAGCAAGGCCGATGACGCTAAATCGTGGACCCAATGGTTATAGCGTTGCGGCGGGCAGCCTCCAATGGTGAGAGGGAAATTGCCAACTCGTCCAGATGCTTGTAAGATTAGCCTGCGCATGTAAGTTCGAGAGCGATTTTCTCGGCAGGGAAAGCATGCTGTGCAGCCGGGATTGCACTGTTTTCATAGTTGGGCGATAAGGAACCTACCGCTTTGAAATCCCGAGTTGTTGGATTTTGCCGATCCACTGCCTTTAAGCCCCGTAGAAGCAGCGCCGACGAGCTGTCCCGATCTAGTCAGGACATGGCAAAAAGGAAGGGCTGATCTAACAAGGGAACCATACTTATTGTTAGTGTCCGTGGCCTTTTGAGATAAAATGTATACCATTACACTTGTCTTCGAACGCTGATTCCGACTGATTTCCGTTTCTGCTGAACGTTTCTCTGAAAGAAGTTATGATCAGGGTTGAGCGTGGGGTCAGGCGCGCCCGACATGAGGGATCGTATTGAGGGAAGACTGAGAGGGGGGTCGTAAGTAAGAATCGAATTTATTAAATTGGGGAGATACTGTGAAGGTAAAGAAGAAATGCGCTAATCCTGTGGATATCGCGATCACATGAAGGAATGACGGTCATAAACAGCATAATGATTGTTTCCACAATGGAAGTTTCAGCCAAAATTCAAATCTTCTTCTCTTTTACCTTGACATATGAGGTAAACAAGAAAGCTTGCTGTGTGAAATGGGTATCATTTCCATAATCAGCATGTCAATCTACCTCTATGCGCTCTTCAAACCATTACCTATTGCAGTTTCTAGTGTTTCTCAACGCCTAAAAAGTGTGATTTTCAAACGTGATCAACTTGGTTTCAGAAGTTAGGAAAGTCAGCTTTTGTATACTTATAACAAAGTAATGTTCTCTACAAGTCTATGCTATAAATCGGACTTCATATCGCTGTTAAATAGTGAAGTAAGAAGTGCTGCCAAAATTCGAACCGGCGTCTTTTTCACGTTGAGTGCTTCAACTTCTTGGATTAGCACAAGGCCGAAACAAGTCGAATCAACCTCAAAACACTTACCATAAAATCTTCGAGCATTGAGCTAGCGAATCAAATAAAACTTGGGTAGAAAAGTTTTTTCGGAAATAAAGTTAATGGGGTCAGGCACAACCCCTCAAAAGCTCAGGCCGCCTGAGCTTTTGAGAGGTTGCGCCTGACCCTCTTAACTTGCCTTCAACATTCTAAAATCGCCCCTTTTTGATATGAGTATTGAGCGCAAAGCCTTTACTTGCTATATCGAAAATTTGAAGCCAAACACTCCACCCAGTGAAAATTATAGCTCTGAAAAGAGGACTATCCAGATCTAAAACTTGCCGTCAAGTTGCGTGTGGTTGTGCAATCGCAGAAAGTCGGGTCTACAGACAAAAAATAGAAACCTGCAGTGAAGGCTGGTCTTCTTCAAAATGTAACACCCTAAGGACTTTTAGGTGAAGCCGAGGGTCGTTTAGGGGTTTCACAGGAGGGGGGGGGGTCGTTTTTGAAGGACTTGTGCCTGACCTCTTGCTCAACCCTGGTTATGAAGGATTTTCGCGAACACCAATACCGCCGGTAGTTGTGGCGTAGTGGCTAATGCGTTAGCCTCACAAGCTGATGCAGGTGTAGGTTCAGATTCTTTTGTATTATTCAATTTTGCATTGCCTCAATTGAGCTTCTTTTTGAGAGTTAGATTTCCTCGAGGTAAATGCGTGTCCTTACTCTTTGAAAATTTGACAAGGAGTCATTTTATACGAGTATTTCCTTTATTTATGCTAAGAAGTGCCTAAAAAAAATGAAAACGATCGGAAAATGAATGCATGTTAACATGCTACCATATTGGTGTTCCTATCGTATGTGCCTCGCGCGGCCAAATCTGGCGCGACAATCCTTCATAACTTCTTTCAGAGAAATGTTCATCAGAAAGAGAAACCAGATTTGGAATCAGCGTTCGAAGACGAGTGTATTGGTGTATATTTCATCTCAAAAGGCCACAGACACTAAGTATCATTCCCTTGTAAGAAGGCTTGTTGAAAAGTGAAAGAGAAACGGGAAGTCGTCCAAGAACCGAGAGGCTCCCCGCGTGCCACTTTGAGCAGAATCCTTTCAAAATTGAAAAAGACCTTATGTTGGGACTTTATAGGACTGATATAAACTGTAAACACCATTTGTCTATTTTCGCAGCTTTTGCGTCATGTGAAATGAGCAGCCTGTGTGTGGATCAGTGAAAAATGAGCGTGTTTCGAGGCACAGTGTTTGGAAATTTTCTGCACTCACATACCAACTATGATTCTAGCTCGCTTTTTGCTATACAAGTTCACTAAACCTGGAGGCCACTGCAAGAAGAATTTGTTGCTTGAAGATGCTCCAGAAACTTTTTGGAAGCGGAAAAGTGCGTCATTTGATTTGTTCTGATTTCACGCCGAAAATCGTAAACAACTTTTCTTTTTTCTTATTATCAAATGCTCTAAATCTACGTTTTCTGTGCAGAACGAAAGTTCAGCAATAGCTTGCGATCAAAGTTTTTCCATATCGCGAAAGTAGAGAAAACCACCGTGCCGTTTACGCTGTCTTTTGGTTCGAAAACTTTTGGAAGTCTTGTTTTGACGTGCATGTAGCACAACTCTTCAGCAGTCGTTGTGTCACTTTCAAAATTTTTGGACCTTGTACACACTCCAAAAAAAAATTACAGACATCTGGAGCTGAATCTTTTAAGGAAAAATTTTTGAAAAGGATCTCTTGGAGGCACAGTATTCCAAAACGAACTCACTTCGACGAAAACAAAGGCAAAGTTGACGATTCAAAAGAAAAGGCTTTCAGATGATAGCAAAGTGCTCCTGAAGAAAATGTTTTGCTTTTACGAGCTTTTGGGAAGAGTTGTAGAAGCTACATCAATTGTTTTGAAACCCAGTAAAAAATCGGAAATAAATCACAAAAACCTGATTTTTGCTGGATTGATGGTTTCTAGTTTGACGAGCACGATAAAAGCTCATCAAAATCTGAATTGGAAGTACCATAGGCCAAAAACTTTCCAGACACTCTGGAAATGTCTGTACAACTTTGATATGATGCCCTTTTGACCCCAAAAACAAAGCATTTTGACTCCAGTAGCTTCTTCCCGGATCTCTACCTCCTACTTCGAGGGATGTGTGAGCGAACACCTTTGCGGTTTCTTCCAACAGATAAGCGCCTCTCGCTCTCACTGCCTTTCATGTATGCGGCTCCATGGAAAGACAGCAATAATTTGATACGATCGTTTGCCCGACAGTACGATGTAGCTAGCTGTAACTCGCTAGAAGGCATTGTCACAGCCTTTGCAAACATTGAAAATGGCCACAATCTTGGTCTATGGCTGTACAATAAATTATTTATGGAGCGGTTTCGTTTTCACTCTGTCACTGGAGATTCAGTTGACAGGCATACGGTGAAGAGATGTTGTTGGCCCTGCTAGTTTTTGCACTCATATGTAGCAGCTCAGACTTGCTATATTGGTAGATTTTTGACACTAGGCTCTTAAATTTACCCTACCTGGCATAATGGTTTACGAAGTTCCGGGGTATCGTTTTCTCGGGCAAATTGTTTTGCAAGTTCTCTATGGTTAGGGTACCAACTGGAATTGAAATAATCCAGGAAATAAGTGAAACTCAGCTGATAACGGTAACCCACCCAAGGTACATTTTGAATATGATCGTATCATCGATAAAATGAAGACAATCTTTATAAATCCAGTGCTTGATTCTTCCGATTATCGGATTTGATGTAGCTGGAGTATAAAGGTACATCTGAAAAATGGTCAAATGAAAAGTGAAAGAGGGTAAAATTACTTCACAAAACATCGAAACTTTTAAACTTCAAATTTTCTAACGTTAGAATTTAAATGCTTTGAATTCTGACATGCATAAAGACACAAAAGCACGCAAAGCTATAGGAACCGGAAACTTACTATTTTATGTAGGCGTTTCTTTTTTTCCTTTTCGCAATAGTCATTGAATCCCAGCAAGAGTTCACTACCTTCTTCTACAGTTACGGGCTTATTGTAGTCAACTATGTCCCAATTATAATAATCACGACACCATTTACCAGGAGAGACTGCCCACGGATCGAGAGAAGAATGGACTGGATTCTAAATTGGACTCATTACTACAGAAGAAGAGCCTAGAGATTTCAACTTACAACAAAGAAAAATAAGAGCAACATTTGAATGGTGCGCTGCTGTTCACAACGCTATTAATACCAAACTTTGCGGACAGCCAAAGATCAAATACGACAATGGTGCTGACGCGTTTGCTTGAACGCTGTCAATGGGATGATTAATGGTGAACTCATTCGTCATGTGGAATGTATTATAACTTGTGTAGTAACCTTTTCAACGTACGTGTATTCATTTTGTATGGCGTGCACAGTTCATAATATTCCACTTCTGAATAATGATGTCTGCCTTTCCAATCTCTATCTCTTTCTGCTTTTTTATACAAATTTTATGACCATGTATGTCCAAAAACTTCAGCCGTCTTCAAATTTCGAAATATGTGGAGAAGCTCAAACTTGAGGTACTCAACTGGTCTGTTACTGCGTATCCTAACTCAGTGATTTCTACGCAAAAAAAAACAACTAGGTGTTTCCAAAAGTATGATACGCTGTTTAATTGTTGATATCTCTTTTCCGTAGAAGTCTTTTGCTTGAATACAATACCATTTTTTAGAGCTGGCTTCAACTTATACAGTATGGAAGGAGTCCCCGTCACTCTTTATTACCGTATGATTACGGTAGGAACTCCGGAAAGGGTTTTGAGAATTGACGGCACTGTTTCGTCACAGAAAACATTCCAAACAACCCTCTCTTACACTGAGCTAATTGGAGCCGCTAAAACTAAATATAAACTTTGCTCTTGACAAATGCTTCATTCACAAGCTATGCCAGGTAAACCGCAGTGACTGTTTTCACAATGTTCCCCAAAAATTGTGATACACCATTTAAAAAACATTAAACACTCGTAAAAAGCTGAATAATGGAATCAGCATGCACGAAAACCCTGATGCACCTCTTTGAAGAATTTTTGGAAATTTCATTCGAAACACGACTAATTCACAAGGACGCTGTAAGGTAAAAGTTTTTGCAGTAATCCTACAGTAACGAGGAGTGATCAGTGACTCGCTCCAGACTATAAGCCAGTTCTTCAAAATGGCATTTAAAGTTCGGCAAAAGTCTTTCTGAAAAAAGATATATTAACAATGAAACAGTGTATATAACTTTTGGCACTCTGTATTACGAGCAATCTATCTCATTTGAGAGCTGCACTATGTGCGCTAAAACTATCTCCTAAAAATATGCTCAAAGCATTTCACATTTTTAGGATGTGTGTAATCGCAATGAAATTATTGTCTAATCGATAAACACTCTTCCACCCATTTTTTAAAAGGTAGAAGGTCCATAGTTTTACCATTAGGGTGTGCTCCGACACAATTCGGCGCAGGCCCTCAAAATCCAAGAAATTTTTCCTTCATTCAAATAATACTTGATTACTTTCCAGTTCACGCGTACGAACAACAATCAGACCAAATTTTGTGCGTACTAGCAAGGGAAGACGAGTAGTACGGTTGTAAACTGAACCAGGGCTCGCACGAGGTGGCTAGATGAAAATGCAATAAACGAAGTACCCCTTGACTTTTGGGAATTTTTACGAAGTCCCCTTTGACCCTCACCCACATTTCCTCTAAAAACCTAAAAAAAATTCCCCCAAAAAACAAAACGTCGACTGAAAAAAAAGAAAAACGTCGCCAATTTTGCGTGTCTCTTCGGTCACAAAAACGAAACCCCCTTTGCTTTCCGTCCCAAAAACGATATCCAGCTTGCTTGTAAGCCACCTCGTGCCGAGCCCTGAACTGAACTTCACATTTTAAATATGAAATAACGCATTTTCTTCTTTTTTACTTAGAGCGCCTAGTATGTCAAGAGAAGCAATCTTTACCTTATCGCTATGGTTGAGCGCGAGATGGCTTTGGCAGTTTACGTGAGGAAATCCGCCTTCATTTTGCAACACCAATACTACATGCCCTGTGGACTCATAGAGAAAAAGAAATATAATAGAAAATCAAAGAGAAGAAAAGAAATATAATAGAAAATAGAATAGAGCATTGAAAAGAAAAATTGTAGAGAAAGAAAGATGTTCGTTGATAAAGTTCTCTTTTCTTGTAATCTGAGCATTTCAGTTTATAATTTGATTGTTCAATATCTATAATTATTTTATTATTCTGCTTATTATTAAACAATGTTTTGTTTCAAAATTTTTATAAAGTCTAACAATGTTTTTACAAATGCCGACGTTCGTTTAGTTCTCTTAACGGCGCTTGTCCAGAGGGCACCATTTTGCTTATCGAACTGCATATATTTTGGTCGCAAAGATTCTTTTGAAGGTAAGTTAATGGGGGTGTGGAACTACCACAAAGAAGCTGTGACTGCCACACCTTTTTAGGATTTATGCCACATCCCATTAACTTACCCTCAAAGCATTCAAATACCTATATTTTTTATAACATTGCCACTGCTAGACCTTCCTCTTTCCATAGCAGGAATTTCATTCAAAATAGTTTCTTCTAGGGAAAGATATAGTTGCTTTTCCGTACCTATGCAAATGAAAAGTACGGCGAAAAAACCAAAAAGTTCATTGAGATAAATTGGTCGCTTTCAGCAAATATTCTATAATATCTTTCTTGAATTGTTTCAACAGTAAATTTAGCTTGGAAAGATTATCAAAGAAGGCTCAAAGCACCTGGCTGCTGCTTTTTCGCCGCTTAGTATCAAGAAATAACAACATGTTAACTACATGTTTCAGCAGTTTTACCACGAATTTGTTTAGCCCTAAGATAAGTTCAATTTCTTTTCTTTCCAGCAATGACTTCATTTTCATTCAACAATCTCGAAAATGAAATTAGCCTTATAAGGCCCCGGACAGACTTCACGCGATTTGATCGTCGCGACTAAATCGCGACGAGACAACTGTTACAACATCATTCCATGCCGATCAACTTGCATTTCGGTTGTGATACTTTTCCAGCCCGAAATTTTTGAATCTGAAATGAAAATGAATGGAAATGTCGGCGATTGAATCGCGACGATCAAAGCGCGTGAAGTCTGTCCGGGGCCTAAGAATGACACACTGCGTTCATCAAACAAATTATTTGCTCAAAAAGAGTGGGCAAATGTTTCATCATCTAGGCGGCGAAACAAGCTGCAGAGGCCCAGATACGTTGAGCCTTCTTTCATAATCTTTCCTAACTGAATGCACTGCTGAAGCAATTCAGATAAAAATTATTAATTAATGAACTTTCTGGTTTTTTGGCTTTCTTACTAAACCGATGAACAGCTTTTGAAATATGCCTATGTCACCGAAATGGTTTTGAAAACATGTCAACTGAACTTAAACGTGTTGTTATCTGGCGCGTGACAGGGACGCATAGTTCTAACAATAAGAGCAGTCCGAAAAAATTAGTAGGCAGAGAGACAATATTTAAATCTATGCAAACATTTTTACAAAAGTCTTGCTTCTTTGAACTACTTAAAGAATACGCCCAGATGGCAGAAAGTGCTAAAAACGTTATTTTTTAGTCCAAATTAGGTTGGTTCAGATCTCTGTTTGCAATCTTTTCAGAAATCTAACTTTTCATATATTGATGATTCATGAAGGTTCTTTTGAAGCAAACACATTAGCGCTTTATAGCAATGCCTTTGATGTAGAGTGGTTCAAGAAAATGCGAGATTCAGATGCTCAATTAATGATTTCTGAAGGGTTACGGAAAATAATGAAAGTATTTCTGTTTGAAGCGGAAATTACCAAAAACATTCATCTGCAATTGCATCTTTCATGCAAGGTCTTAACTAAAAAGTCACAGAATGAGGCTCAAATAGGAATAGATACTTGCTATATCAAATTACAGGCTTGAATTTTTCCAAGTCTACGAAATTGGTTTTTCTGCAATCAAAAACTTCGGTATGTAATTTCTTCAGTTTTTTCTTCACTCGTATCTTCTCGTACTAATTGACTTGTAAAGATGATTCGCTTGCAAACAATCATAGAAGAAGTTTTATTGAAATGCGCATTTTTTTGCAGCTTCGTGGGTAATTGCAGAATTTTCAAAATATATTTTCGAAGTAATTAAACTTTATATTCAAGCCTATTCTAATATCGTAGAACATGAAATGACCAGGGCTCGGCACAGGTGGCTTATGGGCAAGCTGCATGTCGTTTTAGAATAAAAGGCAAGGGGGATATCGTTTAAGCGGAAACAAAAAACAAAAATCGTTATTTACTTTGCAAGGTTAGTACTAGTGATAATCGAGTTCTGAACTTCATTAATATTTTGCAGTGTTTGATAACAGGCTTACGCATTTTTTAGAACTCCAGACTTTCGGAGTATTTGCCAAAATTCTGATAACGTAGCTAAGAGAAAATTGCTTCAGTTGGCAAAAGGTTTGTCCTACCTGCTTATTATTGAAAGCTTCCTCAAAAGTCTCATTCAGAAATTATGAAAATTAGCGAAAGGGAACGTGGGAAAACGAAGTATTGCAATTTTCAGCAATATCTTAGCACTCCTTCAAGTTTCACAGAGGACGCTGCGGAGATTTCCTCTACTGGACATTTTCTTGACCATGACTACTACATTTTGGCAGCTTACTGCGATAAGTGCAAATCTCTAAAATAGCTACGTTGAACAAAAGGCAGCTTAAAATCGGACAAAACTTCCGGAACAGCCTAGTATCTACCAGCCGAGCTGATAGGTGCTTTGATCCAAAGATGACTTTATGTTTGGGCCAAACAAATAATGAAGGGTTTGCGACTCTCACATGCTCAAAACGTGAGCCGCTAATATTACTATTCAAAACTGGAATAGAATCAGAGAAGCTGTAAACCACCACTCGCGTTATCAATCTATAGGATTTCGCTAAACGGAAAGATAGACTAGGGCTAATCGTGATAACTGTTAGTTTTCTGAACCCAGGTTTTTATGTTAACGGTGCTTTGCGTTTTGCTTTAAAATATAGTTAAAGCAAAGCAAGTAGAAGCAATGACCATCAGCCGATTAGCTTTTTTCGTCCGCGACAGATAAATCATATATTAGAAGGTCGGCATAATTGCGTGCGCAAGGCAGGGCTCATAGTTTCTTTTTTATTTGCTCTCAAAAGTTTTTGTGAAGCCAGAAGTACTCGAGTTTTTTTTGTTGTAATATGATCTCTGATATATAGGCTACTGAATGATGGCTGCATGTGTCCGCCTATCGTTAATAGAGAGCACCAGTATGTCAAATTAGATTTTGAAGAAAATTTTCTGGAATTCCAGATTTTTCTCTCTCGCTTGCCCTTTTGATGTATCTACATTATGGTTAATAGAAAAAAATTCGCTCATTTGAAAACAAGAATGCTCAGAATGCTGATTCTGAAAAACGTTATAACGATCAGAAAATCCGCAAATCGGACAGAACTTTCGGAACTTTTGGTAAAAACCTAAAAACACCTAATACTTACGTCCAATATAGGTCAGGTATGCTAGGAAGTTTTGGTTTTGGACAATTTTGCGTCGAATTGCTTTCGTAGAATAAAAAGTTTTTTTGCAAGCTTTTTGAAAGTCGCTTTTCCCTAAGCTACTTTCGAATCACCCTGTATCAGTTTGAAAGCTGTGTAATGCACGGTAAAGTAATGCATGCTAGAGTAGGAATAACTCGTTAATAGTATTACTCCATATTCTCCGGTTGCTTACACTACCTGTAAATCTTGAATTTTGGTAAAATCACTATTTCGTGACTCCAGATTTTTTGGTCTATTGAAATTATGAAGATAGATTTCGGGAATATCTTGTCTACAACTGCTGCAACATGTCACCTAAAATTGTAATAAGAGGGTAATGTATTTAGTGTTTACGTGTAAGTGACGAATCCAGCTTTACTGTGAGAACCGTATGAATCATGATTTCAATGGATTTTGAATATTGCCCATTTTTGTATTGATTAATTCTGTTACAAAATGAAATCAAGGCCCCCGCAGCAGTTTTCGGTTGTTTTCGTGGATTTCCAACAGCCAAAGTTGAAGAGCAACCCATAAGTTTTCACATTCTGCCGTTTCGTATACGATCTTCTTTTGCATCAAACAAAACGACCTGCAAGAAGTCAGGGGGAGGGGGGTAAGAAAAGACGTTAGCGACAAAAATTGTACGCCATTGGGAAGTTTGAGCCTCAAATGCATTTCCGAAGCTTCAAGTGAGATCAAATGTAAGCAATTTTAGACTTTTCTCCATCATGTCAACTGTGGTAAATAACATTCCGTGTCTTTCAACAGTAGATTGTTGATTCAATATAAATATGAAAATAAACTGAAACCTTGGTAAAAACGCTGTCATTGGAACGGTCATGGTGACTCAAATATAGATAACATTTTCAGTGACTACTTTTGTGCGATGCACTTTGAACAATACGATGTATTTGAACATCGAGTCGTTTTCCATTACAATTTCAATTACGCTTATGAAAGGAAAGCAGCAAACTGTGTCGACATAATCGTTCTCACATGGCAAATCAGTGCATCAAACACCCAGCATTACTTGAATGAATATTGTGAAAATTTTATAAAGGGAATATTTCCAACAACTGATGACCACTTGTCCTTTTGTGCCTTTCTTTGAGGACTGTCACTGCCACAGCGCGCACGCCGCGCTCGAATTTTATTCCGAACAAGACTCCGGTGCGAGGGAGGGGAGGGGGGGGGGAGTGATAGCAGTTACGTGACTCGATGCCTTAAGACATCGTAAAAGGAGTGCTGGGCCATGTTTCAATAGCGTCGCCCGACATTACTTCGCGAAAAATTCGCGTTGACCGTACTTCGTTCCCGTCTTTTCAGACATTCGCAGTTGATTCGACCGCAGAAGAAAGTTATGTTGCGACAGAATGACTGCCAGACTCAATCAAAGCTCCCGCTAAAAATTCCGGACACGGTTATTTTGATAGGGAAGTCACTGGCGCGAGACAAGTAATTCTCTAGCATTTTAGTAGACTGGAAGAAAATATGAGCTTGAAGGCAGCTTTTAGGCAAATTTTACATATGAGGATCTTACGTGGAAAATAACTCTGAGGCCTTAACTAAGACACTGCCCAAGCGGCAGTTCAGATAGTATTCTATTGCCCCCACGACCCATCAGTTTCGCTTGGGTCCTCGCGAGAGCATGCAAGCAGCAAGTTGTCCCTTATTACTATTCTGGGGTCCATTTTGGAAGCGAATATCTCAGCGGGGTGAACGATTCGCGGTGCCGCTTGGGGTGTTTTAGTAAGGGCTCCAAATAATTACTTCCCAAGTAAGACCCCCATACGTCCACATTTGCTTGAACGCTGCCTTTGATCAACTCAGTGATGTTGTGGTACCTAATTAAGGGCACAACTTGCGCTCATCACTGTCTTTTAAGAATTCTGTGAAATTCGTTTATACTCATGTTCTCGAGCTCATACGTACTTAACAGTATTCAAAGGACGTCTGCTGAAAACTTCATAGCATTTGTACACAATGAAATAAGCGGCATCAATTCTTCAAGCTGTGTAGGAGTGTAAAAAAAACAAAAAGCATTAGTAGAGGGCAAAGCTGTGAATTGATGCATTCGTTCTGGTGAGCATGATGCTAATGAGAGAATGTTCAGTTAAAACTTGAGGAGGAAAAGCTGGCTTGCGATAAAATCTTAATCTTCTGATTTTTCTTCGATTTCATCTTCGTCGTCTTCAGTTCTCCTAAGACCGCATTGGGTCGATTGTAGTTGTACAATTGGTTTTTTCTGAAATATGGTGTCATTTTGGAGCTATGTGGGTAGAATGAATGTACGATACCGTCGGTGAAATGCGTTCGTTTCGGGCTTGAACTTATAGGCACGCACGTCTCCCCTTAATTGGAAATATATGTGCATGTAGATATCTATTTATTGGAAGACTGGATAAAAACCTACAGTACCCTTCCAATTGCTATTTGGGCTATTCCACTCTTCTGCTTGGCACTGCTTCCCCTATATTTTGAAGTTTTTTTGGTAGAAAAGGTATCATATATCTACATTTCGCCGTGTTAGCGTTTTCGATGTTGGGGTTATTGTTGTTTCCAGGAAAACTGGATCATAGAACGCAAAATACACTTTTGCGTGACCTTAAAATTAAGCGTAAGTGCAACGTTGATTGCAAAAGTATGCAACTTTACGCCTAATAAAGGTCGTTGTGGTGCAAAGGAATACATCGCTTCAGTACTTTGTAACGAGAGTGATAAATGCTTTCCCTTGCTTTTGATTTCGAGTGCATTCTGCATTCTTACTTGTTTTCCCTCTTACTTAGAAGATGAGCAGAGACATACTTTGTATGTCTCTGCTCATCTTCTTATCAATTTGCTTTCGATCTTACCAGGGAATGGTCAGAAATCGGAGTGGCCAATTCAAGCAAGCAGCATACCATTAGTTGCAGCATAAAACGGTGATTCTAAATCTGTCTTTCTTATCTGCAGAGCACTTTTGTTGACGAAATTATAAGCCTCTAAAGGCCATTTTGCCAAGAAATTATGCATGTGAAAACAAACTTAGCCGTACAAAGCCATTCTCGGCTCAGTGTTGGAGCAAATCATGCAACTAGGTCACTTCTTGTAGTCCGTACCTAAAGATGAGCTAAAAGGGCAATAGTGTGCCTCATTTCGCAATTCTTGATCACGATTTTTTTGCAGGAAAGCAGCTCACAACTTCGCTTACAAACGCTCTCTGCAGATATGGAAGACAGATTCGAAATCAGCGTTCTCTGCTGCATCGAATGGTATGCAGCTTTGATGGATTGACCACTTCGACTTCTAACCATACCCTTGTTAGGTTTTCTTCTACCGCAGTTTATGTGAGTAACATATCAATTTAGACTGCTGTGAATATCTTGTTTTTGTTGCCCAATCGCAAAAAAATAATTTGCACAGTTAACAGCAATATTACGCATGTCTGCCGCTTCTTGCTGCATTAAATGTTGGCACTCAAATCACTTCTGCTTTTTGCCTGCATTAATGCAAAGCCGAAATTCGAATACCTTACATGGCCATGGGAAGTTCCAAAAGGCAAGCCTAAAGATTTCTGTGCGTGAAAATGTCGCAATGACTCAATGGTGTGTGGATCTTCAATTGCCTGATTAGGAGTTTCCCCGCCTCTAGTTGAAAAATGGGGCCAATCGAGTGTTTCTTGAGCTGTTCAAAGTACTATGATCATATTCATCTCTGATAATGTTCGATTTATATGAAAAAAGGTTAATCACTGACGAGCGCTACGCTTCGTGAAAATTCGATACCCTACTGTAGATGGGAATTGTGGCTGATTTTGAAACAAAAGAATGCTGCTTATTTCTATGTTGATACAAGGCAAAATGGTTCATATATCATACTAGCTGGTAGCCCCGGTCTCACCCGAAGCTCCGAATAGTTTACCTAACAGAATTGTGAACTTACGCTTCTGAACTCCTTCAAACATGCGCAGAAAGCGCTCTGAGACGAATTACCGCATTTTCCCGAATTTGAGGTTGAAATGGACTCTACCTTCTTGCTTAAATGATTATGGAAAAATGATCGATTGAAGCATGAAAAGTTTTAATTTTTTTGGATTTAAGTAAACAAATCAGGAAGTGCCCAGTGAATCGCCGCGAAAAGTAGCCCTAAATCGCCGCAGGAGTCGAAAACATACGTGTTCGAAATTTCAGCTCAATCGGTTCAACGGCTGGCGTTTTTATAAGAACATACAACTAAAGAACATCCTCACAGACATTGAAAGTTTTTATTTTCGAGACGCTCCATTCCACAATAAACAATTGAAAGACTCTTGTTAGACGAGAAATATTTGAAATACACTTAATGACTCCATTTCCATTATGTTGCAGTATACCGAAAACGATAATGACGAGGCTATTCAGGATTTGCTGCAACTTTCGATATCGAGCACAGATAGTCTAGATAGGATTGCCAGACCACTCTAGGTGGTGTGATCAAAAATACTACTTATCTCTCGGTGTTCTCCTGTTTAAAGTAAGCAATTCTTTTCGAAATCCATGATCTCACGCTGTTTTTTCCTCTAGATTTTTTACGCTTCAAGACTATTTCGACAAAAGTGACGCAATACGGAACCCCTTACAGTTCTTCCATCAAAACTATCCCATCAAAACTATCCTATCTCCATCTCTTTCACATTCTATGACTTCCATAATTGCTGAACCTGAAAGAAGCTAGGGCCATAAAAATTGGTACGCCGTTGAGAAGTTTATGCCTCAAATGCATTTCCGAAGCTTCAAAGGAGATCAAAATCAAGCAAGCAGTTTCAAGCTTCGCTCCGTAGTAGACACATTCAACCGTAGTAGACATCAATATCGACCGCAGTAGACAACATTCCACTTTATTTAAAAGTAGACTGTGGTGATTAACATAAAAATATAATATTAAACTAATATCTTGGTAAAAGCTGTTATGAGAACTGTCATGCCTCAAACATGGATGACATTTTCAGTGGCGCACTACTTATTGTGCGATGCACTTAAGAACATTCAGATGTATTTGAACGTTGAGTCCTTTTCCATTATAGTTTCAAATACGCTTGTGAATGAAAAGCAGCAAACTGTATTGACGCAATCGTTCTCCGCAATCAGTGCATCAAACACCCAGTATCACTTGACTGAATATTGTGAAAATTGATAGAGGGACGACTTTCAACAACTGACGACCACTTTGTCCTTTTTTGCCTCACAGGGGATTCATCATAACACGTTTTTAAAGGCTTCCACTGCCATAACGTGCCCGCCGCGCTCGAATTTTGTGCCACACACAACTCCGGTGCTAAAGTGGCACGGAGGATGAGCGGGGGGGGGGGAGTGAGAGCAGATTCATCACTCGATGCCATAAGACATCGCAAAATGAGCGCTGGACCATGTTTTATTAACGTCGCCCGACATTGCTTCGCAAAAAATTCGCGCCGATCGTGTCTCGTTCCCGTTTTTTCCTCAGACATTCGTGGTTAGCTCGCGCAGTAGATCCGCCCACAAAACGGGAGATTGCGATAGAATGGGTGCTGCTGCGGCAAACCCGCTTTTGTCGCTACTTTCGGGTTAATCGCAATGCTAGAAAAAAGGTAGTAGAAACTCATGACACCCGTCGCGACTTCCGCTTTACTCGCGTTTTCATATGTATGCAGCCAAACGCAGCCAAACCAAACGCAGCAAATTGCGAGATTCAAATTGCGCTCATTTTTTAACGTCTTTCCGCTCTTCAAACCACATTTACCTGCTTTCTTCTCATTTTCTTCTTAATGTGCCTTTACTGTGATGTTTGTTTCAAATCGTATCTTGTCTTTCGAGCTATTCTATAGACTCTTTGAGTTACTGCTGTGCTTTCATGATGTACAATTGACTTTACAGCACGACGCACAAGGACTGAGCCAGGCCACCGCTTTGCCGAATTTAGTGACTCAAGGATCACTGCGCAAAATATCTTACCCCATCTTTAAACAACAAGCAAGCGTTCCCATTGCAATAGCGTGAGTTCGTACCTTATGCATTTGGTTTCCAGGCAAAGCGAGCAGCAGCTTGAATAGCCTATCGGCAATCCATTCTGAATTAGAACGAACTCAGAAACTTTTTGGTTTTTTTTTCTTACATTTCTCATCTTTTCCATTTTTTATTATGCATCTTTCTCTCCAAAAACATTCAGTCCTCGTAAATTCTAGCTAATATTCTTTCATCCTAGATAGTAAGTAATGCAACAAGCACTCCTTGCTGCTCGCTTCTTCTTCATCCTGTGAACTTTTCTTGTTTTTTGGACGACGAATCGAGTTTTATCTGCAGTCAACGCAATCATTCTGGTGATAATAAGGATGTTTGTGTTTATGTAGCAAAAAGTCGAAGGAAGCTTTTTTGAGTTTTGTTTAGCCTTAAAAATGAGTATAATTTTTGTTCTTTTGTGTCATAGCATTGAAGGAATTCGTAGTTTTGCTGTCAGTTACAATTTCTATAATTTCATACTTTTGCCAAGAAGGTGTTAGGAAAAGGGTGCACTGGTTACATATTCACAGTATCTTGCTGCAAGCACTGCTAACACTAAAATTGCTTTTGCTGATCCAAAAGGTTTCTAGGTATGGCTAATGGAATGCCATTGCTTATCAGTGCTATATACTGGAGGCAACTCCCACAAAAGTGGTGCTTATCTGTACAGTTTAGGCGTTGTACTCATCCAACAATATATTAGGTTGAACCGAAAGTTCGTTCGCACCATTTTCAATAAATCATGACATCTTTCCCTCACAACGATTTCGCGCAGTTCAAATTTTTTCAGAAAGCGTAAAGCATGTAGTTTCTAAATGTCCTCTGGGACTTTTCAACATGCTCGAATTGTAGAGGTAAAAATGAAAGAAAGAGATCATTAGAAATTCGAAATTTTTGAGCAAAAATGTTAAAAATCCAGAAATTGTGCGATAAAATCCAGAATAGCCATAATCTTAAGTTTTCTTATATTTTATTAATAACTGAGTCAAGTTTGTGCTGATCGAGCTCTTCTTTCAGAAGTTATGATTCTTTGAAGAAAATGCCCAAAAATCAGTTTCCCAAGCATGCTTAAGAAATTGATTTTCGGCATTTTTTTTCAAAAAATCATAACTTTTGAAAGAAGAGCTCGATCAGCACAAACTTGACTCAGTTATCGATAAAATATAAGAAAACTTAAGATTATGGCTATTCTGGATTTTATCGCACAATTCCTAGATTTTTAGAATTTTTGCTCAAAAATTCCGAATTTCGAATGATCTCGTTCTTTCATCTTTATCTCTGCAACCTGAGCATATTGAAAACTTCCCAGGGAACCTTTGGAAACCACATGCTTTACGCTTTCAAAAAAAATTGAATTGCGCAAGATCGTACTGACAGAAAGAAGTTATGATTTTTTGAAAATGATGCGAACGAACTTTCGGTTCAACCTAATATATTGACGATCCTAAAGTTGTCGTTTTCCATACCCATGCTTAAATCGCTCAAAATAATGTAGGCAAGCTCCAAGAGTTATTCGGTCCAAAATTTTTTCTTTTTCTCAACAATAATGTTTTTGTCCGATTCCTTCAATAATCGCTCGAACAATTGCCGGAATCTCTAACTCAAGATTTTCATTACCCTTACTTTAACTGTTTTTTGAAATTCCCATTTATATCTCTGGAAGAGCTTTGATCACGGTTGGATAGAGTAAAAGAAATGCAAGGCAGTGCATTTTCTGGAAGTCATCATTGGATTTTCAAAAATTTTAAAATGATTTTTTGATGCTACCAAATTCTATGTTTGCTCATCACATCTCATAGAACATTGAACAGCAAGCCACTAGGGTATCATTCAAAGCAGATTTTTCTCCTCTATTTTGATAAGTGTTTTCACTCACTGATTTGCAAGGGCTTCGAGGATAAACCACTGTATTTCTAGTTTCTAAGCGCACTCCAGGCTTAACCGAAAAGTTCGAAATTCATATTTCGAAGTGATAAACGGTCATCATTTGCTTGGTGTTCGATCATAAATGGCTTTTGCAAGTTTCAAACTCCGAAAGTTTATCTTGGTTTGGAGCGTTTGTGTAGTTCACTACTTCGCAGAAAATGAAGACTTTAGAAAAATTTTTTAGAAACTTACAAGCCAGTCGAAAAAGGTCAAAATTTCATTGTCTTGCATTTTCTCTACACTACCATAGTCAAAGCTCCTCCAAAAGTTAGAAAAGTTTTGAAGAAAATAACTAAAGTGAAATTAGGTAGGTATCATGGGTTGGAGCTTCTTTCGAGCAACCATCAAAGGAATCGAACAGAAACACCACCGCTAACAAGATGAAGAAAATTTGCATCAAACATTGTTCAAAGCGTTTGTCTATCTTTATTCGAAAAACGGTTCTAGGATAGATCCTGAAAACGTGCCCAACTTTTGGACTAGACTAATCTACAGTAACCGCCAAAAAGTTGCGGACAAGCCGCCCTCTTTTTTTCGTCGCTCGTTTTCAAACGGAAAACAAGGATGAAAATGTTCAGATTGCATGAGATGATAGACACCCAAAGAACCACAAACCACATATTACGCTTCCTACAAAACATGGATTATTAAAAAAATTAGAAATTTTTTACCAGAAAAAGTCTAAATTGCCGCGTCACGCTGCAAACAACATTACCCTTACTTCAACTGCTTTTCAAAATTCCCATTTATACCGCTGGAAGAGCTTTGATCACGGTTGGATAGAGTGAAAGAAATGCAAGGTAATGCATTTTTTGGAATTCATCATTGGATTTCCAAAAATTTTGAAATAATTTTTGGATGCTACCAAATTCCATGTTTGGTCATCCCAAGCCTCATAGAACATATAAAAGCGAGCCACTAGGGTATCATTCAAAACATTTTTTCTCTTCTTTGGTAAGTGTTTTTAGTCCCTGATTTGCAAGGGCTTTAAGGTTAAATCACTGTAATTGTAGTTTCTAAGCGCACCCTCAGCTGTAACCGAAAAGTTCGAAATTCAATATTCCGAAGTGATAAACGCTCAACATTTGCTTGGTATTCGATCATAGATGACTTTTGCGTCCCAAACTCCGGAAGTTTGTCTTTGTTGTCTTTTTAACGTTTGTGATTTTACTACTTCACAGAAAATGAAGACTTCTGAGAAAAAAAATTTTTTTTAATACTTACAAGCCAGTCGAAGAAGCTAAAAAATTTAATGTCTGAACCGTAATCAAACATAGTATAAATCTATTTAACATTTTTAAACAACCCTAAAATACTGAAAATAATTTCCAATTAATTCTTTAAACCCCTTGATTGGATTTCGCCTACACTACATCGGTCAAAGCTCCTCCAAAAGTTAGAAAAGTTTTCAAGAAAATAACTGAAGTGAAAGTAGATAAGTATCTTGGGTTGAAGGTTCTTTCGAGCAACCATCAAAGGAATCGATGCAGAAACATCACCGCTAACAAAATGAAAAAATTGCATCGAACATTGTTCAAAGGTTTGTCTATCTTTATCTGGAAAACGGTTTTAGGATAGATCTTGAAAACGGCCCCAACTTTTGGACTAGACTAATCTACAGTAACCGCCAAAAAGTTGCGGACAAGCCGCCCTCTTTTTTTCGTCGCTCGTTTTCAAACGGAAAACAAGGATGAAAATGTTCAGATTGCATGAGATGATAGACACCCAAAGAACCACAAACCACATATTACGCTTTCTACAAAACATGGATTATTAAAAAAATTAGAAATTTTTTACCAGAAAAAGTCTAAATTGCCGCGTCACGCTGCAAACAACATTACCCTTACTTCAACTGCTTTTCAAAATTCCCATTTATACCGCTGGAAGAGCTTTGATCACGGTTGGATAGAGTGAAAGAAATGCAAGGTAATGCATTTTTTGGAATTCATCATTGGATTTCCAAAAATTTTGAAATAATTTTTGGATGCTACCAAATTCCATGTTTGGTCATCCCAAGCCTCATAGAACATATAAAAGCGAGCCACTAGGGTATCATTCAAAACATTTTTTCTCTTCTTTGGTAAGTGTTTTTAGTCCCTGATTTGCAAGGGCTTTAAGGTTAAATCACTGTAATTGTAGTTTCTAAGCGCACCCTCAGCTGTAACCGAAAAGTTCGAAATTCAATATTCCGAAGTGATAAACGCTCAACATTTGCTTGGTATTCGATCATAGATGACTTTTGCGTCCCAAACTCCGGAAGTTTGTCTTTGTTGTCTTTTTAACGTTTGTGATTTTACTACTTCACAGAAAATGAAGACTTCTGAGAAAAAAATTTTTTTTTAATACTTACAAGCCAGTCGAAGAAGCTAAAAAATTCAATGTCTGAACCGTAATCAAACATAGTATAAATCTATTTAACATTTTTAAACAACCCTAAAATACTGAAAATAATTTCCAATTAATTCTTTAAACCCCTTGATTGGATTTCGCCTACACTACATTGGTCAAAGCTCCTCCAAAAGTTAGAAAAGTTTTCAAGAAAATAACTGAAGTGAAAGTAGATAAGTATCTTGGGTTGAAGGTTCTTTCGAGCAACCATCAAAGGAATCGATGCAGAAACATCACCGCTAACAAAATGAAAAAATTGCATCGAACATTGTTCAAAGGTTTGTCTATCTTTATCTGGAAAACGGTTTTAGGATAGATCTTGAAAACGGCCCCAACTTCTAAACTGGACTAATCTACAGTAACCGCCAAAAAGTTGCGGACGAGACGCCCTCTTTTCTTCGTCTCTCATTTTCAAACGGAAAACAAGAATGAAAAAATGATCAGATTGCATGAGATGATAGACACCCAAAGAACCACAAACCACATATTACGCTTTCTACAAAACATGGATTCTTAAAAAAAATTAGAAATTTTTTACCAAAAAGGTCCAAAAATGGCCACGTCACTTTGCGGACAACAATTCTTCGAACGCAAAATTTTCCTTTTGGGTTCCTTTTTTAAGTGAAAACACAAGTAGTCTGAACAAATAAGCATACCAGAGCTCATTAAGGGCTATAACCTGGTTACGGCTACTTCCTGTAGCACAAGCGGAGATCTCAATTTGCATTTTTTTGAGATTTCTCCACCTAAAAACTGATGCAAAAAATTCTAACAAAGCTTTCAGGGATCACTAACACCTGCATAAACAAACCAAATGCGGGAAAGGGTGATATGGAAGGATACCCCATTAGACTTAGTTTATCCCAAGTATGAAAATATAGCGAAACTCATTCTACACAAGAAGCTGCGCGACGACACGCGCAGATGAGCTCCGCGTTAACTCTGAGTTTGGTGCTCGTTTTAGACGCCTGCCAAAGTTAATTCTGATCTGGTTAGAGAAAAAGAAATAGCGTGCGAATGAAGAGGTGCAGCTCAAAAATCCTCCGGGGTACAATTTGCTCGTATTTTCAGCGAGCACAATGGGAGTATCATGGTGTTGAACACGAAATTTTGAAATTTTGTGAAATTTTGGCCCTGGGGGGTCATTATTGGATGTGCTAATCACAAATGTAATATTCGTTTTTCGTCGTTGAACCATGTGGAGAGGTTACGGTAAGGATACGGTAGTTGGACAAGTTAACGCACTTGACCAAAACTTGGAGTGGTGAGCTTTTTCATATGCTCATTTCGAATATGATATTCGTTTTTCGCTACAAGGCCTCAGAGAGAGATTACGGGGTTACTGTAGGCAAGAATTATTATAGAATTAATTGAAAGTTGGTTAGACGGATCAATCGGTGCGCTGATTGCGAATATGACACTCATCTTTCACCAAGGGAAATAGAGCGGGATTACGGTAGGATTATGGTAATAAAGTCAAGCACTCAGTAGATTCAAAAATGGCTCAGTCGCGTTATACGTGTTAAACATGTTAAACACGACATTACCCATTTTTCACTGCAGCGTTGTATAGCGAAGTCAAGGTAGAGATACGGTTGATTAGCCAAAATCACAGAATTCAAAAAAAAACTGGCTCGGTAGGGTGATTAATAAATAGTAATGAAACTGGCTCGGTAGGGTGATTTTCCGCGTTGATTACGAACATCATAACCAAATAAAACCTTTTCCTAAGAAGTTGCTGTGGATATACGGTAGATGTACTGAAATATCGAAATTGCTTGGAATTTTATTCAGGGGTCATTTAGCGTGTTGCATACGAATATACCATTTCATTTCGCTCCAGGAACATGCGATGGGGTGCAGTAGATGTGTGGTAGACTAGAATGGCTGAACTGCTGAAAACTGATCTTGGTGGTTCATCTGGCAGTGCAATCACTAACATGCTTATGCAAGTTACGGTGGGCATGTACGGAAGAAGAACGAAAAGCTTATGGTGAGCTAAACTTCCTTAGCAAAAAAGCAGCAGTGTAGCATTTTTAAATTTTTTTCTAGACTTTTCAATGTCCTTTTGACAGGAATAATTTCAAAAAATAAGTAGGAATTGTTATATAATATTATGCAGAGGTCATTTGAAAACTCGATGGCACTAGATTCAAATGCTTTTGATTTTGATTAGTTTGAAAGTCATTTTACCAAATTTCGGGTAGGATATTTTGAAATTACATTTCTTAAATAGAAGTCACTAGCTGGCTTACCCGGCTCCGCCCGGCCTTGTCAAAAACGATAAAGGTTCCATTTCTACCCCTGTACACCTTTAGGGTTGGGCCAGACTGCGCGGCGTTCGCGACGTACGCAGCGTACGCCGCGTACGCTCCTATGATGAAATAAACCGAGCGTACGCTGCATACGCCGCGTACGCCGCTTACCCGCGAAGTCTGGCTCAACCCTTACCTGTGCCTACTTCTAAATGCAATTCTCTATTCCCGCTGTGTTAGTAATCAGCATTCTCACCTACCTCCCTCAACAACCCCCAGCCCCGTAGCTCAAACTTTGCAAAAAAAACAATGAAACCGATAAAAGTGAGGGTAATTCCAAAAACTGATGGCGCTATTTGGCTATCCGGGGCCCCAAAATGTTTTTGTGGTGGTCTTGCTCAAACTCGGTATATGGGGATTATAGCCGCTTTTGACGAACTAGCTGGCTTACCCGGCTCCGCCCGGCCTTGTCAAAACACTATGTCAAAGAACGCTATCCCTATTCCTGTACGAACCTTTCCCTGTGCCCACGCCTACATGTCAAATCACTATTCCCGCTGTTTTAGTAATCTGCATGCTCGATTACCCCCCCCTCCCCCCCCGTAGGGCTGCAAACTCCCAGCCCCGTAGCTCAAACTTTGCAAAAAAATCGATAAAATCGATAAAAGTAATCGATAATCTTGAAAACTAATATTATATTCGGAATCCCCATGCTCGATTACCCCCTGTGCCAATTCCCAGCCCCGTAGGTGAACTCTGCAAAAAAATCGATAAAAATCGATAAAATCGATATCGATCGATGACGAAAAGTAGCTTATGACACCCGCCGAGGCCCGAAGTGTCTGTGTGCCAAGTTTGGTCCGGATCGGTTCGGAAATGGAATTTTCTACTCGGAACATACGTACATACAGACAGACAGACAGATATACATACATACATACATACAAGCAGACATTCAGCTTTATATATAAGACTCGAATTTCGAAATTCAGGTATTAGTAGAGACTTTCGAATTTTATCAAGTATGTTGGCATATAACAATAAGGGAAGAAGGAAGAGGCCGAGCTGTTGATTACGTATGTCCATGTTTCATCCTGCTACTACTTCAAGAATATGTAGTATACTGTATACTTTATGGGTTAGGCACCTCACGGACAAGCCTAACGCCTCTCGAGGTGTTTTGACATGTGAGATCCTGAATTCAAGAAGTCATTGACTTATGGCGAAAACTTCACATGTAATGGGTTCGTGGCCTAGTGATCTGGTGGTCGGCTTTGTTCGCCGAGCAGCTAAAGTTCAAGTCCCTCCGTCGCACTGTTTTGCGATAATGCGTATGGAGGCTCCTTAAAGTCAGTGTCCCGGCAGATTCGCACCCTGGGGGATATTGCTATGATGGGGTTCTTGGTTATCCAACTGATTTCCAGGCGCAGTTCGGCTGGTTGATGTTCCCTCCGGGCCGAGAAAACACCTTTGGACCGGCGCGCGCAACCCCGATTGGCGCGCGCTCGGACGACTTCGCTTAAAGGCAGCGTCCGGGCAAAATTTCGTCTCTCATGTTTCTGCCATTCTGGGGCCTTTCCGTGGCCCTGATTACAATTGTAAAGTCCAAGTTGTTCAAGACTCCCAAAAAACCCGGTTCTTGGGGTGCAGTTGCATTGCAGTGTGCAGTGCAACTGCAATGCAACTGCAATGCAACTGCACACCTGCGTATGCACTCATCTTCAGGGGTGGTTTGTGATACGAAGGGGCGGCTTGTGATACGTATCACAGGCCCGCATCTCCTTCTAGAGGGCACGTCAAAGCATCGGACCAACGCAAATCGCATACTCATGGCCCCTCTTTACAACTATGTGCTAATCCGGGTGGATGGATCTTGCCTGGACGCTGCCTTTAACGTTCAACGCGGGATCCCACGATTGCTCTGCCGCATTGTGCATGCTATCCAAAGCAAAAATTACAGGCAGCAGGGTCTTCGTGCCAAGATCCAACTTTCCATTGAGATTCTCGTCCGAGCTGCCTTTTAGGAATTGGTTAAACACCCCAGTTCTTTTCACCCGTTTCAAATTCGGGGTCTACGGATCGAAAAGACCCAAGACATGCAAAAAAATGGAAATGCAAAACTTGCCGAGAAACTGCCTTTAAGTGGCAGTACGAAACTCACAGTTTTAAAACGAAAAAACGCGCAGCTATAAACTCGGAGTTTCAAGATTACTACCTGCGCAGATCTTCGCAAACTCACCCACTTCTTTGCAATTTGACCCTCCATAAACGAAATCTCCTCAGCTCCTGACGCCTTTTCACGTAGCGAACACATTCGAATACATAGTATTCAACTGTGCTTGGTTTTGACAAGGATACCATGGGAGGGGGCACTTGTCCAATGTTTTCACTACATAGCTCCAAAACATAGGTGCAATAGTGTGAAAATTTGCTCCTTTCTTAGCCCTAAATCGAGACCAAGGTTACCCCCTTCACCAAAAGCCGAAAAAAAATTAACAGCGAGGTAAAGTTAAGCAAAGGAGATACTTGTACGGGAATTGCTTGTGAATCGGAAAGGAGGAAGAAGATTTATAGGCATTCACGAACTTCCAGGGAGAAAAAATAGTAGCTTCTGTAGCTGCACAGCAACGTCAGCGAGGAAAATTCCGTGGTACAACGTTTCCCTCTGGTTTCAGGGAATAATTAGTTTGCCTAGAGTCCATTCACAGAATCACCCAGTGAAAGGTGTGCCTAGTGATTTCTGGACACTTACGAGTTTCCAACAAAAAAATTCATAAATTTTGTAGATGAATAGCTGGTACAAGGGAATAGTGACCGTCGAGGCCGTCTCGTCCTCCGCTTTCAAAGAATATATTCTTTGGCTGAGGTCCGCTAAAAAATGTGCCTGGTGAAAGGTGGATGAGACTCTTATAATGGGAATTCTCAAGTGGAGGCTTTTAACACATTCACGACAACACGACCCACCGGTGGGTCGTACGTTTTCTGCCATTTCGGATATTACGACCCACCGGTGGGTCGTAAGATTCATGAAGCGCTATCTTTTCCAGTTTACGACGGAATTCTACGGAGTTCTGGCACGTGGTTGGGGCACTTAGGTGAAGCTCCAGCCAGAGGTTCGGGCTCGGGATACTGTCATGTAATGTTACGGTAGGTATACGGTAGATATATATAAGGCATAAGCTTTTAGCTCAAATTTTTCGCAAAATGATGCTGTTTCTGGAGAATCAAGTTTACATTTAAGAGTAATACGGCGCAAGCGAGAGGCTGACGTTAGCCCACCAAAATATTATCGATTTTATTGTTTTGTTGATTTTTTGCAGTTTTCATCCTAGGCAGCTCGAACTTCGCATATATAGGTTTTGTAGCATGCTGATTACGAAAATGACAGTCTCAAGTTTTGATACCACCTTCGTACATCAGTTTCTTGATTTCTACGAAAATTCTACTGTACTGCTATCGTAGTCCCACTGTGGGAAAGTAGTAAACAAAGTGGACACTATAATCGTGATCAGAACGTGAAATAACCCAAAAACAATTTTGCATGAAAATCCATGATGTTGGGCTCACATAGAATGACTACCGTAATCCTTACCGTATACTTCCAAAACTGAAATAAATCATATTTTGGCAATCAGCGCATTCGATAACCCTAGTGGGAAGATTCGGAGGCATGTTTTGAATTTCTTCCAAAAAGGCTACCATTTCGGACAATACGACCCACGGGTAGGTCGTAATTTTGACGAAGCGGAAAAGCTCCGGTCCGAAATGGCAGTAATCGAAAAATCGGCCTTGCCGTGAATGTGTTAACCGTAGTAAAAAGTCGTCTACAGAACTCCCATTATAAAAGTCTCGCCCACCCTTCACCCGGCACTTTTTTTAATGGACCCCAGGCAAAGATATATTTTCTGAAAGCGGAGAACGAGTCGGTTTCAATAATTACCATCTCGGTGTGCAAGATATTCACTACAGAAGTTAGGAATTTTTTAATTTAAAGAGTCGAAAATCCCCAAAAATCGCTTGGCACATCCTTCACACGGGCAATTTTTGAACGGATCTCAGACATGCTAAATATTTTCTGGAAGCGAAAAACGAGGCGGTTCCGAAGATGATTATTTCCTTGTACAGGTTCGTCTACAAAAGTTACGGTTATTTTTATCCTAAAATCTCGTGAATACCCAGAAATCATTATCCACACCCTTCACTAGGCACTTTTTTCAGCAGACTCCAGGCAAACAATATACCTCTGAAAGCGGAGGACAAGATGACTTTGAAAACAATTTTTTTGCTGACGTTGCTGTTCATCTACAGAAACTACGAACTTTTCTTTTAGAATCCCAAATGCTTAAAAAATGTCTAAATCACTACGTAATATATTTTGGAATCGTTGTTTACCCATTAACACCCCTGGTCACCCCTGGAACATGGCAAACGAGGAGGCCGCAGACGGAGAAATTATGATGAAATACACTGATCTTTGTCTTTGGATTGCTGCCAAGTGGCATGCGTTTTGGAACGCTGCCAAATTTCAAAACGAGTGACCAAGCATATTTTCGTAATAGGGTCACACGTATTTCGAAAGGCAATCATGAGGTCGCAATGATTTTGAGACTGGGTCGCCAGTGTGCGGGTGTCCGAATGGTTATTTGTAGCTGCTTTTTTTTTCGAGCTTGTTATCCCAGTATGTGTCTCTCAAATATGTTATACTCCTATTAATTGCTTTTGAAATGATGCCAAATTGTGTAACAGCGTGACTTGAGCTAAATTCATCTAAGTTCCCAACTCTTGTAAAAATGCTCTAAGAACAGTCACTTTAGGATCGTCTTGCTTCCACGTGTAGACAAGAGAAAGCGTGAGTAGCTTGGTCTCGCTGGTACTTTTGGAAAACGTTTAATCTAATAACAGCCTTGCTTTTGCTTGTTAATGGGTCCCGCTGGTGCTTTCAACTAGGAATCGGCGTGTAAGCGGCACGTAGGGCATTTGCATCGGGCAGGCAAACAGATTTTTGTACGCTTGGGGCAGTTCTCAGAATTGAAATTCCAAAAGTGGCATGTACGGCAATTTGAGAATACGCTGTAAATACTTGTTTTCGTTGTTTTCTTTACTTTTCGATGTAGAGTCGTAAGGTTGGTTTTTCTTATGTATACGTCTTCAAGGAGCACATAGGCATAAACTTTTTTTGAATAGTTATTATCGGTCGGTAAGCGGCACGTAGGGCAATTCGATCGGGCAGGGGAACAGATTTTTGTACTTTGGGGCAGTTCTTATAATTTTTAAAAGGTCTTCAAGCGGCACGTAGGGCAACTTGACCGGGCAGGGGAACAGATTTTTGTACGTTCGGGACAATTCTTATAATTTTCAAACGGTCTTCAAGGGCAAGTAGGGGCAACTTGATCGGACCGGGGAACAGTTTTTTGTACGTTTGGGGCAGTTCTTATAATTTTTAAACGGTCTTCAAGCGGCACGTAGGGCAATTTAATTGGACAGGGAAACAAATTTTTTGTACGTTTATGCAGTTCCTATGATTGACGGTCTTTAGGTGGCTCATAGTGTGCTTTTCGGGGAGGGATCTACTTATGTAGCAAAGCTTCATATTCCTTTGGCGAAAATATTAAAAAACTTTCTGACAAAGTTCTTAGACGATTGGTTTCGTTGCTGTCGGAGTTGATTCTGAGAGAAAAGTGTTTTTTGTAGTATACAATTGTTGTGGGTGTATTTCTACTTCCAAAACGATAGGTGTTCTTCTACTTCCTTGACGATCTTCTAAGGAAATTGTTGAGAAGAACTGGAAGAGCAAATTCTCTTTGAGAGGGTAGAAAAGATGGGGGGGGGGGGGGTTATCTGAATGTCTCTGTGAGGAGGGGAAATTTGCAGAAAAAGCGTGGTAAACGAGAGAAAAATAATACCTCATGCATGGTTGCAGCAGGAATTTTGAGAAATGCTGAATGATTTGTGGAGATTATTGCTTCTTCGAACAGTTCCCCTTTTGTAGAATGCTTCGCAAAGATGTTCTCAGCAAAGGCATAGGAAACTTATTTAGAAATATTTATAATCACAACTAAGCCCTTATATTGTATCAGCCCCTACCCACTTGCTAGCGACCCATAGGGTCGCTAGTCTTTTTAAAATAAATGTTTTCTCAAGCACATCTTCTTTGGTAATTTGAAAAACAAGCAAGGTGATATAAAAAAGGGAAAAGGAAATATGTAAAAAGTTACAGGTCAGAAACATAATTGTGCTGGTCAGAAACATAATTGTGTGCTAATCCAGCAGCACATCGGTTCACATCTAAAAAAAAGACCACCAGTGATGGCAACTACGACTTGGAAAAATGTTGGGAGAACACCATGGCTCTCCCCCCCCCTCCCTAACCGGTGGACATTTTATAATTTCTCTACCGAATGAAACAACAAACATCCTTTACCCGGAGGGGCTGCGAACGCTGTGGAGTCCTTCACCCTGGAGTGGTTATTCTCACCTTATCGCACCTGTGCTCCAAAAGGATTGTTTCATGTTATCCAGGCTTATAAGTGCTATATTTGGGATCAGCGCTATGAAAAGGCCTAGATGAGGCAAAAAAGGTAGTCGAGAATGCCTGGACGCTGCTTACAGAGCCTTCCCGGCAAAAATGACGCAAATCCCTAACACCATTTCGCAGAGTACACAGCTTGTACATTTTCTACTAATGCCATTTCACTTCTTTAGTGCAAAGAATTTTCTTTTTCATTAAGTTCCTCAAAAAGTAACGCGGAACAGCTCAGGCTCTTTCAAAGCTTTCCTATCAATGATTTGATTCCAACTAAAATCATACAGTGATCGAGCAATTCTCATTTATCATTCAAGACTCCCCTCCAGAACTGATGCGAAATGCCCCAGAACTTCCCAAGTTTCTCTCCAGCGATTTTCTCACCCAAAAATTCATAAACTGAATTGGGTTTTCTTTTACGTTTAAAAACTTTCCTTTAAAAGTGATGCGCCTAAGTTTCCTTCCTCAGAGGCTTGCGCTGAAATGACGGAAAACTCGTCGGTTTCAAGGAACTTCGAAGTTCACCTACCCGAGTTACTGCCACTTCTTTCCACATCCAGGTGAAGTCCAACTAGTCTAACACTTTGATTCTTCTCTACAGAAGTGACGAAAACTTCTCAGACACCTCACAACTTTAGAGAAATCGTAATCTTTTGCACCTTGCGTCATTTATTTAGTCAAATTTTCCTTGGCACTTCGACGCTTTCCTATTAAAAGTGACGACATAAACAACTTACACTCGAAAATCTCTTACCTGAAAATATGGCGAGGAAATAATATTTGAGTTGTTTTTCCTCAAATCTAGTCGAAATACTCTGCCAAGCTAAACATCCTTCCTAATTTGTATATCGAGACTCCCCTTCTAAGAAGATTTAATCTACTTGCAGTTTTTTATGCGGAAAAATCAATTTTCGCAAATTAAATGCAAAGCGGCTTTTTTTCCTTTATGCAAACAAACCTTGCTAACAATTCTCAACCTAAAATTTTCGAAACCTATTTCAGGGACAGCCACATTCATCATACTTTATGAAAATAATGTGACATTGATTATATCATATTATATTATATTTATTGCAAAGGAAGTGCGCCCTTACAAATCATAGAACACAATTAATACTCATATAAAGAGCAAAAAAGAAATAGTGAACACAATACAGAAACCTGAAATCATTATAATTGTAAGAAAGAAAAATGTTCTTAGATAACAGCCGCACTCAGTTTTGAAAGCAGTCTGACACTACCACACCAATCTGACATGACATCGGAATTATAGCATGTAAAATTGACTACTTTAAGTTTACTTTTCTGACTTTGGGTACCGTGTATAAATCAAGCATAATCACTTTCGCTTTATCTCACTTTTTGTTAACCACATTGAGATAAGTAAGGGTGAGGCAAGGCGAATGGGCTAAACCATGCGTGCCTTGATAAGCGCAACATCACATAGTGAGTCCTTCCTGCTTTCATCAACCGTAAAGGCAATGTCGTCTGACACAGCCACATTGTTATTTCAATAACCAAGAATGATGAGCCTTCTGCTGGCATGATCAACGGTTTAAACATGTAAATTGGCTGGCCCAGTCCTAGCGTTACTTCTAAAAGAAAGTGCAACGAGTCAGCCTTTGTTGTGTGATCGACGGTTGTGGGCTGGTGTAAATTCGAAGATTATGCCAGCAGCCGTCAGCAACAAAATACAGTAACTCTGGAATAAGAGCAGTTAATATCACTTTATAACAGAAATGGCAAGGGTTTCCACTTCCATGTTGACAAGTTGCGACATAGGGCGAGTGATTGCGGTGGATAAGGCTAGCGTATTTTCGAACGGGTAGCATCGCTTTTTCGAGGAGTATTTTAGAAAGGGGTGTTGCTATCAAGTGCAAAAAGCCTATAGTTTCGAAAATGTCGACACCTTCGTCGGTTTGCTAACAGTCCTTCCCCTCTTACACAAGTTCCCATTTGGCGGTATTGATTTTGAAGTTGTTTCGATCTTGCCACTTTTTTACCACGCCAGTTTGATTTCGTCGTTAGTTCTTATAATTTCATGTGAATTCCTACTAATCCGTTCGCATTTTAACTTTCCTGCAAAGTATCTATGGCTGCCTATGACGTTCAATGAAAGTCGTCGGTAATATAAGGCAATTCCCTCCTTTCGTAAATTCTTTGTTTGTACGCGGCCAGTACGGCAGTTCTTGTAGTTCTGCAAGCGGCACGTAAGGCACTTCTTTTTTTTTGAAACCCGGTCTGTTGGCTAGGGCGATTCTTTAATCCGTAAGAGACATACGGCAATATTTTTCTGACATATCGCTTTGTAGGAGCTCGTGGGCGGTTTTTATCAAAAATGTCGCAGGTCTGCAAGCTCCGCATAAGGCAGTTTTGTCTTGTGATTATCGAGGATTAGGGCCTTTGAAATGGTCGACGGTCCTTACAAACTACCGTCTGCAAGCCCTTTACTAAACCTCGGTCTGTGGGGCTTGTAGAGCAGATATTCCTTAGAATATCGGCCTGTATGCTGCTCACGTACCGTAATTATGCGTGTAGGCGGCGCCTAGGGTAACTCCTTATAGCATATCGTTTTTTGAGCGGCTCATATTTTTTTCAGTGGTTTTAAGATATTGGTTCGAGGGTTAGTAGGACAATTTCGAAATATAGCTGTGTAAGCTCTCCGTAGGAGTTCCTTTTAATTGTCATCGCTCTGTAGGCAACCCACACGCCATCTCAAAATACTGGTTTAAGCGCACCCGTCGGGCAATTTTATTCTTTTATTCCAAAATACTCGTTTGTAGGGGCTAGCAGAGTACTCAAAATATCGGTATGTTAAGCGGTCTGCAGGTTTCTTATGAATTTCAGTACGTAATGGGCTCACACTGAGCCTGAATTCTTAAAATGTTCTATAGGGGGAATTGTGGGGTATTCTCACGTATATCGCTTTAGGAGTTCCGTAGCGCAGTTTTTTCATTGAAAAATGGTCCGCAAGCGCTACTCAAAGGCAGCGGCTCGGCAGAATGAACCTACCTCAGATTTTGACACAGATGGATAGGAGGCCCTCCAAGTGAACCAAAACAGCAACTCCGCGCCGAAAATGTGATCTCTGCAAGCCAGGGGGGCAGCCCAAGCGCCGCTCCCCTTCCTCCTTTCGCTCCCCTAACACCTTGTGCGGACGAGTATTCTCCGCTAGACGGCGCGGGACCCCCAACCACTTTCCCGCATTGTGCATGCTATTCAAAGCCAAAATTATAGGCAGCGGGTCTTCGTGCCAGGTCCTCCCGACTTTCCTTTTGAAAATTCTCGTCCGAGCTGCTTTTGGAAATTGAAAAAAACGCCCCGAAAAAGGCCTTTTCACCCCTTTTAAAGCTCAGATTCGGGATCTACGGATCGAGAAGGCCCAAAACATGCAAAAAGATAGAAATGCAAAATCTGCCGAGCCGCTGCCTTTAAGACATAAGACAATGATTATTTTTGTTGCCAAATTGTTCATTGGGGTAAAAATAGTGTTTTTTGTCGAAGTTGAGAAAGAATCTCTGTAAAGAGTCGATTCTGATAAGAGGTAATATCAAGAATAATTCTCAAGAATGAATGATTTAAAAACTCCTCGCAAGATCTTCTTTTTTGGAATTGGCTTTTCGCAAATAGTTGCCAGAATAAGTGGAAAATATAGAAATCTTGCGATGAAAATATGGAGTCACATTCAGAAGTAATAATATACGTAACTGCCTCGACCCACTTGCAAGCGACCCATAGGGTCGCTAGTATTAGCTTGTCCAAATGATAAGGTCATATCGCGTTTTATCATGCAATATCCTAAAAATTGAAAAAAATCCATATCTCCTTTCAGAAAATTCCTAGGAATCCCTACTTGCTCACTCTTACGCACTCTACATCTCATATACACAGTTTCGTGATTTTCCCATGACTAGATTCGAGAAAACAAAATCTGGCATATTTTTGCTAAAGCAATGTTGAGCTCCTTGCAGAGATTTTTGCATTATAAATCTTTGGAGGTATAAAGGTGAAAATTCAACTTTCTACAGTATTTCTTTTCGAGAAAACCAAATTTCTTACAGAACACGAAAATCGCAACAGATTCGCACTTTTACCCATTTATTTCTCGTCTAGTCATGGGAAAATTCCACAAACTGTACAAAATTCCACAAAAATGAATGTACGATGTAAGGAGTACATGCTTGTGCAAATTGAAGATTCCTGAATCATTTATGAATGGAGAGACGATTTTTAGGTACCTGAAATTTTCTATATTTTGGATTCTAACTTAAGTTGGAAAAAGTTCTTGTAAACGTCTTGTAGAGCTTGCTTTGCTCTACCAAAAGATACCACTCACTGTCCTCTTAATCATTCTGTCGCGGTAAGATGCAATGCAATACTATTTTTCGGACAACCTGGTACTATGCAAAGCTAATTGAAGTGTTCGTAAGTGCAGCGTGTAAATCTCTTGACATCATTCTACCTGCGGAACAAAATATTGTTTGTAATGCTGTCTGTTTTCGAAAATCCCGAACCACTCTTTAGCAAGACCAGCTTTTGTGCAGTGTAGTCCTTGGAAGCATTAGTCATCAAGTAAATTTTAATAAGATCGTTCTTTGCTGGCAAACGAGGGGGTTCTTCTCCACTGAGCCTTGCATGACAGGTTTTTTTTAATCGAACTATTGGCTTATTTCTGCTAGCTTATCCCGACACAATCTTCCTATAGAAGATGATTAGACTGATTTGGGATGACGTGATGTTATGCTTGTTCGAGTTGTGGTTTATGCTTCACTAACCTTCTTTGTTATGGAACGCCTAGAGCGTATTGAATGAATAAATAAATAAAGAATAAAATTTTATGAAATTTGCATGCGAAGGAAAATTTTTGTAGAAGTGTCCATCCTTTGAAGCAGTTCAGGCAGAATCTCGGTGGGGCCATAATTTGCAATCTGCAAAGTTCTCAAAACAAAAGTAAAACTTCCCAAGATATTCGATTGTATGAAAAATAATTGCGAGCAATGTTTTCTGAAAGTGCCATCCTCAGAAGCTAATCATTGTCAAAAGAAGGTGAATTTTGTGAGTGGTGAAGGCAGTTCATTTTAATTGAAGAAAAAGTTCAAAAAGTGAAATTTTGTAAGTAGGCTAAAGAATGTTTGTGTTTATAATCAAACAATCGCAACAAAATTATTTAGATTTTAACTCATTACATTCAAAACATATAAAAATTTGTAGTGGTTCAATTACGTCGCATAGCGACATGTCGGTTACAGAATCTTTAGAAAAAATTCAAGTTTATTCTGAATTTGTACATGTTTGGTTGACTTACGAGATATAGACCCCTTGATCATCCGTGTACGTCGCAGTTTTATCGCGTTTTCGAAACACAGAGAGCCAGCTAACATCATCGCGAAGAAAGTTTAGATGAAGTTGAACTAAGCAGGTGGCAGTAATGATCAGCAGAAAAACATTTTTTTTTTGTTTCAAACCAAAACTGATGCTTTTTAGACGGGGCTAGTGGCTGCATGAATCGCCTGATATGTCAAAGTCAACTATATTTAGTCTGTCGCTTTGTATCGTATTTGTATCGTACATCTTGTAGAATAAAAAGGGTTTGCTCTTTTTGTTTATAGATTGTTTTGAGTTAGCTGTAAAACAAATCTACAAGTAATCGCCGCAAGCTGAGCTCGAAATTAAAAATGAAGTACCATCCGATAGAGCAAAGCAAGCTTTCAAAAGGACCTAAATATTCGCGCCAGGTTTGATTAGCGTAAGTGGCCAAACTTAAAGGGAGCGTCCAGGTAAATCTGGACATACAGAGTTCTAATGTGGAAAGTAATTTCGAGCCCTAACTAAGACACTGCCCAAGCGGCAGCTCAAATGGTGAACTCACAGTTGAGATATTCGTCTCCAAACTGGACCCCGGGATCGTATCCGCATGGATTCATGGCGCGACACGCGTGGTCGTCCCGCGAAACCGATGTGTCGCACCATGAATCCATGCGAATACGGTCCCGGGGTCCAGTTTGGAGGCGAATATCTCAACTGTGAGCTCACCATTTGAGGTGCAGCTTGGGCGGTGTTTTAGTTAGGGCTCCAAAATTACCTTTCAATTGAGATCCCCATAGGCTCAGATTTGCCTGGAAGCTGCCTTTTACGAAGACTAAAGACTTGAAAAATTTCAAAAAACTATATTTCCATCAAGAAAGTCCTTAGAACCCCAAAGTTGGTCACGCGCACACTCTCTACATCAGACACTAGTGTGCATAAGGATCATGGCTTCCATTTCTTCATCAATGGATTCTGCCATACTCTGCAACAAAAAAACTTTAGCCTTTATAGCTGTTTTTTCCTCAGTCGAACGTGCAGGGCTTCTCAACAGCTTCCTGCTTTACTTGCTTATGAAGCTTCCTGCATCTAGCAAGTACAATCACGGTGGTGTACAGGTAACCTCTGCCAAGGTTTCTGTACTTGAGTGCGTCTAATGGCGTTCCACAGAGAGCTGCGGATCCGCCTGCACTTCACCCCACGGTGACTTTCAGGTACCACCTCGACAAGAGGTTCTTGTACCTGTTTGAAGTGCCGGCCTTCCACAGATGACCTGTGGATCAACCTGCACAAAGCTAGCACGATAATCCAAACCACAAACGTAAAAGCGAAATTTCCGCCGACAAGAAACTTCGCACAAGATAGGTACCCGTGTTCAAGTTTGTTCGGCCCCCAAGTTGTGTCTTCTCTCCTGTGGGTGATGTGGGCCACGTGCGTTGTATGGTAGGCTTATTAGCCACGAAGTGTACGTACAATCGAAGACGAGCCGCTGGCGATGTACAAAGGGCAAAAAAGTGAAACAAACTCAAGAAATGAAACAATCAACACATTTTACACACATCATACTATCCTTGATAAACTAATAACATCGAGTATTTCTTCTTCACAATTTTAAAATTATTGCTGAAAGCAATCAATGTGTTCTGCTATAGTTCTAGGTAGTTTTGTCTTTAACATGTCTTTAACGATACAAAAACAGTTGAATAGCTTTTAGATGGTCACAAATGGGGTGTGGGACCTTTTGAACCCTTCGCGCGCGATGTCGCCGCCTGCGGCGCCGCTGGCAAAGCTAACAAGTTGCATTTGCTGTCAACGGGGAAAATTTTGGTTTAAAGCATGTAAAATATCTGTGCTAAAACCCATCATAATTTTGGACACGAAAAATGTACAAAATTGAACGAGTATTAACTCGTTATGGCAGTGGACATGTTGACCAATCAGAGGCGCAGGGCCGTTTCCCCACAAATGCTCTTTCACCTCAACGGGTTTCCAAGATAACATGTCAAAATAGATTTAAACGTGTCAATTCATTCCTGACTGGCGGAGAGGCAGCAGGGCCCGGCACGAGCTTGTCAAAAGGGGTTTTCGAAAACGAATTTTCCTTTGACCCAAAAATTTTTTACGAATTCCCCTTTGACCCAAAAATTGATCCCAGTGATTCTGCAGTGAACACTTTGACCAAAAAACAAGTTTTATTGACGAAAAAACAAAAACAATTCATTCATAAAAATAAACAAAAGATCACATTGAGAGTTGGGAAACAATTGAATTAGATGACTCAAAAAGGATTAAGTGTACGAACCAGGCTCCTCCCCCCCCCCCCTCCCCCTGCCAAGAGAAACCATTATCCGTGGGAATTCGGCGCTGACCTTAGCTACAGTATATAGCTAACGCGACCATAAAAGGCGACCCAGTTGCCTCTTATCTTTCCTTTGGCTATGAATCTTACTTATTACATATGAATCTTACTTACCAAATCATTAGGTCATCCTGAAACTACCATTTGTCTTTTTTACTCTCTGACCTTGCCACGGTACTGAAGATTCTCTTCATCTTGGATATTCTCTCAATATGCCATAACGTGCAAATACTGAGGAACTGATGTTTCTCTAGTATCTTATGGAATTTATCATTATCCCAATAACTTTTCGCCAGAATATAAAAGGGTTTTATTTGATGAAGTTAGAAGAGCCTCTGCTTCCCAAAACGTGTACACTGTTCAGGGAGATGAAGTCATCCTTACCAATGACAGTCTTGTTTTGAAATCCCTAACAACAAAAAGAATTTGTAAATGATTCTGAACGTCATCCATCAACATCAGTTGTTAGCAACTCAGGTCCCCATTCATCACTTGAATACGGATAGCGAAATGATCAGTTATAATACGACCCAGAGGATGAACAAAATATCATATCAAATGCAGGACCACTTTATCATCTGATAAGTAAGATCAATGAAAAAGTAAGAGGCAGCCGGGTCGCCTTTTATGGTCGCGTTAGCTATATACCTAGCTAAGGTCAGCGCCGGATTCCGACGGATAATGGTTTCTCCTGCCAAGTCTCATTCCATAGCAAGAAAAAATGATAGAGAAGAACCAAGTATTCAAAGTAATGATAGCAAAACTCGACATATTTAAAACATACATGCAAACGTTTGCAAATCGATAAAAGATTACGGAAAAATACCTGATTAGGAGAAGTCCTTCAGGCGGTGACAACACCCCTTCCTTATCCGTTTGTGTACGATAAGCAACTTCAAGTGTGAAAACTCCAACAAATGTGGGAAATCGGCCGAATTCGTTTTGTTTCTGATCCGAGATCCAGCTCAGATGCGCCTTCTCCTAGCTTGTAGAAGATAACGAACGCATCACAGCTTTGCTTTTTCGCGTAGTACCTGAAACAACTCTGATATATAGCAAGCGAAGAAAAATAATACGATCGCAGGCTGAAACTCGCGAGGCAGCGGTGCCCTTCTCCTGAAGCCAAGCGGAAAAATAACAATCTCCGCCTTTACGTTTATCTCAAAATGATGATGCACTAGCAAAGCCAAGCTTAACGTACACCACTGAACTTGGTTCAGTGACGAAAATGGACGAAAGCTTCATACGGAAAGTGACGAAAATGCAAATAGTAAGGAAGTAATTTGCAAATCAAAAAAGATATGAGATGCCACACAGGATGCCGTCAGAGTCATATCCATGCCTATAACACACAGCACAAAAATACTTCCCTGAGAAATTCACTTTTTTACAGAGTATTGCGTTGAATATTATTTGAAAAAACGTTGAGCGGAAACCGTACGGCATTCATCAGCACATCTTTGAGATATATCTATCGAAAACGCATATTTCAAGAACACAGCGAGCTCACCTATGCAACGGTGTCATTCTTGCTGCTACCATTGCGCTTCGTAGCATAACGCTCATTTGTAGATATGACTGTGACTTGATGTCATTCGCCCATGCCATCAACTTCTCTCCTTCATCAACAGAAGACTTCCTTAAACAAGATGACTGAAATTTGGATTCGACAAACAAATGATGAGCCTAAAGACAAAAATACACAAAGCTTGGATATCGAAGTATTTTTAAAGACTTGAATTCTGACATTGCAAAAAAATGGAGTATGTGCCCAAATCATAGATCAAAAATGATATTTCAAAGCAAATGCTTTATTAGTTAATCTTTTGTGAAGATATGCTACCGAATTTATGGCTACATTATGGTGTTGCGTGACTGCGGTCGCAATTGGCTTATTCCACTCCGACATAAGCCAATCGTGACCGCAGTCACGCAACATCATTATGTACCATCGACCCACAAGTTTGAACTATCAATATATAATAAACTTCTATCCGAACACAAAGTGATTTGCCTTTAAGTAAGTTCAACGAATAATATTTAACTGTAGGCAAATTCTCTTCTTGTCTTTGTAGATATCATAAAAGAACTAACATAATATGATAACAAAACTACTTTACGTCAAGCACTTACCAAGATTTCATTGGTAAAACTTCGCCATCACACGTATACAACATAAAATCAATTGATATAGTTTTGGGCACGGGTGGAAAACTGCAAACAACTACTGTACCGTTAGAAAGAGTGCAGAGAAGATAGATAAGATAAATTTCTAGCAAAAGAAGTAATTGTATTCTTGTACTCACCTGCTGATGCTCCTCCTCTTAACTTGTGCCGATACCTCACCAAGTTCATCAATTCGGAGGTTGAACCAATCTATGCTGCTCGAGGGTAAAGTACATTCCAGATCGAACTTTTCATTGGTTCGCGATTGTACCGCGACCTAAAACGAATGTTTTGTAATGAGTTCTCTTAATTCCAGAAAATTAGCAGGTATATGCAAGAAAATTGGGACTTTGATGGCAAACCTCCATAGTAGTACAAATAAAGATGCCTCCTAGCAAGTTCAAGAGTCATCAGCAAATCTTTGGCTCACTGACTACGAGATATCGTAATGTGAGGTGCAGAAAGCTCTCTAAAATACTGGTGGAGGAAGCAATCGAAAATAACAGAGTTTTGCAATAACAGCACTATATTTTCACTTATTAACAAATGGATCCATCAAATTCTACCTCCGCCGACCTAGCTTTGGCAAAACAAAAAAACAGAAAGAAAATAGAAAGACAAACGAAAACGCAGAGAAGTGGGCGACACAGCGACACACCAAACGCTGATTAAAGGACTCAGCGACACGCCGTTCCATTCGGGCGCGCTTTCCTCCTCAGGAAACGGGACTGCTGAGGCTATTTTTGCCTCTAGCAATGGGGAGAGGAGGAGGTTTGAAACCAAAATTTCAATATATACTAATGTTTAGGCGTAGAGTAGATTTATGTAAGAATTTTGAAAAAATTATGTGAATTGAGAGTTTTGCCAAGCTCAGCTTGTCATTAGCTTGTCAAATGACAAGCTAATTTGGAAATAAGTTGGGGAAACTCTTCATTCACATAAGTTTTCATAATTTTTCATACTTTGTTACTTAGTCCTACTGCGCATAGACACACTGAATCCCGCGCGATTTCGTCGCCTCTGCGTTGCAAACGAGCCATTTTTCCATTTCTTTGGTAGCGGGAAATTTTCAGAAAAAAATTTGCCACAACCTTCAGTCACATAATTTTTCAATGAAACTCCTAAGTTAGCTCCTACAGGCTTGTGTCCACGTGCGTACCAAGTTTCATACCATATCGTCATCTGCGCGTTGCAAACGAGCCATTTGAATTCACAACTTCATTTATCAATTTTGCAAAATCTTTGGAAAAAATGCTTATTACTCGTCCCGTTCACATAAGTTTTTCATAATTTTTCATACTTTGTTTCCACTAGCCTCTCTCCGTTCGCCTACAAAATCTGGTGTCATACCCTGACGCGTACATTGAGAACTAGTCATGTATGCCGTTACAAATAGCTCGTTTGAGCGACGTCGCGCGTGCGGCAATTAGCGACGGCGCGGTTTGACGCGCGCGAACTCCAGTCTTCGCATGTTGAGGCACATAACATGTTAAAATAAGCAGAGAACGTGCACTACCAATTTTTTTTTTCGGGGCTCCGCCCCGGACCCCGCAAAAACGATTTCCCCTTTGGTTTTTTTGCCGAAAACGATTTCCAGCTTGTCATTTGACAAGCTCGTGCCGGGCCCTGAGAGGCAGTCCTCGTAGAAGCTATGGAAAATTATTTCTAGACTAAAAACGTAATTAATGAGAGCCTTTCAAAAGACTGGGTCCGGATAACGCAAAAGTGCCAAATTTTGAATAATCATCAAAAAAAATCGAATAATCGAAAGAAAGAAGCATTTGGAAAGACGAGAAAGAAATGCATCAAAAGAGACTGATTTGCTTATTTTACATATATTTCGTAAGTTTTGGAGAGACAATGTAATATATGAAAGTTATTCAAAAAATTATGTAATTTAATTACCCCAAGACATAATCTGTAGAAATTCTAGAACGTGGGCTGGAGAGAAAACTCTTTGCTTTACGAAAGTTCTGTGCTTTATCTTTATCTACTGTTTATCACGCTTTTTCAAAGTATGTGATTTTTGCTCTACAGATTACTTCAGTTAGAAAATTAGCTAAATTTGGACAAGGTGAAACAATAGGTTAAAATATTGTGGCTTGACTAAGCACGTGTCAAAAAAATCAATCCGTTTGCATAACGGTGAGAAAGAGCAAAATTTTGACAATTATGCTATGATTACGCTAAGAAACGTCCCTCAGACGCACAGTTTTTCGCTCCTCATCTTCAAGTTCAAGTACTTCGCTCTGATGCTGCGAATCTTGTGCGGTTTAGTAGAACGTTCCTCAGCGTCGTCATGTCCGCGCTGAAGCTGATGTCTTGCGGCGTCTGCACTCAACGAGGCCAGCTGTTCTTCTGCTTCAACAATGCGGTGATTTCTTTTGTGTGCAGCATATGATTTGTTGATGCGAGGGCGTCAGTGTGTGCAAATCGATGGTTGCTGACTTGATGTTTCCCTCTCAAAATACATGTTCTGAACCACAATCAAAGTCATACCTGCCGGGAGTCAGTTTTTCAACCTTAAACCCCTAAAATCACCAATTTGCATTCAGCAAACAATCAAGACAAAAGCTGACGCTGAAATTTCTGAAATTTTTCGCGCTGACAGTGAATTTCCTTTTCGAAATAACACAACACAAAATAAGATGTTATTTGGCTTCGAAACTTATAAATTACTCTTATTTTTGAATCTGCCGCAGACTTTGGAATATGCTTCGATGGAAGAAACAGTGCGTGATGGCTTGATGTGTCTGAGGAACTGCTTTATCTACATCGAAATTTTCCAAAAAAAGAGTTTCGATGGAAATGTAAGCATTTAAGAAGTTTTCTATTGAGAGTTATTGCAAGCTGCAAAAAATTAGTGCTTCTCATGCCTACATCATTAAATAAATTCAAGTAATGTGGTAAAATTCTACTGGGAAATCTATGCAAGAGTATAGTGCTTATTGATAGCATTACAGAAGCTAAAATGCTAGTTTAGAAAATTTGTAGTTGATAATTCAACAAAATATTGTCGGGAGTTTATACATTATACTCTACTAGCTGGCTTCGATCTGTCCCGGACCGTGACTCCAAATTGCTCTGGCAAATGTGTGACACAAAACGACTCATTTCTCTTCTCATCATTCTCCCCTTCCTTAATTTTGTACTATTTATCATCCTACTGCATCTTCCCTTCTTTGTTCCTGAATCTCTCCGAATCTGAACTATCACGCTTCTTTTGTATCCGTGGTGGCTTTCTCTTAGATTTATCGCTCACTTTTTAGGCCTTAGTCCATGGTTTGAGCTTTCTTGTTGCACAAATCCACGACTTTGCAGGAAGTCCTTTTGACGACCCATTTTAGCGGGCAAAAAGTCGCGTGGATCCGTTTGACGCCTAGTTTCAAAGTTTTCAATCTTCAAAGCGACTTAAGCTTTTGCGCAGTTTACCTACATGTCGATAAGGTACTATGACCCAAATTCTCTCAAGATCTTTGCTGGAACTCGCTCTAAGAACTTTGTGACAGACAAAAACACACACACAAACACACGCACACCGTTATTTTGAGTTATGAGAGTACTTCGACCACATATAATTGAATTTCGTGGATTTCCTTAGAAGAAGTCCAATATAATACAGACTTGAACATCTCACTGTGCAATTTTGGAATAAGAGAATTCAAAGGTTTGCTCAAATTTTTCGCTAGATGAGCACTTCGCTGCTGAACATCGATTTGGAAACTTTATTCTCTCGGGTTAAGCATCTGAGTAACAGTGGAGAAGGGGCGGAGCTTGCTGTCGTATCAAGCTGAGAAGCTCGTAATTATAGCGAATCCGCATGTGCCTGGACGGACCACTTAGGTGCCAGACTATGGTGGGTGAGAAACTTCCCGCACCCGCAGTTGGTAGGTCTCGATGTATATGGCGCATGTTATATCTAAAATGCGTCAACGAGAGAGCAGCGAAAAAGCGAGGCAAATTGCGAGGCGAATTTTCAAATTATCTGCTGAAGTGTAACTTCAATAAAGAGTTTAAGCGAAAACTTCTCACATTTGTGCGCACGAAGTCGAAAAGTATATTTTGTCTGCTTATTGAGGCAATCATGTACTAAAAATTCTTTATTTAGCTTGATGTGAAATAAGCTTGAACAATGTCTAACAAACAATGAAATGGTACCTCGAGCCTCATAATTCTTGGCATTTCTTATGTACAAAGAATTTTTTACGAAGGTGACTAAGGATCGCATACATTGACAACCTCACTTAGTAGAACGCAGCTTAAAAAAAGCTTTGTATTTCAAAGCTCAGGTGTCTGAAACTGTCGCTGTACGGTCATCCACGCTGTGTTACTACCTTTGCTAACGTCATATTGAAGATGAGGAAAGAGTCGTACAAGCCGCACTATCAAGCTTTTTGTATGGTCTCCTATAATTTCCGACTGTATTTCCGTCTTTCCTTCGAAGTTATTTATCTTTTTTCGTTCAATGAAAACACTTCAAAATTGTACTGGTGAATTATTGATTATCTTACCTTACCTGTCAAGCATGTTCCAGTTAGGAACAAAGATGTATCGAAGTCAAACGATGCTACAAATCGGGAGTCGAAGGTTGTGTTTATCAAAATTCTCAATATTATTCCATTTGTTCCTATCAGAATGCTTAGCAAGGAATGGTTAGAACTTATCTCAGCCACACCATACGAGCTATATGTCATGTCAGATAAAAAACATGTATCAGTAATCAGCGTTTTAAGACGAGTCCGATGATAGATAGCTTATTTTGATTGGCTGGGTTAAGGTACTGACTATTCGTTCATCAGCATTAGCGGTGTTGGGCTAGATAAGCACTACAACTTTTGAAATGTCTTTGTTGATTTCTAGAAAGAAAAATAACATTTAAGATAAAACGGGTGGCAGCCGGAAATCGTCAGGGAATCATACCAAGAACTGAAAGATGCTGTTTGTACAGCTTCTCGCTCCTTTTCATTTTATAGTAAAGGGTCGAAAAGTACTTGCAGATAGATAGGTTCAGGATATGAAGCTTTCTTTTAAGCTGCGATATCGTAAAAGTAAGGAGCAAAAAACAATACAAAAAACTATACCATAAAAATGTTTTTTGTTAATATATTTACAAAAGAGCATCACTAAACATTAGGTTGGCTAATAAATAATTTCGTTTTGACATGCAATTTCGAAACTCCATGTTCAAGTAACTGTTATCCAGCCACGATTTTTTTCTGACCGAGTAGCAACAACCTTCTTCTACTACCACAACTCATTAGATAGAATTCACAAGCATGATAAAAGACAGTTATGACCTTTTATGCTAACCTTCCAAAAAATCACTTTTTTGACTTCCCAAGTTTCGCTCTCAGCTGTAACATGTATAGCGACGAGTAATTTAGTTATTGTATACATACGACCTTTGGCTACGTAGCGACCCACATTGAAGGCTACGATCTGCTTTTTTGTGTATTTCTGCAAACAAAAACGTGGAACTTTTCAGGCACCTGCGCGTAGAAGCCAGTTTTGGGACAATTTAAATCGCTTAAATTTGACCATTTATGGCCATGCAAATGTCTGGATATATAGAAACTGTATCGCCTTTTCACAACACTATAGCGGGCGAAGCTGCCGACGTTTTGGTAGTTAGAGACTATAAAACCAATGCTCCAAAGTGGAGGTTCAACAAAATTTTTAGCGTGTTCAAATGCCTGCAGGGCCACGCCCGCTATACGCATTGGAAACGCTATGTGTTTGCCTAACATTTGTGCACTTTACATCTACTTTCGTCTTGCTTTTCTTGGAGCCACTTCCCAATTCGATACACCTCTAGCCTATCATCTGGTAACAATGTCCGTTTCGGTTTTCATCTCCGCAAAAGGCACAGAAGAGATTATTATGAACTCCTTTCGACACGGTGTCCCGTGCTTCCATATCGACCTCGTATACTGTGCACGCCATATAAGGACGATCCTTCAATATCTGAAAATCTGACCTCTCATGCACAAAAGACCTTACAAAATATTTTTTATTTTTGTTCTCAAGCACAGCTGGCACGAATAGGCTTCGCGAAAATTCGAATACAAATTCTCTAACTCTGTACCATTTGTTCAGAGTCAATCCTATTTAAAGCATTAAGAGGCTGTGGCATTCATAGAGGGGGAAGAAGGGAGCCCCCAATTTTCAAGGATGAGTTACGAAATATTTCAAGGTTGCTTGCATGTACTGTAAATTCCCAATTGATAGAAGATCTAACTTTGGCTGTGGCTGAACTGTGAGCAGGGCTCGGCTCAGGTGGCTCATGGGGGAAGGCTGGCATTGTTTTAGAGGTGGATAGCAGAGGAGACATCGTTTTTGCAGTCCGAAGCAAAAAATGCATGATTTGACTAAGTATAGCGTATAAGAAATGATCGCTATTCCCTCGTGTAAAATCGAAAATGTGAAGTGGTGAAAATTCTTCTAAAAACCTTTTGATACGCACTTTAGCCTAAAAATTGATTTTCATATAAAATCAAACGAGTATAAAACGCTGGCCACTTTCACGGTTAACCCAACAAATTTTTGCCGCCCTCCGCCCTCAAAACAAAACTTATTCCATAGTTATTGTCAAATGAGTCTTAACGCATGCATTAAGATTCCTACCGGAAGGGAGAGGATAGCAGCTTAGAAGAAAGCTTTTCTTAAAGCCCCAGAAATCTGGACTTCATGCTGTTTACCTATCCGCAAGTATTTGCTACTCTTTACCAAAAACGTATTGAACAGGAGCGAGAGTACAGCATTTCCATTTTTGTACGACTTCCTGATAGTACCCGGCGGCCCACCACCTCTTTTTCAAAGTCATTTTTTTACAGTCAATGGAAACGCGCCAGAGTTTTTTTCAGTTTAACTAATTGAACAGTGCTATGCACGCTGCTGATGAGAACAAATGATGTATTGTCATGAGATATTCGATGAATCACAAATCGAAAGTTGGGTTTATCGAAAAGTTCGATATCTCAAAACTTCATTGGTTCTTATCAGTACCATGCTTGATAGGGAATGATAGAACTCAACCCAATCATAACAAGCAAGCTGGATATCATAAGACTCATCTTGAAACGCTGACCTCAAATTTATTTTTAACACTTTTCAAGAACACTCATTGAGTTGTTGTTGAATATGTTCTCTCTTGTAATCAGAATACCGATAGCCACTGACGCCCCGCCAGCAGGCTTCCTTTCAACGAACTGTATTTGTAGGAATTTGAGAATTTCCTCATATTTGGACGCTCGTAACTCCTTCTATTATAGATAGTCGTTCGGCAGATAATCATCTACTATAACAATTCGCAGGCCCCCGCCATCAAGTGTAAACATGTGGCTATGTCCGGCGATGACGTCACCAGTGACATCGTCACTGCCGGCGAGCATGTTTACAACCCCTTAAGATCCAGAGAGCACCAGACAGTTCTGAAACTTTCTTTGAAAGGTCAATTTCACAAAAAAGTCGAAAACAAAAGAATTCGTCGCAATTCAATCCATTGAACGATTCACTACCGCCGGCGGGTATGTCTACAACCCCTTAGGGTTCAGAGAGCTCCGAACAGTACTGGAACTTTCTTTGAAAGGTCAATTTCACAAAAAAGTCAAAAACAAAAGAACTCAGACGTCGCAAAGCCAAATAAGCAACCTTTTGCCTCCAAAACTGTGCATCACATAGACACCACCTTGCATTACGTATGCTTCGGTCGCCTTTCATGTTAGGTTCACTTCACTCATCGACCGTACCCAAAGTCAAAGTGGTATTCATCCCAACACTCTCTATCCACCTTACTGTTGCATCTTTTGAAGTCTATCCCAAATCTCTTCCTGTCCCAATGGTTGCTCTATCACTTCTATTATCATCGAGTTTACATTCTGAAAGTTCTTCCCTCCATGCTTATCGGTAGCTTTGAGCGCTAGATACGCGGAAATCGGTCTTTTTCTCTCTCCCTCTATGAGTTTTCTCTTCTTTACGCTTAATTCATTGCTCCAGCAGTGTCTTCATGTCAAAAAAAAATGGTAAAACAATTTAGGGGATCATTAGCTATCTCAAGAACTGCTGGTGCTTTCAAGCCTTCTTCGTTCTTATATCGTTACCTTCAAACATTGTTTCCAAGTCAAATTCGTTGTTGCACAGAAATGCAGAAATTGTTTTGATCTTCTAAAATCTATAGACCTTGCTGCACTCTGAGATCTGTTTAGTTTCAATCATTGTCTCAACTCTAAACACTGTTTCCGTGTCAGAGGCGTCGCATAAGACTATATCGTAACCTAACAAATCGCTGATTCTAACTTTTTCTCCAGTCTTAATTTTAGCGCTGTAAGATGCACTTTCATCTATCACAAAAAAAAATTAAAAACGCTATAGAGCTGCCTACTTCAACGAGTTTCGTTCTTTCAACAATCTAATCCATATATGAACGATTCACTACTGCCGGTGGGCATGTTCACCAGACAGTTCTGGAACTTTCTTTGAAAAGTCAATTTCACAAAAAAGTCAAAAACAAAAGAATTCGTCGCAATTCAGTCCATATAAGAACGATTCACTACTGCTGGGGGCAAGCCACCCCTTAGGGTTCAGAGAGCACTAGCCAGTTCTGGAACTTTCTTTGATAGGTCAATTTCACAAAAAAGTCGAAAAAAAGAATTCAGACGTCGCAAAGCCAAATAAGTAACCTTTTGCCTCAAAAACTGCATCACATAGACACCACCTTGCATTACGTATGCTTCGGTCGCCATTCATGTCAGTTTCACTTCACTCATCAACCGTACTCATTGCTTCAGAGCATCATGAAATAGTCTGCGGGAAACTGAGTGATGATCATCAGTACGTTATTACATATGAATTTGAGCAAACATCTCTTTGACGGCTGCATATGCTTTCTTAAATGCATAAACCATAAGCTTTATAGAAATTTGTGTCAAAACAGTAGATTAAACCATCAACATTAGTAGATGAAATCGTAGTTTTATTTGACGAAAAAACTCGGCCTATGATTATCAGCAAACATTTTCTGGATATGTGTCTAATCATTCGAGAATTTGCTGTGTAAAAAACTTGAGAGCAATAAGAAACAAGAATATCTCTATCATCTCTGTAGCAGAGTTCCATAATTTCTGGATAACTTTTGTTGCTTGCGCAGTTAGTCATTGTATGCTGGATTTCATTGAACGTCTGTCAAAAGCTCCTAGTTCGTGTTCATTTCCGGACTATCTGTACACAACATTTTGTCTAGCCAAGAGATTTATACGAAGCATGATGAAAAATTTTGAAAGTGTTGTAAAAAATTTTTGCTTCGCGGTATCGCAGTATGTGTAATTTACCTATGCTCAATAAAGGCATATAGGAATCTGTAATGGATTCGCAGACTACGCAGATGCCTTCTGACATCGGTGAAACGCAGAAGGAACTCGCGAGCAGTTCTCGAAGAAAGGCTACGCGTGTTACTTCTAGAAAATCGGAAACCGAAGACGAACGCGATGCAAGACTTGCTGCAGAAGCACAATGAGTTGCTCTCAAAAGATCTAACGAGACGCAAGATGAGCGCAAGCAACGTCTTGCAGCAATGGCAGAAAGGGTAGATTGAAAAGAATGAGTGAAAGCGAACAGAACAGAAGAGAACGCCTTGCAGTGAAGGCTGAGAGAGCAAGGACGCTGAGAGCCAAAGCAAAAGAAAGAAAAAATCGGTGGGAACGCAGGATGAGTCAGGCAAAGTCCAGAAGCGATCGAACTTCAGGACAGTGTGAAGGGCACACCAATGCCATCTGCAACCACAGCTCATCAGGACGAAAGTGAAGAAGTGGTGAGCTTGAATTTTGATGGTTTTCTGTTTAAATGTCATTTTTATCAGGAGAACAATTTGGTTCATTCCTGCTCTCATGATCTACCCAGTACAAGTTCAAAAGAATTCAATGAGGTGTGCGATCAGCTGATTCGGGTTTGGCAACATTTCATCAAAGATTTTAAGGCTTCCCCGCAACATTGCAACGAAGATGGAAGGAACACTTCAATGCTATATGAGAGTGACCGGAATCCGCGTGAAGCTACGGTTCGCTTGCATTACGATTTGTTTTTCCTCCTCATGGCCACAGTTTTCAGACCAGCTCATCTCAGTGCCTTGGACCGCGTAAGCGCACCAGAACTCTTCCCAATTTCGGCATAGCCCTAACAACCAGTTATGTGGAGGAAGACTACTTAGGTTTATTAAGTGTCAGTTGTAACTACTGTGGGGCTCTGTATTTTCCAAACGAAGCTGCACCTGTGAATGGAAGTTTTAACCTTTGTTGCAACTTCGGCAACATATCTTTAGACATTTTTAAGGATTTTCCCGAGCTCTTTCGCACTTTTTACACACGGGGACCACCAACCTTTGCAAGAACTTCCGCGATCATATTCGCTCATATAACAGCGCTCTCGCCATGGCTTCGATGGGGGCTCAAGTGGATACACCCGTGGCTACGGCCCATATTGCTTTAGAATTCATAGTCAGGTGTATCACTTCGTCGGTCCTATTACACCAGAAGAAGGGATGCCTCGGCAGTACGGGCAGCTCTATATATTGGACACAGAGGCGGCAGTAGCTGAGAGAAGTGGGAACCCTGCAAACGAGCACTGTGATGCCAGTGTCATGCAGTAGTTATCGTCATGGCTGCATTCTCACAATATCTACGCAGCTTCGCTAAAGATGATGGGTAACATGTTGTTGCAGAAGAGGAGAGACGAGCACAACGGGAAGGCAGACAGCTCCCAACAATCCGTATGGTCTTTGATGATGCTCAGACTCTTGATCGCCGCCGTTACAATGTTCCCGCCACTAACGAGATAGCTGTTGTCTATGTGGGGGAAGACAACGACGTTCCAGCGACACGTTCTCTCGCTATTCATCATCGAAGGATCGGTCTGCAAGTGATTCCAGACATCGATGGCCGTTGCGATCCGCTAACTTATCCTCTACTTTTTCCCAGAGGCGGACTCGGTTGGCATATCCATTTGAAAAAGAGACCCAGTAGCCGCAGTCGCACTAGAATTACTCAGCGAGAGTTTTACTCTAATCTCCTGGCCGTGCGCAGATCGCTCAATCCGCTCTATTACGCCGGCAAACTTTTGCAGCAATTTGTAGTTGACGCGTACGTCAAAATTGAACAAAATCGACTAAGTTATACGCGCACGCATCAAAAGGAGCTGCGGGTAGATAGTTATCGAGGGCTCATGGACCATTTGGCCAGTGACAGCGCAGCTGGGCCTCCTGGGCAACGTATACTTGCCTTCATCGTTTCGCGCTAGTCTGCGAGCCATGCATCAGTCATATCATGATGCAATGTCCATAGTTGCCAAATATGGGAAGCCGGATTATTTTTTAACTTTTACTTGCAATCCCCATTGGAAAGAGATAAGCGAGAGCCTTTACAATGGACAATCCTCTTCAGATCGGCCCGACTTAGAGTGCGCGTATTTAATCGAAAGCTAGAAGTTCTACAAGAGTATCTTTTCGAGAAAAAAGTATTAGGCTCTGTTGCTGCCCACGTTGGCGTAGTAGAATGGCAGAAGCGAGGGCTTCCGCGCTGTCACATGCTCTTAATAATGGCTGCAGATGCTAAGCCTAGAACTTCTGAGGATGTGGACTCGGCGGTTCATGCATATCTTCCAAGCGCTGCCGAAAATCCCCATCTGACCAATATAGTATCGAGAAACATGATACATCGTCGGTGCGGAATGACCAATCTGACCGCCCCATGCATGCTGAATGGAAAATGTTTAAAACGTTTTCCTAGAGACTATAGGGAATCGACTGTCATTGATGTCGACGGATATCCCAAATACAAAAGACCTCGCGACGGTCGTACGGTAAAAGTGGGAGTAGAGACGTATGATAATAGGGACGTCGTGCCATATAACCCCTATCTCTTGCTTCTTCTGAATGCTCACATCAACCTGGAGATCTGCGGTTATGTGCAAGCGGTTAAATACCTATTCAAATATGTGTACAAGGGACCAGATAGAGCTTCCTTAAGATTAGTGCTACAGGGTACAAATCAGAGGCTTGACGAAATCCGTGCTCACTTAGACGCTCGATACGTGTGCTCTCCCGAGGCTGTGCATCCTATCTTCGAGAACAGATGCCAGTTCAAATCCGACACCGTTTATCGACTGGCTGTGCACCTCCCAGATTTTCAGTCGGTGACTTTCAAGTCAGGTAGTGAGCGTGAAGCTGCGGTGCGCGAGTCCTCTCGAGATTCCATGCTCACAGCTTGGTTCAAGTTGAATGTTGAATATGATCGTATGGAAAGAGAAAATGTTGACGTGTCAAAAGGTGTTGACCCTCGTACGCTCTACTACTACCAATTACCTGAGCACTTTACTTTTATGAAAGAAACACGGAAATGGAAAAGAAGGGAAAGGGGGAACCGTCAGATTGGTCGCATGTTTGTTGCGCCTCCAAATGATCCTGAAAGATTTAGCTTGCGCATACTGCTTCTTCATCGAAAGAACATGCGCTCATTTGAAGACCTCCGCGCAGTTGAAGGACAAGTACATCCGACATTTTTGGATGCGGTACGCGCTTTAGGTCTTTTGCACGATGACGTACATTGTCAGTTGCCTAGAGGAAGTTGCTCACTTCCAAATGCCTGCCGAACTTCGGGCAACATTCTCCTATTTGCTGGCGTTTTGTACAATTTCCGATCCACGTCAGCTCTATGAAAGCTTCAAAGTTGAAATGGCAGAGGACTTTATCCACAAAGGCTGCAGTGAAGCTGACGCCGAAGCGTCAGCATACTTTGACTTATACGACCAACTAGAGGTTCTGTGCTATGACTTAGCTGTCAGTATAAAACCGCCTTCACAGGCTCGACCGGTCTTGGCTGACTTGAGTGACTATGTACATCATGAGCAGTGGTTGCAAATGTATGAGTGTCTTAACATGCAACAAAGGTTGACTGCAGACAGTATTTTAGCGTCATTCGGTCTTGGACGACACAAATTGCATTTCGTCGATGGTCCTGGAGGTAGTGGAAAGACCTATTTGTATAATGCCATATACCACATGTTAAAAGGGCAGCACAAATCCATTATCTGCGTAGCTTGGACGGGAATCGCAGCTAGTTTATTACCTGAGGGAAGAACGGCCAGCTCCAGGCTTAAATTAAATATGCATGAGGGCAATCGTAACTCCACTATGCGTCAAGACTCCAAAGAGGCCAATCCACTCAAGAAAGCAGACATCATTATCTGGGACGAAATTAGCATGGTCCCGAAGTTTTGGCTTGAAGTAGTTAATGTTCTATTCCAAGATCTAATGTGCAACAGCGAGCTCTTCGGAGGAAAGACTATTGTATTAGGGGGAGATTTTCGACAGGTATTGCCTATCATAGTACGAGGACAGGAGTCGGATATGATCGACGCTTGCGTGAAAAATAGTAATCTTTGGAAGTCATTTCGCAAACCCGTCTTTCAATTAACATACGAGCGGTTGAATCTGGATCTGATTGGTGTGATTTCTTGATGACCGTTGGAAATGGAGAGGCAGACGAAGACGAAATGAGTAGAATAGAACTTCCGCGTGAAATCGTCTCTAGTGGCAATCTTATTGACGAGATGTTTGGACACCTCCCTTACAGACTTTGAAACATTAAGCGAACGTGCGATACTGGCGCCGAGAAACCTTGAGGCATATAGAATTGATGAAGAAGCGTTAGACAAACTTCCAGGCCAACTGCGCGAATACATAAGTGCTGATGATGTGATGAGTGATGAGGCGGAAACAAACCAATATAGCACTGAATTTTTGAATAGCCTAGCTCCAGCTGGACTACCTCCACACAAGCTTAGATTGAGAAGGGTCGATAATTATGCTTCTGCGGAATTTAGACGTTCGGAATGGTCTTTGCAATAGTACTAGATTGATAGTCGCGCATTGCGGCTATTTCGTTCTAAGTTGCAGGTTTGCATCAGGTGATCGAAAGGGAGATTTCGTGCCAATCCCACGCATAGATAATTATACTGACAAAGGGGTTCCATTTCGATTGCGAAGGAGACAGTTCCCCGTCCGTTTGTCGTTTGCAATGACAATAAATAAAGCGGAAGGGCAGAGTTTGACGAACGTGGATATTTTTCTCGATACGGAGGTGTTCTCGCATGGACAACTTTGAGTGGCTTTATCGCAAGCTCGAAGAAAACAAGGTTTCAAGTGCAGAAGGCACAGGAACGGGCGAAAAATGTGGTCATCAAGGCAGTTCTCAAGTTGTAGCCATGAATTAAGTATCTAACAGACTATCACCAATTATCCACATTTTGAAATCCTCAACAATCTTGACGATCTTGATAGCTTTGTTTTGTTTTCTTACGTGTCACAACCAAAATTTGTTAACAATTAGCATTACTCGCATATCACCACACATTCATCTATCTTACGTCATTACCTCTATATCATACTACTCATGTGCTGAATACACTAGAATACACTATAGTTAGTTATTAACTATTAACCTTGCATATGCATATACTCATCGATCTCACTCTTATCTTCAAATGTTACGAGTTACGTATCATGTACTCCATTCCGTTACTAGGCACTGAATTTGCATAGTCTAGCGATAGCCAATTATTCATGAATTTTGCTTTGATTATGTTGTAAACTCCAAGGTATTTTTACATGAGCGATTGTGCAAATTTTGCAAAAGAGAGTGGTCTTATAGTTTACAAAGTAGATCAAATTACAGATTTTGACTCCAAAGTTGCTGCTTTAGTAATAGTGAATCGATTCACTGGTGTAACCTCTAAGAAAAAACCTCATTTCTCAAAAACTTTGCCGGTCAGGTTATTCTATATCAAATTAGCATGAACCGTACGTATGTCACCGTACATTGTCTGAATAATGCTGGATAAGCTGAAATTTGGAATACATGGCTGAAAGCGCCAGGATGATAGCTTATGAAATGTACATTTTATCCACTTACAAGACCAAAGCGCCGCGTAGCGGCGCTTTGGTTTTGTAAACATATATTGGAGATCAGCGAGTCCGATGAAAGATAGCTTGTTTTGTATGGCTGGGTGTATGTCGAAAGGCGCGCGTTCCCTAAGCCTTCATTTTCAGACTAGATCAGTTCTCTACAACAGCGAGGTTTCCAGATTTCAAGACTTTTGGTAGTACATCAGAAAGCGTAATGGAGGATAACCAGTTGAAATCGGAAAGTATTGAAATAAATTTGAACTTATTTCTTGGTTCTCCCAGTTAATGACAATCGATCAATACGCGCCATTCGACCGTCTCCCGGTATGGCTGCGTCAGTTCCTAGCCATTCCCTGTCCAACCAATTCAGACAGGTTATATATCGTCAGACTTACCTTAAAACACTGTTTTCAAGTATAAGTTTATTATCTGCCGTACGACTATTTGGAGGGAGCGTTTACGTGTGCAATTTGTCAAGTGTTCTGTGGTGCATGTTTAACGCTCCGTTTCAAAAACATCTTTCATCTTTGATGAATGTGCTTTTTCGTTATTTAGAATAATAGACGCTGTAGATCGCGCCGCCTGGCTGCCTTTCAACGCACTATATTCGTTGTAACTCAAATAATTTTTTTGAGCGCTCATAACTCTTTCCAAATAGTCGTTCGGCAGATAATAAATGCATTTGTAATCAGCGTTTTAAGGCCGGTTCGATGATATACAGTTTGTTTGGAACGGCTGTGTTAAGTGCTGACCATTTTTTCGTGAGTTAAGTTTTAACCATTTCCTTGTTAGCACTGTTGGGTTGGATAATTAGCACAACTTTGGAATGTTTTCGTTAGTTTCAAAGAGAGAAAAATTTGAAGGAAAGATGGTGGGCGCCGGGGATCATCAGGGAATCGTACAAGAAGCTGGAAGATGCGGCCTGTACAGCTTCTCGCTCCTGTTCAATGCGCCTATACTGAAGGATTGTAGGGATACTTATGGATAGGTAAACAGCGTGAAATCCACGTTGTATCCTGAAGTTGTAGAAATCTGGAGCTTCAGGATAAAAAATTTACTTTCAAGGTGCTTTGCTGCCTTATCCTCCCGGTGAAAATGCAAATGCATGCGGGTCTTAGATGACAGGCATATTTGAAAAAATGTTATTGGCTCTGCTCGTTTTCCTACACATATGTAGCAGCTCCAGGGTTCATTTTCATACTTTATTATCAGTTGACTGATATTGGTAGGTTTTTTTACAAACCTACCAATTTCACCTTACCTCGCAAAATGGCTTATAGGGATAGTTAGGACCATTGTTTTCGCCCGCAAGATCTATTGCTGCTTCATACAGATTCTCCCACTTCGACCATCTAGAATTCAAACAATTCAGAAAACAAGTGAAGCTCAGCTGATAACGGCAACCCACAAGTACATTTTGAATATGATCGTGTCCTCAATGTTTCGACTGCAAGGTCCATGGACCCAGCGGTAGATTTTCATTATCATTGAGTTCCGGTCCCACGGATTTGTTCTAATGTAGGTCTGAAGAACTGAGGGTTAGATGATGTCCATTGCCATTGCATTCGCGGTGTAAAAACCAATTCACAAAACATCAGGACTTTCGAATTCTAGATTTTCTGACTGTTAGAATTAGAAAGCTTTGAATGCTAACATGCATAAAGTTACAAAAGCATGTAAAGCTATAGCAATCGGAGACTTACTAAGTTGGATGCCTCTTCCAGTTTGTTTTGCCTTCTGCAGAACTCTTTGAATCCTTGTTGAAGTTTATCAATATCAACTTCGTTAAGTAAAGGCCTTTCGTCTATAATTTCATTCCACCAATAATAATCACAATATTTGGCACAAAAGACTGGAACCTAAATTGTTCTCATTACTACCGATCAAAAGCTTGAAAATTTCAACTTACAATTAAAGAAAAGTAAAGCAACATTCTGAATGGTGCCCGGCTGTTCATACCGCTATAAATACTAGACTGGGCTCCAAAGATCAAATAGGATGTGGTGCTGACGCGCGCGCTCAGAGGCTGTTCGCTGGGACGATGTGAGGTGCGTCATGCGTCATGTGTGGAAATGTATTATTACTTGTACAATAATTAATTCGAATTCATTTTGTGACCGCAAGTGCATACTTCATAACTTTTTGTTTTTAAATAACGACATTCGCCACACTTTTTTACGAATTGTCCGCATCTATTTAACACATTGACGACTGCTTGACACACATGGTGTGTCAAGTAATGACTACCGCGAGGGACCGCTTGACACACCATGTGTGTCAAGGCTTGAATTTTAGTAAAATGACTACTATCTGAAATAAGCACACTCCATCAGCTTTCTTTTGCACAGAATCTAAGGATGAATTCTACCTTTTTTGTCAACTATTCAAATCTACTAGGTGTACTGTAGATGTACTGTAGGTGTACTGTAGATGGCAGTATGTGCAATTATAGTTGAAAAAGTGGGCTGGTCCGTAAAAAGGCCTTGGTCCCAGAAGGCAGACAACTGAAAAACTGTATGGTCGTCAATGTGTTGAAAAAACAATACTTTTTTATCTTTTATTCTTTCTTTTTTTTCGTCCTTTTTCCTCTAAACGATATTTTGACATCTAGACCCGGATCAACCATTTTGTGCAAAATCTATGTTTCAACCTTAAATATGTGTATATTCTCAAGTAACTGATATCAATCAAAACCTCACGCATTGCAAGCGACATGTTACTACATTACGGTTATCAGACATGATTCTAGTCAAAAAGAGCAAGTTTTTATTTCAATGAAGCATCGAGCTTGCAATTAGCCGTTACTAACAAGCGATGATCAGAGAAAAGACTATGAGCCTGTTTTCAAACTACCATACATCTCAATTCTGTCACCAAAAACCTCAAAATTTTTTAGTTGTTTTAATTCTGAGAAAACTGCTTATCAAGTCTTTATTTCTATCTTCAAAAGCATAAGTTTGTATCTTTCGATAAACTGCAAAAAGGTTATTGAGGGTGGAATATATACCATCCTGCGAAACGCTAATTTCAAATAAGCCTTGCTTGTCTGCTTCCTAGACGGAGTTATTAGCGTTTGCAAGATCAAAAAATTGAATACTCAAGTGGGTTGCAATTTTTTTTCATGCGTTCAAATGAGTGGCGAATATGAGCAAAATATTGCATAAAGTTTTCTAATAATTATCAGTGTTCCATTCAAGCGCGTGGAGAAACGTTACGACTACTTTTAACCACTTGCGCATTCAATTTTTTGCTTTAACAGACTACTTTAACAGATTTAAAATCAGCGTTTCGTGTCCTCCAAGGTATAGAAATAACATTTCAATTAACTATACTTTCCTTGTGAGAGGGTTATAATGTTACTGATAATTTTTTGAGACAAATTCTAGTTTAAAGGCGGTGTTGAATGTTGCATTGCAATTTTATCCCATATCGATGAAGCCTTGCATAAGCCTTGAATGTAATGCTCTGTGGGTGTAATTTAAGTTAGAGCTAATTCTTTAATTGGTTCAATAAGTCAGTTGAAAAGCTAAATTTACTAACAATCAAAGAATGACTACATTTCTCTGGCTGATCTATATTTGGTCATTCAAGAGCCTTCTTCGATTTTCTCTTGAACACGAAGTTCTCAGAAACTGATGACTACTGGCTAGAACACTTCCTCTTGTATTTTTGTATCGTTCGGACTTCGGGCTAAGCAAATTATGCTCTACAAGATGTCTTTTAATTTGTCATCTCAAGTTCAGCGAAGTTGAAGCAAGATGTTAGAACTTCCAAATGCCCCAAAAAAATTAAAAGCATAGTTTCTTAGTCCAAAAAGCATCCTGCGGACCTCCCACTTGCTTACGTTCACTCTTTTAAAAAATTATGATTACAAGTGCTGTATCTTTTGGGAGGCTAAAAAATGAGAAAAGAAAACGATGTTTTTCGCAAGCATTGCTAGGCTGTTCTCATAAATCCATTTCCCTGCTACAACCTGTGGAAGTATGACTATGAAATTTTGGCCATTTACAAGCTTTACTTTCCGGTAATACCGAATTTGACATGATGCACCAGGAAACAAATTTTCTGTTTTCTTCGTAAATTCAACCCATGTTTTCTCGATTTTTAGTTACGGAACAAATTTAGTAACTGTACATATCTATGTCTGAAGTGAAGGACGTATTGCGAGCAAGCTAAAATACCAGAAGTTTACAGGCAGAGTCGATTTTCTGATTTTCGCCAATACAGGGTGGGGCGAAAGTCTGGGAGCCTACTTTGCAGTGCTGTAAATCAAGAAACTACCGATGATTTTGACTCCAAATTTGTGCCACATGTTGCTGCGATCATCCTCTACAAAACACACTTTGGCTGGCTAAAAATGCTTGCTATATGTTTTTGTAGGAGTTGGGTTTATCAAACAAGTGCTCTGCAAAACGAGAAAATAGAAATTTTTGTTCTTCACAACTTATTTCGTAACTAACGATACAGTAGATATTCTAAAGCACTTCGATGCGTATAATGTAGAGGAGACTTCGCGCTATCAATTCTTAGCCGTTGCGTTTGTCAGATAGTATTCTTTTGAAAACGCAAAATAAAAATTTGTGTATACTACCTGCGTGCCAGCGGCCATTTTTCTTTAAAATAAATTTTAAAGCTATAGGAGCACAGCAGGCACCGAATTCTAGGCTATATTCTTTCCATGAGTCTTCTATGCAAGCATGTACTTGAGTTCGATCGATCAAGCAATTTCAGTATTTTTTAGATTACGATTCTTCGCTCCCGTTCTCGCAATCGCAACCAGATTTCCAGTATACAAGTACACTTGCCTTCAATTAAAACTCTAAAATTTTTTTCCTAAACCTGCGAAAAAAAAATTTCTTTGCAGTGCGTTGTAGCCAAAAGCTTGCTCTCTCACACCGCATATTTGCCTGGTGAAATAAACAGTTATCGTAAAGGCGTGGGACGAATTTCATCACGACTGTCTGCGTGCCACGACAGGCGGACTCGCCAAGATTTCAAAGGGCTGCTTTGAAGCCAGAAGAGGCAATCTCAAAATTTGAAAGCAGCGCTGTATTAGTAAAGGTTCGATTTATGTGTGCACCGAATTTTTTGTTCCTAGGCACTTTCCTTCTGATTTTATCTGAAAAAGTACTAGGCTCCCAGACTTTTGCCCCACCCTGTATATAATAAGAACTTGTGACACAACTTGATAACTATTATTATCTTTGATTTGCTCTAAAAACTTACTTGTTCGTTTATGAATGCGCTAGATTTGCTATCCTACGATGTTGAGCCGTACTCTTTTCGAATACCTTTACCCTTTTCCTTTCTTTACCACGCAGAATCATATCATGTGTTTGTCTTTAAGTCTGGCTTCATACTGTTCCGAAACTTACGGATCGGTATAAACCGAGCCCAAAGCAAACGGGCGTGTTTATGTTGCTATTTCGGTATTTTGTTTCTCAAAAGTATCGTGATTGAAAAAATAGCAACGACCTTACTTCAGCCTCACTTTTCTTTTGTAATTTTTGTACAACTCTCTGCGCATCTTAGAAGTTATTTGCAGAAAGCTGTGGCCAACCCACATTAAACTTCCCAGCGTGCTATGCGATACTTTCTTGATTGATGATATTATTCGAAAAAGTCTGACAGAGGGCTCATAAAGTAGTGCATAGTGTACTCATAGTACATTTTGTAAAATGCACTATGAGTACACTATGCTTTGGATCTTAAAGGCTTTATAGAGCTGTGTACGACTGCTATCAAGCTAATGGTATCGTTAGATGAAAAACCGCAATACACACAATCTCTTAGTTGCATGTCGCGTTGTGTAATGTGCAGATATATCTCCTTGCACGCCCGTATTTCAGTTATGGTCTGGAATATTTGACGGATTAGAGCTGCTCCGTCTTATCTGTAAACTAGGGAAGTGTGATTTCAGTGTGGCACACAAAAAAAGCATGAATTTCGAAAAAAAATCCTTTGAGCACATATTCATTGAAAAATTCACATGTTGAGCTACAATATCTGGAAGATTATTTGAAACGAATGTTCAGAGCTTCTTTACAGAAATCATAGGGCAGCTCTCACAAAGACTTCTTGCTCTCATGTTTCCAATTTTTGGGCCTTTACATGGTATCAAACTTGAGGTGCAAAATTCTCGGTCTCTACACTTTTTCCTAATACTGTGAGATGAGGCAGAACACAAACACCTTTGCATTAGAAAGCTTGGGTGAGAAAATTAAAAGTAATACAGTTATAAACTAACTCTGAATCTTTATCGAAATCGTATAGCATGATATTGCGACTGGGGGTTTATAGTATATAGTTCTCTTTTGATTGCATTCTGTCTCAAATAGGTAAGGTCAGCGGTTAAGCTTTCAGCATTTGAGATTAGTAAATCCTTCATTGATTATTTTACTCAAACAGGCGGTCATCGTCTTTGTATTATATCTAACAAGATAAGCACGTTTAGTCAGTGGTCCTTTTAGATGGTTGTATGCCATATTGGAGGGCATAAAACGCTGATTTCAAATCTTCCTTCTAATCTGCGGAATTCCCATCGATGAGTTATGAGCGTTTATCAGAGCCAAAAATCGAATGTGCAAGTGGGGTCAAAACAGTTGTGATATTTTTTCCAGCGTTTTGATGAAGCAGTGTTATCAAAGCACTTTATTCGATAGATACTCCAAAATAAGAAATAGAAGATTATTACTTCATTTGAGGGATAGTAAAATTATAGAACTCATTTAATCCCAAACTCACTTCTAATTTTTGCCTTCGATAAACGCTCATGACTCCTCGTCCACGAAAGAAAGCTCCGCAAATTAGGAAGGCCATGCTCATTATACGTCTTACTAGCTGGCTTACCCGGCTCCGCCGTATGTTCCGAATAGAAAATTCCGTTTCTCAACCGATCCGGACCAAACGTGGCACACATACCCTTCGGGCCCCGGTGGGTGTCACAGTCCACTTTTCGTTATCGATCGATGTCGATTTTGTCGATTTTTTGCAAAATTTGAGCTACGGGGCTGGGAGTTGGCAGAGGGGCCTGTGCCAAACCCCAGCCCCGTAGCTCAAACTTTGCAAAAAATCGATAAAATCGATAAAAGTAATGCACGATTTTAAAAACTAATATTGTATTCGGAATCCCCATGCTCACTTACCCCCCCCCCCCCTGTGCCAACTCCCAGCCCCATAGCTCAAATTTTGCAAAAAATCGATAAAATCGATATCGATCGATACGAAAAGTGGCCTGTGACACCCGCCGGGGCCCGAAGTGTATGTGTGCCAAGTTTGGTCCCGATCGGTTCAGAAATGGAATTTTCTATTCGGAACATACGTACAGACAGACAGACAGACAGACAGACATACAGACAGACAAACAGACATTCAGCTTTATATATAAGATTTGAAAAGGCCACATTACAACAAGTCTTTGAGGACTGTCACTGCCACAGCGCGCACGCCGTGCTCGAATTTTATTCCAAACAAAATTCGGGGGAGGGGGGGGGGAGTAAAGGCAGATACGTGACTCGATGCCTTAAGACATCGCAAAAGGAGTGCTGGTCCATGTTTTATCAACGTCGTGCGACATTGCTTCGCGAAAAATTGGCACTGATCGTACCTCGCTTCGATCTTTTCAGACATTCGCAGTTGATTCAACCGCAAAAGAAATCTATGTCGCGACAGAATCTGCCAAACTCAGCCAAAGCTCTCGCGAAATCCGGATACGGTTATTTTGATCGGGAAGTCACTGGCGCGAGAAAAGTAATTCTCCCGCATTCTACCAAATTGGAAGAAAATATGAGCTTGAAGGCAGTTCTAGGCAAATCTTACGTATGAGGATCTTACGTCGAAAATAATTCTGAGGTCTTAACTAACAAGGAAGAGTTTCCAAGTCAGCTCGACCAAACTGTAGGAGTCATACATCACCGTGACGGACTTGAAACGCTGAATCCAAATCTACTTTCCTTTTCTGCGGAATAACTCTCCAAAGAAACTTATGGGCTATTGAAAGTCTAAATTTGTCCATGTTTGAAGTGGCTCAAAATTAGCTAAAAATTCTGAAACAATACCTAGCGGACTTCCACTGGCTGTGTTCCGTCCTTGTAGTCAGTATAGTTGTTACGAAACTGATAACCCACCTTCACGTGTTATTGTACAGTTTTCGCCCATTTTATGCCACTTAAGACTCGGCAAATTTAGAAATTCAAACGCTCATAACTTCTTTCGGAGAGCTGCTCCGCAGAAAAGGGAAAGCAGATTTAAAATCAGCGTTCCAAGCTCGTTACGCTGGTATATGACTCATTCGAGTTGACCGAGCTGACATGGGAATCTTCCTCGTAAGACACTGCCCGAGCGGCAGTTTAGATGGTGTTCTATTGCCACCACGACCCATCAGTCTCGCTTGGGTCCTCGCGCGAGAGCATGCAAGCAGCAAGTTGTCCCTTAATACGTTTCTGGGTTCCAGTTTGGAAGCGAATATCTCAGCGGGGTGAACGATTCGCGGTGCCGCTTGGGGTGTTTTAGTAAGGGCTCCAAAAAATTTCTTTCCAAGTATAAGACTCCCATACGTCCAAATTTGCCTGAACGCTGCCCTTGATCAACTCAGTGATGTTGTGGTACCTAATTACAGCACAACTTGCGCTCATCAATGTCTTCTGAGAACTCTGTGGAATGCGTTTGTACTCATGTTCCCGAGCTCATATTACTCAACAGTATTCAAAAGGATGTCTGCTGAAAGCTTTATAGCATTTGTACGCAATGAAATAAGTGGCATCAATTCTTTGAGCTGCGTAGGAGTGTAAAAAAACAAAACGCACGAGTAGAGAGCAAAGCTGTGAATTGATGCACTCGTTCTGGTGAGCATGATGCTTATGAGACAATGTTCAGTCAAAACTTCAGTTAGAAAAGCTGACTTGCGACAAAATCTTAATCTTCAGATTTTTTTCGATTTCATCTTCGTCGTCTTCACTTCTCCTGATGTGGACCGCATCGGGGTCCATTGTAGTTGTGCAATTGATTTTCCTAAAATATGGTGTCATTTTGGACCTGATTTGGATAGAATGAACGTACGATAGCCGGTGAAAGCGTTCGTTTCGGGCTTGAACTTATAAGCGTGCATGTCTCCCTTTAATTGGAAATATATGTGCATATAGAAATATATATTTATTAGAAGACTAGATAAAAACCTACAGTGCCTTTCTTAATTGCTACTCGAGTTATTCCACTCTTCTGCTTGGCACTGCTGCTTCTTTAATTTGAAGTTGTTGTTAGAGAAGATACCATATATCTATATTTTGCCATGTTAGCGTTTTCGATGTTGTGGGCTATTGCTATTCCCGAGAAAACTGGAGCGTAGAACGCAAAATACACTTGCGCGTGACCTTAAAAATTAAGCGCAAGGGCAACGTCGATTGCAAAAGTATGCAACTCTTTACGCCTAATAAAGTTCGTTGTGGTGTAAAGGAATAGGTACATCGCTTCAGTACTTGTAACGAGAATGATGAATGCTTTTCCTTGCCTTTAATTTCGGGTACATTCTGCGTTCTTAGTTGTTTTCCCTCTTACTTTGTATGTCTCTGCTCATCTTCTTATCAGTTTGCTTTTGATCTTGCCCAGGGAATGGTCAGAAATCGAAGTGGCCAATTCAAGCAAGCAGCATACCATTAGTTGCAGCATAAAACGATGACTCTAAACTGTCTTCGTTATCTGCAGAGCACTTTTGTTGACAAAATTATAAGCCTCTGAAGGCCATTATTTTGCTAAGAAATTATGCATGTGAGAAACAAGCTTAACCGTACGAAGCCATTCTTGGCTCAGTGTTGGAGCAAATCATGCAACTAGGTCACTTCATATAGTCCGTACCTAGAGATGAGCTAAAAGAGCAATAATTTGCCTCATTTCGCAATTCTTGATCACAGTTTTTTTTGCTAAAGCAGCTCACAACTTCGCCTACAAACGCTCTCTGCAGATATGGAAGACATTTGAAATCAGCGTTCCATGCTGCATCAAATATGCAGCTTTGATGGATTGGCCACTTCGACTTCTGACAATACCCTTGTTAGGATGTTTTCTTCTACTGCAGTTTATGTGAGTAACATATCAATTTAGACTGCTGTGAATAGCCTGTTTTTGTTTCTCAATTGCAAAAAAATGAATTTGCACAGCTAACAGCAATATCACGCATGTCTGCAGCTTCTTGCTGCTTGAATGTCGGCACTCAAATCACTTCTGCTTTTTGCCTGCCTTAATTCAAAGCCGAAATTCGAGAACCTTACATGACCATGGGAACTTCCAGAAGGCAAGCCTAAAGATTTCTCTGCCTGAAAATGTCGCAATAACTCAATGGTGAGTGGGTCTTCAATCGCCTGATTAGGAGTTTCCCCGTTTCTAGTTGAAAAATGGGGTCATTCGAGTGTTTCTTGGGCTGTTCAAAGTACCATGATCATATTCATCTGATAATGTTTGATGTATATGAAAAAAGGTTGATTACTGATGAGCGCCACGCTTACGGTAAAAATTCGATACCCTACTGTACATGGGAACTGTGGCTGATTTTGAAAAAATAGAATGTTGCTTATTTCTATGTTGATACAAAGCAAAATGGTTCATATATCATACAAACTGGTAGCCCCGGTCACACCCGCGGTTTCAAATTAGTTTAGTTAACAGAACGTGTAAACTTACGCTTCTAAACTCCTTCAAACATGCGCAGAAAGCGCTCTGAGACGAGTTATCGCATTCTTCCGAATTTAAGATTGAAATGGACTCTACCGTTCTTGCTTACATGATTATGAAAAAATGATCAATTGAAGCATGAATAATTCTATTTTTTTTAGATTTAAGTAAACAAATCAGGAAGGGCCCAGTGAATCGCCGCGAAAAGTCGCCAAATCGCCGCCGGGGTCGAAAACATATTGTTCGAAATTTTAGCTTAATCGGTTCAAGGCTGGCGTTTCTATAACGAACGAGCAACTAACGATCATCCTCACAAACATTGAAATTGCCTATTTAAGACTACAAGTAATCGCACACTAAAAATATACTCTCTTTTTCAAGGCGTTCCATTCCACATTAAACAATTGAAAGACTCTTGTTAAACGAGAAATATTTGAAAAAACACTTTATGACTCCATTTCCATTATGTTGCAGCATACCGAAAACGATGATGACGAGGCTATTCAAGATTTGCTGCAATTTTCGATATCGAGCACAGAAAGTCTAGATAGGATTGCCAGACCTCCCTAGGTGGTATCAAAAATACTACTTATCCATTGGTGTTTTCCTATTTGAAGTATGCAATTCTTTTCAAAATCCAGAATCCCACGCTGTTTTTTCTTCAGATTTTTTACGCTTCAAGACTATCACAAAAGTGACGCAATACGAAACACCTTACAGTTCTTCCATCAAAACTATCCTATCCCCATCTCTTTTACATCCTATGACTTTCACGATTGCTGAAAAATGACCTGAAAAAAGCTAGGGCGATGAACAATGACGTTAGTGACAAAAATTGGTACGCCGTTGAGAAGTTTATGCCTCAGATGCATTTCTGCATTTCCGAAGCTTCAAATGAGATCAAAATCGAGCAAGCAATTTAAAGCTTTGCTCCGCAGTAATTCAACTGTAGCATCAGCAAAGACCACAGTGGACAACATTCCATATTCAAAAGTAGACTGTGGCGATTAACATAGAAATATAACATTAGACTAATATCTCGGTAAAAGCTGTTATGAGAACTGTCATGCCTCAAACATGGATGACATTTTCATTGACTCATCTTATTGTGCAATGCACTTACGAACAATCAGGGCCGGTAGTAATCTGGTCGAAACTCCGAGTTTAGAGCTGCGCGTTAACTCAGAGTTAACTCTGAGTTTCGTTTCTGAAACTCGGAGTTTCGTTCTGCTACTTGCGGAGCCGTTATGGTTTGTTGAAAAGCTACTACACGCTTCATCGCAAAACACTCCGACTAGGTCGGGATTTGAACTTCCGTTGCTCTGCGCGAAGTGTCTACCACTAGACCACTATGCTAGGGCGCCACTCTTACGAATTTGCAAGCAATGGCTTATTAGATCCCCGTAATCAAGATTTCACATATCAAGACACGTGGAGAGCAGCTAGGCCTGCCTGCGAGATGCCTGGCCAAAAAGTATTCTAAATAATTTTAAACAAGGGCATAGATCGTAATCAACAGCCCGTCCCCCTCCTCTCCCCACCTAATTCAATATGCTTTATACTCGATAAGATTCAAAAGTCTCTGTTAGTCTCCAAATTTTTTCGAATGACCTATGTCTATAAATTGTAATCATTGACCATAATTTTAGAAGAATAGACTTCAAGTAATAAACAGAGTCTAGAGAATATCTGGAGTTAGAATTTCAAAAGGCCTCTGAATAATATAACAAATTTTAAATATTTTTTCAAAGATTTCTGTTAAGAAGACCATAGAAAATTTCAAAATTAAAAATTAAAAGATACTACCTAATATCATTGCTTCTTTGCTAAAAAAAGAGTTCAAATAATTTTAGGAATTCCGCCATTAATTCATTATGTGCCCACCGTAGTAATGCCCTCTAAAACGGCCAATATCCATGACCAGGACTCGGCACGAGGTGGCTCAGGGCTCGGCACGAGGTGGCTAGATAAAAATGCAAAAAACGAAGTCCAGCGAAGTCCCCTTTGACCCTCAAGCACATTTCCTGAGAGCACGAGACGTCGACCAAAAAAAACGTTGTCAAATCAGCCAATTTTGCGTGTCTCTTCGGTCACAAAAACGAAACCCCCTTTGCTTTTCGCCAAAAACGATATCCAGCTTGCTTGTAAGCCACCTCGTGCCGAGCCCTGTCCATGATTGCACTGCCAAATGAGCCGCGAAATTTTGGGCAGTTCAGCCAGTGCAGCCTACTACCACCTACTTAACCCCATCGCATAGTCCTGCAGTGGAAAAGAAATAGTACGTATCTAACAGTGCGGATCGAGGAGGCGGAAGGGGGGGGGGGCAATTTTTGAAATTTACTTGCGTGGGTTATAGAAACGTGCAAGTTCTTGTAAACAATTAAAATAAGCCAAGCCGTACTGTCCATTCCAGGCTCTGTAGAAGGCGACTTGCCGAAACGTCAGCCAATAAAGTGTTAACAATCTCGGATCAAGGCTAAGAAACACAATTACATTATCAACACCATGCCGAGATTCATAGAGAGTCGTACGTTCCAATTAAAATAATTTTTAAAGTTCTTTAAAATTCAGACTAGCCTTGCAAAAAAATTTTTTTGGGAGCGGGAGTGCCGCCACGCACCCATTTCCTAGATCTTAGAAGTTATGGGCCCTCAAAAATTTTGAGAAGCACCCCAAAAAAAATTCCGGAATTTACCGACACCTTCAGTTGAAATTTTTTTGTCGCCTCTCCACCCCCCCCCTGGACGGAAATCCTGCGTCCGCCATGGTATCTAAGTATTTAGCAAACAAAGTTCTAAGCAAGATATTTTGATCCATCTACCGTAAATCCACCGAAACCCCTCCATGAAAAGTATTTCCATGCGCTATGATATTCGTGATGGAACTGCGGAACCCCACCAAATAAGGTTTCGTTGCATCCTGTGCTGCTAATCTACCGTGTCTTTACCGTAACCCCGCTGAACAACGCTGCAGTGAAAAATAGACCATATGATCGTAGTCAACACAACGCATGACGTAAGTGAGCCAGAGAATTTTAAGTCTATCATGTCTTTGACTGTATCACCAAATTTCTACCGTAACCCTGAGCCTATCATAACCTCGCCAAATGGACCCGCAGTTCGGAAGACACCATAATCGTGAGCAGCATGCCCAATAACTCTCCCCCCCCCTCCGGCCTGTTTCAGACAACTGCTTGATTTCCGAGTAACTACCGTACCCCTACCGTCCGCGCTATACGGGCGAATGGTGAAAAATGAACACCATATTCGTAATCAGCGTGCCAGGAAACCCCATAATACCATATTTTCAATTTAGTAATTTTCGCCCAACTACCGTATAGCTACCGTAATTCCGATTTGTGGCCCCGTAGCGAAAAATGACTATCATATTCGTGATTCGCGTACCAAATAACCCCACTGTACCGAGTTTCAGCCAATTTCGCGACTTTCGCCTAACTACCGTATCCCTACCGTAATTCCGACTTGTGGCCCCGTAGCAAAAAATGACTATCATATTCGTGATTGGCGTTCCAAATAACACCAGTGTACCAAGTTTCAGCAAATTTCGTGACTTTCGCCCAACTACCGTATCCCTACCGTAACCCCCATATGTGGGCGTATGGCGAAATGAGCATTGGATTCGTGATCAGCGCGTCGGATGACCCCCGGGACCGAAATTTTACAACATTTCAAATTTTTGTGTTTGTGTGTATCATGGTGCACCATGATACCCCTATCATGCTTCATGAAACTCACAAGGGAAGGAAGGTTAGTCGAAGTGGCCTTTTGGAATGAGATGTATACAGCCTTGGGGAGCTTGGAATGCTGTTTCCAAATCTGCCTTTGCTATCTGCTGCGGGCTTCTGAGCAAGGAGTTAGAAGATTTTTGTGAGTGAAAACCTGAATGCAAGAGTAGGCTAAAATCAGTCGTAACATTTTTATAGGGCTTAATTGGTAGTCGGTTCACTCGGTGCAACAAATATTCTTTATTCAAATATACCAATTCGCTGCTGCCTCATTTGAACATTGGGAAAAGGTTACGACTGACTTTACCCTATTTTTGCATTCAGATTTTTACTCACAAAAACCTTCATAACTCCTCCCCCAGAAGACCGCAGCAGATAGCAAAGATAGATTTGGAATCAGCGTCCCAAGCTCTACAAGGCAGTATAAATCTCATTTCAAAAGGCCACTTCGAACAACTTTCCTTTCCTTGTCAGAGCAAAATCTACCCCGGAGGACTTTTTTCTGGACCTCTACGTTTACGCACTATTTCTCTTTCTCTACAAACTCGGAGTTAACTCCGAGTTTCGCGCGAGCCTGAAACGCGCACCAAACTCAGAGTTAACGCTTGACACGTATACTTAATTGTATTCTTTGAAGTTATCCAGACTGAAATATCGGGGCCTAAACATGGGTAGCTGTTGCGGTCATTTTATGATCCATATTTTCTTCTGAGGAAGTCAGTCGCCGAAGCTCTGCTCAATTCTGTAAGCGTAGAGCTAGGACATTTATTAGCAGTTTTTGCAAAAGTACTCAGCTGTTCAGCACGTATAAAATCAGAAAATTCTATATTCCGGACTTTGAGGCACTCTGAAAAAATGTTAAAAAACTGAGAAATTTTAAATTTCAATTTTTTCTTTCTCGCAAACTTTTATGTCCGAATTCTTTTTAATGTGTTTTGTACTACTGGCTTGCGGCTACAAAATAGGCCACTTTTCATTTATACTAAGAAACCTTGAAGGAAGTCATGAATTGTGAAGAACAAGGTTCTAACAGAAGAACCTTTTTTGTCTCTTAGTCCGTATTTCTCTTCACGTTTAAGATGTGAGTATAAATGAGTATGCGCTGCATTGCGAAAGGTTTGCTGCCTCAGATGGTCTTTACCGCATTCAAAAATGTGGATCTTTTGGAAAGTTATAGCACGTAAAAGTGGGAATTCGTAAATCGGCCATTACTTTTGCATCAACCTAATATATTTCAAGTTACATTTGACGCAGAACTTCTTCCCCTTTCTAGCTGCTATATCCCTAATGTAACTCGTCAAAAGGATGACAAGACAATCGCTGAAATATACAACCCTTGTTTTCACCATGTCCAAATTTCGCTAATTTTTAAAATTTCGTTTGAAACTTTTGGGGGAGCACTAGTAACTAATGAATAACGCAAATCTTTTCCCAACTGAAGCAGTTTTTGCAGTAATGTGTCTTGTTCAGAATTTTTATAACATATTTTTTGAAGAGACCAAATAAATTCCGCCTATTCCACCTCATAGAACATGAAACGGCACAATTTAAGTACAACTTTTTCTCCTCTTTTTAACAATTGTCTTTTCTTGGCGAGATATGCTATATTTGAGCGGAAAATGGCAATATATTGAACCGAAAATTTTGTCTCACAATTTTGAAAAATCGTAAACTTCTTTCCGTCACTATAGTTTTCTATTACAAAAACGTCACTAGGAAGAGTAACTCATGCACTTCCCAATTACGCCTTGCTTTCGCTCTCCCACGTTCTGGATGCACAGAAAGATTGTGAAAAGGAAATAGTCTGATCGCGGAATTTTGAGGCAAGCCTGTTAAAAAATCCAAATCTGTGATGAAACTCTGAAACTGTGGTTTATCGAAGTTATGAAAGCGATGAATCACATTCAAAACTTGGGGTTTATCGAAAATCTTGATGCTTTGACAACTGTTCTTATCAGAAGCATGCTCAGCAGCGTGTTGAATAACATTACAGCTTTAAAATATTTTCAATGACTTCGAAAAAAGAAAAATGACTTCATAGAAGGCGGTTGGCAGCTGAGTTTAGCAGGAGATCACACAAAAAGCTGGAAAATGTGGCTTCTGCAACTTCTCGCTCCTCAGTATGCTTTCAGTAAAGGGTAGTAGTGACACTTGCAGATGGAGGGACAGGAGAAATCAGATCCCGGACCTTCAAAATACTGAGCTTTCTTTTGAGCTGCATTTCTCACCCCAGCGGGATGTTATTGAATGCGACCAGAGGGATGATGCTATTTTGCAAAACAATGGCGCAGAAAACCAGCGTAACTTGCCTAATTGTCGTTACAGAGTGCTTTACAGCCATGCAAACGTTCGCAATTTTTCCTACAGCTACTTTCGAAAAACAGTAGCTGTAGCTTGAGTTCGTTTTTGCTTTCATTGAAAGCTTAGATGAGTGGCAGGCGTACGATGAAAAAACCTAAGCATTTCCTGTACCTCGCAAGCATATATCTAATTTCATGTTGAATACCTTTGGGTTCTTGATGCTAATCGATACTGGTAGGCTTTTGCTATGAGGCTGTCCTTGATTCGCCTTACCTGACAAACGTCGCCATAAGCTGCCACATATTTGGCAAATGCTGTTTTACGTAGTGATATTTTCCAATCGCCTCCAAAATTTAATCTTATCTTGAAACGAATTGTAACCAGCCGACAACAACGGAGTTATACACCTTTTACTCCTGTTTGAATATGCGCGTACCACTGAGCCAGTAATAGTCATCGTATTTTACATTGTAGTTGATTCTTCGAAACGTCAGTTCATTTCCTTCTTGGCAGAATCGTAATGCTGAAATAAGTATACTGCAAGAAATCATGATTACGACGTTTTGCCGAGGCGATGTAGATGTAATATCCAGAGGCACACTTCACAATTTATCAGAATAGACAATGTGTTAGTTGAATGTGAGAGAATTCCAGCTGTATGTCTCGCCATTATTATCGTTTTTGTCTGGAGCAAGATGCACACGGATACAGCGAAATTCAAAGCAGCTTTAAAAATCGGACTAACTAGATTTTTTGAGATGTTTTTTATCGCTTTCGGTTGCAATAATCCTGGAATCTAAGTAAATATTTACTCTTGTCTTTCTTTCTGGTAAGAAGTCCTCTTCTTGATTTCCCATAAATTACCAGAATACACCGGCAAAAACTGAAATATGTAGGTCATTAGTGCAGGTAATCCTATTATCAAAACTTATAGGAAGAAACTATAGAGCAACAGCAACATTGCGGGTAGTACATACTTACTCTTAAGATTTTTTATACCTCAGTTCGTAAAACGATAGACAGACACAGTAAAGGAAATGCCTGCTTGTTCGAACTTTCAGGGCACCCTGACTGCTGGACGTCATGTGTAAATTTATAAGCATTATAATACACTTTCCTTAGTGCACTTATACTGATGTATTTGATAGTTTTATCTTGTGAATATCGATCATCGGTGGTTATAATACCATATGTGTAGTCAGTCAATTTTCCCTTTATTTTTCAGTTCTTATCCATTCATATTAGGGGTTGTGTAGTAAGTTCTGTCCCATTTATTTATTTTGCTTTTTCTTTCCATTTTGTGCTGTGATTGATAAAGTATACACGTGCATTAAAAAGCTCTCTGTTTCCTCTACTCATTTTTATAACTCGTTTGTCGTTTGTGATAATTCGTAAAATTTTTTGGCATGGAAACGAAAAACACAATGAAGCGAAAAATTTATTTTTGACATCTTTTCCCTTTCCATTTTCCCTCATTTACACTGGTAAACTTGCTCAAAAAACGTAATAACAAACTAAACAGCTTGGTAAACATTTATACAAGTACAGTCATTGTTTGTGCTTGCTCCCTTCCCTTCAACGAAGTCTAATGTAATCTCTTTGAAAACTGGCAGAGCAAGGCGTTTTTGGTACTATTTTTTGAGGTTATTCACTTATGTGAACGCAATTATGAGTAAACCACTTTGTTGAGCTTGATTTGATCTACCGGATGGTACCTCATTCACTTTTTGTTTTGATGCTAAATTTGATATTTCTTGAAAACTAGCTCCCGAGACAAGCTGGGATTTTACAGTTATACTTGTAAGGAGTTGCTGTATAGAATACTTACGTTACAACAGCACAGCAACCATTGAGAAAAGCACGCAAACTTTTGATTTTCTGGTTTCTGTCAAAAAAAAATACAGCAACTGAATATATGAATGACTGACGTTCATAGTGTAGATATGCGCGAGTGGGAGGATCGCAGAAAGTATAAACGAAAATCCGTTTTTTTTCGATTTTTCTAGCATCCGAAGCTGTTTGAATTTTGTTTTCAAAATTCAAGTGGATCAAGCTTTGTATGAAGCATGGATAATCTTGTAGAGCTTGAATTGCTTTATCGAAAAGCCCTTCATGCTTCAGTATTTGAAAAATAACTTCCGTATTTGTCCTGTGCCGTACAGGTTTTTTATAGTAATACACTTTATTGCCTTACGTTTCGGCTACACGCCGTCATCAGAGGCCTGAAAGGTGTCAGTCACAAGGATGTCTGCTCTTGACCGCCAAACACCTCTTCCCACTTGCATATTCGATTCATCTAGTGTGGAAGAAGGAGGTTGGGCCATGACTTTCACTCACCAGTGTATTACCGATATTGCAGTGTGCAACCGCTTTAGACGAGCCCGTTCGACTGTGGTGACATAAGAATAAGCAGTGTGTATGTCACATAACTGCTTATATACGCTCAAACGATCTATAGCTCGCAAAACGGAAGATACGACATGAGATCAGCGGTAATGGATAACTGTTCATTCTTGCTGTTCATTTTGGGATTACGCGTAAGAATGAAAGACGCTTCCAAAGCCTTTCGCGCAGCTATTCGATTTTCATAGGCTAGTATTGTGCACCTTATATCGTAATCCGTTCCTTCGTGCTCTACCTTTCTATGTTTACCTAGTGGGCTCATCATGCTCTGTTTTCTTTTGCCAGTTAGATGTTCATTCAAACGTACGCCCAATGGTCGGCCGGTCTCACCAATGTAATTGGCGGAACATTTCAAACAATGGATTTCGTAAACGATACCACATTTTGTGCCATCTCCGATTTTTCCGTATGGGCAGATCGCGCAATCTCGTAAGTTACAAGCTTTGTCGTATAGTCTATTGCGGACTAGTTGTTTCTTTATGTTGTCGCGAGGAATATTTACTAGAATAACGTCATCCTCGAGATTCGCTTGTATCAGGCATCGCTTGATCGCCATAGTGACTTTTTCAGAGATAAAGGGCAGGCATAAAGGTACCTTGTTGGTGACCTGATCTTTTAGTTGCGCTGTTGCCTTTTTGTTGCGTCTGGGTCGTGTTGTATAACATTGGATAACATTATATCGGCCGCCAGTTTTAGTGATTCATGCTTCTCAATCTCACCAGTACTGCTCTTCGCTGCCGTTTTCAACATATTGCGAATTACGGCACGTTTAACGGCTAGTGGGTGAGCGGATTGAGCGTGCAAGATTATGTTTTTGCTACTTTCTTTGCGGTACCATTTGGTGCATAGTGAGCCATCTACAAACGTCATCTGCATGTTCAAGTAGGCCAACCAACCGTTTCGAGGTTTCTCTCTTGTTAAACTTATGTACTTAGACCGTTGATTGAGTATTTTAAAACACTCGTCCACCTCGGACTGTGTTGTCGTGACAATGCAACAGTCGTCTATGTAACGACAGTGCATAAGTGGGTCTCTGAGTAACACTGGGCGTTCTACCTTGCTCATGAAGCAAATGGCTAAAACGGGTGCTAATCGTTGACCCATCGACAAACCTCGTACTTGGGCGTAATACCGTCCTGACCATCTAAAAATATTGCAACATAAACATTCCTTGATTAGTGTCATGATGCGTGCCTTGCTAAGATACGTCGATATGGATCTGATGTGTTCATCTAACATCTCGGATAGTGCTTGCAAGGCATCTTCATTGGATACGTTTGTATACAATGAATCGACATCAAATGACTCAAATGTGCAGGCTTGACTAAATTTCGTTTGCCGCAGAAGTTCAAGGAAGTGGTTTGTGTTGGTCAGGTGTGCCGGTTTTTTTTTCAGCAGTTGGCTGATGATTTTGCTGAGAAACCAGGAGATTCGATCCGTTGGTCCATTGGTGCAGCTGATAATAGGTCTAATTTTGTAGGCAGGTAAAAGGATTTTCAAGATAAGCCCTTCATGCTTTTTTCGAGATCGGCTGGTTGCGGTCCATGGCCATGCAAAAGTGACATCATTTTCTTGACAATTTACAGAATCTTAAATCTGCAAATTCTAACGGTTTTCATTGCATTCAGTAGTGTAGCATAATATTTATCATCTTAGCATCTTATGTATCGATATTTAGCATCTTTTTGCAGGATTCAAGTGTTCGTTTGGTAGGAAATCCTCAACACGAATATCTGCTTATCAAGATGGACAAGTGTGTCTTCCCATCGCTTGTCAAACGAAGTTCAGAAAAATTAGGTTGATGCAGAAATGATGGCTTTTTGAGAGTTCTCACTTTAACGCGCTAAAACTTCCTAAAATTTCTACATTTCTAAATGTAATTAGGAACATCAGATGCAGGAAATCTTTGCAATACAGTGCACATTCAACTATAATCAGATCACTCAAATCACAAACGGACAGAAAAATATGATTTAAAAACAAAAAAGTTTTGTTTCTAAAACCATGTTTTTGAGAATTCATAGCTCCTTTCAAAGATTGTTAATGTAAATGAAGAACTGCATTTCTTGTAGCAGCTGGTAAATAGGACAAAAGATGATGGAATGTTCTTGAACAAAGAAGATTTGCGAAAAGGAAAAGAAACTGAAATCTAAAATTGTCAGCTTTTCTGACATTTTCAGTAGGCTTTAAAGTGCAACATCACAAAATTTTCTGATTTTGTGCGCATCGAAGAGATGAATGCCTTGCAGATACTGTCAACAGGGTTTACTATATATCTTTACGCTTACAGAAATGAGCAAAGCTTTGGCGATGACCTTCTTCAAAAAAATTCATGGGCCATAGAATGACCAATACGGCTAACATGTTGGGGCGGCGATATCCCAGTTTAGATAGTTTTTGAGAAAATAATAAAGTAGCATAATGTAAACAATATCTTTTGATTAGCAGCTGAATTTTCGAGGAAACGCCACTTATTCGTGCTTGGATTCTGGCCAGAAAAGGGAATGCAGTGAAATTCCGGAATTGCATACGGTTACTTGAAGCTCTATTTTTTGAGCAGATGAAGCTGGAGGCACCGCTTCGACCGTCATTAGATAGAGCATGAAAAGAGCTGTTCAAAGATATGCATCTGCTGCCAAGAAGAAATTTTGATGCATAAAAGTTGCCCTGAAAAAGGCTTGGAAAAACGGCCATTATTTTTGCATCACTAAAATTTTTACCTCATTTATTTCATACTTTAAAAACATGCTCATCTTAGTACTCGCGAAAACACGCCAATAGTTGAACTTGGTGTGAATTCTGTAGGAGTGACCTTGACTTGCAGTGCTACAGTCTGAAAAGACCTTTGCCCTCAGAGTAATCAACAATCTAGAGAAACATAGGAATCGTTTTGTCTTAGATCTTAGAAACTAGCGGACTGCCAATATAAAGAAAAGAAGATCTTGGCAATTTTCCTCAAGGTAGAGTTTTTAGTAGTTTCGGTTGCGCGCATTAGGATGGGTATGTTACACATTTTGATCTATTCATGCTCAAGAAGTCTAATCGACTACAGTGATTTTTCTCGGAGTATTCACTTCTATCAAAAGCGAGGGAAATGCGATTAATTCAAGTTGCCTTGTATTAATCCGCTAGAAACGAGTTCTATCCATGTGGAAAGCGAATAACTTTGAAAACCTTGAGAAGTCAAAACAAAGAAGAAGTGATTAGCTTTGCAAAACATATGAGTTGATTGGCTTGAACTTTCTGACGAGACGACCAATTACTATGAATCATTATGGATTGTACGTACAATCGTGAATATGAATAAAAACAACATTTAGCAGCAATGCGATCAGAGTTTTGTGGCTTTACCCCACACTACTTCGGGCCTGTGCTCAACTCCAATACACCTTATGCTAATCAAGGTATTTTGATAGCGTGCAAACAGTTTTGCTGACTTTGATAAAAAATTCGGCGAGATACTACTGCAGCAAAATTGTTCTAATCTTCCGACTGCCGTCCCGGTGTTTCTGTTCTGCCTTCCGTGACTTTTTAGCCCATAGCTTTCCACATAAATAAGCTCATTTAGGTGCATTGAGAAAGTGCATAGTGTTGGAAGTCACTTCACAATTGGAACTATTTTTGAGGTAAATGTTAAAAAAAATCGCAAAATCACGGTAATCAACCCTTTATTGAATCATAGTCAGATGCGTAAAAGCTGAATATCCTGACAGCCGGAGATTTTTCATCAGTAGATCGAAAGTACGATTTCTTTAGTTCGGATGTTTCTAGTAAGTTGAGGGAACTGTACGAGTACTGCAAATCGAGCTTTACGCCTCAAAAGTGGCACTTTAAAAGAACGGCAGTAGGTGGATTTAAGTGCTTCGTAACTTCGCTAGCACTTGTTATCGGCATGTTTTCAGAATACTCGGATTACTTCTGAATTTTCACTTCATGATAAACGATGTGTAGACATGTATGTTTGCGTTCATAAGGAAACCTCAAAACCTGTTCAGGAGTTTAACAAAAATATTAGGTTGTCCGGAAAATAATGTGGCATCGTGTTTTATCATGCAGTATCGGACAGTATAAGCACTAAATTGAAGTGGGGCACCAACCGATAGAGCAAAGTAAGCTTTACATAAAGCTTAATATTTGCGCCAAGCTTAAATTGCGTAAAGTTTGTAGCGAAATTTTGAAAAGGACTGAAAGCCTGAAAATTCTTGAAGAAATCGTACTTTTTGCAGAAAAATTCTAGGGGTCCCCAACATGCTCATGCGTATACTTTCTATATCAGACAATCGTAAGCACTGTTTCGTGAATTTTCTAAGGCTAGAAATCGAGAAAATAAAGTTCAGCATATTTTTGTAGTAATCCTGGGCTTTTCCCAAATAGGTGATTGTAGGATAAACCTCTGGAGGATTAAACATGAAATTTTAGCCTTCTACAAGGTTTGGATCTTAAGAATAATCTAATTTTTTTCCTAGAAAACCCAAAAAACGCGATATGCTCGCACTTTTCCCCATTTTCTTGTTAGCCATGGAAAAATTCCACAAACTGTACACCTAAATTTCTGATGTAAGGAATACATGCATGTGCAACTCGTAGATCTCTAAGACATTTATGGACAGAGAATTTTCGGGACAGATTTTTTTTGTGTTTCAAATTCAACTTTGAGTGGAACAAAGTTTTCGTGGTGGCTTGCATTCCGCCTTGTAGAGATTGCTTTACTCTATCAAATGATAGCCCGTTTACTGTTTTTCGTAACCACCCTGTCGTGGTAGGATGCAAAGCGGCTTCATTTTACGACAACCTAATGAAGTTTTTTACAGTCAAATTCGGAATCATATACAACTGGAAGAATCAAAGCCAAATCCGGCTCCGTCCGACCTCGTCAGTAATAATTTTGTAATGAGCATGCTCGCTCCTCCTCCTTCCCCCCCCCCCCCCCTATTTTGAGCTACAGGGCCGGCTCCCAGCCGCTTAGTTCAAACTTTTTGAAAAATCGATGAAATCAATTCGATCGATAACGAAAACCAGCCTATGACAACTGCCCCGCACTGATATATATTAGTGGCGGTCCCAGGATTTCGGAAAGGGGGGAGAAGCGACAAATTTTTTTTTCAAATGAAGATGCATGGCATTAGCCACCACTTCGAAAAAATTTTTGGGGTGCTTCTCAAGATTTTTGCGGGTCGATAACACCTAAAATCTTGAAAAGCTTGAAAAAAAATTTTTACAAAGCTAATTTGAATTTTCAAAAAAAATTTAGAAAATTTAATTATTCACAAGAATAAACAAGTCACTTTCACATTTTTATACCAATATACCACAGACTTGAATATCACACTGCGCAATTTCGGGACAAGAAAATTCAAAGATGTTGCACAAATTTTTTAATTGTGTTTGTGCAAAGGATCAATTCAGTTGAGCAAGAAAGTTCAAATTTGTCTCGAAAAAAATCTGCTATACTTGCTGGTACCTGAATCATGGTATCGACATTCTATCGCTATCCCGTCTTATATTCAGGGGATTGAAGACAGTATCTTTTGAGCATCTTGTGGATTGCAAACTTGCTACGAATTCCCATTATAGCCACTTCTTGATTCAAATTGTTTTCCTGCCAGTAGTTGCTGTTCCATAAGAATGCAATGAACAAAAACTTTAATAAGGTTTATTTCGAAAGGAAAATGTTATTGATTACAATACAATAATACAATGAATGCAGATTGCAAGGTTCAATTTGAAGCACGCCTTTCTGGAAGAAAAAAAAGAATGCGAAGTAAAATCACCGCAACTGAGGGAACGAAACATTTTCGCGCGAACCATAATTTCGCACCTAAGTGATATGCCTACCAGGAAGAACATTTGGGCTCGCTATAATTACAAGGTCTTAAAAATACCATGACACTACAAGCCCCACTCACTAAAGCGATTATTTTGGAACCTTAAAGATATTCATGAATATCGATGAAATTACGAGTCACCAAAGGTATCAAGGGATAGAGGAAAACGTCTTCGTCACTACAAACTAAATCTAACACGATTCTTCAGGAATTACCATTAAATCGATTTGGAAAAATGAAAAAAGTAGAAGCCCCTCGTAAACCTAGGTACTAGTCTTGGTTTGGAAAAAGCACTCGAAACTCCTTACTTGAAATGATCTCGTTTGGACATTGTCGTCGCTGTATCTTGATTTTGCAACAACAAACCTCATTCAAAATGGTAAAACCCTCCCAAGTTCAAGTTTCAAAATTTGGTCTTGATTGACAATTTCGCTGCTGAACATGAATTTTGAAACTTTATTCTTTCAGATTAAGCATCTGAGTGACAGTGGATAAGAGCGGAGCTTGCTGTCGTGTCAACCTAAGATACTCGTAATTATAGCGAGTCCACATGTGCCTGGGGCACACTACTTAGGTGCCAGAGGTGCTATGATGGGTGAGAAAATTTCCGCACTCCGCGATTGGTAGGTCTCGATGAATGCGGCGCATATTATATCTAAAAAGCAACGAGGGAGCAGAGAAAAAGCGAAGCAGATTTTGAAATTATTTGCTGAAGCGTAATTTCAATAGAAAAGTCCAACTGAAAACTTCTCACTCTGCGCATGAAGTTGAATATTTTGTCTGATTTTTAAGGCATTCATACTCCAAAAATTCTTTCTTTAGCTTGACTTGAAATAAGCTTGAACAGTCTCTCATCAAATAACACCTATCGAGCCTCACAATCCTTGTCATTCGCTCATATACGAAAGAAGCTTATTTTACGAAGGATGACTAAGAGCCGCATGCATTGACATCCCCAATGGGAGTAAAAGCCTCTCAAAAGAAAGCTTTGCATTCTGAAGCTCTATATGTCCGAATTTGTCGCTGTCTGCCCATCCACATGTCTCTATACCTTTGCTATTAGTATACTGAAAATAAGGGAGGAGTCGTATGAGCCGCATACAGTGCTACAACTTTTGAAATGTCCTCGTTGATTTCGAAAAAGAAAAATGACTTGTAAGAGGAAACGGGTGGCAGCCGGGATTATCAGGGGATCACACAAGAAACTGAAAGATGCGGTTTGTACAATTCTCGCTCCTTCTCAATATGTTCACAAAAGAGTCGTAAAAGTATTTGCGGATAGAATAGACAGCGCAAAATCCAAATATCTGGAAATTCAGGATATGAAGCTTTCCCTTAAAATGCGATCCCTTTTCGAGGGCGGGGGGGGGGGGGGGGGGAGGGGGTAACGCATGCGGCAGTAATAGTAAGGAGCAAAATACCGTAAAAATGTTTGTTTTGAAAACACATTTATAAAACCGCGTCACTTATTAATTGTCCAAAGCGATTTCTCTTTTGTACATTCACTTGAACCTCCGCAAAACGCACAGAAGAATACATCGAAGGTACCCTCAACTGGATATGTTCCTTTGCCCTTGATTGATATACATGAGAAATTAGGACGTAGTTTGAGCCACTGAAAAATTTCGATCAAACTCGGGTGGTCTAACTGCTCATGCATAAGTATCTTGCGTAGAAGTGGGCGTTCTCAAGCACTGTTGGCACTAATAGACTTTGCAAAATTTCAAATACAAATTCTCATAACTCTGTACAATTTGTTTAGAGTTCTACTTGAAGCATTATGACGAAGTGGCGTTCATAGGGGGGGGGGAAGAGGGCGCTTCCAATCTTGAGGGTGATTAACGAAGTATTAAATTGCTTGCATGTAAAGTGTGCAAAAATGTGCAAGTAACTCGTCTTGATATTGAATAATCAATATATAATACTTTTCAGGAAACTCTGAACATTGTCTTGTAAATAAAATTCCATAGGAGCGATTGCCCACGTCTCCTCTCCTAAAATTTCAGGATTGTGGGAAAGATTGTAAAGCATCGCAAAAGTTTTTCGACGTGGCTAGCGCCACTCACCCTCCAAAAATTTTTTTTGTCGCCCTCTCCCCCCCCCCCCCCCGTCCCTCAAAGTAAACCTGGGTATGCCGCTCAAGGGTGTATGAATATTCTACAACAGGGTACTGAACGTAGCGCACAGTAAAACATACTTTTTATCTTTTCTCAAGTCCTACTCTACTTCATCTGACCAACTCAAGTTGTATGAAATGCGATGCAGAGATATTGCCAGAACATTCGTATTTTCTAGATTTGATAACACAAACATGATCCTTGCAAGCAGTGTCTCCAGAAATTGAGTCTCTGGATTGTGAGGTTCAGGCCGTCTCGAACTTGTATAATCTTCTACAGGCTCAATTCGCTTAAAAACCCAAAAGCCGCGTCGTTAGGCCCTGTAAGCAGCGCCGACGAACTGTTCCGATCTACTCAGGACATGCCAAGAAGGAAGGGCTGATCTGGGAAGACTTGCTGAAAAGCGAAAGAGAAACGGCAAGTCGTCCAGGAACCGGAAGGCGCCCCGCGTGCCACTTTGAGCACAATCCAAAAAGGCCTTATTGGTCAGGATTTCATTTGACTGACTGTAGACTGTAAACACGCCATTTGTCTATTTTAGCAGCTTTTGCGTTATGTGAAATGAGCAGTTGTGTGGATTAGTGAAAAATGAGCGTGTTTCGAGGCACAGTGTTTGGAAACTTTCTGCACTCACATACCAACTATGATTCTATCAGGTTGTAAAGAAAGTTCCCGGGCACTTGTGAAATTTTTTTCCAAACTGCTGTAACTTCAAGCAGATTGATCCTTTTTGAAAGCTGCGAACTTCGCTGCAAAGTCGATGTTGCCTACAAATTATGCTCAATTTGTAGGGTCCTCAGCGCTTTATTTCGGACCACCAGCGCAGTAGGGAAAAAGGTCGACTTAAAATCCTGCCTGTTAGTGCAAGAATTTCTCAGGCATGAAGAGAGCTGAAGAGCTCATATCCGATAGTTATGTGAAACTCTGATGGGGCTATTTATAGACTATGTCACAACTTCCGAGCACAGCCAATGCAAGATTTTTTTCTCGAAAATTTCAAAAAATCGGCCATTTTTGCACCTCAAAATGCCCCAGTTTTTGAGTGAGTTTGAAGTCTTGCTCTTTTCCACAAAATGAAATCTTTGGTTGCTGCAAATATTATTGGGATAATGTCTTGCACATCTTTTGGGCCCATCATCGAGGCGTGACTTCACAAAATCGACGCCGACTGCGAAAACAGGTACGGTCAAAGCCAAGTTTGACAGCTTGTAATTTTTGTGCGCGTAATGTAAAATCCGAGCACAGCCGCGGTTTCGTATACAGCCTCCTTGTTCAGAGTGACCAACCTTTGAATGGTTTCTTTGTTCACTGCGAAAAAGTGGCAGCAAAGAGAAAAAATGTAAATTTTCATCGTTGTACAATTTCCTTTTTTGGTGTGTAGGTCAAACACGGCTTGTCATAGATAAAAACTGAAAGCAAGCCCGGAAATCTTAGGCTTTCTCTTACAGAATCATATAAAATACTAGTCGGCAAACTTGGCTCCGCCCGGGCCTGTCAATAATATATTAGTAATCAGCACGCTCGATTACCCCCCTGTGCCAACTCCCAGCCCTGTAGCTCAAATTTTGCAAAAAATCGATAAAATCGATATCGATCGATAACGAAAAGTAGCCTATGACACGCTCCCTGTCCTGAAGTACATGTGTGCCAAGTTTGGTCCAAATCGGTTCAGAAATAAAAATTTCTATTCCGCACATACGTACAGACAGACAGACAGACAGACATTCAGCTTTATATATAAGATTCACCGTGTGCGAAGAAAATGAGTCTGAAAATGAATTTTTCCAAATCTGCCAGGGATCTTTCTTTACAACCTAATAGCTCGCTTTTTGCTCATGTTTACATACTGAACTCAAAAGCCACTGAATCAACAAGAATTTTTTTGCTTGAAAATCCAGAAACTTTGGTGGTAACCACTTTTTCTCAGTTCCTTGGAGAAGCGGAAAATTGCGTCATTTGATTTGTTCTGATTTCCACCAGAACTCGTAAACAACTTTCCTTTTTCTTATTATCAAATTTCCTAAATTTACGCTCTCTGTAAGAACAAAAGTTCAGCAACAGCTTGCGATCAAAGTTTTTTTCATGTCGCTAAAGGTAGAGAAAACAACCATGCCAATTTACATTAGCTTTTGGTTCGAGAACATTTGGACGTTTTGTTTCGACGTGCATTTGTAGCACAACTCTTTAGCTATCACTGTGTCACTTTCAAAATTTTTGCACGCTTGTAAACGCTCCAAAGAAAAATTGCAGACATCTGCAGCTGGATCCTTCATAGAAAAAATTTTTTGTTTCGGATCTCTTGGAGGCACAGTATTCCAAAATGAACTCACTTTGACGAAAACAAAAGCAAAGTTGAGAATTGAAAGAAGCAGAGGTAGCAAAGTGCCCTAAAGAAAATGTTTTCCTTTTTATAACGAGCTTTTCAAGGAAAAAGTTGCAGAAGCTACATTGAATGTTTTGAAACTTAGTAAAAATCAAAAGGAAAAACACAATAAAATCTGGTTTTTGCTGGATTGATGGTTTCTAGTTTGACAGCACGATAAAAGCGCGCAAAATTTGAATTGGAAGTACTATAGGTCAGAAACTTTCCAGACACCCTGGAAATGTCTGTACAACTTTCATGTGATGCCCTTTTGACCCCAAAAGTAAAGCATTTTGACTCCAGTAGCTCCTTTCCGGATCCCTACTCCCCTACTCAAGAGGGGCATGTGAGCGAACACCTTTGCGGTTTCTTCTAATAGATAAGCGCCTCTCGCTCAGTGCCCTTCATGTATGCGGCTCATGGAAAGACAGCAATAAGTTGGTACGATTGTTTGCCCGACAGTACGATATAGCTAGCTGTAACTCGCTAGAAGGCATCGTCACAGGGTTTACATACATTAAAAACTGGCTACAATCTTGGTCTATGGCTACACTATAAATTATTTGTGGAGAGGGTTTGTTTTCCCTCTGTAACTGGAAGTTCAATTGACAGGCATGATGAAGAGATGTTATTGGCTCTGCTCGTTTATGCACTCATATGTAGCAGCTCACACTTGCTATATTGGTAGATTTTTGACAAATGGCTCCTAAATTTACCTTACAAAGTGGCAGATGAAGTTCTTTGGTGTCGCTTATTTGGGCAAATTCTTTTGCAAAGCTCCAAAGGTTTGAGCGCTCTCGCAATCTGGAATTCAAATAATCCAGGAAATAGTGAAACACAAATGGCAACGGTAACCCACTCATAATACATTTTGAATATGATAGTGTCTTTGATAAAATTGAGGCAATCTTTGAAAATCCAGTGGTCGATTTTCTTGTATAGCGGATTACGCTCAGGTGGAGTAGCAACGTACATCTGAAAAAGTAAAAATCAAATGAAAAGTGATAGAGGATGTCCGTTGCCCTTGCAAAACGCGGTGTCAAAAATACATCACAAAACATCGAAACTTTTGAACTTTAGATTTTCTGACTGAACTTTGAATGCTTTGAATTTTAACTCGCATAAAGACACAAAGCATGTAGAGCTGTGGCAATCGGAAACTTACTAATGTTACGTCTTCTTTCTTACAATAATCTTGGAGTCCTCCCGCGATCTTCATACCGTCTTGCATATCTATAAGCTCACTCGGTCCAACGCTTTCCCAATAATAATAATCACGACACCATTTACCAGGAGAGACTCCCCATATATCCCAAAGAAAAGAAGAGACTGGAGTCTAAATTATGCTCATTACTACCGAAGAAAAGTTTAGAGATTCCAACTTACAATGAGGGAAAAGTAGAGCAACATTTTGATTGGTGCGCTGCTGTTCACAACGCTATTAATACCAAACTTTGCGGACAGCCAAAGATCAAATACGACAATGGTGCTGACGCGTTTGCTTGAACGCTGTCAATGGGACGATTAGTGGTCATCTCGTTTGTCATGTGAAATGTATTATAACTTGTGTAGTAACCTTTTCAACGTACTTGTATTCATTTTGTTACCGCGTGCACAGTTCATAATATTCCAGTTCTAAATAATGATGTCTGCCTTTCCGATCTCTGTCTATCTCTTTCTGCTTTTATACAAATTTTATAACTACGTATGTCCAAAAACTTCAGTCGTCTTCAAATTTCGAAATATGTGTAGAAGCTCAAACTTGAAGTACTCAACTAGTCAACAGACTAGTTACTGCCTGTCCTAACTCAGTGATTTTTACACAAAAAAGCAACATACAAGGTGTCCCAAAAGTATGTATACACTGTTTGATCGTTGATATCTTTTTTCCATAAAAGTCTTTTGCTTAGTTCAATACCATTTTGTGGAGCTGGCTTCAACTTGAATTTACGGTATGGAGAGAGTTCAACATCACTCTTTGTTACCGCATGATTACGGTAGGAACTTCGGGAAGGGTTTTGAGAATTGACGGCACTGTTTCGTCACAGAAAACATACCAAACAATCCTCTCTTACACTGAGCTAATTGGAACCGCTAAAACTAAATATAAACTTTGCTCTTGACAAATGCTTCATTCACAAGCTATGTCAGGTAAACCGCAGTGACTGTTTTCACAATGTTCCCCAAAATTGTGATACACCATTTAAAAAACATTAAACACTCGTAAAAAGTTGAATAATGGAATCAGCATGCGCGAAAACCCTGATGCACCGCTTTGAAGAATTTTTGGAAATTTCATTCGAAACACGACTAATTCACAAGCATGCTGTAAGGTAAAAGCTTTTACAGTAATCTCACAGTAACGAGGAGTGATCGGTGATTCGCTCCAAACTATAAATTTAAGAGTTAAAGCCAGCTGCAAATTTTAGAAGCTCTGAAAAAATGGCAGTCAAGGTTAGGCAAAAGTCCTTTTGAGAAAAGGGATATCAACGACCAAACAGTGTATACATACTTCTTTTGGAGCATCCTGTAATACGAACAATTTATCTCATTTAAGAACTGCACTATATTCTCTAAAACTCTTCTAAAGGTGCTTAAAACAATTCATACTTCTTAACACGTTTCGGACCGCAAAATCGCGCGCTTTGAAAACACGTTGAGTACACTTTCGGCCATTAGCCAACAAAAGGACCTTATTTCGCAAACTGTGTGCTGTATCTATAATCAGCTTATCAGATAAGTTCCATACTCGACGTTCTGAGTGGATTCGAAATGTTTAAATTTTGTCGTTTGTGAAGGACTTCTGTGCTTCCCTGAAAGATAGGAACAAGAACTCAGTTTCTAATAGTATCCAAAAGTATCTATGTTGTAGGCGATACACATCAGTATTGAAACTACGGTTTTTCTCTTTGGTATCGAAGCAAAGGGAAGTTGCGACATCGCACCGTCGCTCGCGTTGCCGCACTTCGTTGCAACTGTTGTTGGATTTGTACTCATATCTCCTAAACAAATATCGGCGGCACAACTCTACAGAGTTATTCAAAAGTAGAAGCTTAGGCCTTTGACTTGATAGCCTTGGACTAGAACAAAACCTTCTGTAAACGTCAAAAAGATCCTTCAAAGCAGGGTGCTGCACCATGTGCAGCACCGGTCCGAAACGTGTTAACATGCAGTCGTAATGAAATTATTACCTTCTTCAACCGATTTCATAATGGAGAGAAGGCGCCATAGTTTTACCATTAGTGTGCGCTCCAACACAATTCTGCGCAAGTCCTCAAAAGCTAAGGAACTTTTCCTCTACCTAAGTATCAAATTTTTCTCAGTCCACAGTGTACAAACAACAATCAGACATTGTGCGTACCCGCAAGGGGGAGTAATATGGTTGTAAGGTAATCTTCATATTTCAAACATGAAAAAGGCTTTTCTTTCTTTCTTACTTGAACAGTCTGGTATGTCAAAACGCAATCCTTATCGCCCAGGCTGGGCGCAAGGTGGCTCTAACAGCTTCTTGTGGACTGAAAGAGAGAAAAAAGAAAATTAGAACAGAACGTTGAAGAACGCTTTGAAAAACTGCAAAGAGACTAAGATGTTTGTTGGTACTATAAGTTCTCTTTTCTTGTATCCTGGGCATTTCAGCTTACAATTTGAATGTTCACTGTTTATGATTTGTCATTATTCTTTTTATTATTGAACAATGTTTTTTTGAATAATTTTTATCACGTTCAATAATGTTATTTCAAACGCCTATTGTTTAGTTCTCTTAACGGTATGCTGTGTTCGCGGGCACCACCAAAGCAGCATTGCAGCCACCACTGACGAAAACTTCGGGGGGGGGGGGGGGGAAGGGTAAACCAAACGAGAGTTAGGGGTTTGAGTCTATCCAAGAACAAGTTAGAGTTTGGGATGTACTTAAATTTATATACAAAGTATGAAAAAATCTAGTGAAGAGAGCATTTAGGTCTGAGCCATTTCAGATGCCTCTCCAGAGCCATGAGCTACTTAATTACGATACAAGTTTGCCACGCTCTGTTTACGTGTCCGTCTCTTATATTTCATAATTCCATCACATTGCGCATCCACCACCAAAATTAGTGGCTATCATTCATTTCGTCTTCGTTGCGAAGAAGCCTTTTGCTTACCTTAGGGACAGTTGGATCTGTGCGCTTGCACGGAAAGCATACGGCGTCGGGAAGTTGTTAATCGGAGAGGGATCGGTAAGAAAAATGCGTCTCCCGAAGATGAGGAGGTAGCATAAAAAAGGTGATTGTTGGGAGTAATATGTATGAGTATGGCTCACGTGTCAATAGCGGGATAAGTTTTATTTGCAAGGGGGAGGACTGTAAAAACTGTGTTAGGGGGCATGGAGCTGGGGTCTACTCGGTCTCCTCGAAGCATTTTACTCGGTCAGTTTCATATGTTAGGTTGCCTCATAATCAATGCGTGTTTTCTACATTTTTTTGCATTTTGAAAAAAAAATCGAGACAATTTTTCGAAACCGTCCTCCTGAGCGCAATAAAAACTCAAACAAGTTCGCAAGAGGTGTGGCACACAACCGCCGATACGACCCTTCCCCCTTTTCTTGAATTCTGTTTCAATACCCCCCTCCCCAGTAGTATCGTTTGCCTACTGTAGTCATGACATGAAGGCCCTACCTAGCATAATTAATAACATATCTGTAAAAATTATGTCAAATAAACACTGTGGGCCAAGTTTTAGCGAATTCTGGGGATTCCCAATATTAGGCCGCCGAAGTGAAGTGATCATTTTCAAACATGGATGACTAACTTTCAGAAAATGAATTAGCTTCGCTTTTGTAATAAGTACAAAGCACCACTCTCTATTTGCCCAATTGAGAGCCAGCCAAAATCTCGCTTGTCTTATTTTTTGCTTACAGTGGCTGTGCTTCCAGCAACTATTGCTCAAAAGAAAGAAGACGAATCCAGCTCTATTTGTTTCTACAAAAACTTCGAGAATTTGGCTATCAAACTGCACTTTTGTTCGCTAACATTCTCTTTGGAGGTAGGTTAGTGTGGTATGGCACGACCCCAAAAAAGCGGTGGCTGCCACACGTTTTAGAAGCTGTGCCCACTCCATTACTAGCCTTGAGAACATTCAAATACCTGCGTTATTTATATCATTGCCACTTCTAGACCTTCTTCTTTACACAATAAGAATTTCATTCAAATTAGTTTCTTCTAGGGAAAGATACAGTTTTTTCGTACCTATGCAAAAGCAAAGTACAACGAAAAATCTAAAAAGTTCATTAAGATAAATTGGTCGCTTTCAGCAAATATTCAATAAGATCTTTTTTTCTGAAATGTTTCAGCAGTAAATTCTTGGAAAGATTATAAAAGAAGGCTCAAAGCACCTGGCTGCCGCTTGTTTGGGCGCATAGTGTCAAGAAATTTAACATGTCAACTACAATTTTCAACAGTTTTACCACGAATTTGCTTAGCCCACCTACGATAAGTTCAATTTCTTTTTTTCAGCAATAACTTCATTTTCATTCAACAATTTTGAAAATAAACATTTACGTGATAAGAATGACATACTGCGTTTACCAAACAAATTAATTGCTCAAAAAAGAAGTGGGCAATTGTTTCATGATCTAGGCGGCGAAACAAGCGGCTTTGGTTTTTTGGCTTCCTTACAAAACCGATGAACAGCTTTGAAAAACGCCTATATCACCGGAATGATTCTAAAAAATGTCGAACTGAGCTCAAACGTGCTGTTATCCTGACGCGTGACAGGACATAGTTCTAAGCATTCTGAAAAAATTGGCAGACAGAAAGACAATACTTGAATTTATGGAATCATTTTTTTCAAAGATCTTGTTTCTCGAGAACTCTTTAAAAATACGCTCAGATGACAGAAAGTGCTAAAACCGTTATTCTTTAGTCCGAGTTAGATTGACTCAGAAGTCTGCTTGCACCTTTTTAGAAATCTAACTTTCTCGTATATTTATGGAATTTCATGAAAGTTCTTTTGAAGCAAACATAATGCGCTTTATAGCAAAGTGATGTAAAAAGATTTCAAAAACTCATTTGTTCTCATCAGCAACATGCTTAGCACTGTTGTGTTAGATGTTCAGTACAACTTTGGAAGGTCTTCGTTAACTTCGGAGAAAGAAAAATGACTTTAAAGAAAAGCGCCGGGGATCATCAGGGATCATACAAAAGCTGGAAAACGGTTCGTACACCTTCTCGCTCTTCTTCAACATGTTCGTAGTGAAGGATAGTAGGAATACTTACGGATAGGTACACAAAGTGAAATCCAGGTATCTGGAGTTTCGAAATATAAAGCTTTCTTTTGAGCTGCGATCCCCTCCCCGCGGAGATGTTAGTGGATGCGGCCCTTAATTTGATAAGCCTTGTAGCCTGTTTCAAAATTTTCATATTTTGAAACAAAAATCGCTCCTTTACTTTGCAAGGTCAGTACTAGTGATAACCGTGTTTTGAAACTTCATTAATCTTAAGATTTTGCAGTGTTTGGTGCAATAACAGGTTTACGCGTTTTTTCAGAACTCTAGACTTTTGGAGCATTATTTGCCAAAATCCTGACAATGTAGTTAAGAAAAATTGCTTCAGTTGGCAAAAGGTTTGTCCTGCCTGCTGATTATTGAAAGTTTCCTCAAAAGTCTCACCTAGAAATTTTGAAAATTAGCGAAAGGGGACGTGGTGAAAACGAAGTTACAATTTCCAGCAATTATCTCAGCACTCTTTTAACGTTTCACAGAGGACACTGCGAAGATTTCCTTAACTGGACATTTTCCTTGTCCACGACTACTACATTTTGGCAGCTTAATGCAGTAAATGCAGAAAATAGCTACGTTTTAAACACAAGGTAACTCAAAATCGGACAGAACTTCCAGAACAGCCTAGTAACTACCAGCCGAGCTGATAGGCACTTAGATTCAGAGATGAGTTCATGTTTGGGCCAAACAATTGATGAAGGGTTTGCGACATTCACATGCTCGAAACATGAGCCGCTGATCTTACTATTTAAAACTGGAATAAAATCAGAGAAGCTGTCCAGCTAAACCACCAGTCGCGATATCATGCTATAGGATTTCGCTAAACGGAAAGATTCAGAGTAGGGGTCATTGTAATTACTGTTAGTTTGTTTTCTGAACCCAGGTTTTTATGTTAGCGGTGCTTTGCGTTCTGCCTCAAAATATACGTTAAAGCAAAGCAAGTACAAGCAATGACCATCAGCCGATTAGCTTTTTTCGCCAAGTAAATTATATATGAGAAGGTCGGCATAATTGCGTGCGCGAAGGAGGGCTCATAGTGACTCCCGAAAGTTTCTGGCCAGAAGAATGCGAATTTTTTTTTGCTGTAATATGATCTCTGATATAAGGCTACTAAATGATGGCTGCGTGTGTCCGCCTATCATTAATAGAGAGCACTAGTATGTCAAATTAGATTTTGAAGAAAATTTTTTGGAGACCTCCAAATTTTTCTCCCTCGCTTGCCCTTTTTATGTATCTACATTATGGTTAATAGAAAAAAAACTCGCTCAATCAAAAATAAGAATGCTCAGAATGCTGATTCTGAAAAACTTTTTAACGATCAGAAAATCTGCAAATCGGACAGACTTTTGGAATTTTTGATAGAAACCAACGAAAACCCAATACTTACATCCAGTACAGGCTAGGTATGCTAGGAAGTTTTGGTTTTGGACAATTTTGCGTCGAATTGCTTTCGTAGAATAAAAAGTTTTTTACAAGCTTTTTGAAAGTCGCTTTTTTCTAGGCTACTTTCGAATCACCCTGTAGTTTGAAAGCTGTGTGATGCACGGTAAAGTACTAGGCTGTTGCATAAGTTCTGTCCGATTTTTTTGCCTCATGTTTGAAGCAGCTGTTCTAAGAGAATTTCATCTCTAATTCGATACGGTTGGTATCATTGAAAAGTGCTTTCCTTGCGCTTTCTAACGCATACCAGAATTCAATAAAATTCTTAGTGTACGGAGATCACAGGCCTAAAATCTCTAAGTGGCCGAGGTACGTTCTATCCCTAGAAATATGTCCTTGCGAGGATATCTCCACAATGCGCCCTTCAAGTCAGGTTCTTTCATTGGCTTCGGAATAAGGGTTTGGAATGCTAGTATATGCAGAAGTTCGGTCCCATGAAGAATACGTCTTGCTAGTGAAATTTATCCTCGAACATAAATCTTTGGTATAGATGTTTTACAAGCAATAACTTTCTGCGAATAGAAGTAATCAACAAGCTCAAAGTTGGAGGTGCTAGGGCAAAGCAAGAGCTAACAGGGCCCATCCACCAATTCCTTTTCGGCGCTCACGTCAGTTGTAAAACGTTCGTAGTTCATAAATAGGCATGCACACATGTGCTGAAGCGAGGTCAAAAAGTGGCTAATTTTTTGTTCGGTCAAGAAAATCTCTCGGCAGCGCAAACCCTATGGGCTCTTTTATGTTGCATAATAATCTACGAAAATTTCTCTATCCATCCATTATTAGAAAAGATGCCTATCAATTTTCATAAGGGAGCGTTACCATGTCAAAAAAGACAGATTCGGAGAAAAACGCTGCGAAGTTTTTGCATTCTTGGTTCTTCCTTAACAAAGATTTGCGCAGATCTCAATATGCATTTTTTAGCCAAGGGACTGCTCAACACATAGAAACTAAGACCTTGGAAAAAAGTTGACTCTGAAAGAAGTTATGACATTTTAAACTCAAAAATTCAAATCGGACAGAACTTATGCAACAGCCTAGTAATGCTGGAGTAGGAATAACTCGTGAGAGTATGTTAATAGTTAATAGTTCCTACTCATGCTAGAGTAGGAGTAACTCGTTAATAGTATTACTTCTATTATTCTCCAATATAATACCTGTAATTGAATCCTGGTAAAATCACTATTTCGTGACTCTAAATTTTTGAATTCTATTGAAATTATGTAACTAGATTTTGAGAAAATTATCTGTCTACAACTGCTGTAACATATCACTCAAAACTAACTACTGCTGACTACTACTACTGTAACATCCTGCCGTTTCGTATACGATTTTCTTTTGCATTAAATAAAACGACCTGCAAGAAGTTAGGGGAGGGGGGGTAAGAAATGACCTTAGTGACAAAAACATTTCCAAAGCTTCAAGTGAGATCAAAAGCTAACAAATCTAGACTTATCTCCATCATGTCAACCGTGGTAAACAACATTCCATTTACTGCAAAAGTAGATTGTTGATTCAATATAAATATGAAAATAAACGAAACATTGGTAAAAGCGCTGTCATTGGAACGGTCATGGTGGCTCAAACATAGATAACATTTTCAGTGACTACTTTTGTGCGATGCACTTCGACAATACGATGTGCTTGAACATTGAGTTTTTTTCCATTACAATTTCAAATACGCCTGTGAATGGAAAGCAGCAAACTGTGTCGACGTAATCGTTCTCACATGGCAAACCAATGCATCAGACGACCAGCGTCACTTGACTGAACATTGTGAAAATATTATAAAGGGAACATTTCCAACAACTGATGACCACTTGTTCTTTTGTGCCTCACAAGGAAATCATTACAACAAGTCTTGGAGGACTGTCACTGCCACAGCGCGCACGCCGCGCTCGAATTTTATTCCAAACAAAACTCCGGTGCTAAAGTGGCACGGAGAAGGGAGGGGGGGGGGGGAGGAGTGAAGGCAGATACGTGATTCGATGCCTCAAGACATCGCAAAAGGAGTGCTGGATCATGTTTCAATAACGTCGCCCGACATTGCTTCGCGAAAAATTGGCGCTGATCGTACCTCGTTCCCGTCTTTTCAGACATTCGCAGTTGATTCAACCGCAGAAGAAAGTTATGTCGCGACAGAATGACTGCCAAACTCAACCAAAGCTCCCGCGAAAAATTCCGGATACGGTTATTTTGATCGGGAAGTCACTGGCGCGAGACAGGTAATTCTCTCGCATTTTAGCAGACTGGAAGAAAATATGAGCTTGAAGGCAGCTTTTAGGCAAAGCTTACATATGGGGATCTTAGGTGGAAAATAATTCTGAGGCCCTTAACTAAGACACTGCCCAAGCGGCACAGATGGTATTCTATTGCCACCAGCCGCTTGGAGTGTATTAGTAAGGGCTCCAAGAAATTACTTTCCAAGTAAGACCCTCATACGTCCAAATTTGCCTGAACGCTGCCTTTGATCAACTCAGTGATGTTGTGCTACCTAATTACGGCACAACTTGCGCTCATCAATGTCTTTTGAGAACTCTGTGAAATGCGTTTGTAATCATGTTCTCGAGCTCATACTACTTGATAGTATTCAAAAGGATGTCTGCTGAAAACTTTATAGCATTTGTACGCAATGAAATAAGCGGCATTAATTCTTTGAGTTGTGTAGAAGTGTAAAAAAAACAAAACGCATGAGTAGAGAGCAAAGCTGTGAATTGATGCATTCGTTCTGGTGAGCATGATGCTAATGAGACAATGTTCAGTTAAAACTTCAGGAGGAAAAGCTGACTTGCGACAAAATCTTAATCTTCAGATTTTTTTTCGATTTCATCTTCGTCGTCTTCTCTCCTGATGTGGACCGCATCGGGGTCGATTGTAGTTGTGCAATTGCTTTTCCTGAAATATGGTGTCATTTTGGACCTGATGTGGATAGGATGAACGTACGATACCGTCTGTGAAATGCGTTCGTTTTGGGCTTGAACTTATAAGCGCGCACGTCTCCCCTTAATTGGAAATATATGTGCATATAGAAATATGTATTTATTAGAAGACTAGATAAAAACCTACAATGCCTTTTTTAATTGCTACTCGGGTTATTCCACTCTTCTGCTTGGCACTGCTGCTTCTTTAATTTGAAGTTGTTTTCTTAGAGAAGATACCATATATCTATATTTTGCCATGTTAGCATTCTCGATGTTGTGGGTTATTGCTGTTCCCGAGAAAACTGGAGCGAAGAACGCAAAATACACTTGTGCGTGACCTTGAAAATTAAGCATTAGGGCAACGTTGATTGCAAAAGTATGCAACTCTTTACGCTTAATAAAGTTCGTTGTGGTGTAAAGAAATACATCGCCTCAGTACTTGTAACGAGAATGATGAAAGCTTTCCCTTGCTTTTAATTTCGGGTGCATTCTGCGTTCTTAGTTGTTTTCCCTCTTACTTTGTATGTCTCTGCTCATCTTCTTATCAGTTTGCTTTTGATCTTACTAGGGAATGGTCAGAAATCGAAGTGGCCAATTCAAGCAAGCAGCATACCATTAGTTGCAGTATAAAAAGATGACTTCAAATCTGTCTTCCTTATCTGCAGAGCACTTTTGTCGACGAAATTGTAAGCCTCTAAAGGCCATTATTTTGGCAAGAAATAATGCATGTGAAGAACGAACTTGGCCGTACAAAGCCATTCTCGGCTCAGTGTTTGGAGCAAATCATGCAACTAGGTCACTTCATATAGTCCGTACCTAGAGATGAACTAAAAGAGCAATGATGTGCCTCATTTCGCAATTTTTGTGTACGATTTTTTGCAGTAAAGCAGCTCACACCTACAAAGGCGCTGTGCCGATATGGAAGACAGATTTGAAATCAGCGTTTCATGCTGCATCAAATGGTGCGCAGCTTTGATGGATTGGCCACTTCGACTTCTGACTATACCCTTGTTAGAATGTTTTCTTCTACTGCAGTTTATGTGAGTAACATATCAATTTAGACTGCTGTGAATATCCTGTTTTTGTTTCTCAATTGCAAAAAAAATGAATTTGCACAGTTAACAGCAATATCACGCATGTACGCAGCCTCTTGCTGCATTAAATGTTGGCACTTAAATCGCTTCTGCTTTTTGCCTGCATTAATGCAAAGCCGAAATTCGAGAACCTTACATGGCCATGGGAAGTTCCAGAAGGCAAGCCTGAAGATTTCTGTGCCTGAAAATGTCGCAATAACTCAATGGTGTGTGGATCTTCAATGGCCTGATTAGGAGTTTCCCCGCCTCTAGTTGAAAAAATGGGGCCATTCAAGTGTTTCTTGAGCCGTTCAAAGTACTATGATCATATTCATCTGATAATGTTCGATTTATATGAAAAAAGGTTGATCACTGACGAGCGCCACGCTTCGTGAAAATTCGATACCCTACTGTAAATGGGAATTGTGACTGATTTTGAAACAAAAGAATGCTGCTTATTTCTATGTTGATACAAGGCAAAATGGTTCATATATCATACTAGCTGGTAGCCCCGGTCTCACCCGAAGCTCCAAATTAGTTTAGCTAACAGAAGTGTGAACTTACTCCTTTAAACTCCTTCAAACATGCGCAGAAAGCGCTCTGAGACGAATTACCGCATTTTCCTGACTTTGAGGTTGAAATGGACTCTACTGTTCTTGCTCAAATGATTATGGAAAATCGATCGTGAAGCATGAAAAGTTTCAATTTTTTTTAGATTTAAGTAAACAAATCAGACAGGGCCCAGTGAATCGCCGCGAAAAGTAGCCCTAAATCGCTGCCGGAGTCCAAAACGTTCGTGTTCGAAATTTCAGCTCAATCGGTTCAACGGCTGGCATTTTTATAACGAACGAACAACTAACGAACATCCTCACAGACATTGAAAGTGTTTGTTTAAGATTACAAATAATCGCACACTAAAATAAGCTCTCTTTTTCGAGGCGTTTCATTCCACAATAAACAATTGAAAGACTCTTGTTAAACGAGAATTATTTGAAAAAACACTTAATGACTCTATTTCCATTATGTTGCAGTATACCGAAAAGGATGATGACGAGGCTATTCAGGATTTGCTGCAACTTTCGATATCAAGCACAGATAGTATTGATAGGATTGCCAGACCTCTCTAGGCGGTGTAATCAAAAATACTACTTATCCCTCGGTGTTCTCCTATTTGAAGTATGCAATTTTTTTCAAAATCCAGAATCCCAAGCTGTTTTTTTGCAAATTTTTTACCCTTCAAGAATATCCCGACAAAATTGACGCAATACGAAACACCCCTTTCAGTTCTTCCGTCAAAACTATCCTATCTCCATCACTTCACATCCTATGACTTCCATGAATGCTGAAAAATGACCTGAAAGAAGGTAGGACGATAAAAAATGACGCTAGCGACAAAAATTGGTACGCCGTTGAGAAATTTATGCCTCAAATGCATTTCCAAGCTTTGAATGAGATCAAAATCAAGCAAGCATTTTTATGCTTTGCTCCACAGTAGACACATTCAACCGTTGTAGACATCAGTATCGACCGCAGTGGACAACATTCCACTTTATTTAAAAGTAGACTGTGGTGATTAACATAAAAATATGATAATAAACTAGTACCTTGGTAAAAGCTGTTATGAGAACTGTCATGCCTCAAACATGGATGACATTTTCAGTGGCGCACTACTTATTGTGCGATGCACTTACGAACATTCAGATGTATTTGAACGTTGAGTCCTTTTCCATTATAGTTTAAAATACGCTTGTGAATGAAAAGCAGTAAACTGTATCGACGCAATCGTTCTCACATCGCAATCAGTGCATCAAACACTCAGTATCACTTGACTGAATATTGTGAAAATTGATAAAGGGACGATTTTCAACAACTGTTGACCACTTTGTCCTTTTTTGCCTCACAGGGGATTTATCATAACATGTTTTTAAGGGCTCCCATTGCCATAACGTGCCCGCCGCGCTCGAATTTTGTGCCACACAAAACTCCGGTGCTAAAATGGCACGCAGGATGGGCGGGGGGAGTGAGAGCAGATACATCACTCGATGCCATACGACATCGCAAAATGAGTGCTGGACCATGTTTACTACCGTCGGCCCGATCGTGTCTCGTTCCCGTCTTTTCCTCAGACATTCGTGGTTAGCTCGCGCAGTAGATCCACCCACAAAACGGGAGATTGCGAAAAAATGGGAGCTGCGGCAAACCCGCTTTTGTCGCTACTTTTGGGTCAATCGCAATGCTAGAAACAAAGCAGTAGAAACTCATGACACCCGTCGCGACTTCCGCTTTACTCGCGATCTCATATATATGCAGCCAAACCAAACGCAGGAAATCGCGAGATTTAAAATGCGCTCATTTTTTAACGTTTTTCCCTCTTCAAACCACATTTAACTGCTTTCTTCTCATTTTCTTCTTAATGTGCCTTTACTGTGATGTTTGTTTCAAATCGTATCTTGTCTTTCGAGCTTTTCTATAGACTCTCAAAGTTAAGTGCTTTCATAATGTACCGTTGACTTTTTTAGCACGACGCACAAGGACTGAGCCAGGCCACCGCTTCGCCGGATTTAGTGAGTCAAGGATCACTGCGCAAAGAATCTCACCCCACCTTTGAACGACAAGCAAGCGTTCCCGTTGCAATAGCGTGAGTTCGTACTTCTTATGCATCTGGTTTCCAGGCGAAAGGAGCAGCAGTTTGATGAGCCTATCGGCAATCCATTCTGAATTAGAACGAACTCAGAAACTTTTTGGTTTTTTTCTTACAATTTTCATCTTTCCCATCTTTTATCATGCATCTTTCTCTCCAAAAACATTCAGTCCTCGTAATTTCTAGCTAATATTCTTTCATTCTAGATAGCAAGTAATGCAACAAGCACTCCTTGCTGCTCGCTTCTTCTTCATCCTGCGAACTTTTCTTGTTTTTTAGACGACGAATCGAGTTTTATCTGCAATTAACGCAATCATTCTGGTGATAATAAGAAAGTTTGTGTATATCTAGCAAGAAAGTCGAGGGAAACTTTTTCGAGTTTTGTTTAGCTTCAAAAATGAGTGTGATTTTTGTTCTTTTGTGTCATAGCATTGAAGGAATTCGTAGTTTTGCTGTTACTTGCATTTTCTATAATTTCATACTTTTGCCAAGAAGGTGTCAGGAAAAAGGTGCACTGGTTACATTTTCACAGTATCTTGCTGCAAGCACTGCTGACACCTAAAATTGCCATAACTTGAAACCTTTTGCTGATCCAAAAGGTTTCTAGGTATGGCTAACGGGATGCCATTGCTTATCAATGATATATACTGGAGGCAACTCCCACAAAAGTGGTGCTTATCTGTACAGTTTGGACGTTGTACTCTTCCCAATACATATATATCAGGACGATCCTAAGTTTGTGTCGTTTTCCATACCCATGCTCAAATCACTCAAAATAAAGGTAGGCGAGCTCCAAGAGTTATTCGGTCCAAAATTTCTTCTTCTTCTTAACAATAACGTTTTTGTCCGATTCCTTCAATAATCGCTCGAACAATTGTCGAAATCTCTAACTCAAGATTTACCCTTACTTTAACTGTTTTTGAAAATCCCATTTATATTTCTTTAAGAGCTTTGATCACAATTGGACAGAGCAAAAGAAATGCAAGGCAATGCATTTTTTGGAAAATGATTTTTTGATGCTACCAAACTCCATGTTTGCTCATCCCAAGCTTCATAGAACATTGAAAAGCGAGCCACTAGGGTATCATTCAAAGCAGTTTTTTCTCTTCTTTGGTAAGTGTTTTTACTCCCTGATTTGCAAGGGCTTCGAGGATAAACCACTGTAATTCTAGTTTGTAAGCGCACTCCAGGCTTAACCGAAAAGTTCGAAATTCATATTTCGAAGTGAGAAACGTTCATCATCTGCTTGGTGTTCGATCATAAATGGCTTTTGCAAGTTTCAAACTCCGAAAGTTTATCTTGGTTTGGAGCGTTTGTGTAGTTGACTACTTCGCAGAAAATGAAGACTTTTGAAAAATTTTTTTTTTTAGAAACTTACAAGTCAGTCGAAGAAGGTCAAAATTTCGTTGTCTTGCACTATCTCTACACTGCCGTGGTCAAAGCTCCTCTAAAAGTTAGAAAGGTTTGAAGAAAATAACTAAAGTGAAAGTAGGTAGGTATCATGGGTTGGAGCTTCTTTCAAGCAACCATCAAAAGAATCGGAGCAGAAACACCACCGCTAACAAGATAAAGAAAATTTGCATCGAACATTGTTCAGAGCGATTGTCTATCTTTATTTGAAAAACGGTTCTAGGATGGATCTTGAAAACGTTTCCAACTTTTGGACTAGACTAATCTATTAGGATGTCCGAAAATTAATGTCCGTTTTGAATTTCAACCGCAATAAGTCATACACTTCTCATTTCTAGATTATACGCAAAGTACCATTCGATAGAGCGAAGCAAGCTCTACAAGATAGCGATCTTGCTTTAGCGACAGCTCTGATCCATCTCGAGTTTCAAGCCAAAAACTAAAAAGATCCAACCCCCCCCCCCCGAAAAATCGAGGAAAGTCGTAACTCTGTTCATAAAAATTCTACAAAAATTCTAATTTGTCCACGTAAAAACTGTCTACATAAGACATCCATATACGCCATTGCCGTATTTTTCCCTCCGTTAGAAATCAAGAAAATGGAAATTCTCGTGCATTTGCCAAAGTGATGCTGTGCTGTCCCCACATAGGTAATTGTATACTACAAACCTGTAGAAGTACAAATGTAAATTTTCAGCTCTGTGCAAGCTTTAGTTCTCGAGAAATATCGAATACAGCTTTCCCAAGTCAGGGTGTCCAAACTGAAGTTCAGATTTCTCGAGAATTATAGCTTATAGAAAGCTGAAAATTGACATTTGTACTTCAACAGGTTTGTAGTATACAACTACCTATGTGGGGACAGCACAGCATCACTTTGGCAATTGCACGAAGGTTTCCGCTTTTTTGATTTCTAACAGAGGAAAAAATACGGCAATGGCGTATATAGATGTTTTATGTAGACAGTGTTTACGTGGGCAAGTTAGAATTTTTGTAGGATTTTCATGAACAAAGTTATAATTTTTCTCGATTTTTCGGGCAATTGAATCTTTTTAGTTTTTGGCTTGAAACTCGAAATGGATCAGAGCTGTCGCGAAAGCAAGAATGCCATCTTGTAGAGCATGCTTTGCTCTATCGGATGGTACCTTGAAACATACTTAAAATTGAGAAGTTTATGACTTATTGCGGTTGAAATTCAGAACGGACATTGATTTCCGGACAACCTAATACAGTAACCGCCAAAAAGTTGCAGACAAGCCGCCCTCTTTTTTTTCGTCGCTCATTTTCAAACGCAACAAGGATGAAAAAATGATCAGATTGCATGAGAGAGAACTACAACTCACATATTACGCTTTCTGGAAAACATGGATTCTAAAAAAGTTAGAAATATTTTACCAGGAAAAGTCTAAAAGTGGCCGCGTCACGCTGCAAACAGCAATTCTTCAAACGCAAATATTTCCTTTTGGGTTCCTTTTTTGAGCGGAAACCAAGTAATCCGAACAAATAAGGCAGATGAGCTCCGCGTTACTCTGAGTTTGGTGCTCGTTTTAAACGCCTGCGAATGTTAAGTCTGAGTCTGGTCAGAGAAAAAGAAATAGTGTGCAAAGGAAGAAGTGCAGCTAAAAAAATCCTCCGGGGTACAAATTGCTCGTATTTTCAGCGAACACAATGGGAGTATCATGGTGTTGAATACGAAACTTTTTAATTTTGTGAAATTTTGGCCCTGGGGGTCATTATTCGATGTGCTAATCACAAATGTGATGCTCTCTTTCGTACGGTAGGGATACCGTAGTTGTACAAGTTAACGCAGTCAACTGAAACTTGAAGCGCTCAGCTTTTTTCACATGCTCAATCCGAATATGATATTATTTTTCGCTACAAGGTCACAGAGAGAGATTACGGTAGGCTCACTATAGGCAAGAAATATTACGGAATCAATTGAAACTTGGTTAGACGGAGTTATTCGGTGCGCTAATTGCGAATATGCCGCTCATCTTTCACCAAGGAGAATAGAGCGGGGTTATGGTAGGATTATGGTAATCAAGTCAAAGTCACTCAGTAGATTCAAAAACAGTGGCGTTATACGTGTTAAACACACATATTACCCATTTTTCACGGCAGCGTTGTATAGCGAAGTTAAGGTAGGGATACGGTTGACTAGCCAAAATCACAGAATTCAATAAAACTGGCTTGGTGGGCTGATTTTGCGCGTTGATTACGAACATCAAAACCAAATAGAAAAACCTTTTCCTAGGAGGCTGCTCTGGATATACGCTAGATGTATTAAAATATCGATCTTGCTTCGAATTTTGTTTAGGAGTTATTTAGCGTGTTGCATGCGAATATACCATTCCATTTCGCTCCAGCAACATGCGATGGGGTGCAGTAGATGTGTGGTAGACTAGAATGGCTGAATTGCTGAAAACTGGTCACTGTGTGGTTCATCTGGCAGTGCAATCATTAATATGCTTATGCAAGTTACGGTGGGCATATACGGAAGAAGGGCAAAAAGCTTATGGTGAGCTAAACTTCCTTAGCAGAAAAGCAGCAGATAGCATTTTTTAATTTTTTCTGTATTTTTCAATGTCCTTTTGACAGGAATAATCTCAGAAAATTAGTAGGAATTGTTTTATTATTTAGAGGTCATTCAAAAATTCGAATAGCACTAGATTCGAATGCTCTTGTTTTTGATTAGTTTGAAAGTCATTTTACCAAAATTCTGGTAGGATATTTTGAAAGTACTAAATATAAGTTTTGCTGGCAAAAAAGGGGGCATGGGTACCATCTCCATGAAACACACTAATTCAGTTCTGTTGATTACAATCTTAGAGCAGTCACAAACAGGCTTTCATCACACTTCCAATAATCTAGTCCGAATGCTTAGACCCAAACTATATGATGAATTATCGTGGTATTAGAGTATGAGTAACTGTGTATTTTTGTCTTTTCAAGAAACGCCTAGAGCGTATGTAATAAATCACCTGTATCACCTGTATCCCCGTTGATCATCGTGTTGCACGAGCGGGTACCAGTGATGCCTCCATTCGTCCCTGTCTCGGGCGATTGTTGACCAATGTTTACGTATCGCACCAGGAACACGTGGAACGCTCTGAAGGACTTCATTAGAGAACTTCGTGAACAAATCTGACCATCGCGTCGGCGGTCTCCCTCGCTCGCGTTTGACGTCCAGTGGTATCCAATCTTTACAGCTCTCGTCCACCGGTTGTCGTCGAAACGCATTACGTGCCCGGCCCATCTTATCTTGTTCTGCTTGGCGTACGCGGCAGCGTCCCTGATCTTCGATCGTTGACGTAGGGTAGAACTTCGTAATCCTTGCCTCACTTGCGTGAGTCGATTCACTCCTAGCATCACTCTCTCAACAGCTTGTTCGATGACGCTAACCGCGTGTTCATCCTGCTTTCTCATTGTCCATGTTTCTGAAGCGTACGTCAAAGCATGAAGAACCGTCGAGTTGAAAAGGTGGGCGCGGAGCCGGATGTTCTTGGTCTTCTTCACTACGTCCTCAATTGTCTTATATGCTCCCCATGCTGCACGTTTCCTCCTGCTTAGTTCCGGAGCTAGATCGTTCATCATATTGAGTTCACGACCTAGGTAGGTGTAGCTTGAGCATTCGGTGATGTTCGTCCCGTTGAGCATGAAAGGAGCATCAGGCACTCTTCCGTTCCTCATGAACATCGCCTTCGTTAGATTCAGCCGTAGACCGATCTTTCCACACACTTCGTCAAACTGGGCCAGCATTTGTTCCGCCTGCGTGATGCTTGGTGTTATCAATACGATGTCATCAGCAAAGCGAAGGTGGTGTAGCTGCCGGTCGTCGACTTTCACTCCCATGTTGTCCCATTCCAACTTACGCATGACGTTCTCCAGAGCGGCACTGAATAGTTTCGGCGATATAGTATCGCCTTGTCGCACGCCTCTCTTCACGTCAATGATGATGTCCTTGTAGAATGGTGTTATGGTGGTTGTGAAGTCGTTATACAGCTCACGAATTATCTTGATGTAATGAGTCGGAATACCTTGATTGCTCAAGGCATCGATGACGGCTTCAGTCTCAACCGAGTCAAAGGCCTTCTTCAAGTCGATGAAGGTGAGACAGAGCGGCATCTTATACTCTCGTGACACTTCAATGAGCCTTGACACCGTGTGTATGTGGTCGATCGTGCTGAATCCTCTTCGAAACCCAGCTTGCTCGCATGGTTGTCCTTCGTCCAACTCTCTTCCGATCCTGTTGAGAATGACTCGCGTAAAGAGTTTGTAGACTACAGACAACAAGCAGATAGGGCGATAATTGCCGATGTCGCAGGGATCTCCCTTCTTGTACAGCAACACGGTTTTGCTGGTCTTCCACTGCCTTGGAACCTTGCCTTCCGTCAGGTAACGCGTGAAGAGCCTTGCCAAAGTCTTGATGAGAACTGGCGAAAGATTCTTCAGATGTTCTGGCTTAATCCTGTCGGGACCGGGTGCTGTACGGTTTTTCATCGAAATGATAGCATGACGAATCTCGGAAGGAAGAACAGACGGTGCGACATACTCGTCTTTCTTGAGATGGCATGGTGGAAGGTGGACGTGGCTCGCAAAAAGATCCGAGTAGAAGTCGTGGATGACCTTCTCCATTGATCTTCGGGAAGCAGTTATGGTTTCGTCAGGACGACGAAGTGCGGTCATCTTTGTCTTGAAGTTGACGAAGCTTCGGCGGGCGTTGCGTATACTTCTTCCAGCCTCCGCGGCGTCAACCATCACTGCTACTCTTCTCTCCTTAAGGTCTTCTTTTATCGCTTCTCTGCATCGCTTCGCAAGCTCGGACGTCAGTCGGTAGTTGCCTGTGGCTCGTGCGCGTCCACGTTGGCGTATCAGCTCCAAAGTCCCTGTGGTGAGACGCCTTCTCGTACTTCTTAGACTCTGAGCTTCCTTGGCACAACCGTGGAGATGTTGTACGAACCGTTCGTATTCTTCGTCGATGTTGTCCATCACGGTATCTCGCCATGAGCCGGATATCGAAGAAAACAGATCCCAGTTGGTGGTATTCATGGGACGATGTTTCCTGAATTTGACGGCTCTCTCTCCATTCCGCGGAAAGTAGAATTTGGCGCGCAGGAGACGATGGTCTGATCCCGTGTAGAACTTCGGAACAACAGCGACGTCCGTCAGGCAGTACCTTCTGTTGACGATGATGTGGTCAATCTCGTTATGGTACTCTCCACCGGGCGATTCCCAGGTCCAGCGTAGGGAAGAGGGCTTTTGGAACTGTGAGTTTCCATGGATAGTCCTCGTCGTTATGATAAACTCGGACAGTCTCTCCCCTTGTTCGTTCCACTGCAAACCATGGGTTCCGATGTGAAGTTCCTCAGTCGACCTTCTAGTTCCGATCTTCGCGTTGAAATCACCGACGATGATCTTGTAGAAGGTATGATCTTCTCTGTAGAACTTCTCCAAGTCCATATAAAATTCCTCGAGTTCGTCCTCGTCGTAGCTGGATGTTGGGGCGTACGCAATGAAGACGGTCAAGGCAGGGATTGATCCACATCTTGATATTCGCAAACGTCCGATTCGAGTTGTAAGTTGTTCGAACGAATCGAAGTTCATGGCCAAACTCGTGTTGACAAGGACTCCCACTCCACCTACTCCTCGACTGTCGCATGTTCCTAGAAACAGTTCTTCTCCAGTCTCAAATGTGGCGGTCAGCGGGTGGCGCCTCCTTGTCTCGGTCAGTCCGATGACGTCGTACTTAATCTTCCTTGCTTGCATCATGAGTTCGATAGATGCGTCCGATGCCAGCGTCCTCGCGTTGTAAGTACAGATCGTCATCATAGTCCGTCTCGTTTTCGGCAGCCTAGATCGCCTTTCAAACCTTGTCCCCACTGGCGCTGCCTTACCAGTGGCTCTTCCAAGATTAAAGGAGCTTTCCATATTATCACTGTGTCGAACAAGAATTTACTCGCAGGGATAGCTTGTTGGGCTCAAAACCCCCGCGAGGGACGATCGGAGCTTATTTGTTGGAGGCGACTCCGAACTCGCCTCCCCACACACCTACCCGGGAAATTAGGGCGCAAGCTTTTAGTGGAGGCAGGGAGTCCGTCCCCCGGCTCCGCTTGCTTATCAGAGCAGGCGCGGGGTCGCTTTTGGTCGGCGATTATCCCCCTATCCGCCACCTGGGGACGCCCCACGTAGCCTCGCGACTAACCGGCTGTGATCCCTCTATGAGGGAGATCCCTCTATGAGAGAGATCATGTAATAAATAAATAAATAAATAAATAAATATAAGCCATTCGAAATTTGAAACTTAGGTATTAGTAGAGACTTTCGAATCCTATCAAGTATATTGGCATATAACAATAAGGGAAGAGGGAAGAGGTCGGGCTGTTGATTACGTATATCCATGTTTCATCCTGCTACCACTTCAAGAATTTGTAGTATACTGTATACTTTATGGGTTAGGCACCTCATGGAAAAGCCTAACGCTTCTTGAGGTGTTTTGACGTGTGAGATCCTGAATTCAAAAAGTCTGACTGATTGACTCATGGCGGAAACTTCACAAATAACAGGTTCGCGCCCTAGTAATCTAGTGGTCGGCTTTGTTCGCCGAGCAACTGAAGTTCAAGTTCCGGCTCCGTCGCAGAGTTTTGCGATGATGCGTATGACGGCTTCTTAAAGTCAGTGTCCCGGCAGATTCGCGCCCTGGGGATATTGCTATGATGAGGTTCTTGGTCATCCCACTGATCTCCAGGCGCAGTCCGGCTGGTTGATGTTCCCCCTGGGCCGAGAAAATAGCCCTTGAACCGGTGCGCGCAACCCTAATCGGCGCGCGCTCGGACAACTTTGCTCACCGTTCGGCGAGGGACCCTATAACGGTTCTCCGCCATTGTGCATGCTATTCAAAGCAAAAATTACAGGCAGCAGCTGGTCTTCATACCAGGGCCTCCCAACTTTCCATTAAAATTCTCGTCCGAAATGCCTTTTGGGAATTGGGTAAACACCCCAAGAAGGTCTTTTCACCCATTTCAAAGCTTGAATTCGGGGTCTACGGGTCGAAAAAGCCCAAAACATGCAAAAAGATGGAAATGCTAAATCTGGCGGGACACTGCCTTTAAGTGGCAGTACGAAACTCGCAGTTTCAAAACGAAAAAACGCGCAGCTATAAACTCGGCGTTTCAAGATTACTACCTGCCCAGATCTTCGCAAACTCACCCACTTTTTTGCAACCTAACCCTCCATAAGAAATCTTCTCAGCTCCTGACGCCTTTTCACTTGGCGAACACAATCGAATACATAGTATTCGACTGTGCATGCTTGGTTTTGACAAGGATACCATGGGGGCACTTGTCCAGGGTTCTCACAAAATAGCTCCAAAAAAGAATTCAGGTTTATAAGTGGTTTCAGGAAATAATTAGTTTGCCTAGAGTCCATTCACAGAAGTACCTAGTGAAAGTGTGCCTAGTAGTTTTCTGGACACTTACGAGTTTTCAACATAAAAGTCATAAATTTTGTACATGAATAGCTGGTACAAGGAAATAGTGACCATCGAAGCCGTCTCGTCCTCTGCTTTCAGAAAATATTCACTTTGCTTGGGGTCCGTTAGAAAAAGTGCCGGGTGAAGGGTGGGTAAGACTTTTATAATGGGAGTGCTCAAGTACAGGATTTTTTACCATAGTAAAAAGTCTTCTACTTGAGAACTCCCATTATAAAAGTCTCACCTACCCCTCACCCGGCATTTTTTCAACGGACCAGGTACAGTATACATTTTCTGAAAGCGGACGACGAGTCGGTTTCAATGATACCATCTCGGCATGCAAGATATTCACTACAGAAGCTAGGGATTTTTTATTTTAAAAAGTCGGAAATTCCCAAAAATCTCTAGGCACACCCTTCACACAGGCACTTTTTTGAACGGATCTCAGACATGCCAAATATGTTTTATAAGCGAAAGACGATGCGGTTCCGACGGTAACTATTTCCTTGTACAGAATGTTCATCTACAAAAGATACGGATTTTTTTATTCTAAAAACTCGTAAATATCCAGCACTACCCACACCTTTCACGAGGCACTTTTTTCAACAGACTCCAGGCAAACTATATATTTCTGAAAGCGGAGGACAAGATGGTTTAAAAAACATTTCCTTGCTGACGTTGCTGTTCATCTACAGAAATTACAAATTTTTCTTTTAGAATCGCAAATGCCTAAAAAATGTAGTCTTTCCAAAACAAATGTTATCTCATGCACACCTTCTTTGGTAATTTCGAAAACAGGCAAGGTGATGTAAAAAAGGGAAAAGGAAAAATCTAAGAGTATACAAGATGCTGGTCAGAAACATAATTGTGTGCTAATCCAGCAGCACATCGATTCACATTTCAGAAAAAAAGACAACCAGTGTTGGCAAGTGTTGTGTCCTCCGCGTCGGACACGTCGACTCTTCGTCCTGAGGTAGCACACGAGGAACAAAGAATATTTATTAGAAAATAATAGAACAGTTAAAGATAAGAGAGGCAGATGAGTGAACAGACGAACTAATTGTAGAACTGACTAAGGCTATGAGTGAGCGCCTTTTATAGCGCTCATTTCCCGCGCATTGAGGTCGCAGGCGCCTCAGCGAGGGCAGATCATACGAGAAAACAACTGATCAGACACTAACACAACACCTCCCCCAGTAATGTAGTTACACAAAACTAGCCTACGATAAAAGCATGAACTACAAATACGAACAGCTAGGAAATCGATTATACATAGATATCACTATCAAACAACTACAAAACTAATGAAACAAACATACAATAACATACTATGAACTAGATTGGAACCGTTGTACAGGTCTTCTCGTTCTGCTCGATCTCCGAAGCGTTGTCAGTGGCGTGGAGGGCTCGTGGCTTGATGTCGACGTCGATGTCGTTGAATCCACGGGTGCTGGCACATCGCTCGCGATCGCTTGCTCAGAATTCTCGTCGGCTGCACTGCTATTCCTCCGTAGAGTGTCGTCTTCTGTCAAAACATCTAGGAGTATCTTCAAGGCTTCGGATTTTTGATGAAGTTGTTGTCGCACGGCGAGCTGTTCGCTATCGCTTCGATGCCGTAGCTGATTTGCATGCTTCTTGCACATCTCGTCGCCAACCATAACTTCATAATTGACACGTCCAATACGTCTCATCACGGTTCCTTTCATCCAGTGGAAGTGGGGTGGCTTCCACTGTTTAGCGTAAACCAAGTCACCAACTTCGAATTCCTTTCGAACGACTCCATGCTTCTGGTCGAATTGATCCTTCATGCGCTCCCGTCTCCTTAGTGCGAGTGGGTCTTCTGCATCTTCTGTCATCGGGAGTAACAGACTTAATTTTGTGCGCAAGTTTCTGCCTAGAAACAACTCCGCTGGCGTCTTGTCGTTCAAGTTCGTGTTTGGTGTTGTCCTATACGCTTGTAACACCAGGTTTAGAGTCTCTTCTGTTGGCCTCTCCTCCCTCTCTAATTTCTTGATTCCGCGTTTCAGCGTATCAACGAAACGCTCTGCCTGTCCATTCGACTGAGGGTGGTACGGAGCAGTCCTTATATGTGTGATTCCACCTTCGTCACACATCTTCTTGAATAAGTCCGACGTGAACTGAGTACCGTTCTCGCTCACTATGGTCTGCGGTAGTCCATATCTTGCAAGCAAATTCTTCAAAGCTTTCACCGTCTTCGCAGCCGAAATGTTGCTCATCTCGATCATTTCGGGCCATTTACTGTATGCGTCCACTACTACAAGGTAGAAGACTCCTTGCATCGGTCCAGCAAAGTCGATGTGTATCCTCTGCCACACTCGAGTCGCGGATGGCCATGCTTCTAATGGTACCTTCGTCGGATTTTTGGCTAACTCCTGACATTTCGTGCATCTTCGTACCAAGTCTTCGCAATCTTTGTCTATATTCGGCCAGTAGACGTAACTTCGAGCTAGTTTTCTCATCCTCACAATCCCTGGATGACCACTATGCAGTTCCTTCAGAACATTTCCTCGAAGTTCCTTGGGTATCACAACCCTTTCAGCTGACATCAGACATTGCTCCACAATTGACAATGTCTCTCTTCGATTTCAAAAATGTGCCAGTTCTCCATTCATGTCTGGCCACTGCCCTTTCTTCAAGTAGGTTATTACTCTTTGTAGCACTGGGTCCTTCTTCGTGTAGGATTGCACATCTGATACTGTCACGGGTAGTTTCCTAATACAGTTCTTCAACATGTAGTTTATATCGTTTTCAACGGCAGTTATCACGACGTCTTCTTCGGAATGCTGATTCTTCTTCATTAATCGTGACAAACCATCTGCTTGTCCGAACTTCGCAGTCCTGACATATTCTATGTCGAAGTCATATCCTAGCAAGATTGTAGCCCATCTCATGAGTCGGTTAGCGGAGTAGACTGGAACTCCTTTCTTATCACCGAAGATGGCTAGCAATGGTTGATGGTCCGTCAGCAGTAGAAACTTTCGCCCAAATATGTACTTGTGCAATTTCTTGACAGCGAAGACAATTCCCAACGCTTCCTTTTCGATTTGCGAATAATTCTTCTCTGCTTTCGTAAGAGACCTCGATGCGTGTGCAATTGGCTTTTCGGATCCATCCGCATATCTATGCGATATCACACACCCGATACCATAGTCGCTTGCGTCCGCTGCCACGACGATCTTCTGCCTCGGATCATAGTGAGCAAGATTCAGCTCACTTGACAAAGCTTCCCTGAGCTTTCGAATGCTTCTTGATGTGTTCGTGTCCACTGCCACTTCGCATCTTTCTTCAGCATTGCATCTAATGGTCCACGAAGGTCCTTGATCTTTGGCATGAACGCCGCATAGTACGTTATCATGCCAAGAAAAGCCCTCAGTTGATTAACATTCTTCGGCTCATCCATATTTCTGATTGCTTCGATCTTCGCTAGGCTCGGTCTTCTGCCATTTCGATCTACTATGAAGCCGAGATATCGTATTTCTGGCTTGCCGAAAGAACACTTCTCTAACCGAATCCTGAATCCATATTCGGCTATTCTTGCAAAAACAGCTAGCAAGTTCTCCATATGTTCTTCTTCGGTTCTTCCACAAACCAAGATGTCGTCTAGGTAGGTTGCTACTCCTCGCAGACCATTCACCATCTTGTTCATGATTTGCTGGAAGATCCCTGAAGCTGTCTTGATTCCAAAAGGCAGTCTGTTGTACTGATACAGTCCTCTATGCGTATTTATTTCGACCAATTTCTTCGCTTCTTCTGACAACTCGATTTGCAGATAGGCGTCTGACAGATCTATCTGCGAAAACACCGTGCCTCCATTGAGGGATGCGAATATATCCTCCGGCAATGGCAACGGGTAATCATACGACTCCAGCGCTTTGTTGAGTCCAGTTGAGAAGTCAGCACACACTCTCAACTTTCCATTCGCTTTCCTGACACATACGATGGGCGCTGCCCATTCACTGTGTGTCACTGGACTTATGACGTTGAGCTCCAACAGCCTATCAAGCTCCTTTTCGACAGCTTCGAGCGCGGCATGGGGGACAGGCCTGCAAGCTTTGAACACTGGGCGAACATTTTCGTCAACTCTCATGTGAGCTTTCTCCTTTGTGCAGCGTCCTAAACCTTCTTTGCAGACTTCTGGGTAGGTTTCTTTCAGCTTCTGGGCGATGTCATTGTTCTGCTTCAATTTCACTTCGGCAGCCATCCTGTTCAAGTGATAGGACATTTCTTCGTTCTTCTGAATCCACTCCAGTCCTAGCAATGAGTTGTGAGGGGTGTAGGGCGTTAGGCGACAAACCCAATTTTTTGGACCCCAAAGAACTCCCCGTGCAAAACGTCTCCTCTGCCAAAAACAGGGGGGTGGGGGTCGGGGCCGATACATTACCCGACGCCAATGAAAAAATGGTGCATAGTTTTGAGTTATGGGATTTGCGTTGTTTGCGTTTTGTACGTTTTGTCGCCTAACGCTTGCCCTCCAGTTGTGAGGTGTCACGTATGCGTAGCCTTCGCTCCTAGATCCTTTGATCTCATACCTACACCATAGCTTTCCATGGACTTTCATGGAGCCTCCGCTAGCATTTTTGACGATCACGCTTGTTTTTTCCAACTGTGGAGTGCCCATGCTTCTCCAAACCGCTTCGTTTAGCAAGGTGATATCTGATCCTGTGTCCAGCAGAAAACTAACTGGATGGCTATTTACTTTCGCTTTCACATATACGCGAGTTGAATTCACTTCCATCATCGCGTTCGCAATCTTCGCTACACTGTGCACATGACGTTTCGGTTTCGTCCAACTTCTGTTCTTACTAGTGTCGCTGCTTCTGTGCATTCTTCGTTTCGAATCTTGCTGAACAAGTGCTTTCCTGTCCGCCACTTGTTCGCAATACTTCTCCTTGTGACCTGTCGTTTTGCACTTCTTGCAGAACCATAGCTTCGCTTTGCATTCCCTGGCGAAGTGAGCTTTACCACAGTTCCAGCATTCCAGCTTCTTGGGTTCTTCCTTGCTTGTTGCTTCGACAATCTTCGTGCAACCAGCCACAGTCTCGCTATCCTTCTTGAGACTAAGGAAGTTTTCGCACTCCAGGTACAATTCGTGTAGTGACATCTTTCGTCCAGCCTTGTACTCCTTGTCCAATACGGCTATGAGTCGCTGCCTGATTTCTGCTTCTTTTTGGCTCTTCAGGCCAAAAATCCATAGTAAGCATTTTATGCCATCGCTGTCCAAGTCATGGATCTTCGCTTTTTCGCACAGTTCGTTCACTCGACCGGTATACATGAGGTAATCTTCGGAATCTGCCTTCTCCAGTTTCAGACACTGGTACCGCATAGTGAATTCCGAAATCTTCACATCGAACAACTGCTTTAATGTCTCGACGGTTTCTTCGAAATTAATCGAGGTTACCTCCTTTGGTAACACATGCCTCTGCTATTTTTCGAAACTGTCTTTGTCCAATTTTTCGCAGAGCAGCCTCACCCTGGCACTCTCTGTGAGCTGCTTCGCATCTTCGACGAAGACTTCCTTGTAGCGGGCGTACCATTTGCTGAAGCACATGTCCGCTTCGGGGTCGAAGTAGAATTTTTCAATCCGATTGCTCAGTACGGACATCATATTCGGAATCTCCGTCGAACTGCTCTGCTTCGTGCCTCCGATGTGTTTCAGGAACATTCCCATCATCTCCTTCCTTTCTTCTTTGATCATCTCCTTGAAAATCATCATCATCTCTTGGACGTCCACTTTCGCCATGTCGATCGATCAATTCGTTAAGCTCTTCTCAGCTTCTTCGTCGACTTCTTCCTGGCGCGTGTTTCTTCGTTACGGCTACTTCTTCGCTAGTAGTCGCTATCCTGATCGCCACTGTTGTGTCCTCCGCGTCGGAACGTCGACTCTTCGTCCTGAGGTAGCACACGAGGAACAAAGAATATTTATTAGAAAATAATAGAACAGTTAAAGATAAGAGAGGCAGATGAGTGAACAGACGAAATGAACTGAACTGAATGAGGCAAAAAGTGAGCGCCTTTTATAGCGCTCAATTTCCCGCGCACTCTGAGGCTAAGATCGAATGCGCGAGGACAGATCAATCACAGCGAGGAAAAACAGCTGATCATTTACGATCACTAACACAACAGCAAGGAATTGAGAATTTTAAACCTGACTAGGAAAAATAATGGGAGAACACCATGGCTGACCCCCCCCCCCTACTTGGTCGACATTTTATAATTTCTCTACCAAATGAAACAACAAACATCCTTTACCCGGAGGGGCTGCGAACGCTGTGACGCCCTTCACCATGAAAGGGTTAATCTCACCTTATCGCACCTATGCTCCAAAATGATTTTTTCACGCTATTCAGGCTTATAAGTGCTATATTTGGGATTAGCGCTATGAAAAGGCCTGGATGAGACAAAAAACGGAAGTCGAAAATGCCTGGACGCTGCTTGCAGGGCCTTCCGGGCAGAAATGACGCGAATTCCTTAACACCATTTTGTAGAGTACACAGCTTGTACATTTTCTACCAATTTAATGCCATTTCACTTCTTTAGTGCAAGGAATTCTCTTTTTCATTGAGTTTCCTAAAAAGTAACGCGGAACAGCTCAGACTTTTTCAAAGCTCTCCTATCAATGGTTTGATTCCAATTAAAATCATACAGCGATAAAGCAGTTCTCATTTACCCTTCAAGACTCCATTCCAAAAATGACGCTAAATGCCCCACAACTTCCCAAGTTTCTTTTCCAGCGATTTTCTCACCCAAAAATTTCATAAACCGAATTGGGTTCCAAGTTCGGCTGTTTCTGAATCTTGATGGCAAATATTCATGTGTAGTACTGTTTCAGCGATACCAAGAGTTGCATAAATTCTTTATTGGCTAACGTTTCGGCGATTTCGACTTCGTCAGAGCCTGTAAAGTCGAAGTTCAAGTAACTCCTTCACTCAGATGCCAAAAGGAGTCAGCTCAACATACGATCGAGATAGACTAACAACGCGGACTACGGTAGTTGATACCAACCTCGGAAGACAGCTCGAGGGCCGAAATAATTTATTTCATTTATTTATTAATTTTATAATTATAATGACTTATTTAATGATTTATAATTAATTATAATGATTTATCAATTTTATAATTATAATGATTTATTCAATGATTTATAATTAATTATTAGGTTGTCCCGAAAGTTTTGTCCGTTTATTCAATCTATCATAAAAACGCGTGGAACAAAGATAGGGAAACGTTCTAAGCACTATCCGACGCACCTTTTCCTTCTCTTTCTAACTGTCATGCCTCCATGCCGATTAATTTTTTGTTCACTGAGATAAATGCCGAAATTTCGAACCAATGGTTCTTATTATGTCCAAGTTTGGCAAATTTTCACAATTTTTATTTTTGACTTTTGGAGAAGCTTTGGCAACAATTAGATAGAGCAAACAAAGAATATAATGCAATTTTGCGGCATCTATAGCCAGCCTTGAAAATTTTTTAGAACTATTTTTCTGATGCTATCAAATTCCACTTTTGGTGATGCCAAGAGCCAGAGATCATGAATCGGCGCACAACTAAGGTGTTATTTGATGCAGCTTTTCTTCCTCTTTCCAGCGAGTGTATTTTCTCTCCAATTTGCGGGGTTTTTGGCGATAGAATTTTCATAATTCTTGAATTTGACCCCGCCCCAGTGTGTTCACGTAAAATGCAAAATCTTATATTTCGAAGCGGTAAACGCTCATTTGCTACGTAAAAATAGTGAGTAATCGTAATCGGTTTTTGAAAGCTTCAAAATCCGATGATTTGTTAGTGTTCGAGGCGTTTCTGTATTTTAGAACCTCGCAAAAGTGAAGACTTTTGAAAAAATTATCTTTAAGAAAGTGAAAAGCCAGCTAGATATGCCAAATAATTGCATTGCATTGCCCTTTGCTTACTCTATCTGAGGGCTATCAAAGTTCTTCCAAAAGTTGAAAATGAAGATTGTGAAAAATTGTCAAACTTGGACATAGTAAAAACCATGGGTTCGAAATTTCGGCGTTTATCTCAGTGAACAAAAGAGTAATCGGCATGCGGACTTGACAGTTAGAAAGAGGAGGAAAAGATGCGTCGGGTAGTGCATGAAGCTTTTCCCTTTCTTTGCTCCACGTATTTTTATGATAGGTTGAAAAAATGGACAAAAATTTCGGGACAACCTAATATAATGATTTATTTCATTTATTTATTAATTTTTTAATTCATTTCGGCCCTCGAGCTGTCTTCCGAGGTTGGTATCAACTACCGTAGTCCGCGTTGTTAGTCTATCTCGATCGTATGTTGGGCTGACTCCTTTTGGCATCTGAGTGAAGGAGTTACTTGAACTTCGACTTTACAGGCTCTGACGAAGGCGGAATCGCCGAAACGTTAGCCAATAAAGAATTGATGCAACTCTTGGTCGCTGAAACAGTACTACACATGAATTGGGTTCTCCCGCATCCAGGTGGAGTCTAATTAGTCTAACACTTTGAATCTTCTCTACAGAAATGACGAGAACTCCTCACAGCTTAGGGGAGTGATCATAATCCCTTGCACCCTTGTGTCATTCATTTGATGCAGTCCTTTGACACTTCGACGCTTTCTCAACAAAAGTGACACCGGAACCACCTTACACTCCAACAACTCTTATCGGAAATATGGGGAGGAAATTAGGTAATTTTTTTAAATTCAATTAATTGAATGCAAAATCGGAAAGTAACGCAACATCACATAGTGAGTTCCTTTTGCTCTCATCAACCATAAAGGCAATCGTCTGACACAGTTACAATGTTATTTCAATGGCCAAGAATGATGAGCCTTTTGCTGGCATGATCAACGGTCTAGACATGTAAATTGGTTGGCCCAGTCCTAGCGTTATTTCTAGAAACAAGTGTGATGAGTCAACCTTTGTTGTGATCGACGGTTGTGTGCCGTTGTAAATGCGAAGATCATGCCAGTAGCCGTCAGCAACAAAATTACAGCAACTCCGGAATGAGGGAAGTTGATATCACTCTATAATAAAAATGTTAAGAGTTTCCACTTCCATATTGGCAAGTTGCGACATAGAGCGTGTGATCGCGGTGGGTGTGAAGGTAAAGATCTGTCAACAAGCTAGCGTGTTTTCGAAGGAGTAAGCATCCTTTCTTCGCGAGGAGTATTTTAGAAAGGGCGTTGTTATTAAGGTCAAAAAGGCTATAGTTTCGAGGGTGTCGACACCGTCGTGGGGTTGTTAATAGTCCTTTTCCCTCTTTCACAAGTCCGTACATGGTGGTATGTGATTTTGAAGTTGTTTCGATCTTCTTACCTTTTTAACTACGCCAGTGTGGTCTTCTTTGTGAATGCCGTAGTTCTTACGTTTTCATTAAATGTATTAATCTGTTCGCATCACTTTCCTGCAAAGTATCTAAGTATCTATGGCTGCCCGTGATGTTCAACGAAAGTCGGTGATAAAGGATATTCGTCGACGACTGCCCCAACTAGTGCAATTACACCACCGTAGGCCTGCATTTTTTGTAGCCTTTTCAGCTTGACAGTAGGACAGGGCAGGACATGGAAAGGACAAGGATGCTGCAAGCTACCAAGTCCAAGCGCGCAGCAGCGTACTCTCAAGCTGGAAAGGCCCCAAAAAGGCATGCCCAAGGTGATGTAATTGCACGATTCGGGCAGTCGTCGACGAAAATCCTTTAACTGCGACATTCTCTCATCCTTTCGTGAAATCTTTGTTTAAGCAGCGGTAAGGCAGTCTTATAGTTCTGCAAGCGGCACGTAAGACACTTTTTTTCAAAGCCCGGTTCGTTGGCTAGGAGAGACCCTTTATTCCGTAAGAGGCATACGGCAATACTTTTCTGACATATCGCTTTATGGGAGCTGGCAGGCGGTTTCATCAAAATGTTGTTTGCATTGCAGATTAAGACATAGGTGCGATAGGGGGAGCAGGTTTTCCTCCAGGCGAAGGGAGTTTTGGCAATTTCCGACCTAAAAAAGTGAAGGGGGTAACTGAGCCTTAAGATGAATGCTGACGCAAGCTTACATGCCTAACGGGAGCGGAAAATAACCGATATAGAGGTGTAATATGAAGATTTTCTCAATGCTCAGCCTTTGGAAGATCATCCAACAAAGACTTTTTTGACTCAGGAAAGCTTTATGTTTCATCAGTCAAATACTACTCGAAAGTTTGCATACAAAATCGAAGTAGACCGTTTTTTTTTTCAGCTCTCCTGTGAATGCAGATGTAAAAAAATCATATTTAGCTTCAGCATCAGCTGATTTTATGCAATTAATTTGCGCTCCATTTCTCACAAAAAGAGGAAAGCCAGACAAAAAAAGACGGCCTACGTTTACTGGCAAAGTCTCGCTCTGTAATAGAGTCAGACAACTGGGCATCTTCATTCACTTTCTGCATAGAAATTTCCTCACAAAAACACACATGTTTTAGCTGAAATGCCATGTACTCTGAGTATAGGGAAGCTAGAGAAAAAGAGACGGTCTATGTCGAATCCCTGTAATGGTTTATAGATTGTGAGTGAAATGGCTCGCGAGTGAAATGGGGGAGCGAAATTGTGAGTGGCTCTTCAAAAACGAGGTGGGGATATTTACTATTAGCTTGCTCCACCCCGCTCTCGGTGTATGGATCGCCCGAACAAAACGTTTTTGGATTGGGAAAGCTTTGTGGATTAAAAATCTCCATACCATTCGATGGCTAAGAACAAGGGGAATCGGAGTAGACCGTCTCTTTTTTACTAGCATTTCTGTGAAACGAGATACGAGCAGTTTTATCTAGCTACGGTATCATCCAATTCTGGGTAACCTCATGCTTCATTTTAAAACCCAGAAGGTCTGTTTCGAATTTTTGTTTGTGATTCCAAAACTTGAAAAAGGTATAATCTAACTGCTCATTTATTTGTTATTATTCTCTCTAGTAAAAGGAGATATGGTTTGATACTTGTCAGCAGACATGTATACATTACTAGCCAGTCCAGATTTTCTACTCTTGCTTAACTCTTTCTCGCGACAATTTGTATTCAATTGATACAATGTTAATTATTGAAAGAATTAGACCTTTGAATTTTTGATTATGTTTCGTTATCAACTCCACTTTGAGTGCGCAGGAGGTCTCAAGCACTTTTTTCAATCAAAGGTTGTTGCTTTGAAGCTCTCTTGCAATCTTGATGTTCGAGGAGAAGAGCAGCTGGAGTTTTCTTTTCGAACAAAAAGTGCCGTTGTAACAGCTGTTTAATTCTGCCGTATGCTTTGAATCTAGTCCCAACCTCAGGTGAAAGGGGTCAGCCAGATGCCGGCCATAGTGAAGGGGGTCAGAGAAATTTCCCCACTTATCGCATCTATGGTCTGCAAGCTCCGCGTAGGACAGTTCTGTCTTGTAATTGTCGATGCTTACGGCTTGTAAGACGGTCGACGGTCCTTACAAACTACCGCCTGCAAATCCTTTTTTGAACCTCGGTCTGCGGGGCTTGTATAGCAGCTAATCCTTAGAATATCGGCCTGTATGCTGTTCACGGGGCACTTCCTTACCGTAATTATGCCTGTATGGGCGCGTAGGGTACCTCCCCATAGCATATCGTTTTTTGAGCGGCTCATATCTTTCTCTCAGTAGTTTCAAGATATTGGTTTGAGAGTTGGTAGGATATTTTGAAATATAACTGGGTAAGCTACCCGTAGGAGTTCCTTTTAATTGTCATCGCTCTGTAGGCAGCGCACACACCATCTCAAAATATAGGTTCAGGCGCACTCGTAGGGCAGTTTTATTCCAAAAGTTTCGTTTGTAGGGGCTTGCAGAGACTCAAAATACCGGTCTGTTAAGAGGCCTACAGGTTTTGTATGGATAACGGTCCGTAATGGGCTCACACTGGGCTTTTTTTTTTCAAAATGTTCTGCAGGGGGAATCGTGAGGTATTCCTATGTCTATCGCTCTGTAGCGGTTTCGTAGCGCACGCTACTTAGAACATGAGACAATGACTATTCTCGTGGCCAGAATTCTTCGATGGGGTGCTAATAAATGTTTTTCGTAGGATTTGAGACAAAAAGAGGACTGTTTCTTTTTTGAAGCATACAATTTTCATTAGATTTGTTGAGGAGGCTTGAAGCACATATTTTTTCGCGCTGTGAGGCGGCGAGGAGCAAGGGGTGGGGTGGAGAAGGGGAGGGAAGAGAGAGAGAGAACATTTTATCTTTGAGGGATCTCTGTAGAGGGTCGATTCGGGTAAGAGGTAGTATTTGAGAGAATACCATTTTTTCCCAGTATCTCGTGAGGCTGTGAAATAACTCTCAAAAATGAATAGTTCAAAAGTCCCTCGCAAGGTTTTCTTTCTAATTGGTTTTTCGCAAATAGTTTTCAAGATAAGTAATATAGAGATATTTGTAGTCACAACCAGAAGTGTAATAATGCATTTGCCCCGACCCACTTGCAAGCGACCCATAGGGTTGCTAATATTAGCTTGTCCGAAGAATAATGTCGCATCAAGTTTATAATGCAATGTCGTGGCAAGATGACCATGAGAAAGTGAATGGGGTAACGACCGATAGACCAAAGTAAGCTTATAGAATGAAGCTTAAACATTTGCGCCAAGTTTGATTTGCGCAAAGTCAGTGGCCAAATTTCCAAGGCCCTGAAGGCCTGAAAATTGAAAAAATCCATATTTCCTTTCAGAAAAACCCTAGACACCCTTAATTTGCTCACGCTTACGCACTCTACAATACTTCTCATAATTCGTCAAAGAAGTCGCCGAACTGCGGCGCACTTCGGCGGAGTGCGCTACAGTGCGCCATACTCCACTAGAGTCTGCCGGAGAGCAGCGGAGTGCGCCGCACATCGCTAGAGTCCGTCGGAATCCGCGTCGCATCGCCACATCTCGCTTCAGAATGGACGAAATCTGAATCCGAGGACAACGTTCGATTCAGCTCGGCAAGACGCATCATCTAGTATATAGGTGTGCCACAGTCTAGCGGGATGTGATGGATATACGCTAGACAGCAAGTTTTCGCTCAATTTTGCAGATTTTTGTTTGGTTGGATTGTTCAGTGTGCTGATAACAGTATTGTAATTGATTTATTGATTGTATACTTTTTTTGTGTCATCAGCGATTAATTGATTTAATCGCTGTTGACACACAGAAAGTATACTGTAGGAGCGTGTTGGAGAGCCAGTCTAATCGAATTTGCTCTAAAATCTGCTCAAGATCATAATACCGTTCACAAAATGTGCAAAATTTCAGTATACCTCACGGGATTCCGGGATTCCTCCAAAGATCCGATATTCCTGGAAGTTCGCGACATTCTAGGGTCCGCGGCATCACGGGAATCACGCAGAATACGCAATGCCATAACTTCCTTCGCAATAAATATATTTCAAATCCGGAAGCAGCATTTTGTTCAGATCATCAAGGCAAATCTTTTAAAGTACAGCATGCCCTCGAACTCAACATGCCCTCGAAAAATAGACGCGAATGTAGCATAACTCATACGACGGCCGCATAAGTCACGCGACGGTCGCATGAGTTATACGACGATCGCATAAGTTACGCGACGGTCGCATGAGTTATACGACGGTATGTATGGACATCACCTTTACGAAAATCGTGGTCTTTGAGGATTACAGGGTCTTTTTGAAGAGATAGGATGATGTGACTGTAACTGCACCACGAAAGTGCGTAACTTTGCCCGCATTTCTGGCGTATCTGTCAGAAAACTTGCCTGCTTGCTTTTTCAAGTCAAAGTTATTAAGAATTGTATTATCGAATGGTGCATGACTCAGGCCCCAGTCTATAAAATTCGCCGAGTTACGACCCTACGAAAACACGTCCTCATGAATTTTGCCCAAAATGTAAAGACTGCAAATTTCGTCGAAATTCCACCGTGAGCGCTTGTACAACACGCTAATCGAGCACTCAAGGTGGGATTTCGACGAAATATGCGATTTTTACATTTTGGGCAAAGTTCATGAGGACGTGTTTTCGTAGGGTCGTAACTCGGCGAATTTTATAGACTGGAGCCTGAGTCATGCACCATTCGATAACACAGTTCCTAGTAACTTTGATATGAAAAAGCAAGCAGGCAAGTTTTCTGACAGATACGCGAGAAGTGCGGGCAAAGCTACACACTTTCGTGGTGCAGTTACAGTCACATCCCCGTATCTCTTCAAAAAGACCCTGTAATCCTCAAAGACCACGATTTTCGTAAAGAACGTGTTCGAAAACCTCTATAAGCGAAGTTTCCTAACAATTCAAGAGCATCAACATTTTGACCAAAATCCATCGGCGAGCTTTCAAGAGCGTAAAACGAGAAAAAAATAACTCGAAGATAGCGGAAAACTTGTTCATAGAGGTTACCCGGCCTGCTGATTTCGAAACTCACATCTGTCAGTAAGAGAGCTTCATATTTTAGGGTTATGGTGAATAGAATTTGGGACGACAAGATTTTTCCAAAATTCGCCAGCTTTTCTATTTCCTTTGAAAAGAAATCTGCGTCTACTATTTAGCGCGTCATAATCTACAGAAAAAGTAATATCGAGCGGTCCCTGCTGGAGTCACACCTTTGCGAAAAGACGTCCACAGAAAGATTTGAGAATACTGAAATTGGAATATCAAGGGTAGCGTTGATGAGCTGAGCACAGCGCTGTTTTCGGATTCAGAACTACTTATTCCGAAGGAAGTTATGGCGACAAGAATTCAAAAACGCGTGATTTTTCCAAAATTCACCAACGCTTCTATCTCCTTTAAAAAGAAGCCTGAGCCTAATTTTCAGCGCACAATAATTTACAAGAACAGCATTATTGAACACTACTTAGTGGAATCCTCAATGTTGGATAAGCGCTGCTTTACATATTCCCGAAAGGACCTCCGCAGAAGAATCTGAAAAAAATGGAAACGGAATATCGAAGACATCGTACCCCCACTTCCAATACACCAGAAAAGATGCTCTGCGCCGAGCTGAATGGAAAGGTGACTTTGGATTCAGAATCCGTTTACTCTGAAGCGAGATATGGCCATGCGACGGTGATGTCCATACATTAGGCGACCGTCGTATAACTCATGCGACCGTCGCGTGACTTTTGCGGCTGTCGTATGAGTTATGCTACATTCGCGTCTATTTTTCGAGGGCATGTTGAGTTCGAGGGCATGCTGTACTCTAAAAGATTTGCCTTGACGATCTGAACAAAATGCTGCTTTCGGATTCAAAAATTTATTTATTGCGAAGGAAGTTATGGCATTGCGTATTCTGCGTGATTCCCGTGATGCCGCGGACCCTAGAATGTCGCGAACTTCCAGGAATATCGGATCTTTGGAGGAATCCCGGAATTCCGTGAGGTTCACGGAAATTTTGCACATTCTGTGAGCGGTATTGTGATCTTGAGCAGTTTTTAGAGCTAATTCGATCAGACTGGCTCTCTACCGTGCTCCTACAGTATACTTTCTATGTGTCATCAGCGACAAATCAATTACAATACTGTTATCAGCACACTGAACAATCCAACCAAACAAAAATCTGCAAAATTGAGCGAAAACTTGCTGTCTAGCGTATATCCATCACATCCCGCTAGACTGTGGCACACCTATATACTAGATGATGCGTCTTGCCGAGCTGAATCGAACGTTGTCCTCGGATTCAGATTCATTCTGAAGCGAGATATGGCGATGCGACGCGGATTCCGACGGACTCTAGTGATGTGCGGCGCACTCCGCTGCTCTGCAGCGCACCCCGGCGGAGTGCGCATGAGCGGTATTGTACATCAGACTTGTATGCACAGTTTCGTGATTCTCCCACGTCTAAAAATCGAGAAAACGAAATCTAGCACATTTTTGCTAAAGCAAAATTGAGCATCTCGCAGATTGATAATTCTGTAGTGTGCATTTCTAGAAATATAAAATGAAGTTTTAGCGTTCTATTTAGTTTTCGAGAAAATCAAAATTCTTCCAGAAAAAAACCGAAAATCGCGACAGATTCGCACTTTTACGTGTATTCATAGGAAAATTCACAATTGTACACGTATATGTCTGATTCAAAGAGTGCATGCCTGTGCAATTTGGAGATTCCCAAGTCATTTATGAATGGTGGATTCTAACTTCAAGTGGTAAGAAGTCAGAATCTATTTTGTAAAGTTTGCTTTGCTCTGTTACAAGATACCTCATTCGCTGTTCCCCTTGATCATCCTGTCGCGGTAGGATGCATGCGACATCATTTTCTGGACAACCTGATACTATGCAAAGCTAATTGGAGTGTTCGGAAGTGCAGCGTGAAAATTTTTTGACATTATTCTACTAGCGGAGCAAAAAATTGTTTGCGCTATCTCTCTCCGAAAATCACCGAGCCACTTTCTAGCGAGACCAGATTCTGTGCAGTGTGCTTCCTGGGAGCAGTATCCTTTAGGGACGCATGCATTAACATCCCCGCCAGGGAGGCGATCACAGCTTTAAAGAAAGCTTTGTCTCCTAAAGCTCGAGTTATTCAGATTTCACACTGTCTATTTGTCCGTAAGTGTTCTTACTATCCTTTGCTATGAACATATGGAACAGGAGCGAGAAGCTGTACAAGCTGCATTTTCCAGCTTTTTGTATGATCCCCTGATGATCCCCAGGGGCCGCCTATTCTTTGAAGTAATTTTTCTTTCTACAAAGTTATTAAAAACATTCCAAAGTTGTATTGCTTATCTAACCTAACAGTGCTAAGAATGTTGCCGATAAGAACAAATGATGTATTGGAGTCATGAGACGATGAACCACAAGTCGAATGTTGGGGTTTATCGAAAATTTCGATAGTTCAGAGACTCATTTGTTCTCACCAGCAATATGCTTAGCACTATTGGGTCAGCCGGTCATTACAATCTCGGAATGTTTTTATTAACTTTGAAAAAAGAAAAATGACTGTAGAGAAAAGACGTTGGGCCGGCAGGGATTATCAGGGGTCATAAATAAGGATGGAAAATGTAGCTTGTACAGCTTCTCGCTTCTGTTATATATGTTGATAGTGAAGGATCGTGTGAATACTTACGGATAAGTAGACAGCGTAAAATCCAGATATCTGGAGCTTCAGGATATGAAGGTTTCTTTCAAGCTGCGATCCCCTGCTCGGCGGGGATGTTAATGCATACGGCCCTTGGAGTCATTTAATGAGTTCATGAAATCCGCCTGCGAAGGAAAATTTCTGCCGAAGTGTCCATCCCTAAAAGCAATTCAGGCAGATTCCCAGTAGGGTTATAATTTGCAAGCTGCAAGGTTCTGAAAACAAGAGTAGATTTTCCCAAGTTTTTCGATTTTATGAAAAATTGCGAGCGATGTTTTTGCAAGTGCCCATCCCCATCCTCAGAAGCTACTCGTTGTCAGGTGAATTTTGTGAATGTGAAGGCAGTTCATCATAATTGAATGGTAAAGGCAGTTCATCTTAAAGGCAGTGGTTAGGGAAAATTGCGACTGCGGGCTTTTCACGACTACATGGCCTTCTGAAAGCTGAGTCCGGTACTGCGCTTGAAAGATCAAAGTGCTTTTCAATCGTTATATAAGATTTTCTTTACGCCGGAACCAGGTTGATTGGTGGAACTTTATTGACTCAACGTTTCGAACAATTCGTCTTCGTCGGGAGTCTGAAAAGGATCGCAGCATTCGCATTCGCGAAACGTCTCGTCAACGCTGCACGTCTAGACCTCCCCGAGTGCAATGTACTGGAAAGCTAAACCAGAGTGTTCACCTTCAGTCCACCATAAGACCAGTAGCCCGCACAACTGTGACGGACGCAACTGAGTTTATACTCAGTGTGTCGTACTATATATTGTGTGCGGATGTGAGCTTGCATAATGATAGCAGAGGCAAGAGATCATTCGTAATGGCAAGACATTTTTATTATTCATAGCAGGACTCTTGAAAGACATCCATGCTGCTTCTAGTGTTTTTCGTGTGCAAATCTCATTCTCAAAAGCCAGTGTTATACATTTCACGTCGCAACACTATTTGGTCAAAGTGCTTTTTTCGCGTTTCCGGGCCTTGGAGATTGCTGGAGGGGCGGGCGAGGGATTCACCCCAAAAGGAGCAATTGGCTGTTGGAAATTATGACTCTACCTATTCTGGCGGCAATTGGTTGTTCAGCCTAGGCAGCCATCGCGACACAGTCTATCGTCAAAGTAGGTGGAGTTACAGTCTCCTGCAGCCTGTTACTCATTTTGGGGTAAATCCCTCGCCCCGCCTCTCCAGCATTCTCCGAGGCCCGGAAACGCCAAAAAGCACTTTTTTGACTTTTCAAGCGCAATACCAGACTCAGCTGGTCCAGAAAGCCATGTAGTCGTGGAAAGGCGCAGTTGCAGTTTTTCCGAGCCACTGTCTTTAATTAAAGAAAAAGTTCAAAAATGAAATTTTTGGTGAAGGCTAAAGAATGTTTGTGTTTATAATCAGAATCACAACAAAATTCTTTAGATCTTAACTCAGTACATTCGAAACATACAGGTTGACCCAAAAAATGTACCTACTGTTTGATTTTAAATAACTCTCTTGTAGTGATGTCTTTTGAGAAGCTTTAGGTACCATCTTGTAGAGCGAGGTTGAACTTAGATTTGCAGTATGGAGCGAATAATCAATTGCCCTCATTATTGTAGAATTACGGTAAGAACTTCCAGCATATGGAACCATTGTGAGATACACCACCTAACAAAACTTTTTTCAAAAAATCTGAAAAATTGTGTACTAGGGTTTTCGCGCATGCTGATTCCACCTAACAACATTTTACGAGTGTTTTCAGCTTTTTTGACGGTGTAAATCACGTTTTCGAAACATTGAGAACCAGCTAACATCATCGCGAAGAAAATTTAGATGAAGTTGAATTTCAAGCAGGTGGCAGTAATGATCAGCAGAAAAAAAAATTTTTTTTGTATCAAACCAAACCTGATACTTTTTAGAAGGGGCTAGTGGCTGCATGATTCGTCAAAGTCAACTATATTCAGTCTGTCGCTTTGTATCACGTACATGCTGTAGAATAAAGAGGGTTTGCTTCTTTTGTTTACAGATTGTTTTGAGTTAGCTGTAAGATGAAAAATCTACACGTAATCGCGGCAAGGTAAGCTCGAAATTAAGTGAATGAGATAGCAACCGATAGAGCAAAGCAAGCTCTGCAAAATGGAGCCTAAATATTTGCGCCAAGTTTCCCAAACTTGCTCACACACACACTCTCTACATCAGACACTTGTGTGCACAGTTTCGTGGTTTTTCCACAGCTAGAAATTAAGAAAAAAATTCGGATTTTTTTCAAAGCAATCCTGAGCTTCTCCCAAATAGGTGGTTCTTTAATGAAGTTTTTGGAAGTACATGAAATTCACTTTTTTTGGTCTATTTTTCGAAAAAAATCAATTTTTGCAAAAAAAAAACCGAAAATGCCGCATATTGGCACTTTTAATATATTTTTGTTTCTTGTGTTCTAGGCAAGGGATAATTTCACAAACTGTACACAAATGTCTGATGTGAAAAGTACATGCCTGCGCGAACTGGAGATCCTTAAGACAATTATGGACGGAGATACTTCTGGGGTATCCGAGATTTTTTGTATTTGAACTTTAGGTGGAACAAAATTTCCGCAATAGTTTGTGATCCATGTTGTAGAGCTTGCTGTGCTCCATTAGATGATATCCCACTTTCTGTTTTTCGTGATTACTCTGTCGCGGTAGGGTGCAATGCGCAGGGCTCGGCACGAGCTGGCACCATGGAACTGAGAAAACGAAGTCCCCCTTGATTTTCACTGAGTTTTACGAAGTCCCCCTTGACCCTGAACCCTAAACGTAAAAAAACCCCCGAAAAACAAAACGTCGATTTAAAAAAACATCGCATATTGTAGACAGACATATTTGCTTTTTGTCCCAAAAACGATATCCAGCTTGCCCGTGCCAGCTGTCAGGCCGTGGCAGTGCGACATTAATTTCCGAACAGTCTAATATTTCGATAAGTTTTTCGATTTAGTAATGGTCGGAATACTTCTTTTCACATCATGTTGGAAAGAAAGTATGCCGTTTTTTATTTCTTTATGTCACCTCAACGAGACGAATTTCAAATTTTTAAGAAGGGTGCCAATCAACAAGGCAAAATAAGGTCTGCAAATCAACTTCATTTCTTTTGCACCAAGTTGAATCCACATAAAGTTTGAGTCCAATCTCTAAAAAATTTCAAATATTAGGTTGGTGCAAAAGTTCTGTCGTTTCATTTTTGAAAAATCATAACTTTGCGTTGTCACAACAGATTTATTTCCTTTTATTTTTATTAGAAAGTCAAAGCTTTCGCGTTTGAATGCTGTTTTGCTGAGCATGCGCTTCACACTGGGTGCGGCGATAAAAATGGAAAACTAAGACCATGTAAGCTTTGACCATTTCAAGTTAGGTCACCAAAAATCGGGAACGCTGCAGAAAAATCTAAAATCGTCGGTACATATGTTTTTTGGCATACCCTTTGCAACTATGAAGAGTTTGTGCTGTTTGGACATCTCTGTGAGAAGTTATGAATATCGAGTTTACTATGGAAACGCCAAAATTAATTAATTTGTCAATTTTCGCGAAAATCATAACTTCTCACAGAGACGTCCAAACAGCATAAACTTTTCACAGATGCAAAGGGTATGCCAAAAAACATTTGTACTGACGATTTCAGATTTTTCTGCAGCGTTCCCGATTTTTGGTGACCTAACTTAAAATGGTCAAAGCTCAAATGGTCTTAGTTTTCCATTTTTATCGCCGCACCCAGTGTGAAGCGCAAGCTCAGCAAAATAGCATTCGAAAGCGAAAGCTTTGCTCTTTCTAATAAAAATAAAAGGAAGTAAATCCGTTGTGACAGCGCAAAGTTATGATTTTTCAAAAATGAAACAACAGAACTTTTGCACCAACCTAATATTTCAAAAATCGGGAAAAATCGAGTTTTTGATCATAAAAAAATCTTGCCGTCAAACTAGCTCACACGTGTACACACTTAACGTAAACATTCATATGTATCGTTGCTGAACTTTCTTCTAGACTAGATACAACATGGCAAATTTTTTAACCTTCTCGAGCATGCTCAGTTGCTTCTACATAAAGATGCTGTATTAACAAGGAAAGCTGTTTAACTTAGCTGGTCTTGATTAGAAAAAGCTGCTAATACAGTACAGGCGCTATCTGATCAGGGCTGCACAGATGGCCTAGAGGCAGGCTGGATATCGTTTTGGAGGTAAAGAGCAAAAGATTATCATTTTTGCGGGGTTGTGGAGGTTATAGAGAAGTAAGCGCGCCACCGGCACGCAGGCGGAATGTTCTAACACGGCGGTATCCTTTAAAAAAACAAAGCCTTATATACAATGAAAACCCAATGATGTGACGGCAAAATCGCTGTTTAGGTGCGCAACAGGGAGTAACCATGGACAAAAAATCATGAAAAACTTGTGTGAAATGGATCCCCAAAGAACTTTTTTCGGAGCTAGCTGGCTTTATGGCACCTGAACGGCCACCTGAGGTGGCCTCGAAAGGAATTGTCATAAATTTTTCCTTCCTCATATGATTTTAGTTCGAAACTTTTAAAGTAATTTTATCTAGAAATCGTTCTTACTGTCCTATTTTTTTCTGTCTCTTTTTTTTCTGTAAACACCCCATAGGGCATGTCGTATAAGTCCCTGCAGTCATGGGAAACTTTCTGTGTTAGGAATTGCTAGGGCCACCTTCTGCCAAGCCCTTTATCTGACGGATCAAGAATTACAGAAAAGAAGAAGTTAAGGCGCTTTCGCATGCGTAAGGGTACATACGTTACTGGAAATAAGATATACTATTCCAGTTTACCTCGCGATTACATTTGAGCAGTTAATAGTTTATTAGTCGTATCAGCCTGACGTCGACCCTATCGTCTTCCTCAAAAACCTCTACCGTCTACCGTCGTCGCATAGATAATAATGCATACATTGAGTCAATATTGCCGGGGTTTACTAAAGAGGAAACGAGGCAATCTACACAAATTCAGAAATTTTGGATGCGATGTGCTTTACACTGTAACAAAATTATGTATGGATGATCTTAGTAAAAGAACTGTACCACATCAACATTCTATTAGGTTGGTGCAAGAGTGATGCGCGTTTTGCGAGTTCTCAATTTGACCTATATCTTTATAGCAAATCTACAATTTCCATTGCGATAAAACCTATCAGAGGAAGCAAAGCTTTCGCATTACAGCGCACATTCCCATATACCCGTATCGTCAAAGGGCAGAAATTTATGGATTGATGAGCAAAAAAGTTGTTGCCGGAATAACTCGTATTTAATAGGTCATAACTCCCTTCAAAATTTGTTAGTGTATATGATAAGTAGCCTACCCTGTAGCCGCAAGTAAATAGTATAAAAAAGATGAAAAGGACTTGGAAGATAAAGATTTGCGAGAAGAAAAGAATTGAAAAGCAAAATTCTCACCTTTTCTCAACATTTTTCCAAGTGCCCAAAAGTCTCAAATAATGGAATTTTTTGATTTTTTTGCCTACCGAACGCCTAAACTTTTTTGCAAAAAGCAGTCGAAAGGAGGTCCTTCCTCACGCTTATGGAAATGAGCAAAGTTTGGCAATTTACTTTCTCCAGTACAAATCCATGGACCACAGCATGAATGAAACGATTGCCCATTTTGGGGTGTCGATATCTCGGCTTAGATGATCTCAGAAAAAACGTTTAAGTGTGCATAATGTAGGCACAATGTAGACACTTTCCATTATATACAGAAGCTGAATTTTCACAGGAATGTCTTCATTTGCGCTTGGGTACTGACCAGAAAAGTAAATGCAATGGAATTCTGGTTTCAAGTGCGGTTTGGAAGCTCTATAATTCTTCAACGAATGAGGCTATAAGCCCGTTCTAATCATTATTGGATAAAGCATGAAAAGAGCTTCCTAGCACGCCATTTTTTTCAAAGAATAAAGTTTGATTGGAATAAGTTGTCTCAAAACAAGAGCTAGGAAAACGCGCATTACTTTTGCATTAACCTGAGATTATACAGAGTATCCTTGTTGATAACATGCCCCATATTTCCCATTTCGACTTTCCCAAACGTTCTTTCACCAATGGACAAGGTGTTGTGAAAAAAAATATTTTTTCAAAGAAAAAATATAAAGATCAGTCAGAAAGTTCTTGCGGTTTTTTTGTAACGACCGACAAATCTCTCAGAGCAGAAAAAGTTAATAATTTCCCCACCCCTCAATGCAGAATTTCTTGCTCACTCGTCCGAAATCGAGAAATGTGCAAGGGTTCCATTATCTGAGCGGTGGAGCAAGCAGCAGCGAGGTACTTTAAGCCGTACTTTATACTCTTCCTTGGCTAGATTCGCATGACGGAAACTATAAAGAGAAAGAATTTTAAAATTGCTGCTGTAAGCAGTCAAGGTTTTGCTATAGTTCTAGATAGTTTTGCTTTTACAAAACAGTTGAATAGCTTTTAGGTGATCACAAATGCTCTTTTACCTCACCGGAGATGATTTCCAAGATAACATGTCAAAATAGACCAAAACGTGTCAATCCTTTCCTGGCATGTCGCGGAGAGGCAGTTCTCGTAGAAGCTAAGAAAAATTGTTTCTAGACTGTAATTAATGAGAGCCTAGACTGGGTCCCGATAACGGAAAAGTACCAAATTTTGAATAATAATGGAAAATATTCGAATAATCGAAAGGAAAACATTTAGAAAGACGAGAAAGAAATGCATCGAAAGACACTGATTGCTTATTTGTGTACATATAATTCTTAAGTTTTGGAGAGATATAGTAATATTTATTTACTCCAAGAAATAATCTGTAGAAATTCTGGAAAGTGGGCTGGAGAGGAAACTGCGAAAGTGCTGCTTTATCTTTATCAACTGGTTATCACGCTTTTTCAAAGTACGTGATAGAGGAAATTAGCTCAATGTGGACAAGAAAACTACAATGGGTTAAAATATTATGGATTATCTAAGCACGTGTCAAAAGAATCATTCCGCTTGCATAACAGTGGGAAAGAGCAATAAATTTTGGTAATTATGCTATGATTACGCTAAAGGATACTTTATAGAAGTGGCATTTCCACATAAAATGTATACCGTTTCATAGGGCATAAAACGCTGATTCCAAACCTGCTTTTGGTATCTGCAAAGCGCTTCTGGGAGTAAAGTTCTGGGACTTTCCGAAGAAAAAATTTCAACGCGGAAATACATTGAAATCATTCAGAACTGTAGTTTGCGAGCTGAAATGGGCCATGATCACTACTGAGGCGCTTTATATAGTTGATATCTTTAGTTTGATAAAATTATGCTATTCAGTACTCCTTTCGAGCGCCGGGGGACCTCAACAGCTGCCTTTAGCTCAGCCAAACCCTTCAATTTTTGCCTCAATTAGTCTCATAACTCCCCTCTCAGAATCGCTTTGCAGATACCGAAAGCAGATTTGGAATCAGCGTTTCATGCCTGATAATGATATACATTAATATATATATATAATGTTATACATTTCACATGAAATCCCACCTCAATCAAGTATTCTTCCCTTGTCAGGCACGCAGTTTTTCGCTCCTCATCTTCAAGTTCAAGTATTTCGTTCTGATGCTGCAAATTGTACGCGTTTAGTAGAACGTTCCTCAGCGACGCCATGTCCGCACTGAAACTGATGTCTTGCGTCGCCTGCACTCAACGAAGCCCGCTGTCTGCTTCAACAATGCGGTGATTTCTTTGGTGTGCAGCAAACGATTTGTTGATGCGAGGGCGTCCGCGCATGCGAATTGATGGTTGCTGATTTGATTTCATCTCAAAATACCTGTTCTGAACCACAATCAAAGTCATACCTGCCGGGAGTCAGTTTTTCAGCTTTATACCTTTGAAATCACCAATTCGCATTCAAATTCCAAGCAATCAGGGCAAAAGCTGACGCTATAATGTTTTCTGAAATTTTTCGCGCTGACAGTGAATTTCTTTTTTTTTTCAAATAACACAACACAAAATAAGATGTGATTTGACTTCGAAACTTATAAATTCAAATTTGCAGCAAAACTTTGGAAGCTGCTTCGATGGAAGAAACAGTGCTTGATGGCTTGATGAGTGTTTCAGGAACTGCTTAATCTACATAGAAATTTTTCAAAAGAAGAGTTCCAAATGGAAATGTAAGTAATTATTTAAGAAGTCTTCTATTAAGCGTTATTGCAAGCTGCAAAGAATTAGTGCTTCTCATGCCTACATCATTATATAAATACTGGAATGTGGTAAAATTCTAATGAAATCTATACAAGAGTATAATGATTATCTATAGCAAATACAGAAGCTAAAATGCTACTTTAGAAAATTTGTAGTTGATACTTCAGCAAAATATGGTCGGGAGTTTGTGCTTTGTACTCTACTAGCTGGCTTCGATCTGTCCCGGACCGTGACTCCGAATTGCTCTGGCAAATGTATGATCAAAATGACTCATTTCTCATTATTCCTCCCCTTCCTTCATTTTGTTCTGTTTACCATCCTACTGAATCTTTTCTTCTTTGTTCCTGAATTTCTCCGAATTTGAACTGCCACGCTCCTGTAGTATCCGTGGTGACATTCTCTTCCTTCTTGGCCGCCTCCTTTGACACCCATCTTCATCGCCGCGAAATACAAATGTTTTCACTGCCCCCTTCGACTTTACTTCGGAAATGACTCGATAGTATAGTCATTGATAAGCATTGATTTACTTATTGTTAAATATAAATAAGCATAACAATAAATCGATAGAGAGACCAGCAAATCGTCGCGGATTGTAGCCGATCTTTTGCGCCATGTTTCATTTATAGTGGAACGAAATTTAGCCTTTTCGGTTCACATACAAAAAAGTCTATAAGCCACAAACATATCAACAAACATCTGTTCAAGTTTTATATGCATACCAGTGCATCACCTCTGCTTCGCAATTCTCGCACCGGTTCTAATATGCACGTGCCATCCTCGTTCGCATAGTAGTGACTTTGTAACTTGATGACTATCATCAGAATGAATTGAAAACAACTACTCACTTCAAAAACTTTTTCATGTAAGATCGGTGAGTTTAAAAGGAAGAAAGTCTTCTGCAAAAACTTGATTGCAAATTTTGAATCTGTCACTGAAGTTATTATGGTTAATATAACACAGCCGTGAGTTACAATCCTGAGCAAAATTCTTCTCAAATTCTTATGTAAAATTTTTACAGATCGACTATCTACGCAAATATTCCTTTTTGGTACCAGTTTTGCAAAGAATAGATTTTTCGCTCACTTTTTGGGATAATGTCTATGGTTTGCACTTTAACTTGTCGCACAACTCCACGACTTTGCAGGAAGTCCATTTGACGACCCACTTTAGCGGGCAAAAAGTCGCGTGGATCCGTTTGACGCACAGTTTTTAAAGGTTTCACCTATCAAATCGGCTTAGGCACTTTGTGCAGCTTACCGACATGTCGATAGGGTACTATGACCCAAATTCTAGATCAAGATTTTTGCTGGAAGTCGCTCCACGAACTTCGTGGCAGACAGAAATTCACACACACCGTTATTTTAAGTTATGATGGTACTTCAACCACTTATAAAATACGTAAATTTCTTTAGAAGAAGCCCAATATACTACAGACTTGAACCTCTCACTGCGCAACTTCGGGGCAAGAGGATTTAAAGGGTTTTCCCCAATTTTTTAACTGTGCTTGCGTGGGCACAGTTCAGTTGACCAAGAAAGTTCAATTTTGTCTTGAAAGAAGTCTCGTTGCTACACTTGCTGGTACCTGAATCGACATCCTATCGTTATTCCGCCTTATATTCATGGGAATGAAGACAGTACTTTTGTGCACCTTGTGGATTGCAAACTTTGAACTTAAACTTCAAACTTACGAATTCTTATCATAACCACTTTAGTCAAATTGTTTTTCTGCCAGTGATTGCTGTTCCGTAAAGATGCAATGGACAGAAATTTGAAAAAGGTATATTTCAAAAGGAAACTGTTTTGATTACAATATGATAATACAATGATATCAATGATTGCAAGGTTCAATTCGCAGCTCGTCACGTAAAATCACCGCAACTGAGGAAACGAAACATTCTCGCGCAACCCATAATTTCGCACCTAAGTGGTGTGCCTGCCAGGACATTTGGGCTCGCTATAATTGCAAGCTCTCAAAAATACCATGACACTGCCAAGCCCCACTCACTGAAGCAATTATTTTGAAACCATAAAGATATTCTTGAATACAGATAAAATTATGAGTCACCAAAGGTGTCAAAGGATAGAAAAAAACGTCTTCTTTACTACAAGCCAATAAATTTAACACAATTTTTCGGGAATTTCTGGTGGATCAAATTTGGAAAAATGAGAAAAGAATGGGAGCTCAATAAAGGACTAGATGAGGACTTCGCTGCTGAACATTGATTTGGAAACTTTATTCTCTCGGGTTAAGCATCTGAGTAACAGTGGAGAAGGGGAGGAGCTTACTGTCGTATCAAGCTAAGAAGCTCGTAATTATAGCGAAACCGCATGTGCCTGGTCGGACCACTTAGGTGCCAGACTATGGTGGGTGAGAAACTTCCCGCACCCGCAGTTGGTGGGTCTCGATGTATGTGGCCAGGGCCCGGCACCGATGGTTTGGGGTCAAACTGGACTTCGTATTTGGTGTTAGAAGCAACGGGGACATCGTTTTATGAGGTTCTGAAGGAAGCGCCAAAAAACACGACGAAAATGTCAGGTTTCACGAGTTGAACGTGTTCTTTCGCAAGCGCGCGAATTTCAAATGCAAGACTCAACAAACAAATGGCTTGTTTACAGCGCACAAACAATCACATGGCTCCGAATTTGGGCTAGGGGTATACAGTATTACTCCAAACTATGTTATGTAAAAAGTTCCCGAAACTTATGTGTCCTAATATCCGTTCTCGAATTTGTTGGTTTCTAGGCCAACTACCAAACCAACTGGGTTGGTTCGGAGCATAAATATCGGAGAGTTTACATAAGCTTTGGACCTTTTTGATTTGGACGATTAGAACGGTCAGAAATCTATCATACAGTGAAAAGAGCGGATCAAACCGTTGCCTCTCCCCTTTTTGAGTCAAAAGTAGTATAATTCTACGCGTTGATAGATATCGCGCTCCACTCACTTGCGGGGTCCTTTGAAATATGTGGCGAAAAATGCATTGCAGGATTGTTGATGCTACAGATTTGGTTGGCCTAGGAGATTCTCGACATTCCCAGAGCGGATCATCAGAATGATACTATACCCAATGGCAGAGCCTTTAATCAACTCGAAATGTTTTCTTTTTGCTTTTTTGTTATATTACATACCTCGAAATGCGCTTTTTTCGCTTTTTTGTTACTATTTTGGTTAAATAAGGGTTTCCCTACTGATTTTCACGTCGAGAGGGACTTCGTAAATTTCGCGAAGTCATGGGGGACTTCGTTTCCTGAAAACCTTCAAACCAACGCGTGCCGGGCCCTGTATGTGGCGCATATTAGATCCAGAAAGCGTCAACGAGGAAGCAGCGAAAAAGCGAGGCAAATTGTGAAGCAGATTTTGAAATTATCTGCTGAAGTGTAGTTTCAATGAGAAAGTTTGACTGAAAACTTTTCACATTTTTGCGCGAAGTCGAAAAGTATATTTTGTCTGCTTATTGAGGCATCCATGTACTAAAAATTCTTTATTTAACTTGACGTGAAATATGCTTGAACAATCTCTATGAAACAATGAAATGGTACCTATCGAGCCTCATAATCCTTGGCATTTCTCAGGTACAGAAAATTTTTTACGAAGGGTGACTAAGGGCCGCATGCATTGACAACCCCAGTGTAGAACGCAGCTTTAAAAAAGCTTTGTATTTTGAAGCTTTAAATGTCCGAATTTGTCGCTGTCTGCCCATCCACGGTGTCTCTACTACCTTTGCTATTAGCATATTGAAAACGAGGGAGGAGTCGTACAAGCCGCATTTTCCAGCTTTCTGTATGATCTCCTGATGATCTCCGACGGTATTTCCGTCTTTCCTTCAAGATAATTTATCTTTCTTCGTTCAATGAAAACACTTCAAAATTGTACTGGTTGATTATTGATTATCTTACCTAACCTGTCAAGCATGTTTCAGTTTGGAACAAAGATGTATCGAAGTCAAACGATGCTACAAATTGGGAGTCGAAGGTTGGTCTTTATCAAAATTCTCAATATTATTTCATTTGTTCCTATCAGACTGCTTAGCAGGGAATGGTCAGAACTTATCTCAGCCACACCATACGGGCTATATGTCATGTCAGATAAAAAACATGTATTTGAAATCAGCGTTTTAAGACGAGTCCGATGATAGATAGCTTGTTTTGAATGGCTGGGTTAAGGTACTGACCATTTGTTCATCAGCATTAGCGGTGTTGGGCTAGACGAGCACTACAACTTTTGAAATGTCTTTGTTGATTTCTAGAAAGAAAAATAACATTTAAGATAAAACGGGTGGCAGCCGGAAATCGTCAGGGGATCATGCCAAGAACTGAAAGATGCTGTTTGTACAGCTTCTCGCTCCTTTTCATTTTATAGTAAAGGGTCCAAAGGACTTGCAGATAGATAGGTTCGGGATATGAAGCTTTCTTTCAAGCTGCGATGTTGTAAAAGTAAGGAGCAAAAAAACAATACAAAAAACTATACCATAAAAATGTTTTTTTGTTAATATATACAAAAATTTACAAAAGAGCCACCAAACATTAGGTTGGCTAATAAATAATTTTGTTTTGACATGTTTCGAAACTCCAAGTTCAAGTAACTGTTATCCAGCCACGATTTTTTTCTGAGCGAGTAGCAACAACCTTCTTCTACTACCACAACTCATTAGATAGAATTCACAAGCATGATGAAAGACAGTTATGACCTTTTATGGCTAACCTTCCAAAAAATCACTTTTTTGACTTCCCAAGTTTCGCTCTCAGTTGTAACATGTATAGAGACGAGTAATTTAGTTTATTGTATACATACGACCTTTGGCTACGTAGCGGCCCACATTGAAGGGTATGATCTGCTTTTTTGTGTATTTCTGCAAACAAAAACGTGGAACTTTTCAGGCACCTACGCGTAGAAGCCAGTTTTGGGACAATTTAAATCGCTTAAGACCATTTATGGCCATGCAAATGTCTGGATATATAGAAACTGTATCGTTTTCACAACACTATAGCGGGCGAAGCTTTGCCGACGTTTTGGTAGTTAGAGATTACAAAACCAATGCTCCAAAGTGGAGGTCCAACAATTTAACGTGTTCAAATGCCTGCAGGGCCACGCCCGCTATACGCATTGGAAACGCCTATGTGTTTGCCTAACATTCGTGCACTTTACATCTACTTTCGCCCTGTTTTTCTTGGAGCCACTTCCCATAGGCTACACCTCTAGCCTATCATCTGGTAACAATGTCCGTTTCGGTTTTCATCTCCGCAAAAGGCACAGAAGAGATTATAGTTAACCCCTTTCGGCACCTGGTCCCGTGCTTCCATATCGACCCCGTATAGTGTGCACGCAAAAAAAGGACGATCATTCAATATCTGAAAAATTTCGATCAATTCAAGGTTGCTTGCATGTATTGTAAAGTCCAAATTGATAAAAGATCTAACTTTTCCTGTGGAATTGAAATGTGAGCAGGGCTCGGCTCAGTTGGCTCATGGGGGCAGGCTGATATCGTTTTAAAGGTGAAAAGCAAAGGAGACATTGTTTCTGCAGTCCGTAGCGGAAAAATGCATGTTTTGGCTAAGTATAGCGTATAAGAAATAATCGCTATTCCCTCGTGTAAAATCGAAAATGTGAAGTGGTGAAAATTCTTTCAAAAATCTTTTGACACGCAATTCAACCTAGAACTTGATTTTCATATAAAATCAAACGAGTAAAAAACGCTGGCCACTTTCACGGTTAACCCAACAAATTTCTGCCTCCCTCCGCCCTCAAAACAAAACTTATTCCATAGTTATTGTCAAATGAGTCTTAATGCATGCAGTAAGATTCCTACCGGGAGGGAGAGGATAGCAGCTTAGAAGAGAGCTTTTCTTAAAGATCCAGAAATCTGTATTTCACGCTGTTTACCTATCCGCAAGTATTTGCTACTCTTTAACAAAAACATATTGAACAGGAGCGAGAAGCGTACAGCATTTCCAGCTTTTTGTACGACTTCCGGATAGTACCCGCCGGCCCACCCAGGGCTCGGCACGAGGTGGCTTACAAGCAAGCTGGATATTGTTTTTGGGAAAAAAGCAAAGGGGGTTTCGTTTTTGTGACCGAAGAGACACGGAAAATTGGCGACGGCGACCTTTTTTTTTAGTCGACGTTTCGTTTTTTGGGGGATTTTGGGGAATTTTTCAGGTTTTTAGAGGAAATTTGGTTGAGGGTCAAAGGGGACTTCGTAAAAATTCCCAAAAGTCAAAGGGGACTTCGTTTTTTCCATTTTCATCTAGCCACCTCGTGCCGAGCCCTGGGCCCACCACCTCTTCTTCAAACTCTTTTTTTTACAGTCAATGGAAACGCGCCAGAGTTTTTCTATTTGACTAATCGAACAGTGCTATGCACGTTGCTGATAAGAACAAATTGAATTGCCATGAAATTTGCGATGAATCACAAATCGAAAGTTGGGTTTATCGAAAAGTTCGATATCTCAAAACTTCATTGGTTCTTATCAGTACCATGCTTGATAGGGAATGGTAGAACTCAACCCAATCATACCAAGCAAGCTGAATATCATAGGACTCATCTTGAAACGCTGACCTCAAATTTATGTTTAACACTTTTCAAGAACACTCATTGAGTTGTTGTTGAATATGTTCTCTCTTGTAATCAGAATACCGATAGCCACTGACGCCCCGCCAGCAGGCTTCCCTTTAACGAACTGTATTTGTAGGAATTTGAGAATTTCCTCATATTTGCCCGCTTGTAAATCCTTCTATTATAGATAGCAGATAATCTTTCGGCAGATAATCATTTACTATAATAATTCGCAGGCCCCCGCCATCAAGTGTAAACATGTGGCTATGTCCGGCGATGACGTCACCAGTGACATCGTCACTGCCGGCGAGCATGTTTACAACCCCTTAAGATCCAGAGAGCACCAGACAGTTCTGGAACTTTCTTTGAAAGGTCAATTTCACAAAAAAGTCGAAAACAAAAGAATTCGTCGCAATTCAATCCATTGAACGATTCACTACCACCGGCGGGCATGTCTACAACCCCTTAGGGTTCAGAGAGCGCCAGAGAGTTCTGGAACTTTCTTTGAAAGGTCAATTTCACAAAAAAGTCAAAAACAAAAAACTCAGACGTCGCAAAGCCAAATAAGCAACCTTTTGCCTCCAAAACTGTGCATCACATAGACACCACCTTGCATTACGTATGCTTCGGTCGCCTTTCATGTTAGGCTCACTTCACTCATCAACCGTACCCAAAGTCAAAGTGGTATTCATCCCAACACTCTCTATCCACCTTACTGTTGCATCTTTTGAAATCTATCCCAAATCTCTTCCTGTCCCAATGGTTGCTCTATCACTTCTATTATCATCGAGTTTACATTCCGAAAGTTCTTCCCTCCATGCTTATCGGTAGCTTTGAGCGCTAGATACGCGAAAATCGGTCTTTTTCTCTCTCCCTCTATAAGTTTTCTCTTCTTTACGCTTAATTCATTGCTCCAGCAGTGTCTTCATGTCAAAAAAAAAATGGTAAAACAATTTAGGGGATAAATAGCTATCTCAATAATCAATATATCTCAATAACTGCTGGCTTTGCTTTCAAGCCTTTTTCGTTCTTATATCGTTACCTTCAAACATTGTTTCCAAGTCAAATTCGTTGTTGCACAAAAATGCAGAAATTGTTTTGATCTTCTAAAATCTATCGACCTTGCTGCACTCTGAGATCTGTTAGTTTCAATCATTGTCTCAACTCTAAACACTGTTTCGTGCCAGAGGCGTCGCATAAGACTATATCGTAACCTAACAAATCGCTGCATTCTAACTTTTTCTCCAGTCTTAATTTTAGCACTGTAAGATGCACTTTCATCTATCACAAAAAAATTAAAAACGCTATAGAGTTGCCTATTTCAACGAGTTTCGTTCTTTCAACAATCTAATCCATATATGAACGATTCACTACTGCCGGTGAGCATGTTCACCAGACAGCTCTGGTTTCTTTGAAAAGTCAATTTCACAAAAAAAGTCAAAAACAAAAGAATTCGTCGCAATTCAGTCCATATAAGAACGATTCACTACTGCTGGGGGCAAGCCACCCCTTAGGGTTCAGAGAGCACTAGCCAGTTCTGGAACTTTCTTTGATAGGTCAATTTCACAAAAAAGTCGAAAAAAAAGAATTCAAACGTCGCAAAGCCAAATAAGTAAGTAACCTTTTGCCTCAAAAACTGCATCACATAGACACCACCTTGCATTACGTATGCTTCGGTCGCCATTCATGTCAGTTTCACTTCACTCATCAACCGTACTCATTGCTTCAGAGCATCATGAAATAGTCTACGGAGAAACTGAGTGATGATCATCAGTACGTTTTTATGTATGAATTTGAGCAAACATCTCTTTGACGGCTTCATATGCTTTTTTAAATGCATAAACCATAAGCTTTATAGAAATTTGTGTCAAAACAGTAGATTAAACCATCAACATTAGTAGATGAAATCATAGTTTTGTTTGACGAAAAAACTCGGCCTATGATTATCAGCAAACATTTTCTGGATATGTGTCTAATCATTCGAGAATTTGCTATGTAAAAAACTTGAGAGCAATTTAAGAAACAAGGATATCTCTATCATCTCTGTAGCAAAGTCCCATAATTTCTGGATAACTTTTGTTGCTTGCGCAGTTAGTCATTGTATGCTGGATTTCATTGAACGTCTGTCAAAAACTCCTAGTTCGTGTTCATTTCCGGACTATCTGTACACAGTATTTTGTCTAGCCAAGAGATTTATACGAAGCACGATGAAAAATTTTGAATGTGTTGTAAAAAATTTTTGCTTCGCGGTATCGCAGTATGTGTAATTTACCTATGCTCAATAAAGGCATATAGGAATCTGATATGGATTCGCAGACTACGCAGATGCCTTCTGACATCGGTGAAACGAAAAAGGAACTCGCGAGCAGTTCTCGAAGAAAGGCTACGCGTGTTACTTCTAGAAAATCGGAAACCGAAGACGAACGCGATGCAAGACTTGCTGCAGAAGCACAACGAGTTGCTCTCAAAAGATCTAACGAGACGCAAGATGAGCGCAAGCAACTTCTTGCAGCAATGGCAGAAAGGGATAGATTGGAAAGAATGAGTGAAAGCGAACAGAACAGAAGAGAACGCCTTGCAGTGAAGGCTGAGAGAGCAAGGACGCTGAGAGCCAAAGCAAAAGAAAGAAAAAATCGGTGGGAACGCAGGATGAGTTAGGCAAAGTCCAGAAGCGATCGAGACTTCAGGACAGTGTGAAGGGCACACCAATGCCATCTGCAACCACAGCTCATCAGGACGAAAGTGAAGAAGTGGTGAGCTTGAATTTTGATGGTTTTCTGTTTAAATGTCACTTTTATCAGGAGAACAATTTGGTTCCTTCCTGCTCTCATAATCTACCCAGTACAAGTTCAAAAGAATTTAATGAGGTGTGCGATCAGCTGATTCGGGTTTGGCAACATTTCACCAAAGATTTTAAGGCTTCCTCGCAACATTGCAACGAAGATGGAAGGAACACTTTAACGCTATATGAGAGACCGGAATCCGCGTGAAGCTACGGTTCGCTTGCATTACGATTTGTTTTTCCTCAGCATGGCCACAGTTTTCAGACCAGCTCATCTCAGTGCCTTGGACCGCGTAAACGCACCAGAACTCTTCCCAATTTCAGCATAGCCCTAACAACCAGTTATGTGGAGGAAAACTTAGGTTTATTAAGTGTCAGTTGTAAGTACTGTGGGGCTCTGTATTTTCCAAACGAAGCTGCACCTGTGGATAGAAGTTTTAACCTTTGTTGCAGCTTCGGCAACATATCTTTAGACATTTTCAAGGATTTTCCCGAGCTTTTTCGCACTTTTTACACGGGAACCACCAACCTTTGCAAGAACTTCCGCGATCATATTCGCTCATATAACAGCTCTCTCGCCATGGCTTTGATGGGGGCTCAAGTGGATACACCCCGCGGCTACGGCCCGTATTGCTTTAGAATTCATGGTTAGGTGTATCACTTCGTCGGTCACATTACACCAGAAGAAGGGATGCCTCGGCAGTACGGGCAGCTCTATATATTGGACACAGAGGCGGCAGCAGCTGAGAGAAGTGGGAACCCTGCAAACGAGCACTGTGATGCCAGTGTCATGCAGTAGTTATCGTCATGGCTGCATTCTCACAATATCTACGCAGCTTCGCTAAAGATGATGGGTGACGTTGTTGCAGAAGAGGAGAGACGAGCACAACGGGAAAGCAGACAGCTCCCAACATTCCGTGTGGTCTTTGATGATGCTCAGACTCTTGATCGCCGCCGTTACAATGTTCCCGCCACTAACGAGATAGCTGTTGTCTATGTGGGGGAAGACAACGACGTTCCAGCGACACGTTCTCTCGCTATTCATCATCGAAGGATCGGTCTGCAAGTGTTTCCAGACATCGATGGCCGTTGCGATCCGCTAACTTATCCTCTACTTTTTTCCCAGAGGCGGACTCGGTTGGCATATCCATTTGAAAAAGAGACCCAGTAGCCGCAGTCGCACTAGAATTACTCAGCGAGAGTTTTACTCTAATCTCCTGGCCGTGCGCAGATCGTTCAATCCGCTCCATTAGCCGGCAAACTTTTGCAGCAATTTGTAGTTGACGCGTACGTCAAAATTGAACAAAATCGACTAAATTATACGCGCACGCATCAAAAGGAGCTGCGGGTAGATAGTTATCGAGGGCTCATGGACCATTTGGCCAGTGACAGCGCAGATGGGCCTCCTGGGCAACGTATAATCTTGCCTTCATCGTTTCGCGCTAGTCCGCAAGCCATGCATCAGTCATATCATGATGCAATGTCCATAGTCGCCAAATATGGGAAGCCGGATTATTTTTTAACTTTTACTTGCAATCCCCATTGGAAAGAGATAAGCGAGAATCTTTACAATGGACAATCCTCTTCAGATCGGCCCAACTTAGTAGTGCGCGTATTTAATCGAAAGCTAGAAGTTCTACAAGAGTATCTTTTCGAGAGAAAAGTATTAGGCTCTGTTGCTGCCCACGTTGGCGTAGTAGAATGGCAGAAGCGAGGGCTTCTGCACTGTCACATGCTCTTAATAATGGTTGCAGATGCTAAGCCTAGAACTTCTGAGGATGTGGACTCGGCGGTTCATGCATATCTTCCAAGCGCTGCCGAAAATCCCCGTCTGACCAACATAGTATCGAGAAACATGATACATCGTCGATGCGGAATGACCAATCTGACCGCCCCATGCATGCTGAATGGAAAATGTTTGAAACGTTTTCCTAGAGACTATAGGGAATTGACTGTCATTGATGTCGACGGATATCCCAAATACAAAAGACCTCGCGACGGTCGTACGGTAAAAGTGGGAGTAGAGACGTATGATAATAGGGACGTCGTGCCATATAACCCCTATCTCTTGCTTCTTCTGAATGCTCAAATTAACCTGGAGATCTGCGGTTATGTGCAGGCAGTTAAATACCTATTCAAATATGTGTACAAGGGACCAGATAGAACTTCCTTAAGATTAGTGCTACAGGATACAAATCAGAGGCTTGACGAAATCCGTGCTCACTTAGACGCTCGATACGTGTGCTCTCCCGAGGCTGTGCATCATATCTTCGAGAACAAATGCCAGTTCAAATCTGACACCGTTTATCGACTGGCTGTGCACCTCCCAGATTTTCAGTCGGTGACTTTCAAGTCAGGTAGTGAGCGTGAAGCTGCGGTGCGCGAGCCCTTTCGAGATTCCATGCTCACAGCTTGGTTCAAGTTGAATGTTGAATATGATCGTATGGAAAGAGAAAATGTTGACGTGTCAAAAGGTGTTGACCCTCGTACGCTCTACTACTACCAATTACCTGAGCACTTTACTTTTATGAAAGAAACACGGAAATGGAAAAGAAGGGAAAGGGGGAACCGTCAGATTGGTCGCATGTTTGTTGCGCCTACAAATGATCCTGAAAGATTTAGCTTGCGCATACTGCTTCTTCATCGAAAGAACATGCGCTCATTTGAAGACCTCCGCACAGTTGAAGGACAAGTACATCCGACATTTTTGGATGCGGTACGCGCTTTAGGTCTTTTGCACGATGACGCACATTATGTCAGTCGCCTAGAGGAAGTTGCTCACTTCCAAATGCCCGCCGAACTTGGGGCAACATTCTCCTATTTGCTGGCGTTTTGTACAATTTCCGATCCACGTCAGCTCTATGAACGCTTCAAAGTTGAAATGGCAGAGGACTTTATCCACAAAGGCTGCAGTGAAGCTGACGCCGAAGCATCAGCATACTTTGACTTATACGACCGACTAGAGGTTCTGTGCTATGACTTAGTTGTCAGTATAAAACCGCCTTCACAGACTCGACCGGTCTTGGCTGACTTGAATGACTATGTATATCATGAGCAGGGGTTGCAAATGTATGAGTGTCTTAACATGCAACAAAGGTTGAAGCAGACAGTATTTTAGCGTCATTCGGTCTTGGACGACACAAATTGCATTTCGTCGATGGTCCTGGAGGTAGTGGAAAGACCTATTTGTATAATGCCATATACCATATGTTAAAAGGGCAGCACAAATCCATTATCTGCGTAGCTTGGACGGGAATCGCAGCTAGTTTATTACCTGAGGGAAGAACGGCCAGCTCCAGGCTCAAATCAAATATGCATGAGGGCAATCGTAACTCCACTATGCGTCGAGACTCCAAAGAGGCCATTCCACTCAAGAAAGCAGACATCATTATCTGGGACGAAATTAGCATGGTCCCGAAGTTTGGCTTGAAGTAGTTAAGTTCTATTCCAAGATTTAATGTGCAACAGCGAGCTCTTCGGAGGAAAGACTATTGTATTAGGGGGAGATTTTCGACAGGTATTGCCTATCATAGTACGAGGACAGGAGTCGGATATGATCGACGCTTGCGTGAAAAATAGTGATCTTTGGAAGTCATTTCGCAAACACCGTCTTCCAATTAACATGCGAGCGGTTGAATCTGGATCTGATTGGTGTGATTTCTTGATGACCGTTGGAAATGGAGAGGCAGACGAAGACGAAATGAGTAGAATAGAACTTCCGCGTGAAATCGTCTCTAGTGGCAATCTTATTGACGAGGTGTTTGGAGACCTCCCTTACAGACTTTGAAACATTAAGCGAACGTGCGATACTGGCGCCGAGAAACCTTGAGGCATATAGAATTAATGAAGAAGCGTTAGACAAACTTCCAGGCCAACTGCGCGAATACATAAGTGCTGATGATGTGATGAGTGATGAGGCGGAAACAAACCAATATAGCACTGAATTCTTGAATAGCCTAACTCCAGCTGGACTACCTCCACACAAGCTTAGATTGAAGGAAGGGTCGATAATTATGCTTCTGCGGAATTTAGACGTTCGGAATGGTCTTTGCAATGGTACTAGATTGATAGTCGCGCATTGCGGCTATTTCGTTCTAGGTTGCAGGTTTGCATCAGGTGATCGAAAGGGAGATTTCGTGCCAATCCCATGCATAGATAATTATACTGACAAAGGGGTTCCATTTCGATTGCAAAGGAGACAGTTCCCCGTCCGTTTGTCGTTTGCAATGACAATAAATAAAGCGCAAGGGCAGAGTTTGACGAACGTGGGTATTTTTCTCGATACGGAGGTGTTCTCGCATAGACAACTTTATGTGGCTTTATCGCAAGCTTGAAGAAAACAAGGTCTCAAAGTGCAGAAGGCACAGGAACGGGTGAAAAATGTGGTCATCAAGGCAGTTCTCAAGTTGTAGCCATGAATTAAGTATCTAACAGACTATCACCAATTATCCACATATTGAAATCCTCAACAATCTTGACGATCTTGATAGCTTTGTTTTGTTTTCTTACGTGTCACAACCAAAATTTGTTAACAATTAGCATTACTCGCATATCACTATACATTCATCTATCTTACGTCATCTTATATATAAAGCTGAATGTCTGTCTGTCTGTCTGTATGTATGTATGTATGTCTGTACGTATGTGCGGAATAGAAATTTTTATTTCTGAACCGATCGGGACCAAACTTGGCACACATATACTTCGGGGCAGGGAGCGTGTCATAGGCTACTTTTCGTTATCGATCGATATCGATTTTATTGATGCTGATTACCCCCCTGTGCAAAATCCTAGCCCCCTAGCTCGAATTTTGCAAAAAATCGGTAAAATCGACATCGATCGATAACGAAAAGTGGGCTATGACACGCTCCCTGCCCCGAAGTGTATGTGTGCAAAGTTCGGTCCCAATCGGTTCAGAAATAAAAATTTCTATTCGGAACATACGTACACGGGTCTAGCTGGCAGGCCCGGCGGAGCCGGGCAAGCCAGCTAGTTACCTCTATATCATACTACTCATGTGCTGAATACACTCTAGTTAGTTATTAACTATTAACCTTGCACATGCATATACTCATCGATCTCACTCTTATCTTCAAATGTTACGAGCAGAGCTCGGCACAGTGGCTTGCAAAGCAAGCTCGATATCGTTTTTGGTGGAAAAAGCAAAGGGTATATCGTTTTTGCGGAAGACCATAACGCTGTCTTTCGATCTGCCGGCATGCCGCCAGCAATAAACAAAGGGTTTGTTTACAGCGAAGTGAAGATGAAATGGCACCAAAATAGGTGTGTAGATAGGCATTGGGGAGTTGGGACCATGTATGAAAAATTATGAAAAAATTATGTGAACTAAGGGCATGGTAAACTTTTTTCGGAGTTAGGTGGCTTTCAAGCCACCTGGATAGCCACCTGAGGTGGCTTAGCGCAAACAAAGTCATAGATTTCCTATTCTTCACATAGTTTTTTCAAATTTTTTCCAAAAAAGTAATCTGCATCCAATATTCTACAAAACAGCTCTTGTACCTTCTCAAACCCTCTCCTCCGCGCCTAGTTATAGCCCTCCAAATTATCTGGATGGCAGCGGCAAAGGTGCTCCAAGCTCGCGGTGATGCTCGGCGGACACAGCATGCCGCCAACCCGCAGATTACAAACAATCACTTGTTCTTATTCCCTATTTATTGTCGGTTTTGTATTCTTTTATTCTTTTTGTTTTCATGTTTCATTTGTTCGTTAGCCTGTCAAGGGAGATGTCGTACTTTTGTGGCGAAGTCAAGGGGGACTTCGTTTTTTGCATTTTCAACTAGCCACCTCGTGCCGAGCCCTGGTTACGAGTTACGTATCATGTACTCCATTCCGTTACTAAGCACTGAATTTACTTAGTCTAGCGATAGCCGATTATTCATGAATTTTGCTTTGATTATGTTGTAAACTCCAAGGTATTTTCACATGAGCGATTGTGCAAATTTTGCAAAAGAGAGTGGTCTTATAGTTTACAAAGTAGATCAAACTACAGATTTTGACTCCAAAGTTGCTGCTTTAGTAATAGTGAATCGATTCACGGGTGTAACCTCTAAGAAAAAACCTCATTTCTCAAAAACTTTGCCGGTCAGGTTATTCTATATCAAATTAGCATGAACCGTACGTATGTCGTCGTACACTGTCTGAATAATGCTGGATAAGCTGAAATTTGGAATACATAGCTGAAAGCGCCAGGATGATAGCTTATGAATTGTACATTTTATCCACTTACAAGACCAAAGCGCCGCGTAGCGGCGCTTTGGTTTTGTAAACATATATTGGAGATCAGCGAGCCCGATGAAAGATAGCTTGCTTGGTATGGCTGGGTCAGTTCCTAACCATTCCCTGTCCAACCATTTTAGACAGGTTATATATCGTCAGACTTACCCTGAAACACTGTTTTCAAGTATAAGTTTATTATCTGCCGAACGACTATTTGGAGGGAGCGTTTACGTGTGCGATTTGTCAAGTGTTCTGTGGCGCATGTTTAACGCTCCGTTTCAAAAACATCTTTCTAAATCTTTGATGAATGTGCTTTTTCGTTATTTAGAATAATAGACGCTGTAGATCGCGCCGCCAGGCTGCCTTTCAACGCACTATATTCGTTGTAACTTAAATAATTTTTTGAGCGCTCACAACTCCTTCCAAATAGTCGTTCGGCAGATAATAAATGCATTTGTAATCAGCGTTTTAAGGCCGGTTCGATGATATACAGTTTGTTTGGAACGGCTGTGTTAAGTGCTGACCATTTTTTCGTGAGTTAAGTTTTAACCATTTCCTTGTTAGCACTGTTGGGTTGGATAATTAGCACAACTTTGGAATGTTTTCGTTAGTTTCAAAGAGAGAAAAATGATTTAAAGGAAAGATGGTGGGCGCCGGGGATCATCAGGGAATCGTACAAGAAGCTGGAAGATGCGGCCTGTACAGCTTCTCGCTCCTATTCAATGTGCCTATACTGAAGGATTGTAGGGATACCTATGGATAGGTAAACAGCGTGAAATCCACTTTGTATCCTGAAGTTGTAGATATCTGGAGCTTCAGGATAAAAAATTTACTTTCAAGCTGCTTTGCTGCCTTATCCTCCCGGTGAAAATGCAAATGCATGCGGTTCTTAGATGACAGGCATATTTGAAAAAAATGTTATTGGCTCTGCTCGTTTTCCTACACATATGTAGCAGCTCCAGGGTTCACCTTCATACTTTATTATCAGTTGACTGATATTGGTAGGTTTTTTTACAACGCTCCTAATTTTACCTTACCTCGCAAAATGGCTTATAGGGATAGTTAGGACCATTGTTTTCGCCCGCAAGATCTATTGCTGCTTCATACAGATTCTCCCACTTCGACCATCTAGAATTCAATCAATTCAAAAAACAAGTGAAGCTCAGCTGATAACGGCAACCCACAAGTACATTTTGAATATGATCGTGTCCTCAATGTTTCGACTGCAAGGTCCATGGACCCAGCGGTAGATTTTCATTATCATTGAGTTCCGGTCCCACGGATTTGTTCTAATGTAGGTCTGAAGAACTGAGGGTTAGATGATGTCCATTGCCATTGCATTCGCGGTGTAAAAACCAATTCACAAAACATCAAGACTTTCGAATTCTAGATTTTCTGACTGTTAGGATTAGAAAGCTTTGAATGCTAACATGCATAAAGTTACAAAAGCATGTAAAGCTATAGCAATCGGAGACTTACTAAGTTGGATGCCTCTCTCACTTTGCCTTGCTTTCTGCAGAACTCTTTGAATCCTTGTTCAAGATTATCAATGTCAACTGCGTCAAGTAAAGGCTTTTCGTCTATAATTCTATTCCACCAATAATAATCACAATATGTGGCACAAAAGACTGGAACCTAAATTGTTCTTATTACTACCGATCAAACGCTTGAAAAATTTCAACTTACAATTAAGAAAAAGTAACGCAACATTCTGAATGGTGCCCGGCTGTTCGACCGCTATAAATACTAAACTGCGCTCCAAAGATCAAATAGGATATGGTGCTGACGTGCGCGCTCAGAGGCTGTTCGCTGGGACGATGTGAGGTGCGTCATGCGTCATGTGTGGAAATGTATTATTACTTGTACAATAATTAATTCGAATTAATTTTGTGACCGCAAGTGCATACTTCATAACATTTTCTTTTCAAATAACGACATTCGCCACACTTTTTTACGAATTGTCCACATCTATTTAAAAAAAACAATACTTTTTTATCTTTTACTAGCTGGCTTACCCGGCTCCGCCGTATCCGGACCAAACTTGGCACACATACACTTCGGGCCCCGGCGGGTGTCACAGTCCACTTTTCGTTATCGATCGATGTCGATTTTACCGATTTTTATCGATTTTTTTGCAGAGTTGACCTGCAGGGCTAGGAGTTGGCACAGGGGGAAGTGAGCATGGGGGTTCCGAATACAATATTAGTTTTCAGAATTATCGATTACTTTTATTGATCTTATCGATTTTTTGTAAATTTTGACATGCGAGGCTGGGATTTTGCACAGGGGGGTAATCGAGCATGCTGATTACGAACACGATATTAGTTTTCAGGATCGTCCATTACTTTTATCGATTTTATCGATTTTTTGAAAATTTGAGCTAGGGGACTGGAATTTGGCACAGGGGTGTAATCGAGCATGCTGATCACCCCCCTTGGGGATGATCAGCATGCTCGATTACCCCCCTGTGCCAACTCTCAGCCCTCTAGCTCAAACTTTGCAAAAAAATCGATAAAATCGATAAAAGTAATCGATAATCCCGAAACCATATTGTATTCGGGATATGGTTTGTATTCGGAATCCCCATGCTCGATTACCCCCCTGTGCGAACTCCCAGCCCCGGAGCTCAAACTTTGCAAAAAAAATCGATAAAATCGATAAAAGTAATCGATAATCCTGAAAACCAATATTGTATTCGGGATCCCCATGCTCGATTACCCCCCTGTGCCAACTCCCAGCCCCGTAGGTGAACTCTGCAAAAAAATCGATAAAAATCGATAAAATCGATATTGATCGATGACGAAAAGTAGCCTATGACACCCGCCGGGGCCCGGAGTGTATGTGTGCCAAGTTTGGTCCGGATCGGTTCAGAAATGGAATTTTCTATTCGGAACATACGTACACACATACATACAGACAGACAAACAGACATTCAGCTTTATATATAAGATTCTTTCTTTTTCGTCCTTTTTCCTTTAAACGATATTTTGACATCTAGGCCCGGATCAACCTTTTTGTGCAAAATCTATGTTTCAACCTTGAATATGTGTATATTCTCAAGTAACTGATATCAATCAAAACCTCACGCATTGCAAGCGACATGTTACTACATTACGGTTATCAGACATGATTCTAGTCAAAAAAAGCAAGTTTTTATTTCAATGAAGCATTGAGCTTGCAATTAGCCGTTACTAACAAGCGATGATCAGAGAAAAGATTATGAGCCTGTTTGCAAACTACCATACACTTCAATTCTGTCACCAAAAACCTCAAAACTTTTTAATTGATTTACAATTCTGAGAAAACTGCTTATCAAGTCTTGATTTCTATCTTCAATAACATATGTTTGTGTCTAATAAACTGCAAAAAGGTTATTGAAGGTGGAATATATACCATCCTGTGAAACGCTAATTTCAAATATGCCTTGCTTGTCTGCTTCCTAGACGGAGTTATCAGAGTTTACAAGATCAAAAAATTGAATACTCAAGTGTGTTGCAATTTTTTTCCAAGCGTTCAAATGAGTGGCGAATACGAGCAAAATATTGCATAAAGTTTTCTAATAATTATCAGTGTTCCATTCAAGCGCGTGGAGAAATGTTACGACTACTTTCAACCACTCGCGCATTCAATTTTTTGCTTTAACAGACTGCTTTAACAGATTTAAAATCAGCGTTTCGTGTCCTCCAAGGTATAGAAATAACATTTCAATTAACTATACTTTCCTTGTGAGAGGGTTATAATGTTATTGATAATTTTTGAGACAAATTCTAGTTCAAAGGCGGTGTTGAATGTTGCATTGCAATTTTATCCCATATCGATGAAGCCTTGCATAAGCCTTGAATGTAATGCTCTGTGGGTGTAATTTAAGTTAGAGCTAATTCTTTAATTGGATTAGTCAGTTGAAAAGCTAAATTTGCTAACAATCAAAGAATGACTACATTTCTCTGGCTGATCTATGTTTGGTCATTCAAGAGCCTTTTTCGATTTTCTCTTGAACACGAAGTTTTCAGAAACTGATGATTACTGGCTAGAACATTTCCTCTTGTATTTTTGTATCGTTCGGACTTCGGGCTAAGCAAATCATGCTCTACAAGATGTCTTTTAATTTGTCATCTCAAATTCAGAGAAGTTGAAGCAAGATGTTAGAACTTCCAAATGCCCAAAAATTTGAAAGCATAGTTTCTTAGTCCAAAAAGCTTCCTGCGGACCTCCCATTTGCTCACGTACACTCCTTTAAAAAATTATGACTGCAAGTGCTGTATCTTTTGGGAGGCTAAAAAAATGGGAAAAGAATATGATGTTTTTCGCAAGCATTGCTAGGCTGTTCTCATATATCCATTTCCCTGCTACAACCTTTGGAAGTATGACTATGAGATTTTGGCCATTTACAAGCTTTACTTTCCGGTAATATCGAATTTGTCATGATGCACCAGGAAACGAATTTCTGTTTTCTTCGTAAATTCAACCCATGTTTTCTCGATTTTAGTTACGGAACAAATTTAGTAACTGTACATATCTATGTCTGAAGTGAAGAACGTATTGCGAGCGAGCTAAAATACCAGAATTTTACAGGCAGAGTCGATTTTCTGATTTTCGCCAATATATAATAAGAACTTGTGGCACAACTTGATAACTATTATCATCTTTGATTTGTTCTGAAGACTTACTTGTTCGTTTATGAATGCGCTAGATTTGCTATCCTACGATGTTGAGCCGTACTCTTTTCGCCTCAAACGCGTGCTTACCATCGCTGCGGATTGCTAGCGAAGCGGACGTTTCATCGCGCGGCTGCCTTGTTCATTCCGCGAAACCCATCTATGGTTGTCTACCTTTTCAAACCAAACCTGTGCCTTAACTACCACGCAGAATCATATCATGTGTTTGTCTTTAAGTCTGGCTTCAGACTGTTCCGAAACTTACGGATCGGTATAAACCGAGCCCAAAGCAAACGGGCGTGCTTATGTTGCTATTTCGGTATTTTGTTTCTCAAAAGTATCGTGATTGGAAAAACAGCAACGACCTTACTTCAGCCTCACTTTTCTTTCGTAATTTTTGTATAACTCTCTGCGCATCTTAGAAGTTATTTGCAGAAAGCTGTGACCAACCCACATTAAACTTCCCAGCGTGCTAAGCGATACTTTCTTGATTGATGATATTATTCGAAAAAGTCTGACAGAGGACAGCTCATAAAGTAATGCATAGTGTACTCATAGTACATTTTGTAAAATGCACTATGAGTGCACTATGCTTTGGATCTTAAAGGCTTTACAAGCTGTGAACGACTGCTATCAAGCTAATGGTATCGTTAGATGAAAAACTGCAATACACACAATCTCTTACATAGTTGCATGTCGCGTTGTGTAATGTGTAGATATATCTCCTTGCACGCCCGTATTTCAGTTATGGTTTGGAATATTTGACGGATTAGAGCTGCTCCGTCTTATCTGTAAACTAGGAAAGAGTGTGCTTTCAGTGTGGCACACAAAAAAAGCATGAATTTCGAAAAAAAATCCCTTGAGCACATATTCATTGAAAAATTCACATGTTAAGCTACAATATCTGGAAGATTAGTTGAAACGAATGTTCAGAGATTCTTTACAGAGCTCATAGGGCAGCTCTCACAAAGACTTCTTGCTCTCATGTTTTCAATTTTTGGGCCTTTACATGGTATCAAACTTGAGGTGCAAAATTCGCGGTCTCTACACTTTTTCCTAATACTGTGAGATGAGGCAGAACACAAACACCTTTGCATTAGAAAGCTTGGGTCAGAAAATTAACAGTAATACAGTTAGTCCTTTCTGAATCTTTATCGAAATCGTATAGCATGATATTGCGACTGGGGGTTTATAGTTTATAGTTCTCTTTTGATTGCATTCTGGTCTCAAATAGGTAAGGTCAGCGGTTAAGCTTTCAGCATTTGAGATTAGTAAATCCTTCATTGATCATTTTACTCAAAAGGCGGTCATCGTCTTTGTATTATATCTAACAAGATAAGCACGTTTAGTCAGTGGTCCTTTTAGATGGTTGTATGCCATATTGGAGGGCATAAAACGCTGAATTTCAAATTTGCCTTCTAATCTGCGGAACTCCCATGGACGATGAGTTATGAGCGTTTATCAGAGCCAAAAATCGAATGTACAAGTGGGGTCAAAACAGATGTGATATTTTTTCCAGCGTTTTGATGAAGCAGTGTTATCAAAGCACTTCATTCGATAGATACTCCAAAATAAGAAATAGAAGATTATTACTTCATTTGAGGGATAGTAAAATTATAGAACTCATTTAATCCCAAACGCACTTTTAATTTTTGCCTTCGGTAAACGCTCATGACTCCTCGTCCATGAAAGAAAGCTCCGCAGATTAGGAAGGCCATGCTCATTATACGTCTTATTTGAAAAGGCCACATTACAACAAGTCTTTGAGGACTGTCACTCCATAGCGCGCACGCCGTGCTCGAATTTTATTCCAAACAAAACTCCGGTGCGAGGAGGGGGGGGGGGGGGAGAGTGAAGGCAGATACATGACTCGATGCCTTAAGACATCGCAAAAGGAGTGCTGGTCCATGTTTTATCAACGTCGTGCGACATTGCTTCGCGAAAAATTGGCGCTGATCGTATCTCGCTTCCATCTTTTCAAACATTCGCAGTTGATTCGACCGCAGAAGAAAGTTATGTCGCGACAGAATCTGCCAAACTCAGCCAAAGCTCTCGCGAAAAATTCCGGATACGGTTATTTTGATCGGGAAGTCACTGGCGCGAGACAAGTAATTCACCCGCATTTTAGCAAATTGGAAGAAAATATGAGCTTGAAGGCAGTTCTGGGCAAATCTTACGTATGAGGAATCTTACGTCGAAAATAATTCTGAGGCCTTAACTAACAAGGAAGAGTTTCCAAGTCAGCTCGACCAAACCGTAGGGGTCATACATCACCGTGACGGACTTGAAACGCTGATTCCAAATCTACTTTCCTTTTCTGCGGAACAACTCTCCAAAGAAACTTATGGGCTATTGAAAGTCTAAATTTGTCCATATTTGAAGTAGCTCAAAATTAGCTAAAAATTCTGAAACAATGTTCCAAGCTCGTTACGCTGGTATATGACTCATTCGAGTTGGCCGAGCTGACATGGGAATCTTCCTTGTAAGACACTGCCCAAGCGGCAGTTCAGATGGTATTCTATTGCCACCACGACCCATCAGTCTCGCTTGGGTCCTCGCGCGAGAGCATGCAAGCAGCAAATTGTCCCTTAATACGATTCTGGGGCCCAGTTTGGAAGCGAATATCTCAGCGGGGTGAACGATTCGCGGTGCCGCTTGGGGAGTTTTGGTAAGGGCTCCAAGAAATTTCTTTCCAAGTATAAGACTCCCATACGTCCAAATTTGCCTGAACGCTGCCTTTGATCAACTCAGTGATGTTGTGGTACCTAATTACGGCACAACTTGCGCTCATCACTGTCTTTTGAAAACTCTGTTAAATGCGTTTGTACTCATGTTCCCGAGCTTATACTACTCAATAGTATTCAAAAGGATGTCTGCTGAAAACTTTTTAGCATTTGTACGCAATGAAATAAGCCGCATCAATTCTTTAAGCTGTGTAGGAGTGTAAAAAAACAAAATGCATGAGTAGAGAGCAAGGCTGTGAATTGATGCACTCGTTCTGATGAACATGATGCTTATGAGACAATGTTCAGTTAAAACTTCAGTAAGAAAAGCTGACTTGCGACAAAATCTTAATCTTTGGATTTTTTTCGATTTCATCTTCGTCGTCTTCACTTCTCCTGATGTGGACTGCATCGGGGTCCATTGTAGTTGTGCAATTGATTTTCCTAAAATATGGTGTCATTTTGGACCTGATGTGGATAGAATGAACGATACCGCCGGTGAAAGCGTTCGTTTCAGGCTTGAACTTATAAGCGTGCATGTCTCCCCTTAATTGGAAATATACAGTAAGTTTCGACTCGCTTTAGGCGGAAAATGGACTGGCGGGAGTCCGCCTCGCAACAGCTCGCGCCGTTTCGCAGCTACAGTATATCCTATCGTGCTGAGAACCCATATCTGCGTCTCTTCAATCTCCTTAGTCTTTGCTCGGCAAAATGCCAGCGCTATGCGCTCGCGGAGCCTCCAGCGATAAGCATGCGCTGCTCCACGTAGAATGTCTCGCCTAATCCGGGATGAAACCGACTGTATGTGCATATAGAAATATATATTTATTAGAAGACTAGATAAAAACCTATAGTGCCTTTCTTAATTTCTACTCGAGTTATTCCACTTTTCTGCTTGGCACTGCTGCTTCTTTAATTTGAAGTTGTTGTTAGAGAAGATACCATATATCTATATTTTGCCATGTTAGCGTTCTCGATGTTGTGGGTTATTGCTATTCCCGAGAAAACTGGAGCGTAGAACGCAAAATACACTTGCGCTTGACCTTAAAAATTAAGCATAAGGCCTAAGGCATACCTCTCGCGATTTCGCGAAATCGCCACATCCTCGCGACTTGGCGATTTGCCAGATATCTAGAGATTAAGCATGGAGGTTCTCAGATGCATGGGTGGTAGAATCCGTAAATTGTAACAAACGCAGCAAGTCTGGCTCAAACAAAGTGCGTTTACGACCAGCTATGGAGAGTCGTTGCAGTGCCAAATCGCGCGGCGACTATAATCGCATGAGGTATGCCTTAGGCCTAAGGGCAACGTCGATTGCAAAAGTATGCAACTCTTTACGCCTAATAAAGTTCGTTGTGGTGTAAAGGAATAGGTACATCGCTTCAGTACTTGTAACGAGAATGATGAATGCTTTTCCTTCCCTTCAATTTCGGGTGCATTCTGCGTTCTTAGTTGTTTTCCCTCTTACTTTGTATGTCTCTGCTCATCTTCTTATCAGTTTGCTTTTGATCTTACCCAGGGAATGGTCAGAAATCGAAGTGGCCAACTCAAGCAAGCAGCATACCATTAGTTGCAGCATAAAACGATGACTCTAAAACTGTCTTCCTTGTCTGCAGAGCACTTTTGTTGACAAAATTATAAGCCTTTAAAGGCCATTATTTTGCTAAGAAATTATGCATGTGAAGAACAAGCTTAGCCATACGAAGCCATTCTTAGCTCAGTGTTGGAGCAAATCATGCAACTAGGTCACTTCATATAGTCCGTACCTAGATATGAGCTAAAAGAGCAATAATGTGCCTCATTTCGCAATTCTTGATTACGGTTTTTTTTTGCTAAAGCAACTCACAACTTCGCTTACAAACGCTCTCTGCAAATATGGAAGACATTTGAAATCAGCGTTCCATGCTGCATCAAATGATATGCAGCTTTGATGGATTGGCCACTTCAACTTCTGACAATACCCTTGTTAGGATGTTTTCTTCTACTGCAGTTTATGTGAGTAACATATCAATTTAGACTGCTGTGAATAGCCTGTTTTTGTTTCTCAATTGCAAAAAATGAATTTGCACAGTTAAGAGCAATATCACGCATGTCTGCAGCTTCTTGCTGCTTGAATGTCGGCACTCAAATTACTTCTGCTTTTCGCCTGCCTTAATGCAAAGCCGAAATTCGAGAACCTTACATGACCATGGAAAGTTCCAGAAGGCAAGCCTAAAGATTTCTCTGCCTGAAAATGTCGCAATAACTCAATGGTGAGTGGATCTTCAATCGCCTGATTAGGAGTTTCCCCGCCTCTAGTTTAAAAATGGGGTCATTCGAGTGTTTCTTGAGCTGTTCAAGGTACTATGATCATATTCATCTGATAATGTTTGATGTATATGAAAAAAGGTTGATCACTGATGAGCGCCACGCTTACGGTGAAAATTCGATACCCTACTGTACATGGGAATTGTGGCTGATTTTGAAACAATAGAATGCTGCTTATTTCTATGTTGATACAAAGGAAAATGGTTCATATATCATACTAGCTGGTAGCCCCGGTCACACCCGAGGCTTCAAATTAGTTTAGCTAACAGAACGTGTGACATTACGCTTCTAAACTCCTTCAAACATGCGCAGAAACGCTCTGAGACGAGTTATCGCATTCTTCCGAATTTAAGATTGAAATGAATTCTACCATTCTTGCTTAAATGATTATGAAAAAATGATCAGTTGAAGCATGAATAATTCTAATTTTTTTAGATTTAAGTAAACAAATCAGGAAGGGCCCAGTGAATCGCCGCCGGGGTCGAAAACATACTTGTACGAAATTTTAGCTTAATCGGTTCAAGGCTGGCGTTTCTATAACGAACGAGCAACTAACGAACATCCTCACAAACATTGAAATTGCCTATTTAAGACGACAAGTAATCGCACACTAAAAATATGCTCTCTTTTTCAAGGCGTTCCATTCCACATTAAACAATTGAAAGACTCTTGTTAAACGAGAAAGATTTGAAAAAACACTTTATGACTCCATTTCCATTATGTTGCAGCATACCGAAAACGATGATGACGAGGCTATTCAAGATTTGCTGCAATTTTCGATATCGAGCACAGAAAGTCTAGATAGGATTGCCAGACCTCCCTAGGTAGTATCAAAAATACTACTTATCCATTGGTGTTTTCCTATTTGAAGTATGCAATTCTTTTCAAAATCCAGAATCCCACGCTGTTTTTTTTTCAGATTTTTCACGCTTTAAGACTATCCCCACAAAAGTGACGCAATACGAAACACCTTTACAGTTCTTCCATCTGTCAAGTGTACGAGTTAATTACTCTCGTCACTTGATCCCTCTACCCTTGTTTCCTGCTTCTTAACAGAACAAATCTTGACTAGATGATTTTATCATTATAGCATATATATAAAATTGGGGGACATAATTGGGGAGGGGACCACCGAGCACCCGGGGAGTGCCAGCTCATCTGGAGATTCCGGGCACCGCCCAGTTGGCGTGGAGACTGTCGGACCATCTAATTATCTGCGTCTCGACATGTCCATTCCATCGTAAAGCTCGTCCCGAGCTTTCATTTTTGACCATGGCTTCGGGAACGAATTCATCATAACATTTGATCATCTCGGAGTTTACACGTTGATCATTTGACCATCCTCAACCATGCTGTCATCACTGTCATCATTATCGATCGCTCTGTCGTCGTCATTGCATCATTGATCGAGCTCTTTCATACGTCGACTCATCATTGATCGATTTTTTTCCATATCATCGTCATCTTTATCGATTGATTGCCGGACAATTAATGGCGCTGCTTGCTCGTGCATTGATCATCTGCGATTAGCATTCATCTTCGAAAACCATTCATCTTTTTCGTTGCTTTCGTGGGGATCGAACTTCATGGCTGGGTTGCATCTGCTGGATCGCGTCTTCACGTTGTTTAGAGGAGGAGCCGGTAAGAGACAAGGTAAACAGAAGGGCGAACGCCAGAAGGCGAAGCGCACGCTCCCGTACGTCCCGTCAATAAAGTAAAGCTCGTCCTCGAGCGGAAGACATAAGAATTACGTTGCAGAATAGGATAGTTATTCAATACGGATTTGAATAAGAGGATCATTTCCATGGGGATATGGAGGAGGGATGAAATCACACGCAATAAAATGATATAAACAATACAAAAAGTAAAAAAATCAGATGTAAAACATGAAATATTGAACGAAAAGATAGAATGTGTCATTCTATGTTTTCGCTGCTCACAAATATTGGCATATATGCATTGAAATTTCACAACATTTGGTTTTCGAGTTTACAACTCAAGAGGAAACAATTTCCTAGCGTTGCTCAGAAGGGCTTGAAGAAAAAAGTGAAGTTTAAAAGCGTTCTTCGACCCGCCAATCGAAGAATTCTTTCTATTTATAGTGCGTATGCTTGCGGCAAACTTACTTTGTACCAGTAGCCGCTGCGTAAATGAGATTTTTTGTGAGGTTGCTACTGGCACCTCTCACTCATTATGAGGGAGACCAAACAGTCCTTTGTCTCAGACGCTCTGAACATCTGAGATTAGGCACACTGGAACGTGGAGTCTCTGCCTCTGTGTGACTAGATTGTGGTTGCACAGAGACTTCACGCTCTTGCGGCCTGCTGTAATACAATTTGAGTCTATTCACATGCACTGTTTGCGACTTATTGTTGGATAGACTTTTAATGGTGACTTTGGGACGGCACATGGAGACAATCACAAATGGGCCTTTCCATTGGAGGGTAAATTTGGGACGCACTGTGTCGTCATGCAACAATACAAGATCTCTAATAGAAAGGTCCTTACTGTATACCTTCTTCTGATAGTCGTAACCAGCCTTGTAGTCAGCCGTTTTTGCTGCTATGCTGGATCCCACTTCCACTATCGTAGTTTGCAGGGCTGTCGTAAACTCGCCTGCGAAGTTATCTGTAGCGAAAGTGAGAGTAGAAGGTAATTTGTGAATAACGTCCATCCATGTGACCGGATGTCTACCATGTATCACGAAAAACGGACTGTACCCTGTTGTATCGTTTTTGCTACAATTGTAGGCAAAAACGATAGGTTGGAGGAATTCCATCCACAAGTCTCTGGCTTCTGAGCAGTAGACTGTGAGAGAATCCGTGACAACTTTTACCATCCTTTCAACCTGGCCGTTCGCCTTATGGTTATAGCTGGTGGTAAAGTTGTTTGCAACTCCTAATGTCCTGTTTACCTGAGTGAAAAGGTCACTTACATAGTTTGAGCCTCTGTCGCTAACGATTTCGTTGGGAATCCCGTGCTTGGATACCACATCGTTGATTAGCGCTTTTACTACCAAATCAGCCGTTTGATTTATCAAAGGCGTACAGATGATGTACTTACTGAATGCGCAGACCGTAATAGCTATGAATCTGCTACTATCAACACACTGTGGTAATGGTCCTATTACGTCAATGTGGATGCGCTCAAAAGGACGCTGAGGAATGGGAAAAGTTCCCAGTTCCTCGCGAATGATATTTCCTGCTGGTGTTTTCACCTTTTGACAGGCTGCGCAAGATCTTACATAGTTTGCGATGTCCTGATACATGTTCGGCCAGTAGTACTTATCTGACACGTTTATGTACGTTTTGCGAATTCCCAAGTGAGAACCTAACAAAGGATTATCATGAAGAAGTTTTACGATCTGATTCTGATGTTCGGGGTCGGGTATGACAAGTTTTGGTCTTTCGTTAGCCTTATAGTACAATGCCCCATTGAAAATGGAATATTTGTCTAACGAACCCAAAAACTGCTGTGGAGGGTTTTCAGCATTCCCTGTTAAGAAGGTGATCAAAAGGTCAAGGTGATCTTCCAAAATAAGAATTTTGTTGGCTTTTCCTGATGGTATCTAAGCTAGGAATTGAGTCAGGGGTAGTGGAGATGTTCGTTACTACTGGATAACGGCTCAAAAAATCGCAAAACTTGTTATGTTTACCCGGGCGATATTCACTTTTCAGATCGTAAGCTTGTATCATGATTTGGTATTTCGCCAAACGTCCAACAAGATCTGATCTGTACAATAGTGACTTCAACGGAGCATGATCAGTGACAAGTGTTATAGAGGCATCAGCAACATACGGGTAGAAATGTTTAAGCGCAAAGACTATCGCAAGTGCCTCAAGCTCTATTATTGAGTAATTTTGCTCATGCTTGTTCAGCGGGCGACTACAATACGCGATTGGGTGCTCGTTCAACGTTTGCGGATTTTGCTGGAGTAAGCACGCACCTAAGCCTATAGTCGAAGCATCCGTGTGAATAATGTACGGCTTGCCTATTATAGGAGATGCAAGAGTTGGAGCAGTTGTAAGCGCATTTTTCAAAGAAATGAATGCGTTTTCATGAAGATCAGTCCATTGGAACGGAGTGTTCTTCAGGAGAAGAGCATTTAAAGGAGCGGCAACATATGAAAAACGTGGTATGAATCTGCGAAAGTATGAAGCTGCACCCAAAAAAGACTTGACAGCTTTAGTATCCTGAGGTCTAGGTATCTTGGTGATACTAGCTATCTTTTCTGGATTCAGTCTTGTTCCGCTCTTGCTTATGAGAACTCCCAAGTATGGAACTTCTTCTTGCATAAATGAGCATTTTTCCGCTGTAAGTTTCATACCAAAATTCGCTATGCGTTGTAAAACCTCTTCTAGATCACGAAAATGGTCATCAATGGAATGACTGGCGATAATGATATCATCCAAATAGGCGAAACAGCAAGCTTTCAATTCTCTTATCAAGCTGTTTGCGACTCTTTGGAAAGTACCGGGGCGCCTTTCAAACCTTGGGCCATTACAGTGAAATGGAAGAGTCCAAGAAAGAAGAAAATGCCGTTCTCTCTTTATGTTTTTCTTCGAGAGGTATTTGAAAAAACCCACCAGAGTACTGTAAACTTCTTTACCGCTTGCTAAATCAATGATATCCTGAATATGAGGGATACAGTAGGTCTCATTTTCGGTTATAGCGTTTATTTGGCGGTAGTCTACGGTAAATCGCCACTGGTTTGTTGAGGGCTTTTTGACTAAAACGATAGGTGATGCGAATTTACTAGTGCTCGGCTCTATTATGCGCGTGCGGAGCATTTCCTCAATCTGTCTTTGAATTTCCTGACGCTTTTCTAAAGGTACCCTGTAGGGACGCTGTTTTGGAACTGTAGCATGAGGAACGAACTTGGTTTTATGGGAGATTGGACCTGTGTATCTTCCTAAGTTACCATCCGATCCTACGAAGCATTTTTGATACTTTTTAAGAAGGTTGTTAAATTGGGAAGATTGCTGTTTTGTGAGTAAATTGCGATTAACTTCAACACGCTCCCATAGGGGTGGACCTTGAGGTCTTTGAGGAAAATTAGGAAGATTTGCGGCTATGTCCGCCTCAGGTGAGGTGTAATGAACTGGATTTTGATTTGTGTTAGGAGAATTACTGGGATGAATTTTAAAAACAGCTGGCCATTGTTGGGCAGATCCAACGAATTCAGCATTTGCGACTATTTGATCCTTACCTAGTTTTACATGAGTAGGATTAGAGTTGAAAATGCGTAACAAGATTGTACCGTTCAAACCAGGACATGAAAGAGTTTTGCCTATCACAACGCCTTCTGGTAAGGTGAGTGTTTGGTCGTCACATGTCAAAAATTCCCAGTCGGGAGGATAAAAAGACTCTATGCGACCTTGAACAACAGTATCAGAAAGCGGTTTGAGAGTAGTTTTGCAAGATAAGCGAACAGGTTTGATAAGCGTGAGATCACTGTTAGGATCAACCATTGGCACCGAACTTTTTTCGAAAACAACCTGTTTTTCTTTATAGTTTACTAGCTGGCTTACCCGGCTCCGCCGTATCCGGACCAAACTTGGCACACATACACTTCGGGCCCTGGCGGGTGTCACAGTCCACTTTTCGTTATCGATCGATGTCGATTTTACCGATTTTTATCGATTTTTTTGCAGAGTTCACCTACAGGGCTAGGAGTTGGCACAGGGGGGAATTGAGCATGGGGATTCCGAATACAATATTAGTTTTCAGAATTATCGATTACTTTTATTGGTTTTATCGATTTTTTGTAAATTTTGACCTGCGAGGCTGGGATTTTGCACAGGGGGTAATCGAGCATGCTGATTACGAACACAATATTAGTTTTCAGGATCGTCCATTACTTTTATCGATTTTATCGATTTTTTTGTAAAGTTTGACCTGCGGGGCTGGGAGTTTGCACAGGGGGTAATCGAGCATGCAGATTACGAACACAATATTAGTTTTCAGGATCGTCCATTACTTTTATCGATTTTATCGATTTTTTGAAAATTTGAGCTAGGGGGCTGGAATTTGGCACAGGGGTGTAATCGAGCATGCTGATCACCCCCTTGGGAGTGATCAGCATGCTCGATTACCCCCTGTGCCAACTCCCAGCCTCCTAGCTCAAACTTTGCAAAAAAATCGATAAAATCGATAAAAGTAATCGATAATCCTGAAAACCAATATTGTATTCGGAATCCCCATGCTCGATTACCCCCCTGCGCCAACTCCCAGCCCCGTAGCTCAAACTTTGCAAAAAAATCGATAAAATCGATAAAAGTAATCGATAATCCTGAAAACCAATATTGTATTCGGAATCCCCATGCTCGATTACCCCCCTGTGCCAACTCCCAGCCCGTAGGTGAACTCAGCAAAAAAATCGATAAAAATCGATAAAATCGATATCGATCGATGACGAAAAGTAGCCTATGACACCCGCCGGGGCCCGAAGTGTATGTGTGCCAAGTTTGGTCCGGATCGGTTCAGAAATGGAATTTTCTATTCGGAACATACGTACATACATACATACATACATACATACAGACAAACAGACATTCAGCTTTATATATAAGATTGTTACGCTTGTAGATAACTTTGTTATCGAGTCATCACCCAAAAGTAAGTCTGTTGAGCAATGTGCATCACTGACTACAAATGGTGTGACTGTAATGACAATGTTACCTACAGTAAGAGTGGCTGAAATTTGACCTAGAAGTTGGATAGCAGTACCATTTGCTGCTACAGCCTCTTTTAAAGAAGATTTAGTGAAAGGAATATTGAGTTTTTTAACAAACTTATTTGAGATTAAAGTGATAGCTGAACCGGTGTCAAAAAGGGCAGCTGTATTGAAGTTATTGATTTTTAGCGGGATAAATATGGTGTTGTTTTGACCGAGTTGTTGGACGGACATTACAATAGGATTGAAATCGTGAAAATTGTTAACAGGCACATTGAGATCGGTTTTTGTGCTAAACGATGTCTCAACTTGTTTTTCATCCTGTAAGCTTGGATAGATTGGATCGCGCGTTTGAGACTGATTGTCTTGAAATGTAACAAAAGTATAGCTTTCTTGAAAATGCGGAGCAGATGCCTCAACATTATGCTCTATCTTCGCAGTTTTCTTATAAAAGGACGGAAATAGAACTTGAAACATTTTGAAGAGAACCTTCAAGAAAGTACGCGCTAATTTGACGTGATAAAAGATAAGAGCTATCAAAAATAGAACTACTGCAATGATAATTGCTCTAACAGCATAAATTACCAAAGTGTGTTTTTCTATGGACCGTAAGATTATTGATTTTTGCGATTGTAGAATTTGTAAAGCATTGGTTTCAAGAAAATCAGCAGTTTCCATAACTTCGTCCTGTAGTTGCTCAGAAAATGTGTTCAGATCTGGATCATGAATTTGCGAAGCATCTAAGTTTGACTTTATGGTTGCTGTATTGATGCGATTTTTGATGTTTATCTCCGTGTTTATTTTGGCTAGGTCCGAGTGGAAAATAGGCGGAGAATTGAAAACTATGTTTTGATTTGCAAAGTTTTGTGTCAAATTTAAATTTACGTGAGAAACGTGGACATAACCATTAGATGATTTGTAATGATTTGTGCCATCATTGTAAACCCCTAATGGTAAATGACCACAGTCAGCAAAAGAAGATGAGGTTTTAAGATCACGTGTGCCATTGGACGAAAAATAAAGTTTTCCCGACACGTACCGGAGTATCTACATAGCAGTTGCTATCCACTTTATGGTCCGGATAGATCTCATCAATTTGGATAGTTTTACACTTAGAAACCATCAAAATATCCCCAGCAGAAATGGTGAAAATATCGTCTCTGCTGAGTAACATCCTAGCAGCACTTGTAGGATCGCTTTTCGCAATACTTTCGACAGTCAAAATCTTGAAATTGTTCAAGACGCAAATTCGCTCAAACATGATAAAAAAATCGCGCTGAATCACCTCGTCAAGCTTAAATTTAAGGTACTGCAACTTGGTATTGAGTTCAGACTGCTGGGCTGAGAATGCTGGAGGTGAATTCAATGCAATATGCTCTGCGACTATGGCAGAAATGTTAATCCTATAAGCGGGTTTTGAGTTATCGCTAGATCGTTTTCCTCTGATCAGCGGTTTTACTTGATTGATTTGAAGTGGTTTTGATTTCAAAAGTATTGATGAAAGAATAGTGGCATTGCTAGAAGTTGAAAAAGTATTGCCATGTGATGCATAAGGACTGCGAATTTTATGAGTGTAGGTAGTGTCTACATCGTAAATTGGAAAGCTTTTGGAGAAGTTGAAGTGTTTTTCGTTGATTTCTCGCACTAGAGTTATGTTACTATCAAAAATTGTGCGAGGATCTTCTCCCAAAAGTTCTGGAAGCAATATGAATACACCATTGTCCATTGCAATAGCGTTTTCGGACAAAGACCACTTTGTAAGTTGTGATTTTTGAAAGAAAACGCTCCTGTATGTAAATGCGGATTGTACTGCTTCAAGAAGAATGTGATTTGGTGTGACATATGCTATACTGTCAATAGCTTTTACAAATTTACAAGCAAGTGGAGCGTCTTTTGACTTCCAAACTACGGTACCATGTGATAGTTGACAGTAATCATGGCTAAGAGTGCAATTTGCCATGTCACCAAACTGTCCTAGCAATTGGTCACCATCAAAAGTGGCAATTTCGCCTTCTTCTACATAAATATTTGTGGGAACTGTGCACTTTTGACCAAAAAAACCAGGGATAAGAATAATGAATAGGACGTTGTGAACCAAACACTTTAGGCGAAAATATGTGTAACGGCACATCAAGATACTTTTTGGTTTTTGCAATATTATGGCAGAGAATTGGATCGATGGGAGACATAAACTCCTCATCGCTATTTAGCGAGAAAGAAATGTGTAGATAAGATGATGCGCAAACTTTCCTAGTTTTATTGAAACAATGAAATGCAGTTAGCGTGGTTGGTTCTGTTTTTTCTACAAAAACAGAGGCCATTGTTAACAGCACACTACTTAAATTGGTTGATTTCGCGCAAGAAATAGTTTCAGGAAAGGCTACAGGCCAGCCTGATTTACCAGATGAGCATAGCTGATAGTCCATTGAGAAAGCAGAAGAGGTAGGAAAAATTAGCGCAATTATTGCGACTAGAAATAGGGAATTTACAGAATTTGTAATGCCTGTGGAAAAATTTGCGGCTGTAGAGTTAACTACATGCGAATTACCCCTTCGAGAAGAATTTCGGTTGTTATTCCGATTACGATTTGGTGAACGAGAGCTATTGTGAAAATTTTGGTTGGAATTGAATTGATTACGAGAATTGTTATTGTTACGGAAACGATTGGAATTATCTTGATTTCTTCTCGAAGACATATTTCTATTACGCGGAGGAGATCTAGACTGATAATTGTTGCTATTAGATTGCCACTGTTGGTAACTAGGCTCTGGCGCGAACCTTACATGCCTAGAGCGATTACGGTTATTGTTATTATTGTTGTAGCGCGGCGGAGAGCGCGATTGGTTACGGTAATTATAGTTATTGTAGCGCGATGGAGAGCGCGATTGATTACGGTAGCCATGGTTGTTATGTGATGAGCGCGGCGGAGAATATTGACGTGAATTATAGCTAGAGCGATTTTGATTTGAATGATAAGTCTTATTGACTTGAGGAAAGGGATTCTCAAGCTGGTTGAGAATCCTATCCATTTTTGAGTTGAAAAGAGAAGGGTCAAAAGCCACTTCGTCGGTTTTGATTAGTTCCCAAATTCGCTCAGCATCTTTGACTAACTCAGTAAAGTTTGGGTTGAGCGGACCCAAAAACTTTAACTTTTGCTTAATGTTTTGCGATAGACCATTGTTGAAAATCATGGTCTTTAGAAACTCGCGCTTATCTTTGAAAGTCTCGCCTGGATACGCGTCCGCAATCTCACTTTTCAACCTACTTGCGAACATAAATGGCGACTCGTTAGGGCGCATCGATATTTGCATTAATTTCTCACGCGCCATATTTTGGTATTGATCGCTATAGAAATGTTCCGTAAGTTTACCAGTTGCGGAACGAAAATCTAGCTTGACGTCTTTCTCAAAAGTTTCGAAAACGGCTTTGGCGGTGACCGTCAAGTGCGCTGGCAACAGCTTAGCCATCTTATCCTCACTTAAATTCATTATGTTCCCGATTTCGTTGAACTCATTGATAAATTGGTCTAAGCCCTTTGCGCCAAGATCACCAGAGAAAGTTGGTAAACGGTTGGAATAAGACGCTAAAGAAAGTTTCTCAAAAGCAGTATCTAGGTGTTGAAGAATCTGCGAGTCCATGGTAGTATTGTTTGATTTAGAAGTAGAAACTGAACGCGTTCTGTATCTTTGTACAGTGGAACTAGCTACGTTAACCCCTTTTGGAGTATTGCTCATAGATCAGTAACTATTGTGAATTAATTTTTTTTTGTTTTAGTTTTTTGTTGTTAGATGAGAAGTGAAGCAATAGGACGATGAGAATACAAGAAAAGAAAAAAAATAAAGAAAATGAACTGCACAGAAAATTCAAGCTAAGAGAGTACCTCTAGCTTGTAGTTGTCCGTTGGCGTTCGTTGGCAGTAGATGTCGCAGGCAGTTGGCAGGAATATTGCAGTCCTTGGTAATTTGTTGAAAATTCCGTAGAACAGCCAAATACTTTCTCCACTCCTCGAGACGACGAATGGATGCTGGTGTGACCCGTGATGTGCTTATATATGCACAATCACGCAAAGTTGACCTGTAGCCCAGACGTTCGTCGATAGGCTACACGGTTCAAAGGCACTACCGCAGCATGTGTCCACTCCTGGCGGCTAGATGTCACTCGTTGTTGAGTGATTAGCCATTAAAAATGCGGGGCTGGGAGAGTAGCCTTTGGAAATAACCGCAAGCTATTAGATAGCCCGTAGATATTCCTCAGGCAATCATAGTAGACAACTATGAAACTCTCCATAGGCAAAATTGGAGTCACAGTAGTCTTTCTACTAGTTCTACTTTCTACTAATTTTGGATTTGGTGAGGCACACAGTGGTCTTTCCACTAGTGAGAAATTGGAAAAAAAATGGGCTCACAGTGGTCTTTCCACTAGTGAGCGGGAAAAAGGTACATTCACAGTGGTCTTTCCACTAGTGAAGTATGAAAATTGAAAAGCATTCTCACAGTGGTCTTTCCGCTAGTGAGAATTATGAAAATCAAAAGTACTCTCACAGTGGTCTTTCCGCTAGTGAGAGTTAGGAATCAAAAGTAGGTTCACAGTGGTCTTTCCGCTAGTGATACCTTATATTTACATATTTACAGTGCCGGCTGTGGCGATAGAGTCATTGAGTTCTTGTATAAAAGCATTATATAAAAATATTCAGGGATTCCCAATGAAAAAAATGGGAATAAAGGCGAAGAAAGGCAAAAAAAAGCATTAAAAATAGTTCACGGCTCGCGGAATCACGGCTCCGGGATATCACGGCTCTAAGAAATCACGGCTCACGGAATTCACGGCTCGCGGAAACTCAATCTAGAGATTTCGCGTCGAAAAATTCACGGTTCGCTATTTCACGGTTCGCTATTTCACGGTTCGCTATTTCACGGCTCGGGGGATCACGGCTCGCGGGATAAGGCAAGAAAAATTGATAAAATAACATTAGATGGATGAGAAGATAGAAAATCATGTGTTTACTAAGACTAACAAGTTGATACAAAACTCAACTCATCGCCTGACTCAAAAGAACAAGAAGAAAACAAATAAGAGGAAAGAAAAACTACGTAGGAACGTAGGAGATGAGGGCTGGTGCCGGTGGTGGGAGTTTGCAAAAGATTTGGCCGAAATCTTTGCTTAAATCTGATTTTCTAGTAAGAAAAGTTTGTAAGAAAATCGTTCAAAAGAAAACCGGGACCTCCATGTCAAGTGTACGAGTTAATTACTCTCGTCACTTGATCCCTCTACCCTTGTTTCCTGCTTCTTAACAGAACAAATCTTGACTAGATGATTTTATCATTATAGCATATATATAAAATTGGGGGACATAATTGGGGAGGGGACCACCGAGCACCCGGGGAGTGCCAGCTCATCTGGAGATTCCGGGCACCACCCAGTTGGCGTGGAGACTGTCGGACCATCTAATTATCTGCGTCTCGACACATCAAAACTATCCTATCCCCATCTCTTTCACATCCTATGACTTCCATGATTGCTGAAAAATGACCTGAAAAAAGCTAGGGCGATAAGCAATGACGTTAGTGACAAAAATTGGTACGCGGTTGAGAAGTTTATGCCTCAGATGCATTTCTGCATTTCCGAAGCTTCAAATGAGATCAAAATCAAGCAAGCAATTTGAAGCTTTGCTCCGCAGTAATTCAACTGTAGCATCAACAAAGACCACAGTAAACAACATTCCATATTTGAAAGTAGACTGCGATTAACATAGAAATATAATATTAAACTAATATCTTGGTAAAAGCTGATGAGAACTGTCATGCCTCAAACATGGATGACATTTTCACTGACTCATCTTATTGTGCAATGCACTTACGAACAATCAGGGCCGGTAGTAATCTGGTCGAAACTCCGAGTTTAAAGCTGCGCGTTAACTCAGAGTTAACTCTGAGTTTCGTTTTTGAAACTCGGAGTTTCATTCTGCTACTTGCGGAGCCGTTATGGTTGTTGAAAAGCTACTACACGCTTCATCGCAAAACACTCCGACTAGGTCGGGAGTTGAACTTCCGTTGCTCGGCGCGAAGTGTCTACCACTAGACCACTACGCTACGGCGCCACTATTACGAAGTTGCAAGCAATGGCTTATTAGATCCCCGTAATCAAGATTTCACATATCAAGACACGTGGAGAGGAGCTAGGCCTGCCTGCGAGATGCCTGGCCAAAAAGTATTCTAAAGAATTTTGAACAAGGGCATAGATCGTAATCAACACTCCGTCCCCCTCCTCTCCCCACCTATTTTAATATGCTTTATACTCGATAAGATTCAAAAGTCTCTGTTAGTCTCCAAATTTTTTCGAATGACCTATATCTATAAATTGTAATCTTAACATTGACCATAATTTTAGAAGAATAGACTTCAAGTAATAAACAGAGTCTAGAGATTATTTGGAGTTAGAATTTCAAAAGGCCTCTGAATAATATAACAAATTTCAAATAATTTTTTAAAGATTTCTGTTAAGAAAACCATAGAAAATTTCAAAAGAAAAAATCAAAAGATACTACCTAATATCATTGCTTCTTTGCTAAAAAAAAGTTCAAATAATTTTAGGAATTCCGTCATTATTTCATTATGTGCCCACCGTAGTAATACCCTCTAAAACGGCCAATATCCAAGATCAGGGCTCGGCACGAGGTGGCTAGATGAAAATGCAAAAAACGAAATCCGACGAAGTCCCCTTTGACCCTCAAGCACATTTCCTGAGAGCACGAGACGTCGACCAAAAAAACGTCGTCAAATCAGCCAATTTTGCGGGTCTCTTCGGTCAAAACGAAACCCCCTTTGCTTTTCGCCAAAAACGATATCCAGCTTGCTTGTAAGCCACCTCGTGCCGAGCCCTGTCCATGATTGCACTGCCAAATGAGCCGCGAAATCTTAGGCAGTTCAGCCAGTGGAGCCTACTACCACCTACTTAACCCCATCGCATAGTTCCTGCAGTGGAAAAGAAATAGTACGAATCTAACAGTGCGGATCGAGGGGGCGGAAGGGGGGGGGGCAATTTTTGAAATTTACTTGCGTGGGTTATAGAAACGTGCAAGTTCTTGTAAACAATTAAAATAAGTCAAGCCGTACTGTCCATTCCAGGCTCTGTAGAAGGCGACTTGCCGAAACGTCAGCCAATAAAGTGTTAACAATCTCGGATCAAGGCTAAGAAACACAATTACATTATCAACACCATGCCGAGATTCATAGAGAGTCGTACGTTCTAATTGAAATCATTTTTGAAGTTCTTTAAAATTCAGACTAGCCTTGCAAAAAAATTTTTTTGGGAGCGGGAGTGCCGCCACGCCCCCGTTTCCTAGATCTTGGGGGTTATGGGCCCGCAAAAATTTTGAGAAGCACCCAAAAAAATTCCGGAATTTACCGACACCTTCAGTTGAAAATTTTTTGTCGCCTCTCCATCCCCCCTGGACGGAAATCCTGCGTCCGCCATGGTATCTAAGTATTTAGCAAACAAAGTTCTAAACAAGGTATTTTGATCCATCTACCGTAAATCCACCGAAACCCCTCCATGAAAAGTATTTCCATGCGCTATGATATTCGTGATTAAACTGCGGAACCCCGCCAATTCAAGTTTCGTTGCAACCTGTACTGGCTAATCTACCGTGTCTTTACCGTAACCCCGCTGAACAACGCTGCAGTGAAAAATAGACCATATGATCGTAGTCAACACAACGCATGACGTTAGTGAGCCAGAGAATTTTAAGTCTATCATGTCTTTGACTTGATCACCAAATTCCTACCGTAACCCTGAGCCTACCGTAACCTCGCCAGATGGACCCGCAGTTCAGAAGACACAATAATCGTGAGCAGCATTCAATAACCCTCCCCCCCGGCCTGTTTCAGACAACTGCTTGATTTCCGACTAACTACTGTACCCCTACCGTAACCGCGCTATGCGGGCGAATGGTGAAAAATAAACACCATATCCGTAATCAGCGTGCCAGGAAACCCCATAAAACCAATTTTCACTCGATTTAGTAATTTTCGCCCAACTACCGTATAGCTACCGTAATTCCGACTTGTGGCCCCGTAGCAAAAAATACTATCATATTCGTGATTGGCGTTCCAAATAACCCCAGTGTACCAAGTTTCAGCAAATTTCGTGACTTTCGCACAACTACCGTATCCCTGCCGTAACCCCCTTATGTGGGCGTATGGCGAAATGAGCATCGGATTCGTGATCAGCGCGTCGGATGACCCCGGGACCAAAATTTTACAAAATTTCAAATTTTTGTGTTTAACGGTGCACCATGATATCATGCTCCATGAAATTCAGAGCAAAATCTACCCCGGAGGACTTTTTTCTGGACCTCTGCGTTTACGCACTATTTCTCTTTCTCTAGCCAAACTCGGAGTTAACTCCGAGTTTTGCGCGAGCCTGAAACGCGCACCAAACTCAGAGTTAACGCGCAGCTCAGCTGCGCGTTTCGTTACTTAGCGTCTCGCGTGGAACGAATTACGCTACGTTTCCATACTTGGTATAAAGTACGTCTTGCGCGGTATCCTGCCATATAACCCTTTCCCCAATTTGGTTTGCTTATGCAGGTGTTAATGGTCCCTGAAAGGTGCGTGTTAACTCAGAGTTAACTCTGAGTTGACTCTGAGTTTGAGCTGCGCGTTTCGACAGGTTTACTACCGGCCCAGATGTTTTGAACGTTGAGTTCTTTACCATTATAGTTTCAAATACGCTTGTGAATGAAAAACAGCAAACTGTACAGACACAATCCGACAAACCCGCTTTGGTCGCTACTTTCGGGTTAATCGCAGTGCTAGAAACAAGGCACTAGAAACATGACACCCGTCGCGATTTCTGTTTTACTCGCGATTTCATATGTATGCAGCCAAATCAAGTGCAGCATATTGCGAGATTTAAACTGCGCTCATTTTTTCAAACATTTTTCCGCTCTCAAACCACATTTAACTGCTTTCTTCTCATTTTCTTCTTAATGTGCCTTTACTGTTTCAAATCGTATCTTGTCTTTCGAGACTCTTCAAGTTCTGCTGTGATTTCATAATATACTTTTTGACATTTTAGCACGAGCACAAGGGCTGAGCCAGGCCACCGCTCTGCCAGATTCAGTGAGTCAAGAATCACTGCGCAAAGATCTCTCACGCCACCTTTCAACAAGCAAGCGTTCTCGTTGCAAAAGCGTGAGTTCGTACTTCTTATGCATCTGGTTTCCAGGCGAAGCGAGCAGCAGTCTGATGAGCCTATTGACAATCCATTCTGAATTAGGACGAACTTTAAACTTTTTGGTTCTTTTTCTTACAATTCTCATCCTTCCCATCTTTTATTATGCATCTTTCTCTCCAAAAACATCCAGCCTTCGTAATTTCTAGCTAATGTTCTTTCATCCTAGATAGCAAGTAATGCAACAAGCACTCCTTGCTGCTCGCTTCTTTTTCATCCTGTGAACTTTTCTTGTTTTTTGGACGATGAATCGAGTTTTATCTGCAATCAACGCAGTCGTTCTGGTGATAATAAGGATGTTTGTGTTTATGTAGCAAGAAAGTCGAAGAAAGCTTTTTAGAGTTTTGTTAGCTTTCAAAAATGAGTGTGATTTTTGTTTTGTTTTTTGAGTCATAGCATTGAAGGAATTTGTAGTTCTGCTCTTAGTTACAATTTCTATAATTTCATACTTTTGCCAAGAAGGTGTCAAGGAAAGGGTGCACTGGTCACATTTTCACAGTATCTTGCTGCAAGCACTGCTGACACTAAAATTGCTTTTGCTGATTTGAAAGGTTTCTAGGTATGGCTAACGGAATGCCATTGCTTATCAATGATATATACTGGAGGCGACTCCCACAAAAGTGGTGCTTATCTGTACAGTTTGGGCGTTGGACTCTTTGAGCAAATATATATTAGGATGACGATTCCAAAGTTTGTGTCGTTCTCCATACCCATGCTCAAATCACTCAAAATAAAGATAGGCAAGCTCCAAAGGGTATTCGGTCAAAAATTTCTTCTTCTTTCTAGCAATGATGCTTTGTTCCGATTCCTTCAATAATAACTCGAACAATTGTCGGAATCTTTAACCCAAGATTTTTATTACCCTTACTTTAACTGTTCTTCAAAATTCCCATTTATATCTCTGAGAGACTGATCACTGTTGGATTGAGTAAAAAAATGCAAAGCAATGCATTTTTTTGGAATTCATCATCGGATTTTCAAAAACTTTAAAATAATTTTTCGATGCTACAATTCCATGTTTGGTCATCCCAAGTCCCATCGAACATTGAACAGCGAGCCACTAGGGTATCATTCAAAGCAGATTTTTCTCTTCTTTTTTGATAAGTGTTTATACTCCCTGATTTGCAAAGGCTTCGAGAATAACTCACTGTAGTTCTAGTTTTGAGCGCACCTCAAACTGTAACCGAAGAGTTTGAAATTCAATATTCCGAAGGATGACTTTTGCAAGTTTTCACTACTTCCTAGAAAATGAAGAGGCAAAAAGAGGTTTTTTGAATACTTACAAGCCAGTCGAAGAAGCTCAAAAATTCATTGCCTTTCATTTTGTCTACACTACAGTGGTCAAAGCTCCTCCAAAGTTAGAAAGGTTTTGAAGAAAATAACTAAAGTGAAAGTAGGTAGGTATGGGTTGGAGGTTCTTTCAAGCAGCCATCAAAGGAATCGGAACAGAAACACCACCGCTAACAAGATGAAGAAAATTTGCATAGAACATTGTTCAGAGAGTTTGTCTATCTTTATTTGAAAAATGGTTTTGAGAAAAACGGCCCCAACTTTTGAACTGCACTAATCTACAGTAACCGCCAAAAAGTTGTGGACAAGCCGCCTTCTTTTCTTGTTCGCTCATTTTTAAACGGAAAACAAGGATGAGGAATGATCAGATTGCATGAGATGTTGAGAGCACCTCAAGAACTACAACCCACATATTACGCTTTCTGGAAAACATGGATTCTAAAAAGGTTAGAAATGTTTTACCAGAAAAAGTCCAAAAATGACCGCGTCAGGTTGCGGACAACAATTCTTTGAACACAAAAATCTCTTTTTTTTTCCTTCTTTGAGCGAAAACACAAGTAATTCGAACAAATAAGCATACTATCAGCAGAGCTCATCAAGGGCTATAACGTGATTACGGCTACTTCCTGAAAGAGCAACAAAAATTTCATTTTGCATTTTTTTGAACTTTCTCCGCCTAAAAACTGATGCAAAACATCCTAACAAAGCCATCAGGGATCATTAATACTTGCATTAATAAACCAAAGGCGGGAAAGGGTGATATGGAAGGATACCCCATTAGATGTAGTTTATCCCAAGTATGGAAATATAGCAAAACTCGTTTTACACAAGAAGCTGCGCGACGACAGGCGCAGATGCGCTCCGCGTTGACTTTGATTTGGTGCTCGTTTTAGACGCTTGCGAAAGTTAAAACTGGGTCTGGTTAGAGGAAAAGAAATAATGTGCGAATGAACTGCTAGAAAATTCTCTGGGGTACAATTTGCTAGTATTTTCAGTGAGCACAATGGGAGCATCATGGTGTTGAACATAAAATTTTTCAATTTTGGGGAATTTTGGCCATGGGGGTCATCATTCGATGTGCTAATCACAAATGTGGCGTTTGTTTTTCGTCAATGAATCATATGGCGAGGTTACGGTAGGGATACGGTAGCTGGACAAGTTAACGCAGTTAGCTAAAACTTGGAGCGCTGAGCTTTTTTTACATGCTCATTCCGAATATGATATTCATTTTTCGCTACAGGGCCACAGGGAGAGATAACGGTAGGCTCACTGTAGGCAAGAAGTATTACGGAATCAATTGAAACTTGGTCAGACGGAGTTATTCGGTACGCTAATTGCGAATATGACACCCATCTTTCACCAAGGGGAATACAGCGGGGTTATAGTAGGATTATGGTAATCAAGTCAAATTTACTCAGTAGATTCAAAAATGGCTCGACGGCGTTATACGTATTAAACACGACCATTTTACCCATTTTTCACTGCAGCGTTGTATAGGGTTCCTTCATACTACGCCGCAGGAGCGGCAGTCTGCCGCGTACCGCGGCGTACGCCACGTACGCCGCAGCACGCAGCGTACGCTGCTCGCAGTAAAAGTACGCCCATGGCGGCACAGTCTCGCTAAAACACTCGGAAAACAGAGGGAGTAGCGGGTATAGAATTACAGTGATAGACAGACTGTGCTGCCATAGAAGTATTCTCGCCGCGACTGCAGCAGCGTACGCTGCGTGCTGCGGCATACGCGGCGCACGCGGCAGGCTGCCGCGTCCTGCGGCGTAGTATGAAGGAACCCATAGCGAAGTTAAGGTAGAGATACGGTTGACTAGCCAAAATCACAGAATTCAATAAAACTGGCTTGCGGGTGATTTTGCGCGTTGATCACGAACATCATAACCAAATAAAACCTTTTTCTAAGAAATTGCTGTGGACATACGGTAAATGTATTAAAATATCGAAATTGCTTGGAATTTTGTTTAGGAGTAGTTAAGCATGTTGCATACGAATATACCCATTTCATTTCGCTCCAGGAACATGCGATGGGGTGCAGTAGATGTGTGGTAGACTAGAATGGCTGAACTGCTGAAAATTGGTCTTGGTGGTTCATGGCAGTGCGATCACTAATATGCTTATGCAAGTTACTGCGGGCATATACGAAGAAGGGCGAAAAGCTTATGGTGATCTAAACTTCCTTGGCAAAAAGCAGCAGGTAGCACTTTAAAATTTTTGTTTCTAAATTTTTCAATGTCCTTTTGACAGGAATAATCTCCGAAAAAAGTAGGAATTGTTATATTATTTAGAGGTCATTCAAACATTTGAATGACACTAGATTCAAATGCTTTTAATTTTGATTAATTTGAAAGTCATTTTACCAAATTTCTGGTAGGATGTTTTGCAATTACATTTCCTAAATATAAGACACTAGCTGGCTTACCCGGCTCCGCCGTATCCGGACCAAACTTGGCACACATACACTTCGGGTTCCGGCGGGTGTCACAGTCCACTTTTCGTTATCGATCGATGTCGATTTTACCGATTTTTATCGATTTCTTTGCAGAGTTCACCTACAGGGCTAGGAGTTGGCACAGGGGGGGAAGTGAGCATGGGGATTCCGAATACAACATTAGTTTTCAGGATCGTCCATTACTTTTATCGATTTTATCGATTTTTTTTGTAAAGTTTGACCTGCGGGGCTGGGAGTTTGCACAGGGGGGTAATCGAGCATGCTGATTACGAACACAATATTAGTTTTCAGGATCGTCCATTACTTTTATCGATTTTTTTTGTAAAGTTTGACCTGCGGGGCTGGGAGTTTGCACAGGGGGGTAATCGAGCATGCAGATTACGAACACAATATTAGTTTTCAGGATCGTCCATTACTTTTTCGATTTTATCGATTTTTTGAAAATTTGAGCTAGGGGCTGGAATTTGGCACAGGAGTGTAATCGAGCATGCTGATCACCCCCCTTGGGGGTGATCAGCATGCTCGATTACCCCCCTGTGCCAACTCCCAGCCCCCTAGCTCAAACTTTGCAAAAAAATCCATAAAATCGATAATAGTAATCGATAATCCCGAAAACCAATATTGTATTCGGAATCCCCATGCTCGATTACCCCCCCCCCGTGCCAACTCCCAGCCCCGTAGCTCAAACTTTGCAAAAAAATCGATAAAATCGATAAAAGTAATCGATAATCCTGAAAACCAATATTGTATTCGGAATCCCCATGCTCGATTACCCCCCTGTGCCAACTCCCAGCCCCGTAGGTGAACTCAGCAAAAAATCGATAAAAATCGATAAAATCGATATCGATCGATGACGAAAAGTAGCCTATGACACCCGCCGGGGCCCGTAGTGTATGTGTGCCAAGTTTGGTCCGGATCGGTTCAGAAATGGAATTTTCTATTCGGAACATACGTACATACAGACAGACATACAGACAGACAGACAGACAAACAGACATTCAGCTTTATATATAAGACTAGCGACCCTACGTGTCGCTAGCAAGTGGGTTGGGGCAGATACATTGATACATACCTTCGAGTGTTGCAATGAATAGATTGAAACTCATTTCATTTCTTGAATGACTCGCGAGTTTCAAATAATGGTACAAACAAAATGCTAGTTCTGTAAAAAAAGCATTTAACAGTAGGAAATCATGTGCAATTCATCTCTACTATAATCCTCGCAAAATCCCATTACAAAAACCCCAGTTAGATTTTTTTATTTGAAATCAGCAAGGATATCGGCCTTTAGTAAACCCCCATCAGTGCAACTCGACTGATGCGGGCCTACGTTGTACGTAGGACGTCTCACAGTCCAGCAGTCCAGCATCCAATGAGCTATTGATCCGGATGCGGATCGTTTTTTAGTTATGACTAGCTGGCTTACCCGGCTCCGCCGTATCCGGACCAAACTTGGCACACATACACTTCGGGCCCCGGCGGGTGTCACAGTCCACTTTTCGTTATCGATCGATGTCGATTTTACCGATTTTTATCGATTTTTTTGCAGAGTTCACCTACAGGGCTAGGAGTTGGCACAGGAGGGGAAGTGAGCATGGGGATTCCGAATACAACATTAGTTTTCAGGATTATCGATTACTTTTATCGATTTTATCGATTTTTTTTGTAAAGTTTGACCTGCGGGGCTGGGAGTTTGCACAGGGGGGTAATCGAGCATGCTGATTACGAACACAATATTAGTTTTCAGGATCGTCCATTACTTTTATCGATTTTATCGATTTTTTTTGTAAAGTTTGACCTGCGGGGCTGGGAGTTTGCACAGGGGGGTAATCGAGCATGCAGATTACGAACTCCCAGCCCCCTAGCTCAAACTTTGCAAAAAAATCGATAAAATCGATAATAGTAATCGATAATCCCGAAAACCAATATTGTATTCGGAATCCCCATGCTCGATTATCCCCCTGTGCGAACTCCCAGCCCCGTAGCTCAAACTTTGCAAAAAAATCGATAAAATCGATAAAAGTAATCGATAATCCTGAAAACCAATATTGTATTCGGAATCCCCATGCTCGATTACCCCCCTGTGCCAACTCCCAGCCCCGTAGCTCAAACTTTGCAAAAAAATCGATAAAATCGATAAAAGTAATCGATAATCCTGAAAACCAATATTGTATTCGGAATCCCCATGCTCGATTACCCCCCTGTGCCAACTCCCAGCCCCGTAGGTGAACTCAGCAAAAAAAATCGATAAAAATCGATAAAATCGATATCGATCGATGACGAAAAGTAGCCTATGACACCCGCCGGGGCCCGTAGTGTATGTGTGCCAAGTTTGGTCCGGATCGGTTCAGAAATGGAATTTTCTATTCGGAACATACGTACATACATACATACATACATACATACAGACAGACATACAAACAGACATTCAGCTTTATATATAAGATAACCATGTGTGTTCTTGAAAAAGGAAGCAGCCAGAAGTTTTCAGCCAAAACGCAATAGTATGACATCAAATTTGGTGTGTACATACGCGTTGGGGGACCCGAACTATATCCCAGGTATTTATGAAAACTTAGTGAATGAAATGCTTAACTTTTTTCTGAATTAGCTGGCACCGTGCCAGCTGGGTGCCAGCTGAGCTGGCAACGAGACTTTGCTCACATAAGTTCACATACTTTCTCACATAAAACGTATCTATCGTAAAAGTAAAAATTGTTTCTTCTCTGTAAATCTGCATACAGAGAAGAAACAATTTCATAATGTTTTCTTTTCAGCGCTTTATAGCCATCCGAAAATTACTCGGTCTGCTCCGCAGTAGAAAAATCGGCTTTTTCTGCTTCTCAAAATGTGATTCAACCACTTAAAAACTTCGGAAAACTGTGAAAAGATGTTCCATGAAATAAGCATGCATGGAAACCCTACCGCATACTTTTACATAATCTAAAAATAACGACGGCTCTTCAGAACAGGTCAAAGGGGACTTCATACGAATTCAAGATCAAGCGAAACTTCGTTTTGAAATTTCCCTGGTGCCAGCTCGTGCCGAGGATTGTGCAGTTCTGGGCCGATTTTGTCCGCAGTGTTAGGCAAACTGATGTGCATCGAAGTTACTAAGGAGCGTCTCACGGGGGTCTTCTCTGCGTCTCCTCTTTTCCACGCTATTTGCATTTGTTTGACATCACTTCACGTTCAGCTCAACTGAAGGTGGACTGATGTGCAGCAGTTGACTGCAGCAGGTGGAAGGATGGCCAATGCTGGTGAAGGAAAATCTTGATAACACGAAATGTCAACGCTTGGCCAGCCTCGCTGCGTCGTATCTCACGCAGATACCGTTTATGCTCAGTATGAAGATAGTGAGCAGAAGGTAGAGGTCACCGTTAGCCGCTTGCACGGCAGCGACATTGCCGAGCGATAAGACGGACGCATTGCTGGCCGCTCGCTCGAGCAATTGTATTGCAAGCCCTTTGCACGGTAGCATTGCCTGCCGCTAGGACGGCGCTTCAGCTGTTTGCTGCACGCACGGAAGCTTTGGGCTTATGTCGACTGCTTGCACGCTAGCTCTTATAGGAGGACCGCTCGCACGGCGCGAATCCCTGAGTTGAAAAGCATTAAGCCTTTTCTTTGAGAGAAACCAAAACTGCAAATAATCACTCTTTCAAAACAGCTTTCATTGGGTTTCATAAGAATAGATCCCTGATATTTTCTGCCAGCGGAGCCCAAGTTTTACAAGTCTCGAACCGTTAAGAAAAAGTGTTCTGTCGCATAAAGCCTTTCTGCCAGCAAGACCAAGTTCTCTTAGCTCTTTTCCATTGAGGGGAAAGAAGAATGATTTTGGAGTGGAAGGTCCTGAGAAATTTTATAGATTCAAATGTGGAACCTAGAAAGTCTCTGAAAAATTAGTCTGCCGCATAAAGTCCCTGGCCTTTCTAAAGGCGAGATCAAGCGCCCTGCTATTCTCTTTTTTGGAGGCAAAACTGGGACATTTCTTTATACTCTTTAAAATGTGTTCTGTCGCACAAAGTTGGTCTTTCTACCAGCGAGAGCAGGTTCGCCCTGTTTTTTTTTCATTCAGAGGCAAAAGTAGGGTGTTTCCAAGACAACGGCAAAAGTATCTTTCAGCATGTTTTTAAGCCTAACAGTTGTTAGGAAAAATGTGTCCTGTGCATAAATTCCCCGGCCTTTCTGCCAGCGAAACAAAGTTCGCCCTGCACTTTTACCCTGGAGGCAAAAGTAGGACAATTTTGAAGTGGAAGAAAACGAAAGTAACTCTTGCCAAATTTTTATAAATTTGTAAGATCTAGAAAGTATTTGAAAAAGTGTTCGGTCGCATAAAGTCCCTGGTCTTTCTTCCAGCGGGACCAAGCGCCCTGCTACTCTCTCTGTTTGAGAGGCAAAGGTGGGATCTGCAGACAGTCTCAACTGTTTACTGAAGCGGGCTGCCCATGAAAACCATAGCCTGATTGCGACTGCAAATATTGTTTCCGAAGCGAGAAAACTGCTTCAGAAGCCTGAACAGATGCGCCCCTCGGACCTTGAATGCAGTGGATCAGCAAAATGGACCTGTACCAGATTTTGGTAGTGTTGGGTAGTAGACCCCCTACACCGTAGCTCCAATCCCACCCTCCATTTTATGCTCTAAGTCCTGTAATGGAGATTCAAAACTCCACCAGCCCCGCCCATTTCCATTGAGTGGGCGGGGCTGGTGGAGTTTTGAAGCGCTTTTTCAGGACTTAGCGCATGAATTGGAGGGTGAGGTTGGGGCTACGGTGTATTCGGGGGTCTACTAACTAACACTACCAAAATCTGACAGAGGTCCATTCTGCTGATCCACTGCCTTTAACGAAGCAGAGAATCGTGCTGGGCACGGCTGTTGCGACGCTGTCATTGGCTGAAGCGGCGTGTCCCGCCATGACCTGCTTATGGACCGAGGGGCGTATCTGTTCAGGCTTCTGAAGTTTTCTCGCTTGAGAAGCAATATTTGCAGCCGCAGTCGGGCTATGGTTGGCATGGCCAAGCCGCTTCAATAAAGTCAAGACTGGCTGCTCTCAAATTTGCCCGGACACTGCCTTTCCGGGAAGAGTTTTTGAGAGAGAAGTGGGCCAGAATATATGCGTACAAAGCAATTACCATGGATTTTGTTGATTTGTCCGCAAAGAGTAAGGATTTTCAAAATGAATTCTACTACGCAGAATGTCATTTCACATCCCCTTGAGCAAAACAAGATCAAGCGCTAGGTTTTTGACAGTAAATTCAGGTTACTTGAGCGTATCTATTCGCATGTTTGATAAATTTTCCCAATATTTGAGCGGCAGAGAGATAAAATTTCCAAAACGCGGCTCTACTTTACTTACGCCAAACATTCCCTTTAATCGAGCCCAAATTGATTGAACGCTCACAAATTCTAGTTCCCTCGATAACAAAACTGATTGAATGTGCAAGTTTCGCTAAAAAATCAAGATGTTTAGCAAACGTGTTCGAAAAATGAATTTTATAATAAAACCCTCAAAATGAGGCGCTACTCCTCACGTCGCATCTCGCCGGCCCTCGGGACCAAAATAAGTTAAATGCTCGCGAACTGCATCTCCCACCCAAACCTTACTGAAGACTCACTTTGCAGCCAGGAAGATTCAGCAATATTCGAAAAAATGAGTTTTTTACGAATTTCCTGACAATTGAGCAAAAAAGGATGGCATCTTTCAAATACCGTTTTTCGCCGGCCCTCGGGACCAAAATTAATTCTGACAAATGAGCAGAAAAAGGGATGGAAGCTCAAATACCGCTTTGCCGGCCCTCGGGATAAAAAAAATCAAGTCTGAATGGAAGCGAACCCTATCTCCCATCCAAATCTGACTAAAGTCTCCGTTTACGGCTTGGATGGTCAGTAATATTAGAAAAAATGGGGGTTTTTTTATGAATTTTCTGACAAATGCGCAAAAAAAGGGATGGGACCTTTCTAAACGAAACTCCACTGCACAAAAATCGTTTTTCGCCTACCCTCGGGAACAAAATCATTTGAATGCAAGCGAACCCTATCTCCCATCCCTGGCTGAAGATCACTTTGCCGCCAGGAAGTTCAGCAACATTCAAAAAAATGGTTTTTTTTTATGAATTTCCTGACAACTGAGAAAAGAAGGGATGGGACCTTTCTAAACGAAACTCCACTTCAGAAAAATCGTTTTTCGGCTAGCTTCGGGAACAAAATCAACTCTGAATGGAAGCGAACCCTATCTCCCATCCAAAGCTGACTGAAGACTCAGTTTGCCAGTTTGCCGCCAAAAAGGTTCAGCAATATTCGAAAAAAATAAGTTTTTCTTATGAATTCCCTGACAAATGAGCAAAAAAAGGATGGAAGCTTTCAAATACCGTTTTGCCGGCCCCGGGAACAAAAAATCAACTTTGGAAGCGAACCCTACCTCCCATCCATCCCTGGCTGAAGATCACTTTGCCGCCAGGAAGTTCAGCAACATTCAAAAAAATGGTTTTTTTTAATGAATTTCCTGACAATTGAGCAAAAAAATGGATGGGACCTTTCAAATACCGTTTTGCCGGCCCAAGGATCAAAAAATCAACTTTGGAAACGAACCCTATCTCCCATCCAAACCTGACTGAATTCTCCGTTTACCGCATGGGAAGTTCACCTGTATCCGAAAAATAAGTTTTTTTTTTTGATAGATTTCCCTGGCAAGTGAGCAAAAAAAGGGATGGGACCTTTCAAAACGAAACTCCACTTCTCAAAAATCGTCTTTCGCCTAGCTTCGGGAACAAAATCAACTCTGAATGCATGCGAACCCTATCCCCCATTCAAAGCTGACTGAAGTCTCCGTTTACCGCATGGGAAGTTCACTTGTATCCGAAAAATAAGTTTTTTTATGAATTCCCTGACAAATGAGCAAAAAAGGATGGAAGCTTTTAAATACCGTTTTGCCGGCCCCGGGATCAAAAAATCAACTTTGGAAGCGAACCCTATCTCATTCCTGGCTGAAGATCACTTTGCCGCCAGGAAGTTCAGCAACATTCAAAAAATGGTTTTTTTATGAATTTCCTGACAATTGAGCAAAAAAGTGGATGGGACCTTTCAAAACGAAACTCCACTTCAGAAAAATCCTTTTTCGCCTAGCTTCGGGAATAAAATCAACTCTGTATGCATGCGAACCCTATCTCCCATCCAAACCTGACTAAAGTCCCCGTTTACGGCTTGGATGGTCAGTAATATTAGAAAAAATGGTTTTTTCAATGAATTTCCTGACAATTGAGCAAAAGAAGGGATGGAACCTTTCAAAACGAAACTCCACTTCAGAAAAATCCTTTTTCGCCTAGCTTCAGGAACAAAATCAACTCTGTATGCATGCGAATCCTACCTCCCATCCAAAGCTGACTGAAGTCTCCGTTTACCGCATGGGAAGTTCACTTGTATCCGAAAAATAGGTTTTTTTTATAGATTTCCCTGACAATTGAGCAAAAAAAAAGATGGAACCTTTCTAAACGAAACTACACTTCATGAAAATCGTTTTTCGCCGGCCCTCGGGACCAAAATCAATTCTGAATGCTCGTGATTTCCATGTCCCATCCAAACCTGGCTAAAGACTCAGTTTGCCATTTTGCCGCCAGAAAGGTTCAGCAATATTCGAAAAAAATGGGTTTTTTTTATGAATTCCCTGACAAATTAGCAACAAAAACGGATGGAAGCTTTCAAATACCGTTTTGCCGGCCCTCGGGACCAAAAAATCAACTCTGAATGGAAGCGAACCCTATCTCCCATCCAAATCTGACTAAAGTCTCCGTTTACGGCTTGGATGGTCAGTAATATTAGAAAAAATGGGGGTTTTTTTATGAATTTTCTGACAAATGCGCAAAAAAAGGGATGGGACCTTTCTAAACGAAACTCCACTGCACAAAAATCGTTTTTCGCCTACCCTCGGGAACAAAATCATTTGAATGCAAGCGAACCCTATCTCCCATCCCTGGCTGAAGATCACTTTGCCGCCAGGAAGTTCAGCAACATTCAAAAAAATGGTTTTTTTATGAATTTCCTGACAACTGAGAAAAGAAGGGATGGGACCTTTCTAAACGAAACTCCACTTCAGAAAAATCGTTTTTCGGCTAGCTTCGGGAACAAAATCAACTCTGAATGGAAGCGAACCCTATCTCCCATCCAAAGCTGACTGAAGACTCAGTTTGCCAGTTTGCCGCCAAAAAGGTTCAGCAATATTCGAAAAAAATAAGTTTTTCTTATGAATTCCCTGACAAATGAGCAAAAAAAGGATGGAAGCTTTCAAATACCGTTTTGCCGGCCCCGGGAACAAAAAATCAACTTTGGAAGCGAACCCTACCTCCCATCCATCCCTGGCTGAAGATCACTTTGCCGCCAGGAAGTTCAGCAACATTCAAAAAAATGGTTTTTTTAATGAATTTCCTGACAATTGAGCAAAAAAATGGATGGGACCTTTCAAATACCGTTTTGCCGGCCCAAGGATCAAAAAATCAACTTTGGAAACGAACCCTATCTCCCATCCAAACCTGACTGAATTCTCCGTTTACCGCATGGGAAGTTCACCTGTATCCGAAAAATAAGTTTTTTTTTTGATAGATTTCCCTGGCAAGTGAGCAAAAAAAGGGATGGGACCTTTCAAAACGAAACTCCACTTCTCAAAAATCGTCTTTCGCCTAGCTTCGGGAACAAAATCAACTCTGAATGCATGCGAACCCTATCCCCCATTCAAAGCTGACTGAAGTCTCCGTTTACCGCATGGGAAGTTCACTTGTATCCGAAAAATAAGTTTTTTTTATGAATTCCCTGACAAATGAGCAAAAAAGGATGGAAGCTTTTAAATACCGTTTTGCCGGCCCCGGGATCAAAAAATCAACTTTGGAAGCGAACCCTATCTCATTCCTGGCTGAAGATCACTTTGCCGCCAGGAAGTTCAGCAACATTCAAAAAATGGTTTTTTTATGAATTTCCTGACAATTGAGCAAAAAAGTGGATGGGACCTTTCAAAACGAAACTCCACTTCAGAAAAATCCTTTTTCGCCTAGCTTCGGGAATAAAATCAACTCTGTATGCATGCGAACCCTATCTCCCATCCAAACCTGACTAAAGTCCCCGTTTACGGCTTGGATGGTCAGTAATATTAGAAAAAATGGTTTTTTCAATGAATTTCCTGACAATTGAGCAAAAGAAGGGATGGAACCTTTCAAAACGAAACTCCACTTCAGAAAAATCCTTTTTCGCCTAGCTTCAGGAACAAAATCAACTCTGTATGCATGCGAATCCTACCTCCCATCCAAAGCTGACTGAAGTCTCCGTTTACCGCATGGGAAGTTCACTTGTATCCGAAAAATAGGTTTTTTTTATAGATTTCCCTGACAATTGAGCAAAAAAAAAGATGGAACCTTTCTAAACGAAACTACACTTCATGAAAATCGTTTTTCGCCGGCCCTCGGGACCAAAATCAATTCTGAATGCTCGTGATTTCCATGTCCCATCCAAACCTGGCTAAAGACTCAGTTTGCCATTTTGCCGCCAGAAAGGTTCAGCAATATTCGAAAAAAATGGGTTTTTTTATGAATTCCCTGACAAATTAGCAACAAAAACGGATGGAAGCTTTCAAATACCGTTTTGCCGGCCCTCGGGACCAAAAAATCAACTCTGAATGGAAGCGAACCCTATCTCCCATCCAAATCTGACTAAAGTCTCCGTTTACGGCTTGGATGGTCAGTAATATTAGAAAAAATGGTTTTTTTAAAGAATTTCCTGACAATTGAGCAAAAGAAGGGATGGGACCTTTCAAAACGAAACTCCACTTAAGAAAAATCCTTTTTCGCCTAGCTTCGGGAACAAAATCAACTCTGTATGCATGCGAATCCTACCTCCCATCCAAAGCTGACTGAAATCTCCGTTTACCGCATGGGAAGTTCACTTGTATCCGAAAAATAAGTTTTTTTTATAGATTTCCCTGACAATTGAGCAAAAAAAAAGATGGAACCTTTCTAAACGAAACTACACTTCATGAAAATCGTTTTTCGCCGGCCCTCGGGACCAAAATCAATTCTGAATGCTCGTGATTTCCATGTCCCATCCAAACCTGACTGAAGACTCAGTTTGCCAGTTTGCCGCCAAAAAGGTTCAGCAATATTCGAAAAAAATAAGTTTTTCTTATGAATTCCCTGACAAATGAGCAAAAAAAGGATGGAAGCTTTCAAATACCGTTTTGCCGGCCCCGGGAACAAAAAATCAACTTTGGAAGCGAACCCTACCTCCCATCCATCCCTGGCTGAAGATCACTTTGCCGCCAGGAAGTTCAGCAACATTCAAAAAAAATGGTTTTTTTTAATGAATTTCCTGACAATTGAGCAAAAAAAATGGATGGGACCTTTCAAATACCGTTTTGCCGGCCCAAGGATCAAAAAATCAACTTTGGAAACGAACCCTATCTCCCATCCAAACCTGACTGAATTCTCCGTTTACCGCATGGGAAGTTCACCTGTATCCGAAAAATAAGTTTTTTTTTTGATAGATTTCCCTGGCAAGTGAGCAAAAAAAGGGATGGGACCTTTCAAAACGAAACTCCACTTCTCAAAAATCGTCTTTCGCCTAGCTTCGGGAACAAAATCAACTCTGAATGCATGCGAACCCTATCCCCCATTCAAAGCTGACTGAAGTCTCCGTTTACCGCATGGGAAGTTCACTTGTATCCGAAAAATAAGTTTTTTTATGAATTCCCTGACAAATGAGCAAAAAAGGATGGAAGCTTTTAAATACCGTTTTGCCGGCCCCGGGATCAAAAAATCAACTTTGGAAGCGAACCCTATCTCATTCCTGGCTGAAGATCACTTTGCCGCCAGGAAGTTCAGCAACATTCAAAAAATGGTTTTTTTATGAATTTCCTGACAATTGAGCAAAAAAGTGGATGGGACCTTTCAAAACGAAACTCCACTTCAGAAAAATCCTTTTTCGCCTAGCTTCGGGAATAAAATCAACTCTGTATGCATGCGAACCCTATCTCCCATCCAAACCTGACTAAAGTCCCCGTTTACGGCTTGGATGGTCAGTAATATTAGAAAAAATGGTTTTTTCAATGAATTTCCTGACAATTGAGCAAAAGAAGGGATGGAACCTTTCAAAACGAAACTCCACTTCAGAAAAATCCTTTTTCGCCTAGCTTCAGGAACAAAATCAACTCTGTATGCATGCGAATCCTACCTCCCATCCAAAGCTGACTGAAGTCTCCGTTTACCGCATGGGAAGTTCACTTGTATCCGAAAAATAGGTTTTTTTTATAGATTTCCCTGACAATTGAGCAAAAAAAAAGATGGAACCTTTCTAAACGAAACTACACTTCATGAAAATCGTTTTTCGCCGGCCCTCGGGACCAAAATCAATTCTGAATGCTCGTGATTTCCATGTCCCATCCAAACCTGGCTAAAGACTCAGTTTGCCATTTTGCCGCCAGAAAGGTTCAGCAATATTCGAAAAAAATGGGTTTTTTTATGAATTCCCTGACAAATTAGCAACAAAAACGGATGGAAGCTTTCAAATACCGTTTTGCCGGCCCTCGGGACCAAAAAATCAACTCTGAATGGAAGCGAACCCTACCTCCCATCCAAACCTGACTAAAGTCTCCGTTTACGGCTTGGATGGTCAGTAATATTAGAAAAAATGGTTTTTTTAAAGAATTTCCTGACAATTGAGCAAAAGAAGGGATGGGACCTTTCAAAACGAAACTCCACTTAAGAAAAATCCTTTTTCGCCTAGCTTCGGGAACAAAATCAACTCTGTATGCATGCGAATCCTACCTCCCATCCAAAGCTGACTGAAATCTCCGTTTTACCGCATGGGAAGTTCACTTGTATCCGAAAAATAAGTTTTTTTTATAGATTTCCCTGACAATTGAGCAAAAAAAAAGATGGAACCTTTCTAAACGAAACTACACTTCATGAAAATCGTTTTTCGCCGGCCCTCGGGACCAAAATCAATTCTGAATGCTCGTGATTTCCATGTCCCATCCAAACCTGACTGAAGACTCAGTTTGCCAGTTTGCCGCCAAAAAGGTTCAGCAATATTCGAAAAAAATAAGTTTTTCTTATGAATTCCCTGACAAATGAGCAAAAAAAGGATGGAAGCTTTCAAATACCGTTTTGCCGGCCCCGGGAACAAAAAATCAACTTTGGAAGCGAACCCTACCTCCCATCCATCCCTGGCTGAAGATCACTTTGCCGCCAGGAAGTTCAGCAACATTCAAAAAAAATGGTTTTTTTAATGAATTTCCTGACAATTGAGCAAAAAAATGGATGGGACCTTTCAAATACCGTTTTGCCGGCCCAAGGATCAAAAAATCAACTTTGGAAACGAACCCTATCTCCCATCCAAACCTGACTGAATTCTCCGTTTACCGCATGGGAAGTTCACCTGTATCCGAAAAATAAGTTTTTTTTTTGATAGATTTCCCTGGCAAGTGAGCAAAAAAAGGGATGGGACCTTTCAAAACGAAACTCCACTTCTCAAAAATCGTCTTTCGCCTAGCTTCGGGAACAAAATCAACTCTGAATGCATGCGAACCCTATCCCCCATTCAAAGCTGACTGAAGTCTCCGTTTACCGCATGGGAAGTTCACTTGTATCCGAAAAATAAGTTTTTTTATGAATTCCCTGACAAATGAGCAAAAAAGGATGGAAGCTTTTAAATACCGTTTTGCCGGCCCCGGGATCAAAAAATCAACTTTGGAAGCGAACCCTATCTCATTCCTGGCTGAAGATCACTTTGCCGCCAGGAAGTTCAGCAACATTCAAAAAATGGTTTTTTTATGAATTTCCTAACAATTGAGCAAAAAAGTGGATGGGACCTTTCAAAACGAAACTCCACTTCAGAAAAATCCTTTTTCGCCTAGCTTCGGGAATAAAATCAACTCTGTATGCATGCGAACCCTATCTCCCATCCAAACCTGACTAAAGTCCCCGTTTACGGCTTGGATGGTCAGTAATATTAGAAAAAATGGTTTTTTCAATGAATTTCCTGACAATTGAGCAAAAGAAGGGATGGAACCTTTCAAAACGAAACTCCACTTCAGAAAAATCCTTTTTCGCCTAGCTTCAGGAACAAAATCAACTCTGTATGCATGCGAATCCTACCTCCCATCCAAAGCTGACTGAAATCTCCGTTTACCGCATGGGAAGTTCACTTGTATCCGAAAAATAAGTTTTTTTTATAGATTTCCCTGACAATTGAGCAAAAAAAAAGATGGAACCTTTCTAAACGAAACTACACTTCATGAAAATCGTTTTTCGCCGGCCCTCGGGACCAAAATCAATTCTGAATGCTCGTGATTTCCATGTCCCATCCAAACCTGACTGAAGACTCAGTTTGCCAGTTTGCCGCCAAAAAGGTTCAGCAATATTCGAAAAAAATAAGTTTTTCTTATGAATTCCCTGACAAATGAGCAAAAAAAGGATGGAAGCTTTCAAATACCGTTTTGCCGGCCCCGGGAACAAAAAATCAACTTTGGAAGCGAACCCTACCTCCCATCCATCCCTGGCTGAAGATCACTTTGCCGCCAGGAAGTTCAGCAACATTCAAAAAAATGGTTTTTTTAATGAATTTCCTGACAATTGAGCAAAAAAATGGATGGGACCTTTCAAATACCGTTTTGCCGGCCCAAGGATCAAAAAATCAACTTTGGAAACGAACCCTATCTCCCATCCAAACCTGACTGAATTCTCCGTTTACCGCATGGGAAGTTCACCTGTATCCGAAAAATAAGTTTTTTTTTTGATAGATTTCCCTGGCAAGTGAGCAAAAAAAGGGATGGGACCTTTCAAAACGAAACTCCACTTCTCAAAAATCGTCTTTCGCCTAGCTTCGGGAACAAAATCAACTCTGAATGCATGCGAACCCTATCCCCCATTCAAAGCTGACTGAAGTCTCCGTTTACCGCATGGGAAGTTCACTTGTATCCGAAAAATAGGTTTTTTTTTATGAATTCCCTGACAAATGAGCAAAAAAGGATGGAAGCTTTTAAATACCGTTTTGCCGGCCCCGGGATCAAAAAATCAACTTTGGAAGCGAACCCTATCTCATTCCTGGCTGAAGATCACTTTGCCGCCAGGAAGTTCAGCAACATTCAAAAAATGGTTTTTTTATGAATTTCCTGACAATTGAGCAAAAAAGTGGATGGGACCTTTCAAAACGAAACTCCACTTCAGAAAAATCCTTTTTCGCCTAGCTTCGGGAATAAAATCAACTCTGTATGCATGCGAACCCTATCTCCCATCCAAACCTGACTAAAGTCCCCGTTTACGGCTTGGATGGTCAGTAATATTAGAAAAAATGGTTTTTTCAATGAATTTCCTGACAATTGAGCAAAAGAAGGGATGGAACCTTTCAAAACGAAACTCCACTTCAGAAAAATCCTTTTTCGCCTAGCTTCAGGAACAAAATCAACTCTGTATGCATGCGAATCCTACCTCCCATCCAAAGCTGACTGAAGTCTCCGTTTACCGCATGGGAAGTTCACTTGTATCCGAAAAATAGGTTTTTTTTATAGATTTCCCTGACAATTGAGCAAAAAAAAAGATGGAACCTTTCTAAACGAAACTACACTTCATGAAAATCGTTTTTCGCCGGCCCTCGGGACCAAAATCAATTCTGAATGCTCGTGATTTCCATGTCCCATCCAAACCTGGCTGAAGACTCAGTTTGCCAGTTTGCCGCCAGAAAGGTTCAGCAATATTCGAAAAAATGGGTTTTTTATGAATTCCCTGACAAATTAGCAACAAAAGGGATGGAAGCTTTCTAAACGAAACTCCACTTCTCAAAAATCGTTTTTCGCCTACCCTCGGGACCGAAATCAAATCTGGGAGCGATGGGAGCACGCGATTTCTAAGTCCCATCCAATCCTGGCTGAAGACTCAGTTTGCCGCCAAGAATGACTCAGTTTGCCACTTTGCCGCCAGGAAGGTTCAGCAATATTCGAAGAAATGAATTTTTTTATGAACTCTCTGACAATTGAGCAAAAAAAGGGATGAAACCTTTCAAATACGGTTTTTCGCCGGTCCTCGGGACCAAAATCAATTCTGAATGCTCGCGAACTCTATCTCCCCTAGGGACCTGATTGAAGCGTCTGAATAACGCTAGAAAGATTCAGCAATATTCGAAAAAACGAGTTTTCGCGAATCTCTGAACTTTAAGGAAAAAAGGTATGGAAAGTTACGAGATGAGTACTCTACTCCAGAGAAGGTTGAATCTGGATGCTCACGAACTGCATTAATGTGCGAAGTATCATGCTCTGTGGGTGGGGGAACGAAAGCAACCAGGTCCAGCCGCCTACGCGGACTGCTGGTCCTGGAACGACATGCAACAACGCTGCGAAAGGACCAGCTGGACGCGAAAGGCGGCTGGACCTGGCGGCTTTCGTTCCCCCACCCTGCTCTGTAAGGCCAAGATTGAAGTTTTGTGATGAAATATCAGATGAAGAGTCAAACAAAAGCCGTGAGCTCCAATAATACAATAAGCATAAAATACTGCTTGCATGTGTGCACTACAGTACAGAATGATTCAAGCGATCAATAACTTTCTTCGTACCCCATCGGCGACAGCTACTGTGACAGAAACACGACAACAATCTCTCGCCTAGAATAATGACTGAATATATACTATATATAGGTAATAGATAATCGGAAATGTAATGTTTTTGTGATCAGCTTCCACACATACACCCCTGTGCCGAATGTTGGCCACTTAGCTCAATGTTGAAAAATTTCCGCTCCGCAGCGGGACCCATAGTGCGAGCGAATCTCTCGCCGACATAATGGCTACTGGCCTCTCCTCTCGCCATCACTGAGCGCCGTTATATTTTCGCTTTCCTTTTTCTGGATTCCTTCAGCAACTGGACCCTCCGTCACGCTGGGGTTAAGGATAGGAGGGACGCAGAAAACTCTGCCGTCGCGCTTGAAAGGATCGAATGTATATTATAGTAAGGATTCGAAATTTGAAATTTAGGTATTAGTAGAGACTTTCGAATCTTATCAAGTATGTTGGCATAAAACAATAAGGGAAGAGGGAAGAGGTCGGGCTGTTGATTACGTATCGTCGAGTCATTCGCAACTTAATATGCGTAGCACACAATATACACGCTAACGACGAACTGCGAAACTAAAACCTACTCATTTTCAGGTATTTCTTCTTGTTTCCTCGTTTCCTTTGTTTTAGCTGGTTACATATTAGTCAGTAAGACAGATTTCTACCATTTGTTAGGCTAGAAATTGTTTTACTGGGAAGTTACTAGTATGGGTGTCGTCGCTAATAGGGCTTAGTGTGTAATCTCACATATTAAGTTACAAATGACTCAAGGCTATGTCCATGTTTCATCCTGCTACTACTTCAAGAATATGTAGTATACTGTATACTTTATAGGTTAGGCACCTCACGGACAAGCCTAACGTCTCTCGAGGTGTTTTGACATGTGAGATCTTGAATTCAAAAAGTCATTGACTCAAGGCGGAAACTTCACATATATTGGGTTCGTGACCTAGTGATCTGGTTTTCGGCTTTGTACGCCCAGCAACTGAAGTTCAAGTTCCCGCTCCGTCGCACTGTTTTGCGATAATGCGTGTGAAAGCTCCTTAAAGTCAGTGTCCCGGCAGACTCGCGCCCTGGGGATATTGCTATGATGGGATTCTTGGTCATCCCACTGATCTCCCGGAGCAGTCCGGCTGGTTGATGTTCCCCCCGGGCCGAGAAAACAGCCCTTGGCCGCGCGCGCACCCCAATTGGCGCGCGCTCGGACGACTTCGCTTCACGTTCGGCGCGGGATCCCATGATTGCTCTGCCGCATTGTGCATGCTATCCAAAGCAAAAATTACAGGCAGCAGGGTCTTTGTGCCAAGGTCTCCCAACTTTCCACTGAAATTCTCGTCCGAGCTGCCTTTTAGGATGGGTAAACAACCCGAAAAGGTATCACCCGTTTCAAATTCGGGGTCTACGGGTCGAAAAGGCTCAAACGTGCAAAAAGATGGAAATGCAAAGTCTGCCGGGACACTGCCTATAAGTGGCAGTACAAAACTCGCAGTTTCAAAACGAAAAAACGCGCAGCTATAAACTCGGATTTTTCAGATTACTACCTGCCCAGATCTTCGCAAACTCACCCACTTCTTTGCAACCTGACTCTCCATAAACGAAATCTCTTCAGCTCCTGACGCCTTTTCACGTGGCGAACACATTCGAATACATAGTATTCAACTGTGCATGCTTGGTTTTGACAAGGATACCGTGGGGGCACTTTTCCAATGTTTTCACTACGTAGCTCCAAATATAGGTGCGATAGTGTGAAAATTTGCTCCTTTCTCACCCCTAAACCGAGACCAAGGTTACCCCTTCACCAAAAGCCAAAAAAATTAACAGCGAAGTAAAGTTAAGCAAAGGAGATATTTATACGGGAATTGTCTGTGTATCACAAAGGAGGAAGAGGTTTATAGGCATTCACGAGCTTCCAGGAAGAAAAAATAGTAGCTTCTGTAGCTGCACAACAACGTCAGCAAGGAAAGTTCTGTGGTACAACGCTCACCTCTGATTTCAGGGAATAATTATGTAGTTTGCCTAGAGTCCATTCACCGAAGTACCTAGTGAGAGGTGTACCTGGTAATTTCTGGACACTTACGAGTTTCCAACGTAAAAAACATAAATTTTGTAGATGACTAGCTGGTACAAGGGAATAGTGACCATCGAAGCTTTCAGAGAATATATAATTTGGCTGAGGTCCGCTAAAAAAGTGCCAGGTGAGGGGTGTTTGAGACTCTTATAATTGGAGTTCTCAAGTGGAGGCTTTTTACCATAGTAAAAAGTCGTCCACTTAAGAAGTCCCATTATAAAAGTCTCACCTATCCTTCACCCGGCACTATTTGCAACGGACTCCAGGTAAAGTATATATTTTCTGAAAGCGGAGGACGAGTTGGTTTCAAGGATTACCATCTAAGCGTGCAAAATAATCAATACAGAAGCTAGAAATTTTTTATTTCAAAAGTCGAAAATTCCCAAAAATCATTAGACTTACCCTTCACACAGGCGCTTTTTGAACGGGGTCTCAAACATGCTAAATATTTGCTGAGAAAAGAGGACGTGGTTCCGAAAATGTTTATTTTCTTGTACAGGCTGTTCATCTACAAAAGTTACGGTTTTTTTATCCTAAAAACTCGTGAATTTATTTATTTATTTATTTATGTATACATTTCACGGTGTGCCGTAAAATGAAAGACAAAAACTTGAGGAAACAAAGTAAAGAAAGCAGCCAGACCTCAGACTTAGTAAACAGAGAAGTTTACGGAGATACACTAATAGAAAATAAGACGAAGCCCATAGTCCCACACTAATTAGCCAAGCGTAAAAAAGAAGCAAGAAACAGATGGCGGAAAGAACTAGAGAATCCTGCCTCTTCAATACCCATGATGAACCCAATTTTGGGTGTCAGTGAGCTCGCGGGTAAAGCTAACTGACTAGACCCCGATGAGAATTGATAGAAGAGGGCAGAAGAGGACAAAACTCTAGTTCGATGTGGTAGTAATAGATACCTACCAGCTATGAAGTTGTAGTACGGCGAAAGAGATCTGCCCTAGTGGGGACCTGAACTCCGGTAGACTATCAGGTGTAGATACGATTTCTTAAGAATGGGACTGGTTGCTTAGGTCGTTATTAAAACAGAATCAAGTTAGTAACAAACTAGCACTGCAAAAAGCAGTCTATCTCTGTTTTAGATACTAACTATCAGCATTAGTGACATCAAATGCAAAACGAATGAGCTACGTGCACAATTCAAGAAGAAGACGTAGTCGCAGTTGCAAAATCAGGACCGGCTGGAATTGAACGCAGATTAAACTGAGGGGGACGAACCAAATGCAGCAAAACCAAAGTGGCCAAAAATAGTTGAATCAGGAATCCATATCAACCTGAAGTATTTCATTCAAATTCTTTTTTCTAAGTTCACGTTTGAATGATTTACTATCGCTACAGGCTAAATATTCACGAGGTAATTTTTGGAGCAACTTCTGTACTTGGTTAAAAAAATCATGACTCAGCAAACTAAATTGTATACGCCCACCATTAGAATGTTTTGCATATGAAGAAAAACCAGAGGTCCTTCCATGGCTGGGCCTGAACACCCAGTATTTAGAAGGTTTCAATCTGGTTTCACCTCTGAAAATCCTAAAAGCGAGTATGAGGTCATGAATATAACGACGATAAGAGAGGCTCTTTAGATTGAGTCTTTTCAAGCGTTCTTCATAGCTAGGAAGCAACTGTGGATAACCAGAATTAGGGAAACACCGATAAAACAGAAGTCTTGTGAACACTTTCTAAACACCTTCCAAACTTCGTTTATGCTTCCTCAAGGAGGGGCACCACACCTGGCTCGCATACTCTAGCACAGGGATCACTAAGGCTTTATAGAGTTTCAATAGAACTTTTACGTCTTTGACCTTAGTATTGCGAAATATCGTATACATAATGGAAAAAGCTCGTGCGTGTACGGCAGAAATTTGTGATTCAAATTTCAGTCCGCTATCTACCAGAACTCCCAAGTCTTTCATAGATGTCTTGTTGACTAAAGCAACCCCTCGGTGCTCATAATGGACTTCTTGATTACGTCCAATATGAAGAACGGAGCTTTTGCAAACATTGATAGAGATGTCCCATTTAGTACACCAATCAATCATAACATCAATAGAGCGTTGTAAGGCCTCTCTGACAATATTTCGGTTATCATCACTATACGATCCGTATATCTTGATGTCATCTGCGTACATACACACATACGTGATACCCAGAAATCACTATCCACACCCTTCACTAGGCACTTTTTTCAACAGACTCCAAGCAAACTATATATTCCTGAAAGCGGAGGACAAGATGGTTTTGAAAACATTTTCCTTGCTGACGTTGCTGTTCAGCTACAGAATTTACGAATTTTTCTTTCAGAATCGCAAATGCTTAAAAATTGTCTAAATCTTTCCAAAATAAATGTTTTCTCATGCACATCTTCTTTGATAATTTCAAAAACAGGGTAGGTGATTTAAAAAGGGAAAAGGAAAAATGTAAGAAATTGGTGCTGGTCAGAAACATAATTGTGTGCTAATCCACCAGCACATCGGTTCACATTTCAGAAAAAGACAACCAGTAATGGCAAGGAATTGCTATAAACATTGACTAGGAAAAATAATGGGAGAACACCATGGCTCTCTCCCCCCCCCCCCCAACACGGTCGACAATTTATAAGTTCTCTACCAAATGAAACAACAAACATCCTTTACCGGGAGGGGCTGTGACGCTGTGACGCCCTTCACCCTAGAGTGGTTATTCTCACCATATCGCACCTGTGCTGCAAAAGGATTTTTTCACGCTATTCAGGCTTATAAGTACTATATTTGGGATCAGCGCTATGAAAAGGCCTAGATGAGGCAAAAAACGGAAGTCGAGAATGCCTGGACGCTGCTTAAAGGGCCTTCCGGGCAGAATTCATGCAAATCCCTAACACCATTTCGTAGAGTACACAGCTTGTACATTTTCTACCAATGTAATGCCATTTCACTTCTTTAGTGCAAAGAATTTTCTTTTTTCATTAAGTTCTCTAAAAAGTAAGGCATAACAGCTCAAACTCTTTCAAAGCTCTGCTATAAATGATTTGATCCGGATTAAAATCATATAGCGATCGAGCAAATCTCATTTACCCTTCAAGACTCCCCTCCAGAACTGATGCGAAATGCCCCAGAACTTTCCAAGTTTCTTTCCAGCGATTTTCTCACCCAAAAATTCCATAAACTGAATTGGGTTTTCTTTCACGTTCAAAAACTTTCCTTCAAAAGTGATGCGCCCAAGTTTCCTTTTTCAGAGGTTTCCGCTGAAATGACGGAAAACTCTTCGGTTTCAAGGAACTTCGAAGTTTACCTACCCGAGTTACTGCCACGTCTTTCCAGATCCAGGTGAAGTCTAATTAGTCTAACACTTTGAATCTTCTCTACAGAAATGACGAGAACTCCTCACAGCTTAGGGGAATGCTCATAATCCCTTGCACTCTTGTGTCATTCATTCAATGCAATTCTTTGACGCTTCGACGCTTTCTCAACAATAGTGACACCGGAACCATCTTACACTCCAAAATCTTTTACCGGGAATATGGGGAGGAAATTAAGAGCTGTTTTTCCTCAAATCTCGTCGAGATACTCTGCCAAACTAATACCCCTTCCTAATTTGTTTATCGAGACTTCCCTTCTAAGAAAACTTAATGTAATTCCAGCTTTTTATTGGAAAAAACCAATTTTCGCAAATCAAATTCAGAGCGGTTTTGTTCTTTATGCAAACATACCTTGCTATAAATTCCCATAAAATTTTCGAAACCTATTTCAGGGACAGCCATATTCATCAAACGTAATGAAAATAATGTGACATTGATTATGAAACAACATCTCCGCAAACTCGGAAAGTAACGCAACATCACATAGTGAGTTCCTTCTGCTCTCATCAACCGTAAATGCAAATTGTCTGATACAGTTACATCGTTACGTCAATGACCAAGAATGATGAGCTTTCTGCTGGCATGATCAACGGTCTCGACATATAAATCGCTTGGCCCAGTCCTAGCGTTACATCTAGGAACAAGTGCGATGAGTTGACCTTTGTTGTGATCGACACTCTAAATTGTTGTTGTCGCCGCTCTAAATTCGAAAATCATGCCAGTAGCCGTCAGCAACAAAATTACAGCAACTCTGGAATGAAAAAAGTTGTTATCACTCTATAATATTAAAAATGTCAAGAGTTTCCACTCCATGTTGGCAAGTTGCGACATAGAGCGTGCGACTGCGGTGGGTGTGAAGGTAAAGATCTGTCAACAAGCTAGCGTGTTTTCGAAGGAATAAGCATCGTTTCTTCACGAAGAGCATTTTAGAAAGGGGCGTTGCTATTAAGGTCAAAAAGGCTGTAGTTTCGGGGGTGTCGACACCTTCGTGGGGTTGCTAACAGTCCTCCTCCCTCTTTCACAAGTCCGTACATGGCGGTAGTTGATTTTGAAGTTGTTTCGATCTTGTTAACTTTTTTACCACGCCAGTATGGTCTTCGCTGTGAATGCCGCAGTTCCTACATTTTCATACAAATGTGTCAATCTGCTCGCATTTTCACTTTCCTGCAAAGTTTCTATGGCTGCCCGTGACGTTCAGCGAAAGTCGGTGATAAAGGATATTCGTTGACGATTACCCCAACCAGTGCAATTACACCACCGTGGGCCTGCTGTTTTGGAGCCTTTTCAGCTTGACAGTAGGACAGGGCAGGACAGGGAAAGGACAGGGATGCTGCCAGCCACCAAGTCCACGCGCGCTGCAGCGTACTGTCAAGGTGGAAAGGCCCTTAATAGGGCATGCCAAGGTGGTGAAATTGCACGAGGCGGGGCAGTCGTCGACGAATATCCTAACTGCGACAATTCTCTCATCCCTTCGTGAAATCTTTGTTTAATCAACCCGTAGGGCATTTCTTATAGTTCTGCAAGCGGCACGTAAAACACTTTTTTTCAGCGGTCTGTTGGCTAGGAGAGACCCTTTATTCCGTAAGAGGCATATGGCAATACTTTTCTGACATATCGCTTTGTAGGAGCTGGTAGGCGGTTTCATCAAAATGTTGGTCTGCAGGCTCCGCATAGGGCAGTTCTGTCTTGTAACTGTCGATGCTTAGGGCTTGTAAGACGGTCGACGGTACTTACACTTAAACCTCGGTCTGTGGGGCTTGTATAACAGCTATTCCTTAGAATATTGGCCTGTATGCTGCTCACGGGGCACTTCCTTACCGTAGTTATGCCTGTATGCGGCTGTAAGGTACCTCCCCATAGCATACCGTTTTTTGAGCGGCTTATATTTTTTCTCGATGGTTTCAAGATGTTGGTTTGAGGGTTAGTAGGACATTTTGAAATATAACTAGGTAAGCTTCCCGTAGGACTTCCTTTTAATTGTCATTGCTCTGTAGGCAGCCTACACGCCATCTCAAAATAAGGTTTAGGCGCATTCGTCGGGCAGTTTTATTTTGAAATGTTCGTTTGTAGCGGCTTGCAGAGTACTCAAAATACCTGCCTGATAAGAGGTCTACAGGTTTCGTATGACTAACGGTCCGTAATGGGCTCAAACTGGGCCTTTTTTTCAAAATATTGTTCTGTAGGGGGAATCATGGGGTATTCTTATGTATATCGCTTTGTAGATGTTTCGTGGCGCAGTTCTTTCATGGAAAAAATGCCGTAAGCGCTACTTAGAACATGAGACAATGATTATTTTCGTTGCCAAAATTCTTCGATGGGGTATTAATAGTGTTTTTTGTAGAATTTGAGACAAAAAAAGGACTGTTTCTTGTTTGAAGCATACAATTTTCATTAGATTTGTTAAGGAAATGGCTTGAAGCACATTTTTTGCGAGGTGAGGCGGCGAGGAGCAAGAGATGAGCAAGGGGAGGGAAGAGAGAGAGGATATTTTATCTTTGACGGATCTCTGTAGAGGGTCGATTCGGTAAGAGGTCGTACTTGAGAAAATAATATCTATTCCCGAGTATCTCGTAAGGTTGTGGCAGAACTCTCAAAAATGAATGATTTGAAAGTTCCTTGCGAGATCTTCTTTCTTGGAATTGGTTTTTCGCAAATAGTTTTCAGAATATGTAAAAAATATAGAGATTGTTGTAGTCACAATCAGACGTGTGATAATGCATCTGCCCCGATTCACTTGCAAGCGACCCATAGGGTCGCTAATATTAGCTTGTCCGAAGAATAATGTCGCATCAAATTTTCAATGCAATATCACGGCAGGATGACCACGAGAAAAAGTAAATGGAGTGCCAACCGATAGACCAAAGTAAGCTCTCTAAAATGAAGCTTTAACGTTTGCGCCAAGTTTGATTTGCGCAAAGTTAGTAGCCAAATTTTCAAAAGGCCCTAAAGGCCTGAAAATTGAAAAATCCATATCCCCTTCCAGAAAAATCCTAGGAAGCATTAACTTGCTCACGCTTACGCACTCTACATCAGGCACTGTATGCACAGTCTTGTGATATTCCATAGCTAGAAATGGAGAAAACCACATTTGGAATATTTTTGTCGAAGCAAAGTTGAGCTTCTCGCAAATTGATAAGTAGTTTAAGTCTTTGGAAGTATAAACATAAGATTCCAGCTTTTTACAATGTTTAGTTTTTGGGAAAAATCAAATTTCTTACAAAAAAAAAACAAAAATCGCGAGAGATTCGCACGTTTTACCTATTTTTATTTCTAGTCTAGTCAGAAAATTTCACAAACTGTACAGGTGAATTTCTGATTTACAGAGTGCATGCCTGTGCAAATTGAAGATCCCTAAGTCATTTATGAATGTAGATACGACTTTTTAGGTACCTGAAGTTACCTGAAAGTACATGATCTTACAGGGCATACTAAGAGCTACAAACCTAGCATCATGTTGCAAGCATCATGTTGCATTTGCATAGGATATAAAAAACGATTATATCTTTTTTTAGGAAAAACGATTATGAATGCTATTCCTACTATGTAGAGAAGAAGGTTTATCAGTGGCGACAATGTAAAAGCGCATGTGTTCGAACGGTTTGAAGGTAAAATGGAATGTGGTACAAGGTGGCAGCCACAGCTTTTTAAGGGGTTGTGCACACCCCAACTTGCCTCTAAAGAGAATATCAGCGCATAGCGTAGAAAAAATTCGATAGCCCAAAGCTCATGTTTTCACGAAAGTGTTGTTTGAGCATATTCTCCTCTCTAATTTGTAACAGTTGCTGAAACACAACCACTGAAAGCGAAAAGTGGAAGTGGCAAAAAATCATAACTTTTCACAGAAAATCTAGATCAGGAACTTGTCACTATTAGAAAGAGCAACTCACGTGCGCTATAAGAGACATGTTTTCAAAATTTTTTTGCAGCATTTTTTGCATCTTGACGATTTATTTTCGAAAATCGGGAGTCAGGGTGGTTCTCCTATCCGAATTTCTATCTCTGTCTTTTGTACCCAAAGAACCGCGAAGGTGCTGTTGAAAGTAGATGGATTATTTTTCTGATAAAATTTTTTGTAAGCAAATACGTTTGGACGGGGAGCAATTTACGAATTTTTTCAAAATCAAAGTCATTACTTTTCGTTCAACCTAATAAAAGGTCGTCTCGAAAGTTCTGTCGTTTCATTTTTCAAAGTTTTTAACTTTTGCGCTATCTCAACGGATTTGCATCTCTATAATTTCATTTGAAAATCAAGTCTTTCGCTTTCGCATACTTTCTTGCAGAGCTTCTTCTACACATTAACTGCAGAGATAAAAATGAAAAGAGAAGACCATATAATCTTTGATCACTTCGAGTTGGAAGTTTGTGCTGTTTGGATGTGTCTTCATAAAATTATGACTTTTGAAAAGGTGGAAAATCAATCAACTTTGGCGTTTTCTGTAGTAAACTCAAAATTCGTAACTTTTCGCAGAGACTCCAAGCAGAACAAACTCTTCACATTTGCGAAAAATACGTCAAAAACATATGGTTTCAGAGTTTTCTGCAACGTTCCTAGATCCTTGGCGACTTAATTTAAAATAATTATAGTTTGTAAGCTCCTATTTTTCCAATTTTACCTCTGCAGTCAGTGTGTAGTAGAAGCTCGGCAAGACAGTATTCGAAAGCGAAATACTTATCCCTGCTATCCAAATTACAAAAAAGCCAATTTGTTGAGATAGTGCAAAGCTACAAATTCAAAAAAAAAAACAGAACTTTCGGGACGACCTAATACAGGGTGTCCCAAAAACATGTATCGAACGTTTGATCTTTGATAACTTCCCTATATGGAAAGCTTTCGCGGATCTTTGAGCGCCATACGATAGAGCTGGGTTCAACTTAGATTTACAGTATAGAGCGAATTACCGATATCTCTTTGTTACTGTAGGATTGCGGTAGAAATTTCCATCTAATTTCAAGCTTCTGACAGGCAAGAACTGCTTCTATAAAATTCCAAAAAAAACCGAAGGACGTTAAACTGAGGTTTTCTGGGATGCCGAAAATTACTGTTTTTTCCGCTACCGTACACCTTATTCTCCTACGGTATGCGCACTGTAACGCTAAATTTTTGGCTTCTAACGACGTATTTGTAACTGCAACGTTGATTTAGTTGATTTTGTTTGAAAAAAGCCAAAAATTTTGCGTTACAGTGCCGCCTACTGTAGGAAAATAGAGATCACGGTAGTGGAAAACTTTGTAATTAAATTGAGCATCCCCGAAATCCTCAGTTTAATGTCCTTCGATTTTTTGAAATTTTTTAGAAGCAGTTTTCTCCTGTCAAAAGCTCAAAATCAGTCGAAAATTCCTACCGTAATCCTACAGTAACAAAAAGTAATCGGCGATTCGCTTTATATTGTGAATCTAAGTTGATGCCAGCTCTATCGTATGGCACTCAAAGATCCGCGAAAGCTTTCCATACAGGCAAGTTATTGAAGATCAAACGTTCGATACATTTTTTTGGGACACCCTGTATATTAGGTTGTCAAGAAAATAATGTCATTTCTTTCGGGTTTTTTCAGGTGAAATTGATATTACTCGAGAACTAGAGCACATCCAAGGTTAAAATTTTACGATTAAAGTTACGAAACTTTGTAGTATGTAAAGACATATGTAGGAAAGGCCCAGCACTGCTGGGGGCAGAGTCTGTCATTTCCCATTTTTCAATTTTTCATGGTTTTTAAAGAAACCATGAAAAACCATGGAAAAAATATAGCAAGTAAAACTATGGATAAGTGCATGGGTCTTTTACATGCAGGAGCAAGTGAGAGGCTCGCAAGATTAGGGCGAAATTCAGTATTTGGCATCACGAGTTGCTCGTATGTTTTGGCTCTGAACTTTGCGTAAACAACAAGTTCTGCCAATGTTCGGATGTTATCCTGTAGAGCTTTCTTTTCTCTATCGAGTGGTGCCCCTCACATATTTTTTTGGATTTGTCTTATGGCTTTGCTATGAAAAATGACATTATTTTCTTGACAACATAATATTATTATAGTTTGATTCATAATTAATGCACATTTTTCTTACCTTCTCCTCCAAGCGCTGTTATTTGAGGTGTTACAATTTCCTTAGAGACTTTTCAGGCTAACAAAGAGCGTGTCTTCTAGTTTCTTATGTATGCCTCCGCTTTCGTACATCTTCGTTCACTCCAAAGTTTTGCGTCTTCAAATAAAAGAGACTAAATCCCAAAACTTTTGCCTTTCACTCTTCTTGTCCTAAATCCGTGAAGAGTAGGCGAACTAATTTTAACAAAATATGCGTTGGATTAGGAAGTTTTTAGGAATTTTTGCGCTACAAAATTCTCCAAGAATTCTGAGCCGAAAATTCAGTCGCGAACTTGAATAATCTTCGGGGCCTTTGTGCCGCATAAAATTCTAAAGAAATAGGCGGTTGCAAGACTTTAGCACTACCCAGCAGGGTAGACCAGTTCATTCGATGATAGTGATGCTAGGGTTTTCTCTGTTTTCAGCGGAAAAAATGAATTAATTTTAAAAAAAAAGGCCGATTTTTTAACCCGCCGAAATACCAAAAAATGAGCACTCTCGACTTTTTTGCAATATTTTCTCTCAAAAAAATTCCGTAAAATCCAAGCTTGGCATCACTGCTCAACAGACTCTAGGCTACACAATGCGTGTGCCTTATCCAACTTCATTTCAGAGTAAGTTATGCTCTCTCAAAGTAAAGGTTTGTAAAATGTTTATGGCAATTTTCAGGCTAGAAAATCTTTCTAGTGATGGCTACGGTCACGGTCACGCAAATATCTTTTGTATAGCCAGAGATTCGCTGGTTACAGTAGCCGTTAGTCAGAAACGTCTAATCAGAAAAGAATTATCAAACGTGCACTAATTATGATTTAACTTAATATTAGGTTAAGTGCAAAAGCTCTTGCGTAATTCAAATGGAATTTAATAACTTTTCTTATCCTAGACCTAAAATCACGATTTTATACCAAAAAATAGGATATGTTTGTGCTTTACAACATTCAACGATGCGTAACTTTTCGCTGTTTAGCTTTGGAGAATCAACCTTCTAGGGGTCTTTAAAACTCGTGTTTTGAGTGTGCGTAAAAAAAATACCAGAGAACCTCTAGTTAGCCCCAAAAACCTAATTTATTGCATAGCAGACTATAGCAGGCTATGATCTTGTTTGGAAATGCAAGAGAAAACTCTGTGGGTAATTCCGTTCTGCAAAAAAATACCCTCTTGCCGCATTTTCTCGTTCAGGGCTCTAAAGTGATATAGGATCACATGGAAAGGCTACTTCAACTAAAAACTTCCCTTGTAAAAACATACACGTGCTAATTTATTTATTTATTTATTTATTTAAATGCACTTAGAAATGCGCCAAAAAAGAGCAGAAAACACAGCAGATAACCAATCGACCACACACCCAGTACAGTAGCAGGGGAAAAGCCAGACACGTATGTATGTATGTATGTATGTATGAAGCAATTTCCCTCAGACATGGAGCATGTGGTCCATGAACGTCAAGTTCTCCAAGAAAACTCTCAAGTCAATTTCAGGACGACGAACCTAGCGGTGTGTGGTCGGCCAGAAGATTGGGGTTAGTGACAGGAAAAAAACTAAAACGTAAATAATGATATATATCAAATGTTAGTAACACCACACTTTACAAACAAACAAAAAACTATGTGGAATTATGTGTCGTGTTGGAGGACGACAGAAAAAAGGGACGCGACATTCCTGAAAAAAAACCGGGAAGCGAAAATAGTTTCAGTAGTTATGAAAACCCTTAACTTGTAATAGGTCAACTTGCGCTATTCTACGTTTAAAAGCAGCTGATTCAACAGATGATAACGTCGAAAGTGGTAGCCTGCTAAGCCATCTAGGTGTTCTGTAAAAAAGAGTATTAAATGTTCGTAGAAAGCGTTTGCATAAATACGTGGGTAATGAATGTTAAACCCACCCGTCCTATTACTAGGTCTGAAAATCCAGTACTTACTTGCGCTAAGCCTAATTCTTGAAATTTCTCCGCAAGCATGCCACTCAAAATTGGCTGTGAGAAAAGCACTGACTCTGCGAATTGCAGTGAAGGCTGTCTTTGTGCTTTAACAATTGTCATCTCGAATGCAAGTCCCAGCAAATGAACGTTTGAACTCGAAGAGCAGATTATTAGAGGACAAAAGTACACTTGGAATGAACACATTTTTCTCTGCAAAATACTTGCTTTACTAAGTGAGACACGAGATCTTTGCGTTGAGTCTTGTATAGTCGTCCTCACCCCACTAGTCGGTCAGTGGTCGAATTTAAATTCGAACTAGAGCAGGCCGGCCGCGGCAGAGCGCGGCAGACCGCCCCTCAGCCAACCGCTTGCACACGAACTTTTCTCTTACTTTCTTCGTGTTTCTCTGCTATCTCTCGTATTGCGGCAATGTTCTTGATCAGATATTTGGCGCTATTCGGCTATCCGGGCCCCAAAAATTTTTTGGCATGGATTTCGCTCAAACTTGGCCCAGATGGGTTATCTGACATGCTGATCACGAATATCACCTTTTCTCCGCAAGAAAATGCCCCCTGCAGGGTTACGGTAGGTATACGGTAGGGAGTCAAAATCACGGATTTGCCCGAAACTTCGTCTAGAGGGGTTATTTGGCACGCTGAACACGAATATGATGTTTATCTCGTGCGACAGCGCCATCCGGTGGAGTTACGGTAGGACTACGGTAGAGGGTCAAAATCACGGACTTGCCCGAAACTTGGCGTAGAGCGGTTATTTGGCCCGATGCCAAATATCACATTGGTTTTGAACCATAGCGTCATTTTCTCGGGTTACGGTAGCTACACGGTAACGGGTGTAAAGCATAGTTCTGCCTGAAACGGGTGTACGACGATTCGGACGATTGTGAAGCTTTGCATACACGACCACCGCCGCGCGCTACACACCCTGCTGCGGCTTTTGCCTAAGCAAAGCACAGGGGGAGATACATTTGCCGATTTGTGATTTTGACCCCTACCACCTACTGTAACCATGCAGGGAGGCGTTTCCGTGCGGAGAAAGTGTGACATTCGTGATCAGCATGTCAGATAACCCCTCTGTGCGAAGTTATAGCGGATTTGAGATTTTGACCCCCTACCGTATACCCACCGTAACCCGAGAAGATGACGCTACGGTACAAAATCAATATGATATTCGGCATCAGCGGGCCGAATAATCCCCCTGGGCCAAGTTTCAGCTGAATCTACGATTTTGACCCCCTACCGTTTACTTACCGTAACTTCACAGGAAGGCGGTTTCCTGCGGATAAAATGCGATATTCGTGATCAGCATGTCAGATAACCCCCCCTGGACCAAGTTTGAGCGAAATCCATGACCAAAAAATTTTGGGGCCCGGATAGCCGAATAGCGCCAGATATTTAAATTTCGTACCGCTAACTTTTTGAAACAAACACTTTTTCGAAAGAATTTAAGCCCTATCGCAAAAAAATATAGCTTAAAGTACACATTCTGACGAAAAACTTGACACAGTTCATCAAATCACATTTGTGTATACGTCACTTACCGAAAAACAGATATTTCATCCAAAAATTCCACTCGCGTCCTTCTTTCCGGTTTACCTGGAAAAAAATGTAAAACAAACGAGCACAACTGCACAAAAGAATAGTTAGCGGCACGAAATCTAAAAATCTAATTAAGAACATTACCGCAATACGAGAGATAGCAAAGAAACACGAAGAAAGTAAGAGAAAAGTTCATGTGCAAGCGGTTGGCTGACGGGCGGTCTGCGGCGCTCTGCCGCGGCTGACCTGCTCCAATTCGAATTCGAATTCGACCACCGACCGACTCTTGGGGTGAGGAGACTATACCCTTACGGTTGCGCAACGCAATAGCATTATCGACAATCCAATTCTCAACTGCAGTTCGTGTGCCGGAAAGCCAGTCAGTTCGAGGGACTTGAGGAAGTTCACCGAAAACGTAGTCCTAATCTTGGTAATCACACATCCAATGAACTGAAGGTGATGACAGCGCCAGAGATTGTCTTGCAGTTTCATGAAATTCGCACTTATCGCTTAGTGGGAAAAAGGCTCACGATCCCTCAAATTGCGAGGTCCTCAAATTGCTTCGTCTATGAGACTGAAAGTGGGTCAGCTCATTTTTATTACATTTGAATTTGCTTCGACCATCAACAGAAGGCTGCAGCTCAAACTTTACATAAGCGACCTTTGCTCCTGATCAAATAATAGAAAGTTACCGCTCCTTTCTCGCAACCCTTGGGCGTGTCGCCGTTGTTCAAAAGGCGAACGATTTATTAACTACCCTAATTTCACGCGTACAAGGCGCACCTTTTTCGATTCTTCGACTAAGCCCCTCAGCCGCTTTAGATTATTTCGGAAAGCGATCCTTATGCCGTACGATTCTCTTAAGCAATATATAGCAAGGCATATGGTCCTTTGGTTGCGAGTTCTTTGGCGACTTTGGCGTATTTGGGCTGGTCGATTTTGGAAAAAAAAAATCCCCCACGCCTTGTACGCGTGAAATAAGGGTAGCCACCCTTTAGATCGTTAGCAAGTAGGTCGGGAAGATACATACGTCTGTGTGCAGACGTAAATAGGACGAAACACCTTTTATCTGATTCTCACGAGTTGTAAGAAGAAGCAAGACATTACGCTCTGAAAGAAAAATGAATCATTCACCAAAGCTCAGGCGCATTTTATGCAATATTGGCATGCCATGAATGGCGTTAAGCTTCTCTTTTGAGGGTGAAACTATACAGGGTGTTTGAAAAGTTCGTGTCCTTAAGCAGTTCAACTGCGAACGCTGACTCAGTTTTTGCTATTTGTGTTCGCCAAACCTAGAAACCACTGAATCAACAAAGAAAAATATTTTTTGCCTCAAGATACCCCAAAAAATTTGGAAGTAAACAATTTTTTCAGCTTCTTTGGAGAGTGCGTTATCTGATTTGTCTTTTTTTTCAACGCCGGAAAGGAAAACAGCTTTTGATTTTTTGCTACAAATAGTCCTAGATTTACACTTTCTTTATATAACAAAAGTTTTTCAGTAGCTTGCTAACGAAGATTTTTCTATGCGCTGAATCACAGCAGGCAGTTGCGGCACCCGTTTGCGTTGAAATTTTTTCAGTTTGAAAAAATTTTGGAAGTCTTGTTTCAATATATACTTGTAGCGCAACTCTCTGACCTTCGTTATATACGTTTACAAAAATTTTGCATGCTTGCAAAGGTTATGAAGATAAAGTATAAAAATTTCGGTGCTGGACTTTTTGACGAAAAAATCCTGAAAGTGGATCTCTTGCCTTTCAAAGGCACGATATTTCAAAACGAACTTACTTCTGCGAAAGTAAAAGCACATTTAAGAAACCTTAAAGAAAGGGCTTTCAGCAGGTATACCAAGTTTTTTGTGAATTACGCTTCCTTTTTTGTAACAAGCGTTTTAAAGAAAGAGGTTTGGAAAGCTATACTGATGTGTTTCAATCTAATAAAATTTCAAAGAAACCGCGAAGAAACTTGATTTCACTGAAATTATGGTATTTAGGTCTGATGAGCACAATGAAACAAAAAGCGCGTCAAATTCGAATGGGAAGTACTTTAGGACACGAACTTTTCAAACACCCTGTACTTACATAAAGTCTTTAGAAGCAGCTTTCACTGAATTTCATGGAAACATCTCCGAACGGAATTACTTACTTCGAGTATGTCTCCCCAATTAACGTTTGACTCATTTCTTCAGCGATAATGAGCTCGACTAGCTTTTCTCCTTGGCGAAGAAGCAGGATTTCTCGCAGGGTAGGTAGAAGCACCTAAGAACCATTTTCGCATTTTCGAAATTTCATCTGTGCAATCTAGTCTTAGCGAAAGGTCCTGCAACATAAAGTTCCTGATCTTTCCTACGAAAACAAGGTTTTTCTGCTCTTTTCTCTTTTGGAGTCAAAGTAGGATTCTTGTAGAGTAGAGCAGTATTTTCGAATTTTTTTTAAAATTCGAAAATACATGTAAAGAAGTATCTTTAAGGCATACCCTACCCTCTTCTTAGAATTTATATCTTCGAAAATACATGTAAAGAAGTATCTTTAAGGTATACCCTACCCTCTTCTTAGAATTTATATGTGAAATAATGAAAGCCTTTGAAAATCCTGCCGCATGAAACTGACAAGTTTTTCTGCCAGCGGGACCAAGTACGCCCTGATCTTTTCTCCTTTGTGGACAAAAGTAGGGTACGCTCAGATTGGAAGAGTATCTTTCGGCAAGTTTGCCAAGCCTAGAAATTGTAAAAAAAAAACTGACTTGTCTAATAAGCAAATAGATCACCTATGAGTCGGCCTAAGTAAGGGTGGCAATCTCATAGTTCGCATATCGCAAGATACGTCAGAAGTTCTTTTGTGATAGATAGCTTTTCACTCTTGCCGTTCATTTTTGGGTCAAGGACAAATACGTAAAATGCTTCTAAAGCCTTGGGCAGCGATTTGGTCTTCGAATGCCAGAATCTTGCACGATGTTGTAGTCATGACCGTTGTGCGCTACAGCTCTGTGTTTACATAGTTGGGACATGCTCTGTCGTTTTTAACTGGCTGAATGCTCGCTTATTCTCTGAATGCTCGCCTATTCTTACGCTTAGCAGGCGACTCGTTCCCCAATATAAATGGCAAAGCAGCTCATTTTCACGCAGTCTCCAGCTTTCTTATTTGAGAAAGAGATCCCCATAATAGACAAATAAAGAGACTATTAACAGAAAACCTCTGTGTTTTCCTTACAAATCTGAACGAGCCACTCAATCATCACTACAATGCCTTTAACAAGCAGGATGGAGAAGGAGGTAATTTTAGTCAATATTTCGCGAGCTAACCTTGAAAGACAGTTAGTTCGTAACAGCCTGTATGATTGTACTTGTGTTACACGAGTTCAGTTTTTCCTTAGTGTGCCCCTAATCTCTCCATCTCCACCCAAGATGAGTTATATCAAAGTAAATGACTCTCTTCCAGTCTCTGAAGCTTGTTTAACCGAAATGTAAGGCATAATACTAATAATACCGAAGTGAATGACTCCCTTCCAGGCTTGAAGACTTGTTTAACCGAAATGTAAGGCATTAAAAAGTGTGCACCAATGAAATCCTGTACGGGAAAGAAGAAATCTTCCACATATGAACAAAAAGGTGCAGGTTACAAGAAAAGAGGATTTATAGTAAAACCCGAAAGTATTTTCCCCAATTTTTTTCGAAGTTCAACCGTGAAATTCAGATTTTTTTAAAGTTATGTTCTGTCGCATGAAGTGCTTGGTATTTTCTGCAAATTTGTCCTAATCATTTCTCCTTTGAGGATAAATGTAGGATACTCTCAAAGTGTAAAAACTCAAATTTTTCTTTTGGCCAAATTTTCTAAGCCCGAGAATTGTTAGAAAAATGTCCCTTCGCCCTGGCCTTTTCTGCCAGCAAAACCAAGCTAGCTCTCCTCTTTCCTTTTTCGGAGCACGTAGGAAAATGGGTTTCTATCAGCGGGTGTTAAACGTGATTTATCCTTAAGTGTAGTAAAGATATTTTTGGAACTTTTTTGTGAGACTATTCTGCTCCAAAAAAGTTCATCCTTTTATCCGAGCATGACCAACTTGGTCAAGATTTAATTTTACAGAGCAAGAACGGTTTCAGAGAGTAAATGAGCCCAGATGCTAATTTCCTCATCTCTCATGAAAATACTTACGAAAACTACCCTAGAAGTCATTTATTTATCTTCTCGTGTAATGAGACCATCTCGCATTTCATAGCCACGTCTTCAATCAAACTGTTTTTCTGCCAATGGTTGCTATTCCGTAAATACAGTGAACAAAAACTTTAAAATCACTTTTCCTGAAAGGAAAATGTTATTGATTATAATACAATAGTACAACGATATAGGTACAGATTGCAAGGTTTCAGTCGAAGCTTCATCTTCTTTGGAAGGCTGAATCTCTAAAATAACTTCTAGCAAAACTCAATCATCTACATATACGAACATACCCAGATGAAGGAAATGTTTACAAGGTCTTATAATCAAGATTGGTTCTAGGAGAATTTATACAAAAAGGACCTACATATTCTTGCACATTTTTATATTAGGAAAACTGACTCCGTTTTTGTGAGAAAAAGTTGTTTACCAAAAAATTCTCGCAAAAAATCGCTATGAAGTCATGTCCTCAGCGAAACAAGCGATCTGGGGGAACTCGAATTCCAAAATTTGGAATTTGGTCTAGACTATGTAGGTCCTTTTATAAATTCTCCTAAAACCAATCTTGATTGGAGCAATTTCACTGCTGAACATCGATTCCAAAACCTTTTCAAAATCTCGAGTTAAGCGTTTGAATGACAATGGATAAGGGGGCGGAGCTTGCTGTCAACTTGGGAAGCTCGTAATTATAGCGAGTCCGCATGTGCCTGACAGGCATACCACTTAGGTGCCAGACTATGGCGGGTGGGAAAATAAACTTCCGGCACCCTGCAATTGATAGGTCTCGATGTATATGATGCATATTATATATAAGCGTCAACGAGAAAGCAGTGAGAAGGCGGGCACCTTTTTTAAAATGTTTGTTGAAGTGTAAATTCAATAAGAAAGCTGTTCAACTGGGAAATTTTCACATTTCTGCGCACGAAATTAAAAGATATGATATCTTTTGCCTGTTTTTTTTTGAGCATTCGTACTCTGAAAAACTTCTTTATTGTGCCAGGAGTTAATGAAATGGAAATTGAAAACGGACGGAACTTATGCGACAACCTGGTAATGAAGTGCATGGATTCTTCCCAGTAGATCAATACAAGAGTTGCAATAATCTTTATCTTGAAAGGCGGACAACTAATTGTAAGATGCAACACAAAGATACATTTTTCTGGCAATCACAACGAAAGAGCAGTTAAACATGAGTATTGAGAGTGAAAATCATTCAATTGGAAACTACTATATATTCTTTACATGGAGGTTCAATCAACGCAGAAATAGAAAATTAGCGTAGAAAATGCATGTGTAGTGCTAACGCTGCTGAGTTTCTTGACTTGAAATAGCTTGAACAATCTCGCATGAAGTATTAGGTTGGTGTAAAAGTAATGCATGTTCTGTGTGTTCCCACTTTGGCGTGCTATAACTTTCCGAAAAATCTACAGTTTTAGTGCGATAAAGACCATCAGAGGCAACAATTCTTCCCAAAACAGCGCACATCATCTTATACTCATGTCGCAAACAAAAAAATATGAATTGATAAGCAAAAAAATTTCTCTGAAACCTTGTCTTTAACTGATCATAATTCCCTTCAAAATTTGTTGGTAAAAAAGATATCCTTTAGGGTATCCTATAGCCGCAAGCCATTAGCAGAAAAAAGATGAAAAGGGCTTAAACAACGGAGATTAGTGATAAGGAGAAAATTAAATTCGAAAATTGGCAGCTTTTCTTAACATTTGTTTGTAGGCCTCAAAGTCCAAAAAAAATGGATTTTTTTGATTTTCTGCGTACTGAACAGCTAAGCATTTTTTTATCAAAAACTGTAACAGGAGCCCACCCTCACCCTTACAGAAGTAAGCAAAGATTTGGCGACTGCCTTTTTCAAAGGAAATTTGTGGGACACAGAATGACCAAAACGACCACCTACATAGCTTGGGGCGTCGAAATCTCTGCCTAATTCCTAAAAAATAGTAAAGCGTACATAATTTAGACTATTATTATACATAGAATAGCTCAATTTTGCAGAGAATGCCTTCATTCTCGTTTGAGTTCTGGCCAAAAGTAAATGCAATGAAATTATAGTTTTAAGTGCGGTTGTGTGAAGCCCTCAACGATTGAGGCTAAGAGCCGATTTCAACCACCATTGGATAGAGCATGACAACAGCTTCTTGATAGTATGCTAAGTTTTTTTTTCAAAAAAAAAGGTCATGGAAAAAATTTTTTGAAACGAGGGCTAGTAAAACGCGCATTACTTTTGCACCAACCTGATAGGACCCGCCAAGCCTCGCAATGCTTACTTTGCCAAGAAATCCTACATACAAAGGAAATCTTTTACGAAGAGTGACTAGGAGCCGCATCACTGACGTCACCACTAGGGAGTAAAACGCAGCTCAAAAGAAAGTTTTATATCTGAAGCTCTGGATTTGTCTCTGTCTGCCCAACCACGTGTCTCTACTACCTTTGCTTAGCATATTAAGATGACGGGAAAAGTTGTGCAAGACGCATTTTCCAGCTTTTCTTGTGATTTCCTCATGACAGCTAACGGCCCTTCACCCATCGTTCTTTGTACGACCGAGCATAGATATCTGCTGTCCATGCGTTACAAAATGTGTCACCCGCGCAAAACGCACAGAGAAGTGCATCGTAATTTCCCGTTCTGGGATAAGGGAACACATAAATGTTGGCATTGAATGTTGCGCATGCGAAATGTTTCCGTTCTGTGATTATCTGAAAATTTTTGATCAATCTCGGCTGGTCAAATTCTCATAACCAAATTGTTTAGTCTTATTTGAGGCACTATGAGGTAGTGGCGTTCATAGAGAAAGCTCCCAACCAGGGTCAAGCGTGGGGTGCGGCACGCCACACCTGGGAGGTCGTATTGAGGAGTCAAAAAGGGGGGGGGGGGTCGTAGTTGGGTAATCTGATAATAATGATAACATGATATTCGTATCCTATCCATAATTAGCATGTCAAATAACCCCTGTAGACAAAGTGTGAGCGAATTCTGAAGATTCAAGATACTAGGCTACCCAAGTGAAATGGTCAAATTCCAACATGATTAGCTTTGTTTCAAAGGTGAATTAGCTATCCGTTTTTGCGGCGGCCGCAACTTTTAAGGGGGTGTGCCGCACCCCATTAACTATATCAAAAAAACATTTTTAGCGGACAGTATCTATATGAATCGATAGCCTAATCCTTGTAGATTTCATAGGACTGTTTTGAGCCTGATTCGTTTTCTTAGCTCTAAATAATATTGGTGAAAGCACAGCGATCAAAAGCGAAAAATGGGAAAAACGAGATTTTGGTTGGCTTCAAATTCCACAGTTTGGAGGTATTCTGAAGCGGGATTCCTGAGTTGGACAAAGAAGGAGTAGTGCTTTGTTCTGAGTGCAAAAACGGATAGCTAGTTTACCTTTGAAACAAAGTTAACCATGTTGGAATTTGACCATTTCTCTTAGGCAGCCTAGTATCTTGAATCTTCAGCTTCGCTCACACTTTGTCTACAGGGGTTATTTGACATGCTAATTATGGATATGTTGCCCATTATGTTTGACAGGGCCTTCAAGTAATGCTATCTTAAGTGTATAGTTCAGGGAGGGGGAGGGTCTATAGACGGCAATCAGGAGGGGGGGGGGGGTCGTAACCAGCGATGATGTGCCACACCCCTTGCTTGACCCTGCTCCCAACCCCCGAGAAAGAGTAGTGAAGTATATCACGCTTGGTATTGTAAATTCCAAATAAATGTCTACGCGGGGCCCTTCCCAAGCTCATGGGGTAGGCTGATACCGCTTTAGAGGTGAAAAGCAAAGGGGCATCGTTTTTGCGGTACGGAGCAGAACTCCGAAAAAAATGCATGTATTAGCTTACTACGGCATATAAGAAATAATCGCCTATCCCCTTGTGCAAAATCGGATATCTCGAGAGGTGAAAATTATTCTAGAAACCTTGTTATACTCAATGCAACCTAAAACTTAATTTTCATACAAAAAAAATGAAGAAAGCTGGGCAATTTTACGTCCATTGACCCAACAAATCTTGATTCCTCCGTCCCCAAAAAAACTTGTCCATAGTCATTGTCAAATTCCCCAAAAAACTTATTTATAGTCATTGTCAAATAAGTCTTAGCGCATGCCTTAACTCCCACCGGGGAGGAGGCAGCAGCAGCTCAAAAGGAATATATTCCTAAGCGCAGATATCTGGGTTTCACGCTGTTTACCGCCCACCATTTTTCTTTTCAAAGTCTTTTTTTTGCTCCAGTCAATGGAAACGTGCCAGAGATTTCTGTTTAACTAACCGAACAGTGGTATTGCACATTCCCGATGAAAACAAATGATGTATTGAAGTCATGGAATTTGCAATGAACTACAAATCGAAAGTTGAGCCTTATCAGCAACATGCTTAACAGGAAATGGTCAAAACTTAACCCAATCATACCAAGTAAGCCGCATATAATCGATCTCGCCTTGAGACGCCGATCTCAGATATATAATACGTTTCAAAAACACTCATTTAGTTTTTCAGTAAATATGCTTCTTTCTTGGCCCATAGCCACAGCAATCCACGCTATCCGTCTGCCTTTCAACGAACTGTATTTATTGGAATACCAAGAATTTCTCATATTTGAACGTTTATAAGTGTTCCATATAGTCACCCGGTAGATAATAAACATAAACTGAAATTTTTTTCAACGTTTCGAGACGATTAGGATACGTAGTAGTACGATTTGTAGCTTGTTTGGAATGGCTGAATTGAATTCTAACTATTATCTTGTTAGCACTGTTGGATTAGATAATCAGCAGACTTTGAAATGTTTTCGTTAGCTTCAAAGAGAGAAAAATGACTTTGAAGAAAAGATGGTGGGCCGTAATCATCAGGAGATAGTACGAAAACCTAAAAGATGCGACCTTTACAGTCTCGCCCATGTTCAATATGCTTGGTGAAGGGTAACAGGAATACTTATAGATAAGAAGATAGAGTGAAATCAGATATCTAGAGCTTCAGGATATAGAGTTTTCTTTTGAGCTGCTTCACCCTCCGGGGTGAGAATGTTGATGCATGCGGCCCTTAGATGGCAGGCATGTGGTGGAAAAATGTTGTTGGCCCTCTTCGTTTTCGCACGCATATGTAGCAGCTTCAGACTTACCTTCATACTTTATTATCAGCTGATCTATACTGGTAGTTTTTTGCCACAAAACTCCTAAATTTACCTTACCTCGCACAATCGATTATTTATTAAGGGAACATCGTTGTTTTTGGCAAGATCATATGCAACAGCTTCCCACTGAACAGCGCTGCAATTCAAATAATTTAAGAAACAAGTGAAACTCAGCTGACAGCGGCAACCCACTAATAAATCGGCTTGAAATAATACTGTTTGAATATAATCGTGTGTGGAAAATACCAATCACAATTTTTAGTGACCCAGTATCTGATTTTTCTGATCAGAGGATTCTGAGTATTACTAGTATCCGCAGTTGCAATGTATCTCTGAAAAAGTATGGGCTAAATAGTCTGGATAGAGGATGTCTATGCCGCGGCAGATCGCGGTGTCAAAGTCATTTCACAAGATATTGAAACTTCTAAATTTTAGATTTTCTGAGTGTTAGAGCTAGAACGCTCCGAATTTTGAAATACATAAAGACACAAAAGCATGTACAGCTATAATAATTGGAGACTTACAAGGTCAGGTACTTTCTTGGTTTTATTTTCGCAATAATCTTTGATCCCTAGTGAGAGATGATGAGCTTCTTCGATCTTGACCAAATTTGTGATTTTTTGAACATTCTGCCAGTCATAATAACAGAGACGATCAGAAGCAACTGGAATCTAACTTCGGCTCATTGTTACCGATCGAAAGCTCAGAGGTTACAACTTACAATGAGGAAAAAGTACAGTAACATTTTAATCGGTGCGCTGCTGTTCACACAGTTATTAATACCAAGCTTTGCGGACGGCCAAAGATCAAATACGACAATGGTGCTGACGCGTTTGCTTGAACGCTGTCAATGGGAGATTAGTGGTGAACTCATTTGTCATGTGAAATATACTATTACGTGTAGTAATCTTTTCAACATATGTGTATTCATTGTGACCGCGTGTATATTGTAATATTCCAGTTCTGAATAACGATCTCATGTCTGCCTTATCGATATCTACCTATCTCTTTCTGCTTTTTTGTACAAATTTTATTACTATGTTTGCGAAAAAGTCTTCTTCAAATTTCGAAATATTTGGAGAAGCTCAAACTTGAAGTACTCACCTGGTCTGTTCCTGCATATTCTGCGCAATGATCTTTACAAAAAAAGCAAAATACAAGGTGTCCCAAAAGCTTGTATACACTGTTTGATGTTGATATCTCTTTCCCAAAGAATTCTTTTGCTAAGCTTCAAGTACCATTTTGTAGAGCTGGCTTCAGCTTAGATCTCCGGTGTAGAGCGAGTCATCGATCACTCCCCATTACTGTAGGGTTACGGTAGATACCCCAAAAGGGGTTTTGAGACATTGAGAGAACTGTTTCGCCACAGAAAACGAACCAAACAGCCCTCTTACACCAAGCTAATTTTGATTGCTGAAACTATTTGTGAGTAGAACTTCTGCACTTGACAGCAATGCTTCATTCACAAGCTATGTCAGGTAAACCGCAATGGCTGCTTTTACAATGTTCCCAAAATGGTGATACTCCATTTGAAAAGCTTCACAAAGTCGTAAAAACTTGAATAATGGAATCAGCTTGCGCGAAAACCTAATGCACCACTTTACAAAATTTTTGGAAAATTTGTTTGAAACACGTCTACGCTGTAAGGCAATTTTTTCGTCAGTTGTACAGTAACGAGGATTGATCGGTGATTCGCTCCAAACCATAAATTTGAGCTGAAAACAGTTTTACAAAATAGCACTTGAATTTAGGCAAAAGTCTTTCTGAGAAAAGAGATATTAACGATTAAACAGTGTATACATACTTTCGGAAACCCTGTATTACGAACAATGTATCTTATTTGAGAAACTGCACGTGCGCTTAAAGGCAGTGGCTCGGCAAATCTCAACCTAGTCAGGTTTTCGCTTACCTGGGGTTATTCAATACGCTGATTTCGAAAATCCACTTTTGAGAGCTGGAAAACGCCGAAAACGAGCCTTCTTCAATGCCCTTCCCTTTGGAAGTGGACGAGTGCAGCAAGGCTGACGACGCCGAATCGTTGCAGGACCCAATAGTTATAGCATTGCGACGGGCAGCCTCCAATGGTGAGAAGGGAATGCCAACTCGTCCGGATGCGTGTAAGAATGGTCCGCGCGTGTAAGTTTGAGAGCAATTTTTTCGGCAAGGAAGGCATGCTGTGCAACCGGGGTTGCACTGTTCTCATACTTGGGCAATAAGGAGTCTACCGTGTTAAAATTTTGTGTTTTTGAGCTTTGCCGACCGACTGCCATTAAACTATCTCCTAAAAATATGCTTCTAACATTTCATATTTTAGCACGTGTGTAGTAGCAATGGAATTATTATATTATCTAATCGATAAACACTCTTCTACACTTTCTAAAAAAATGAGAAGGAGCCAAAGTTTTACCATTAGTGCCAGCTCCGACACAATTCTGCGCAAGGTCCTTAAAATCCGACAAACTTTTCTTCTAAACTAAGTAATGATGAGTTTCCAGTTCACAGCGTACAAACAACAGTTAGACCAAATTTTGTGCGTACGCGCAAGGGAAGATGAGTAGTACGGTTGCAAACTGACCTCCATATTTATGTATGATATTTTTCCTTATCTACTCAAGGCGTCTGATATGTCAAAAGCAGTTCTCTCCTTGTCGCCAAGGCTGGGCGCGAGGTGGCTCCAGCAGTTCGCGGATGGAAGTCCGTCTTCATTTTGCAACGCCATTACGACATGTCCTGTGGACTCGTATAGAAAAAGAAATAGAAAATTAGAATAGAACATTGAAAAAACACTTCAAAAGTTGCTAAGAACGAAAGATGTTCGTTGATACTATAATATCTCTTTTCTTGTAAACTGAGCATTTCGCTTTATAACTTGTTCAATTTTTTTATTAATCTTTTTACTTGAACAATGTTTCTGAATAATTTTTATCAAGTTCAACAATGTTATTTCAAACTCCGATGTTCGTTTAGTTCCCTTGAAGGCAGTGTCCGGGCAAGGTGCGGGTTTTGGGATTTCAGTGCCATGCGAAAGTGACCCCACTCAGACGCAGCTTCGCGCAAGTAGGAGGTCATAACGTTCGACCTGAAGCAAGAAAAAGACCGGAAAGTGGGGAAACTTAGGCCTTGGGGCGGGGTCCTCCGACCTGTTCGAGTTCCTCTATGCGGCAGAGTACGCATGCCGCCACAGTTGAAATTGTAGGGTCCGCAGCGACTCTGCGTCTCTGCCTTGGCGGAGACCGTCAAGTTTCGAATTGTAAGGCTTTGGAAAACGCATGTCCTCGCCGCTTTCGCGCCTTCTAATGTGGCTTTTCGAATTCAACGTTGCGGATAACTCCGCTAAGTGGATTCTTTTAAAAGCGAGTTTTTGCCCGGACACTGCCTTTAAAAACCTTTAACGACATGTTGTGTCCAGCGGGCAGCACCGAAGCGGCACTGCTGCCACCACTGAGGAAAACTTCGCGGAGGGGGAGGGGGAAGATAAAAGAAGATAAACTAAACGAGAGTAAGGGGTTTGAGGCTATCCAAGTAAAATTTATGCACAAAGTATGAAAAAATCAAGTGAAGAGAGCATTTAGATTTGAGCCATTCCAGATGCCTCTCTAGAGCCACGAGCTACTTAATCACGAAACAAGTTTGCCACGTCTCTGTTCACGTAACCATCTCTCATGTTTCATACATGATTCCATCTACATTGCGCATCTACAACTTTAGATCGAATTAGATTGGTTCAGAGGTCTGCTTGCACCATTTCAGAAATATATCTCGTATATTGATGAAATTTCACGAAGATCCTTTTGAAGCAAACTTAATGTGCTTTATAGCAATCAGGGCTCGGCACGAGGTGGCTAATTGAAAATGCAAAAAACGAAGTCCCCTTTGACTTTTGCGAATTTTTACGTAGTCCCCTTTGACCCTAGACCAGGGCTCGGCACAAGGTGGCGCCCCGAAATTGCAAAAAAAATGAAGTCCCCTATGACTCCAATGAAATTACGACATCCGCCACGAGATATTCGAAGAGAAAACACATGGAAAGGAACGGAACAAAGCAACAGCAGGAAAAAAACGGAAAAGAATCATCGAACACACGCGATGATATTCATATTCTCCGGATTGGCGGCATGATGTATCCATCGTGCAGCAATACGCGCCTAGAGCAGCCTTTCCGCCGCCGCTCAAAATTTTCAAGGGGCTATAACTAAGCGGGGAGAAGGGGGTTTTTTGAGGCGGTTCAGGAACCAGTTTGTAGGGTTTGGGCTGTAGATGAAAAGTATGTAAAGAAAATAGAAAAATTATGTGCAAGAGGAAAAATTTATGACTTTTTCTTTCCTAAGCCACCTCAGGTGGCTATCCAGGTGGCTTGAAAGCCACCTAACTCCGAAAAAAGTTGAGCACGCCTTTAGTTCACATAATTTTTTCATAATTTTTCATACTTAGTCCTAACTCCCCATTGCCTATCTACACACCTATTTTGGTGTCATTTCATCTACACTTCGCTGTAAACAAACCCTTTGTTTATTTGCTGGCGGCATGCCGGCAGCGTGCCGGACGCAGATCGAAAGACAACGTTATGCTCTTTCGCAAAAACGATATCCCCTTTGTTTTTTCCCCAAAAACGATATCCAGCTTGCTTGCTAAGCCACCTGTGCCGTGCCCTGATAGCAATGCCTTTGATGTAGAATGGTAAGAAAATGGGAGATTCAGAAGCTCAATTTTATAACTTTTGAAGGGTTACGAAAAATATTGAAAGCGTTTCTGTTTGAAGCAGAGATTACCAAAAACATTCATCTGCAACTACATTTTTCAAGCAAGGTCTCAACTAAAAAGTCATAGAAAGAGGCTTCGATAAGAGTATATACTCGTTATATCAACTCAACTTATTACCAAGTCTACGAAATCGGTTCTCTACAATTAAAAATTCTGTATGTAATTTCTTCAGTTGGCGTTTTTTTTCTTCCCTCTTATCTTTTCGTGCTAACTCACAATGACTTGTAAAGATGATTCGCTTTCAAACAATCATAGAAGAAGTTTGATTAAAATGCTGAGAAGTTTTTTGAAGAAAAATGCGAACGAACTTACAGACCAACCTGATATACTTAAATATATCGAGTGGGTTCGGAAGTTTTGTCAGTTTTATAATTTTCCGCAAATCGCGTACAGTAAAGGCGAACAAATATTTGTTGTTAAAAACAAACACAACACAAAAAAACAATTGTATCCGACGCAGAACCTTCCTTTTTTCAGCTGCTATATTCCCCCGTGTGAATTGTTGGGAGCGCTGAGATAAGTGCTGGAATTTAATTTTCGTTTTCACCACGTCCAATTGTGGTCAGTTTCCAGAATTTTTATATGAAATTTTTATGGGAGTTTAGAAAGCCATAGCCAGAAAATAGGGTAAACCTGCTAACTGAAGCATTTTTTTTGTACCTTTGTGGGTAATTGCAGTATTTTCAAAATTTTCGAAGCATTGAATTTTATATTCGAGCCTGTTCTAAAATCGTAGAACATGAAATGATAAACAGTTCACCATTCGCTGTAACTTTTTCTTCTCTTTCTACCAGTTTTCCTTTTCTGGAGACAGAAATTTACGAAAAAAACGCATATTTCTCAATTTCACGATTGCGCACTGATGTATCCTAGGTTTCAAAATCTTCATATTTTGAAACGGAAATCGCTCATATGATTTGCAAGGTTGTACTAGTGATAATCGAGTTTTGAAACCTCATTATTTTGAAAATTTTGCAGTGTTTGGTGCAAAAACAGATTTATGCGTTTCAAAACTCTAGACTTCTGGAGAATTATTTGACAAAATTCTAAAAATGTAGCAAACGCTTCAGTTGGCAAAAGGTGCCCTACCTGTTGATTATTGAAGCTCCCCGAAAAGTCTCATATAGAAATTTTGAAAACTAGCGAAAGGTGAATCTGGAAAAAACGAAGGGTTGCAAGTTCCAAAGCTTATCTCAGCACTCGTCGTATCACAGAGAAAACTGCGGAGATTTCCTCTACTAGGCATTTTTCTTGATCACTACTGATCTTCTTGACTACTACATCTTGGCAGTTTACTGCAATGCTTGCAAATCTCTTAGAAAATAGCTACGTTGAACACAAGGCAACTTAAAATCGGACAGAACTTCCGGAACAGCCTATATCTACCAGCCGAGCTGATAGATACTCAGATTTTAAGATGACTTCATGTTTGGGCCAAACGATTGATGAAGGGTTTGCGACTCTTACACGCTCGAGACATGAGCCGCTAATCTATTCAAAAAATAGAATCCGAGAAGATGTAAACCACCAGTCGCGGTATCATGCTATAGGATTTCGCTAAACGGAAAGATTCAGACTGGGGCTAATCGTGATTACTGTTAGTTTTCTGACCCAAGGTTACAAAGTTAGCGGTGCTTTGCGTTTTGCCTCAAAAATACTTAAAGCAAAGCAAGGGCAAGCAATAACCATCAGCCGATTAGCTTTTTTCGTCCGCGACAAGTAAATTATATAATAGAAGGTCGAAATAATTCCTTTTAATATATAATTAGAATAGGAGGGCTTACTTTTATTTGCTCCCAAAAATTTCTGTAGGGCCAAAATACGCGGATTTCTTCTTGCTGTAATATGCTCTCTGGTGTCACAAGTAGATTTTGAAGAAAATTTTCTGGAATTCTCTAGATTTTCGCTTCTCTCTCGCTTGCCCTTTTGTATGTATCGTGCAGTATGCTTGACAGAAAAAAACCTGTCAGTCAAAAAGCTACCGAAGCTTTGTTTCTGAACAATTTTGCGTCGAATTGCTCCCGTAAACCCAAAAGTTTTCTTTGCAAGCATTCTGAAGAAAAGTCGCTTTATCTCTAGGCTACTTTCGAATCACCCCGCATTAGCTTGAAGGCTGTATGACGCACCTCAAAGTATTTATGCATGCTAGAGTAGAGATAGCTTGTTAATAGTATTGCTTTAATTATTCTCCAGTTGCACATACTACCTGTAAATCTTGCATCCTAGTAAAATCACTATTTCGTGACTCTGGTTTTTGAGTTCCTAAGGAAGGTATATATTAGGGTGATCCAAAAGTAATGGGGCACCTTGATTTTTTTTACATTCTTCAAGATTTCGTTCTGAATAGCTATAAATGCCCAGAATTTTCAACGCCTTTGTATAAAGTAACCTTCGCAGGTTATCTTGACAGCACCTTGTAGCACCTCATCGACATTTCTTCGAGTGGCGCTTCAAAGAATTCAAACAGACTTTTTTGAACGCCATCCAAATTTGGGCTGCTGCACCTGATAGTCCCTCGACATATGGCATACTATTCGAAAGAGCTTTCCAAGCTCTTCTTAATGATTACTTGAATATCCAAAAATTGCCCATTATTTTATACAAAAAGGCACTTTATTCGAAAAAGCGCGGTGTTTGGCGCAGATTTTCAGACTAAAATTCATGTTTTGGACCACAATCTTTTGAAAATGAGAAAAGTCGAAGTAATTTGCATATGTATGGATAGAGCGTAAAAAGCACTAACAGAAAGCAACTGCTAAGTTTAGGCTTATTTGACTACCTTAATCAAAGAATAAGTAATATTTCTCCTGATACCCAATGCTATATCTTCTATCCTAAAGCCTTGGGACCACCGAGCTATTGTGGATTTGGTGACAGTCCCCTCACCCATTACTGCGCACATATCTTTGGCAGGCTCACTTGTTTTACTGCGGCGCTGCTGCTCAAAGTTCAAAATTACTTGAAGTGGTGAGCTTTGATTTCAAGCGCTTATAAAAATAACGCCACGTGACAGTGCCGAACTATAGACCTCGATTAGAAGGTTTTGTTATGTACTAACATCTGCCAAAACTTGGACTTCCAATTAGCTTTTCTCTTTGAGAAAACTGCATTTCTTCTCTAACTGCCCCATTACTTTTGGATCACCCTAATAATTATATAATAGAATTTTTAGAAAATCATCTTGTCCACAACGGCTGTAACAAATCACTAGAACTGTAATAATAAGGTGATGTATGTAGAGTTTCCGTGTAGCCGCATAGTGATGGATCCATTTACTCTGGGAACCATAAGAATCATAATTTCGATAGATTTAGAAGACTGGCCCTTTCTAAGTTGATTAAATCTGTTGCAGAACGAAGTCAGGGGCCGCGCAGGAGTTTTCGGTTGTTTTTGTGGACTAGCCATAACGTTAAAGTTAGCGACCCGTAAGTTTTCACATTCTGTCGTTTTGTATACGACTTCCTTTTGCATCAAAACAAAATGACTTGCAGGAAGTTAGGGGGGGGGGGTAAAAAACGACGCTAGCACAAAAATTTGTACATTGTTGGGAATTTTGAGCCTCAAATGCATTTCCGAATCTTCAAATGAGATCAATAGCAAGCAATTCTAGACTTTTTTCATCATATCAACCGTGTTAAATAACATTCCATTTTTTTTTGAAAGTAGACTGTTGATTTGATAATATGAAAATAAACTAGAACCTTGATAAAAGTTGTCATGGGAACTGTCACGGCTCGATGACGTTTTCTGTGACGCACTACTTGTTGTTTGATGCACTTGCGAACATTCAGATGTACATATTTGAACATTGAGTCCTTTTCCATTGTAGTTTTAGATACGCTTGTGAATGGAAAGCAGCAAACTGTATCGACGCAATCGTTATCACATCGCAAATCATTCAAACACCCAGTATCACTTCACTGGATGTTGTGAATAGGAAAAGCTGACTTGCAATAAAACCTTGGTCTTCAAAGTTTTTCTTCAGTTTCAACTTCGTCGTCTTCAGTTTTCCTGATGTGGACCGTATCGGGGTAGATTGTAGTTGTGCAAGTGCGCTTTGAAACATGGGAGTCATTTTAGAGCTGATGTGGATAGAATAAGCGTACAATACCGTCAGTGGGATGCGTTCGTTTCAGGCTTGAACTTATGGGCGCCCACATCTCCTTCAATTGAAAATATGCGTGCATATATTAAGGTGATCGGGGGGTAATGGATGTGCAATTCCATTCCAATTTGATTTCTTGCAATTCGATTTTTTTCTGAAGATAATAAACAATCAGCAGTAAAGATATATATGTATAAAGTAATCTTCGCATGTTATCCAGGCAGCATTACAGCTCACATCCAACAATCCTTCGCGCGGCGCTTCAAAAACTCGGACAGATTTTTTTTGAACGCTATCCGAAATTGTACTGCAGTACCTTAAAGTCCCTGAACATATGATATATCATTCGAAAATGCTTTCCAAGCTCGTTCTAATGATCGCTTGAACCTGCAGAAATTCCTCATCATTGAAAAAGAGGCCGATTATCCGTAAAAATGCAATCTTTGGCGCAGATTCTCAGGCTGACAAACATGTTTGCCCACATTTTTTTTTTGAGAGCGAAGTTTTCTCGAGGTAAATTGCATACGTGTAGACAGAGCGTAAAGAGCTCTATCTGCCATGCTTCAAAGTGAGCCCATTTGATCACCTCGATGAGAGAATAAATATGTATGTTACCTAATGCTCAATGCTATATCTTCTGTTGCAAGCATTGAGACCATCAGGCTATCGTGTATGTGATAGCAGTCCCTAACTCACTGCAGCACTTATATTTTTGGCAGTCTCACTTGTTTTACTGCGGCGTTGCTGCTTCAAGTTCGAAATTACTTGAAGTGACGAGCTTAGATTTCGAGCACTTGTAAGCACGACGCCATGCGACAATGCCTATCTATGGAACTCTATCAGAAAATCTTGATATGTACTAACACCTCCCAAAATTTGGAAATCAAAATGGTTTTTCTATTCAAGAAAACCAAATTTATTTTTTAGGTGTCCCACTACTTTTCAATCACCCTAATAAATATAACCTCCGATTCAACTGGCTTGGCACCATTGGGGCGCGGTTTTGTAATCTAACTGAGGCCGCTCGCGCCCGCGACGCACCTGCCTCTCTCTCGCACGAGTGCTCTCTGATCATTACCTAGCCTTAATTAGGGCACGAAACCCCGCTTCGTGCCCAAGCCAAGCCAGTTGAATCAAATGGTATATTCAGTCGAAGATCGGATGAAATTCTACAGTGCCCTTCCAATTGTTCCTCGGGCTATTCCACTCTTCTGCTTGGCACTGCTTCCTCCTATAAGGTGGCGTTTTTTTGTTAGATAAGCTACCATAAATCACACTTCGCCATGTCGTTCTCGATGCTGGAGGTTATTGTTGTTCCCAAAAAAACTGGATTGTAGAACGCAAAAAACTTTTGCGGGACCTTACAAAATGAAGCGTGAAGGCAACGTTGATTGCAGAATTATGCAACTGCACGTCTAATGAAGGTCGTTGGTCGTTGTGATGTAAGGAAAGGAAATCGCTTGATCGCTTTAATACTCTGTAACGAGAGTGATGGAAGCTCTCCTTTGCTTGTAATTTTGGGTGCACTTTTAGTTGCGCTCCTTTTTACTCTGTATGTCTCTGCTCATCTTCTCATCTTCTTATTAGTCTGCTATTGATCTTTGATTGTTTTCTTTATTATTCCAATAACATGAGTAACATATCGGTTTAGGCTGCTGTGAATTTCCTATTTTAGTTTCTCAATTGCAAAAAACAAATTCGCACAGTTAACAACATAATATCATGCATGTCTGCAGCTTCTCGCACTAAATGTTGGAGAATCACTTCTGCTTTTTGCCTGCATTAAGGCAAAACCGAATCACATGGCCATGGGAAGCTCCAGAAGACAAGCCCACAGTTTTCCATGCCTGAAGAAGTCCCAACGGGTCAATGGCGTGGATTTTCAATCGCCTAATCAAGGGTTTCTCGCCTCGTTTTGCTTGAAAAAATGGGGCCATTCGAGTGTTTCCTGAACTGTTCAAAATACTGTGATATATTCATCTGATAATGCTAGATTTGCTTAGAAAAGATTGATCACTGATGAACGCCGCTCATAGTAAGATTTCGACACGCTACAGCAGCTGGAAATTGTGGCTGATCTCAAAACAAAAGAATGCTGCTTATTTTTATGTCGATACAATGCAAAAAGGTTGATATACCATATACTCACCAGGATACAGGGCTGCTAGCAGATGGGTTGAGGTTTGAGGTCGATACATTAGTAAGTGTATATTCAAATAAAAGAAAAAAAGGTTCTTTGGAATACTCCGTTTCGTTCCTTTCCTTAGACGGAGTAAAGGAGCTCAGAACTCTCCCCGGAACTCCTCAGTAAGGAAGGAGAGTTCATGAGTCCTGTGTATATTTTGAAACAGTTTTTAGACAAAATTTTTTATTTAAAAATTGTTGTAAAATTTGACAACTTACGTTTTTTATATACTCCGTCTTATATTATAATATATATTATATAAAATAGTAATATATGAAATATCATTTGTGTTGATTATATACTATATAGTAGAGTAGTGACCATATTGGTAGATGAAAGAATAAAATGAAACATGCTAGTGTTTTTGTAGTTGAATTTATTTATTATGACATAACTCATTTTGATGCACTACTTTACTGAATTGGTTGTTTATAGTAGATTTATATTTAAATAACTATATTGATTTAAAATATGTAATATTTATTAGGATTGAATGATTTTGTATAGTTATAGATTGGTGTATGATATGTATTAATTAACTATAATTTGTGTAGATTATGATATAAAATGTGTAATAATTTTTTAATTTTATCATAATTGTAAAATTTGTATTTATATAGTATAAAATTATTTTTATGTAAGCATTTGAAAATATTTGAGTAAATCATATTTTCATTGTATCCATTGCAAATAAGTAAATTTCGTAACTGTATTAGTTTTTTGATAAAATCGTCAAGATAAGTGCAAGTACGGGCAATTCTTAAAGTTTCTGTGTAAATAATTGCGTTTTTAATGTGTTTGGATACACCAGAACTAATGTGTATGAATCTTTTTACTTGAAAAGGGAAACTATCAGTTTTGTTATACATTTTGGTTATGATTTTGTCATTAATGATTGTAATATGTAAGTCTAAATAATTACATTGCAAATTATCTATATGAGTAGTTTCCAAACTTAGTTTGTTATCATATATGTTTTTGATCATATTGTGAACTGTATGTTCTGTGCTATTGTGTATGATTAATAGATCATCCATATAACGAAATGCAAAAAGTTGCTTATTGTTATTTACTTTACTAATTATATACTTGTATTCATACCAAGATAGTGTCAAGTCTGCTAATAATGGACTAAAATTACCGCCCTGTGGCACACCTATTTTTTGTTTAAAAATGTATGTGCTAAATCTGCAAAAACTGTTGTCAAGAATATAATCAATATAATACAATAAATCTGAAATGGTGTAGTTTCTGTAGTTAGATTTTGTGTTTATATTATCGGTGTAGTATATTTTATTGAATCCATTATAAGTTAGATATTTTTTGTTTGCATTTTTGAAGCATAATTTGAGAAGTTCTTTGAGGTTGTTTTTTATTATGTTATGTGGTAGGCTAGTAAACATATTTGTAAAATCAGCTGAGTATAATTGTAAGTTATTCATGTTGATACTGGATAGTTTATCACTTATGTTAGTGTTGTCTATTGACCAATAATTATATGAATTTTGTTTTTTATATTTAATTGCTTGTACATAGTTTTTAAAATGTATTTTTATGTGTTGAAATACATATTGTAATTCTAAAGCAAGGGGTTTAATGCTACTGTGTGTAGCTCCAGTGATGAATCTGAATTTGGTAGGGTTTTTATGGAGTTTTGGTACACAGTATAGTAATGGTATGCTGTTAATATTTTGTAGTGGTAATTTGTTATTTTTGCAAAAGTCAATGTGTCTTTTTATTATGTCATTAGCATTTTCTTCTTCATATAAATTATATGTTTCATTTTCATTCAGAACTTCATTTTTCTTATCAGACGTAATTCCTAATTCTTTCATTATTGTTTGTATGTAGAATTTTTTACAAATAATACCGAAGTTATTACTTGCTTTATCAAGTGGACAAATTACAAATTGATTTTTAAGGTTTTTTATGTATTTACATTCAAAATTGTAATTTTGTTCATTTGGGTCTTGTTTACTTTCTAGTCTGGTTTTATAAAGAAGTGGTTTAAATCTAAGTTTTAATTTTTTTAAAAGAAAAGTTTCTATGTTTTTAAGCTAAAACATAGAAAAAATACACACACACAATACACACATTCAAAACTACAAATATTTGCATACTAAACATAGCTCTGTTTTTCAAAGCGTTCCCCTTCCACAATAAACAACTAAAGGTCCTTGTTAAACGAGAAGTCTTTGAAAAATCATGACTCCATTTCCATTATGTTGCAGCATGCCAAAAAAAACGATGATGACGAGACTATTCAGGTTGCTGATTTCAGATTGCTGTAACCTTCCATATCAAGCACAGATACGCCACTGCAGTCTAAGTATAGGGGCCTGCAGGATCGCGAGAGTCGGACGTGCGTACGGCCATTGCGCCGCGCACGTCTGATGTCATGAAGGCAGGTGCCAGACTTATCCGCTTCAGCCGGTTCGTTCGGTTCATAGGTCAAATCACTACACTGTCCAACAGAAAAGGTGGTAAACCGAATGAACCTGTTCAACAGGATAAGTCTGGCACCTACCCGAGTCGTCGGACGCGCATCTGACGTGCGCGGCGCAATGGCCGTACGCACGTCCGACTCTCGCGATCCTGCAGGCTCCTATATCTGTGCTTTGCGATCCTGCAGGCTCCTATATCTGTGCTCCCCCGAGAACTGGTCGCGAAGTTTTCGAAAGTTACTTACATGACATATAAAAATGTGCAAGTGACTTGTTTATTTTTGTAAACAATTAAAACAATTTTTTAAATTTCTTAAAATTCAAATTAGCCTTATAAAAAAATTTTTTTTCGGGGGCGTGGCTGATTTCAGGGGTTGGGGGCCCTCAAAAATTTTGAGAAGCCCCCTAAAATTTTTTCGGAGTGCGTCCGCCCCCCCCCCCGAGCCGAAATCCTGGGTACGCCACTGCTAGAACGTTGCCACAACTCCTAGGTGGTGTAGTCAAAAATACTACTTATCCCTCGGTGTCCTCCTATTAGAATTATGCAATTCTTTTCGAACTCCAAAATGCTGTTTTTTTTTCAACTTTTTTACACTTCATGACTATCCCGACAAAAGCGATGCAATACGAAACACTCAGTGGCGTACCGAGACGGGGGGGGGGGGAGAGAAATGGGTCGTGAAGTTTCTGAAAGTTACTTATTTGGGTAATAAAAATGTGCAAGTGACTTGTTTATACTTGTAAACAATTAAAATAATCTTAAAACTTTTTAAAAATTTAAATTAGCTTCATAAGAAAATTTCTTCAAAGCGTGGCCGACGCCACGCCCTTTTTTTTCTGGAATTTCGAAGCTTTGGACCCGCGAAAATTGTGAGAAGCCCCCCTAAAATTTTTTCGGAGTGCGTGGTTAAAGCCACGCACCTTCATTAGAAAGAAATTTTTTGTTCCCCCCCCCCCCTCCTCGCCCTCCTGGGTGCGCCACCGGAAACACCCCTTATAGTCCCCCCATCAAAACTATCCTATCACCATCTCTTTTACATCCTTAGACTTCCATAATTGCTAAATGTCTTATTCTGAAGCTAACTTCAAAAATGAAGCAGAGTTTCTGACAGCCCTCAGTTCTCCAAAAATCCTCAAAAATCCTTAGGCCTCGATCATTCCCTTGGCGGTTCCATCGTGGCGATTTCATCGCTATGGCATTGAATACCTGGGCGTCCATTGGCTTCGGAATTGATCGCATGTCGCTCATGTCGGGCATATTTTACCAACTGTAGGTCGCACGTCAGGCCCGAATGAACGCGAAATCTTCCACTCCTTTTCCTTTTCAAGCGCAGGTCATGTGGCGTTAATCGCATGATGCATCGGGAAGAAAAAGACTTGTGAAGTTAATGCAGACAAAAAGCGACGCGACATATCGCCCTTCGCTAGTGTAGACTATGCACGCGATTGATCTCAGTTTCGGCGATGTCCTGGCGATGTCGCCATTAGAGGTATGCCTGTCAAAAAGTGCTCGCGATGGCACGCGATAGTCGCCCTACAAACTGGCACAAATGCGGCGAGCCCACTCTCTTACATACTTGAACGCGGCGGGTCAAAAACACATGTTCGGTGGAGCCATCGTGCAGCGATGGAATGCCGGATTCCTTATAGTAGAATCAAATCTCTAACCCTTCAAGGCCGCACTCCAGAAATAGTAGCTCATTACCCCCTTAGGCACTCTTCCTAGTTCCGGGATTTCTCAGTCTCCAACTTATGCAGTGCATATTTCCTCACACTTCGGGTTCCTTCATACTACGCCGCGTACGCCGTACGCCACGTACGGTACGCCGCTGCAGCGCAATGGCAATATGGAAATGTGAAGAAGAGAAATTCTTGTCATCCATTGATATGTTTGTAAGGAGATGTTAACAGCGCAAATATACAACCAGATACGCCGAACCGCCTCGCTTGGGTCTCTCACGTGGTTCGATACAGCACCCACGGCCGCAAAGGCCTTAGCGGATGCGGTATTGTACCACGTGAGAGAGGCAAGCAAGGCGGTTCGCGAGGAGTTGAACCACGTCGACCGTGACACTCAGGCTGAAAGCCTCTGTACAACCATACAACCACTCAGATAATCGCCGGGGGCAGGCGGGCACCGGAAAAATAGTTTGCTGATCTCTTGCACCCCGCTCGCGGATTTTTTGCAAAGCAATCAGGACTTTTCGGAAGACCGCTTGCTGAATTCTCGATTCCTCAGAGATTCAGCTATATATCTGCAAAAGATAAGAGCGAAAAAAATTCAACAGGCGGTCTCTCAAAAATCCGCTGACTCAGCGAGCGGTCTTCCGAAAAGTCCCGATTGCTTTGCAAAAAATCCACGAGCGGGGTGCGAGAAATCAGCAATCTATTTTTCCGGTGCCCGCCTGCCCCCCGCAATTATCTGAGCATATACTCAGACAATCGCTGGGGGCAGGCGGGCACCGGAAAAATAGATTGCTGATTTCTCGCACCCCGCTCGCGGATTTTTTGCAAAGCAATCAGGACTTTTCGGAAGACCGCTTGCTGAGTCAGCGGATTTTTGAGAGACCGCCTGTTGAATTTTTTTTCGCTCTTATCTTTTGCAGATATATTGCTGAATCTCTGAGGAATCGAGAACCCAGCAAGCGGTCTTCCGAAAGGTCTTGATTGCTTTCCAAAAAATCCGCGAGCGGGGTGCGAGAGATCAGCAATCTATTTTTCCGGTGCCCGCCTGCCCCCCGCGATTGTCTGAGTACTACCAATTTACAACCAGATGACGCAATGTGCAGTCAGTTACGATACAAAATGTGAAACTCAAAAGTAGAGGGAGCACAACAACTAAGTCATTCCATCAATCATTGATATAGACAAAGGATAGTCAGGATAAACAAGGCAAAAGAGAATAAGAAATGCATAATGTGGAGGAACATCATTGAGGGACACGAATGTGCAGCAAATATAGAGATACATAAAAAAAGTGGAGCTTTGCTGCCGTGAGCATATTTCCATTGCGCTGCAGCGGCGTACGTGGCGTACGCGGCGTAGTATGAAGGAACCCTTCTCTTAGCCAGATATGACGTGATACCTCTTGCATTCCTAAACATTTTCTATTAAAAATATCACTATTTCTTTCACATCTCCTCATTCCCATGCAAGGAGAGGATTTGTTTTATTATTTAGTCAGACAATGACTCGGGACTTTGGAGCACCCCAAAATCTTCCGAAAAAGTACTGTCGCTTCTTTCACAACTACGAACTTTACAGTGAATCCAAAGGTCTTAAACAGTAAGGGAACTTTTGGGCAGACACCAGATTTTCGCAAACTCACACACTTCCTCGCAACGTGATCCTCCTTGAACGAAATCTCCTCAGCTCCTGACACAATTCTCACGTGATGAACATGTTCGACTACATAGTGTTCAACTGCGCATGCTTGGTTTCGACAAGGATACCATCGAAGACACTTGTTCAGAGTTCTCACAAGATAGCTTCAAATGGATTTTTTTTTTCAAGATATTCAGGCTTATAAGTACCAATTTTAGGATCAGCGCTATGAAAAGGCCTGGATGAGGCAAAAAACGGAAGTCAAGAATCTGCCTGGACGCTGCCTACAGGGCCTTTCCGGCAGAAATGACGCTAAATCTTTAATACCATTTTGTAGAGCACACATCTTGTACATTATCAATGTAATGCCATTTCACATCTTTAGTGCAAAGAATTGTTTCATTAAGTTTCCTAAAAAGTAACGGAACAGCTCAAAGTTTCAAAGCTCTCCTATCAATGATTTGATCGCAATTAAAACCATAAAGCGATCGAGCAATTCTCATTTACCCTTCAAGATCCCTTCCAGAACTAATGCGAAATGCCCCTCAACTTCCCAAGTTTCTTTCCAGCAATTTTCTTACCCAAAAATTCCATAAATTGGATCGGATTTTCTTTTACTTTTCAAGACTGTTCTTGAAAGTGATGCGCCCAGGTTTCCTTTTTCGGAGGCTTGCGCTGCAGAAATGACGGATACCTCGGCGGTTTCAAGGAATTTCGAAGTTCACCTACCCGAAACTGCCACTTCTTCCACATCCAGGTGGAGTCTAACTAACACTTTGAACCATCTCTACAGAAATGACGAGAACTTCTTAGACACCTTACAGCTTTAGAGACTGACCATAATCTCTTGCACCCTAGCATCATTCATTTGATCCAATCTTTGACAATTCGACGCTTTCATCAAAAGTGACACCGGAAACACATTACACTCCAAAATCCCTTACCTGAAATTCATTTATTCATTCATGAATACACTCGAAGTGCGCCGTGAAGAAAAAAGACGAAAATTTCGGGACACAAGGTGAAGAAAACAGCCAAACTTTAGACTCAGAAAACAGAGAAGTTTGCGGAGATAACTGGTAGAAAGAACACGAAGCCCTAGACCCACACTGACTAGCCAATTTTACAGACGAAGCAAGAAAGAGATGGCCAGCAACTATTCTCGAAAATCTGCCTTCTTTAGTACCCGTGATGATCCCAATTTCGGTGTCAGTGAGCTCGCGGGTAAAGCTAGCTCACTAGATCCCGATGAGAATCAATAAAAGAGGGCAAATTCTATTCCGACGTGGTGATAATAAATATCTACCAGCTATAGAGTTATATTCAAACGAAAGAAATCTGCCCTAGACGGGGACTTGGGCTTCGGTGGTACTATGAGATGTAGATTAGGTTCCCTACGAATGGAACTGGTTGTTTAGGTCGTTAGTAAAACAGTGACCAAGTTAGTAACAAAGGTAGCACTGCAAAAAGCAGTCTGTCTTTGTTTTAGATCTAACTACCTAGCATAGCATCAAATGCTTTACAAACAAGCTAGTTGCACAAATTAAGGAGAAGACGTAGTCTTAGTTGCAAAATCAGACGCGTCTGGAGTTGAAAGCAAATCGAACTCAAGGGGAGCGAACCAAATGCAGCACATGCAAGGTGGCCAGATATATAGTTGAATCAAGAATCTATATCAACCTGAAGTATTTCATTGAAAATCTTCTTTCTAAGTTCACGTTTGAATGATTTACTATCACTACAGGCTAAATATTTGCAAGGCAATTTTTGGAGCAACTTTTCTACTCGGTTGAAAAAAATCATGACTCAGCAAGAAACTAAATCGTTTGCGCCCACCATTAGAATACATTGCATAAAGAAAAACCAGAAATCCTTCTATGGCTGAGCTTGAACACCCAGTATTTAGAAGGTTTCAATCTAGTTTCACCCCCTGAAAATCCTAAAAGCGAGTATGAGATCATGAATATGTCGACGATATGAGAGGCTTTTCAGATTGAGTCTTTCAAACGTTTTTTATAGCTAAGAAGCAACTGTGGATAAACAGAATTAAGGAAACAACTATAGAACAGAAGAAGTCCTTGCGAATACTTTTGAACCTTTCCAAACTTCGTTTGTGCTTTCTTAAAGAGAGAGGGCACCACACCTGGCCGCCTACTCTAGCGCGGGGATCACTAAGGCTTTGTAAAGCTTCAATAGAACCTTTACGTCTTTCACCTTAGTATTGCGGATTATCGTGTACATAATAGAAAAATCCGTGTGTTTAAGGAAAAAAACTGTGATTCAAATTTTAATCGCTATCACCAGAATCCCAAGTCTGTCATAAGCGTCTTGTTGACTAAAGCAACTCTCGGTGCTCATAATAGACTTTTTGATTACGTCCAATATGAAAAATGGAGCTTTTGCCAATTGATAGAGATGTCCCATTTGATACACCAATCAATCATAACATCGATAGAGCGTTGTAAGGCCTCTCGGACAATATTTCGGTTATCATCATTATACGATGCATCTTGATGATCAGCGTACCGACGGTCCTTCAGAAACTACCGTCTGCAAGCCCTTTTCATACACCTCGGTTTGTAAAGGGCTTGAAGAGCAGTTATTTCTTAGTATAGTGATCTATATTCTGCTAACGGGCCACGTCTTTCTCTTGATTATGTCTGTTGGCAGCGCGTAGGGCACCTAACTCATAATAGTGGTTTAAATAGGGCGTACAACATCGTTTTGTGAGAGCGGATCATATTTTTTCTCAGTGGTAGAGGGCTCGTACGGCAGTTTTTCGAGAGGTTTGAAGATCTGTAGAACATTTCTTTTAAATATAGTTTTGTAAGCTTCCCGTAAGAGTTCTTTTTTGTCTTCGGTCTGCAGGCATCCCACAGGGCAGCTCTTTCTTGAAATATCGCATTGTAAGCAGCCCATGCCACTTTAAAATATTGATTTAGGCGCACCCGAAAAACAGTTTTTTTTTAATTTTTGGCGTGTGGACTGCTTACAACGCGATGTTTTAAAGAGAACTCCCTGGGATGCCTGCAGACCGAACAATAAAAAAGAGCTCCTACGGAAAGCTTAAAAACTATATTTCAAAAAAAAATCACCTGACAATGATTAGCTTCCAGGGATGGGCACTTTCAAAAACCATCGCTCGCAATTATATTCGTAAAAATCGGAGATCTTGAAAAAACTCTACTTTTGTCTTCAAAAATTTGCAGATTGCAAACTATGGCCCTACTGTGCTTCAACCTGAATAGCTTCCGGGGATGGACACTTCTACAAAAATATTTCTTCGCAGGCAATGAAATGTATGAATGACTCGAAAAAATATTGCTATCAGAGACCACACTGCACAGAAGCTGGTCTTGCTAGAAAGTACCTCGAAATTTCTGGAGAAAGATAGCATTACATACACTATTTTGTTCTGCAGGTAGAATAATGCCAAAAGATTTTCACGCTGCACTTCCGAACACTCCAATTAGCTTTGCATAGTCAGGTTGTCTGGAAAATAATCCCGCATTGCATCCTACCGCGACAGAATGATCAAAAGGAACAGCGGGTGGGGTATGTTTTTGTACAGCAAAGCAGGCCCTGCGAGAACAAGTACGAATCATCAAACTTTTTTCGCCTGAAGTTCGAGTCCAAAATATAAAAAATTTCCAAGTACCTAAAATCGCATTTCCATTCATAAAGACTTGAGAGTTTCCAATTTGCATAGGCGTACTCTTTACATCAGACATTCACCTGTACAGTTTGTGGAATTTCCCCATAACTAAACGAGAAAGAATTTAAGTAAAAAGTGCGAATCTGTGATTTTTTTCAGAAACTAAACTGTACAGGTGAATGATGATGAATGAATGACGAATGATCAAATGAATGATGTAAAGAGTACGCCTGTGCAAATTAGAAACTCCTAAGTCTCCATGAATGGAGATACGATTTTTAGGTACTCTTGTAGAGCTTGCTTTGCTCTACTAAAACATACCCCGCTCGCTGTTCCTCTTGATCACTCTGTCGCGGTAGGGTGCAATGCAGCATTATTTTCCAGACAACCTGATACTATGCAAAGCTAATTGGAGTGTTCGGAAGTGCAGCGTGAAAATCTTTTGACATTATTCCACTTGCAGAACAAAATAGCGTATGTAATGCTATCTTTCTTCGGAAATCCCGAAGCACTTTCTAGCAAGACCAGCTTCTGTGCAATGTAGTCTGATAGCAGTATCTTTTAAAGTCATTCATAAATTTCATTGCCTGCGAAGAAAAATTTCTGTAGAAGTGTCCTTCTTTGGAATATACTCAGGTGGAAGCCCGGTAGTGCCATAATTTGCAATCTGCAAAGTTCTCAAGACAAAAGTAGAGTTTTTCAAGGTTTTCGATTTTTGTGAAAATAATTGCGAGCGATGTTCTTTGAAAGTGCCCATCCTTGAAAGCTAATCATTGTCAAGTGGATTTTTTAGCGCGATAGTACTTTGCAGGCTCAAAATTCTCGGCAGAAGTACGTTCGACATCACTGACTTTGAAAACATGCAGGCGATTTCCTGCGGGGCCAACTCACAGGCGGCAATGTTCTATGAGCAAAAGTAGAATTTTGAGTCAATTTTTATGCTGAAAGCAGAATATAATTTCTCAAAAGTTTATGGTTTGTATAGAATTTATTGCGAGAGACAATTCTCTGAAAATGTCTCTAAACACTGTTTCCTGACTCCAAAAACATTCAGATGCATTTTCTCGCTGAGCCAAAGCTTCGTGAATGTGAAGTGAATGTCCTCGATTTTCATGCCGGGAGTAATTTAGCGCTCTCAAGGGGGAATTTCAGATGGAGTTCCGGAAATCAAATAGGAATGTTGTTTTTGATAGAGTCAATCTAAAGTCAAGCTTTACCCGAAAAAGCTCTCAGTATTGGTTGGACATGTGTAAAAATTACAGTAAACTTTTTGCGGCGGGACGCACACCCTCAGCTGGCAGCTAGCCAACGCGGCACTCAATCATTGCGGCGTTCTTCACTTATTCATGTCTTTCATGTCAATTCGAACTTTTTTATTGTCGTTATCTTCTGTTCAAATGTTTCTTTCTTCATTTAACGTTTGCAATTTAAGGGGCCAACTTGTTGTGCGTGCCAAGCCATACGATGGAAATAAGCGGGTAGAATAGCTAGCAGGTTTAACTTTTCTTTTGTTTATCTGTTTCTTTTCTCTTTGTTTCGTTTTCTAGCTTTTTTGGCTGTTTCGCTCGGAACATTCATAAATCTTCTAAGCTTTTTCATTATTGCATGCTTTTTTTAGTGCAAAGGTAAAGGGGAACGAAAAAGTGATTCCTTACGCACCAATAGCTATCAAAGTGACATAGAAGATTCATTTCCATAAAAATTGCACACACATGGCGGAACGTACGGCAGTAAAAATATCCTTTTTCTCGATTTTCATGCAGTTGCTGGAAGAATTTAGGCAGAAAAGGTGAGTTTTTTCAGTGGACTGTCATGTTCGCCTCTTATAAATGTTAATATTCCAGCTCGCTAGGAATCGCTCTCACAAACAGGATAGTTGGGGGGGGGGGGGGGCAGCCAACACGAACGATAGATTGTGCCAGCCATATGCGCTGCGTAGGTCAAATCTTTTTCAAATTCCATATTTGCGCTGTGGTGTTATCTCGAAGCTCAAAAAAACGCTGGGAGCTCTGTATGCCCTGATTCTTACTGTTCGACACCATTTTCAATCCAGTTTAGAACATATAGTTTCAAAAAGGCTTCTTGTGCGACATATTGACAACCACTGAAGTACTCAGTATGCTCATTGGCAGCTATCGTTCATCTTAGCATACTCCCGGATAGCTAGCAATTTCCAATCAGAACATTAAATTGGAGTGTGTCGATCGCATCTAGAGGAATTTGCTCATGAAAATTTACGCTTCCTCTTGAAATTACGTACAGATTTTTAGATGGTTTGACAACATATGTTAACATAATTACTTAAGCATAGGGCTGATCAATTTGTTTTGAGCTAAATGAAAGTCTTCGTCAGCAGTTGTTATGATACAAGTTTTTTCAAGCGTTTTTGTAAAGCGTTGCTTTATCAGCTACGCGCTATTGAAAACGAACTTCACGACAAATTACATATTGACCAGATTTAAACACCAGATAATCATTTTATTGCAAATATAGTATGCTTATTGACCATAACACTTGCAAATAAATCGGACAGGCAGTTGCGTGCTTAAGCCGCTGGCGGGTAGAAAAACTCAAGAGGTTTATGAAAACAAAATGACAGGGGTGAGATCTTACGCGGATACATATGACCCTAGTAAATTAGGAGACTTTGAAGTTCTGTACACATATTCGTGTTCCCCTGTTTACAATGCAATGTCTTTCTTCTAGGATGATAGAAATGTATGGTTATAAACCTAAAAGTGGACACTTTCAACCATGAAGCCAAAGAATAGGATGAACTAAAAGCGTCTTTTCATATAAATCTTACCCTCTAACCACCATTGACATGCGGTCGTTGTTGCATTGCTCAAGTAGCACCTTAAGGATGCTGTAACTGAAACAAAGCCGCGATGTAAATTGTTCAGCATCATGGAAAAACTTGACCCGAGAAATTATTTTGAACAGCGCTCAGTCAAGCAAAACTTACAACAACAAAGAATACATTTACACTGCCTGTATTGGCCATATCGCTGAAGATCTGCGATTGATCTGAAAATATTGAGATTATAGAAACATATGTGACAGGCTGAGCCAATTTTGGCCGAAACGTAGGCTAGTTCGCTCGAAAAATCACAATGATTTTTTTGTTTTATTGAAAACTTTGTTTCTTTTTCAGAACTGAAGTTCATTCAAGAATTTTATGGATGAACCGTACGCCTTGTATAGCGCACAGTAAGACGTATTGGCTATTAAGGAGGACGCTGGTATTACCTGTACTGGAACTTTAGCTCACCTCAGCAAGTCTACACTAAAAATTTGTATCACAATCACATATAGCTCGTAAGTCTACAGAGTTCGCTTCAGGCTATTTGGCGCGCAAAAAACCTGCTAGAGGGAACAACGATTTATTTCTTTTTGTCACAGCACGAACTACTACGGAGAGTATGGTAGGCAAACGAGCAACGAACAAAGAGAAGCTCACCTGTGTAGGCTGATGCACCTGCTCGTTTCCGTCGTGTGGCTTGGCACGCACATCAAGTCGGCCCCCTGGAATTGTTAAAACGTTGATTGAAAACAGACACTTTTGAACAAAAGGGAACTACAAAAAAGTTCACATTGATTATAAAAGACATGAATAAGTGAAGAACGCAAAATGATTGAGTGCCGCATTGGCTAGCTGCCAGCTGAGGATGTGTGTCCCGTCCGAAAAGTTTACTGTATTTTTTACACATGACCAACCTTTCACCTAATGGTTTGTCAAGATAGCAGTCGGTGACGACAAATTCTCAACACGTTTGCCATTATGATGAGGAAGCTCTTAATTACCAAAAGAAGCCCTTGAAGTGTCAAAACTATTCATGTGTATAGTCCAACAACAGAAAGTTTGTTTACAACCGAATCGGTTGGAGAAAATAATAAGCATCAACGGCACAACTCGGTGTAAATCTTGGATTTTGTCACACAAAATGGTTCCAAAGGCACATTTTGAAGCTAAGCGGCTGTTTATGACATTAAAAAGCTTCAGCTCAAATCGATCAATAAAGGGGAAAATGGATCAAGAACAGAAGTAGTAATGGTCCTACATTATATTGAGAAAACAACAAAGAGAAGAATATAATCGCAGGAAAGGCTCAAATACTGAGAAAATAAATATAGGGTGCCCTATAGAGCCTCTTCTTATGAGTATTGAGTCATATTGAGAGGGCATAGTTCGCAGCCGAAGGAGGCCGAAAATACTGTGTTGTCTACAAAGCAGACTTACCACCTAGTTTTTGAGTGTTAAAAACTATTTATACAATGAGCTCTTACGATCCAGGGTGTAGCCTTAAACCTCGGGCAGAGTTCACGCGATTTGATCGCCGCGATTCAATTGCTGCAAGACAATTGTAACAATATATCTTCGCATGCCAATCTTCTTGCATTTCGGTTGTGATAGTTTTCTAACATGACTAATCGTGACAAACTAGCACAAGCGAAATACATAAAGATCGGCATGCAATGAACTCGTAACACTTGTCTTGTAGCAATTGAAATGCGACGGTCATATCGCATGAACACTGCCCGAGGACTTACACTGAAACGTGAATTCCCCCGTGGGGGTGATCAGCATGCTCGATTACACCCCCTGCCAAATTCCAGCCCCCTAGCTCAAATTTTGCAAAAAATCGATAAAATCGACATCGATCGATAACGAAAAGTGGACTGTGGCACACGCCGGGGCCCGAAGTGTATGTGTGCCAAGTTTGGTCCGGATCGGTTGAGAAATGGAATTTTCTATTCGGAACATACGGCGGAGCCGGGTAAGCCAGCTAGTAACCTTATAATTTGATTTGTGGAACATCTCAACATGTCACTTTGAGATCAAAAAAGATTAGTGTAGAGAATTTTTTCATTATTGAAAATAAAATAAACTTGGCAAAAAAATCATCAGATAAAAGGCAATATAAATAAAATTTTCTTTGTGTCAAACAAAAAACCTTTTTATTTCAAATCTAAGGAGATGACAGAGTCTATTGCAGCAGTTTGACACGTAAGCGAAGGTTTTTTTATCCGCACAACGCGCAATGTAATTCTTTCCACTAAAAATTTTGTTTATTCGCATTATTCAGAAGTCAGCGCCTCTGAGAGCTCCGTTGTGCTAAAAATTAAGGGTGGAGGAACGAACACCTCAATTAGGCACCGCCTCCGCGGGCCATTGGTCCTAACACGATGCACAACAGTAGGACGGATGGACCAGCATATGGAAGTTGAAAAACCTATAGGTTGACTAACATGTAAGTTCTGTCGTTTTTGGCTGTGTGTAGAATTGCGCCATACTAATCTATCAGAACATTTGATATTTTTGGGAAGAGCAAATCAAGGAGAATTGGAAGGTCAATTTTGTTTGTTTGAAAATCAACTTGATGAAGAGCTAGTGCAGGAAAGAAGAAAAGGCAGATTTTTTTGATCGGAATTCCGAAAACTCGTATTTCAAAAACGAGGTGAATTGGGAGTAAAATGTGCATTTGCATCCCCACAACAAATTTTGAATTTCCGATTTGCATGTCCATAGATGGTCAAATATATGCGTTCTGGATTGTCCAAAAACTGATCTCAACGCGCAAACACCTGGAAATTCTCAGATTTTGGCTACAGTAATTTACAAACAGCAGATCACAATTCATCGTAGTTCGCAATGTAGCCAAAGGTTGTGTAATTCAAGACCAAATTACTCGTCTATGCACTCACTACAAGTTGAGAACGAAGTTTAAAAATACAAAAAAAGTGATTTTTACAAAACTAGCCATATGCGAGCATAATGTTCATTTACTGACAACGGAAGATCTTGTGTATATGATATCTTAGTGTAGAGCTTGAGGCTACCTTCAAAAAAAACTCGGTACTTTATACGGACCCATTTTTTACAAAAGGCTCTCATGAAATGCGTTTATTAGTCTAACAATAAGAATATTTTTTTGAAGATTCCACGAGGACTGCCTCCCTGCCATGTGTCAGGAAAATATTGACACGTTTTGTTCCACTTTGACATGTTTTTCTCGAAATCATTCCCGGTGAGGTAAAAGGGCATTTGTGATTACCTGAAAGCTGTTTAATTGTTTTCTATAAGAGGAAAACAATCTAGAACTTGTATTAGAATATCTTCATCGTTTTCAGCAAATTCAGTATTATCTTTCTCTTCAAATTTTTCGTCTTGCGAATTCAGCCACACGAGACTATAAGTGATGGCTCGAAGTTCCTCGCTAGTACTTGTTTTGTCAATTGGACAGTGTGACCCTAGCCCACTTTTCTATTCTGGGCAAGTCTAATCTGCTTATTAGCAGCAAAATGACGTTACTATAACAAGGCCGCGGTGAACAGCTTCGGCGAGATTGTGTCGCCTCGTCGGACCCTCTTTCCGACTGAGATGGTCAGGGGCGATGGAACAGCTGCATTGTCGTTGTGCAGTCCTTGTAGCAGTCGTCTAACGTCCGCACGTAAGCTGGATCCACTCCTTGATAGACTAGAGAAGACAGGATGGCGTTGATTTTGACGCTGTCAAAGGCTTCCTCGTAATCGACGAAGGTTAGGCCGATAGGCAGTCGGTACCCCCGGCAAACTCCTATGACCCTCGAATCCGTCTGGATGTTGTCCTTTCAGCTGAATCCTTTGCGAGATCCAACTTGTTCTTGGGTTTGGGCTTCGTTAGATATTCTTCCACGTTATCTCGGTCGCAAATCCTCGTCCTAGATATGAGAGCAAGGATAATTTTCATGAAAAGCTTAAACAGCACACTCAGCAGCCATGTTGGTGATCCTTCATACTACGCCGCAGGACGCAACAGCCTGCGGCTTGTGCCGCTGAAATCACAGTGAAAATATAAGCTCGCTCGCTACGATGGAACACTCTCGGAGTAGACGAACGTACAGCAAATATGGATACACATCCACAACCGGCGCGAAACTGTGCTGCCATGAGTGTATATTTTCACTGCGACTGCAGCGGCCGGCGCACGCCGCGTCCTGCGGCGTAGTGTGAAGGAAGTCTTGGACGGTCGGTAGTTACGAAGACGTTCACGTTCATCCTTCTTGAAGAGTGAGCTTTGTCCTTGACGTTCCCCACTGGTCGAGGATCCTTTCCTTTGAGGGGATATCAGGTGTGACGCGAAAATGTGTAGACGTTGTTCTCCGGCTAGCAGAAATTTGACGGAAAGATAGTATGGTCCTGGAGCCGTGAACGGGTCTGAGTCGCTGTGCGCACTTCAGTAGGTAGAATTTCGTAGTGATACTTCTCCAGCGGGAACAACGGGCATCGGCACGGGTGTTGATGAGCGGAAGAGCTTGGTGAAGTTTTTCGCGACAGACTCCATCTTATATCAGAAAGAAGTCGGAGTCCCGTTTTCGTTCGATGCAGCCAGCGGCACATGATATTCGCAGAGGTCCCTTTGGCACTTCTTGAGATTCGTCTTCCTTCGGCTGCTTCCAATTTCTTGGCTTGCCTGTGCTTCCTGAGATCCTCCTGCAAAGCTATTCTGCAACTGGTGTTGGCTGTCAATCGCTCGAGATGGGTTGCACTCGATCTTGCCTCAGTGGGCTTTTTCTTTCAAGTAGTTCATTGGTGGTATCTTCGAAATGCGTTCCAAGATCTTCTCGAATAACTGAGGCGCACTCTCCGCAGGCTCGCAATCCTTTCAGAAGCCGGTCGTAGTCGTACGTTGGGTCCTCCTCTATGAGCCAGTCACTACTTAATATGACCTCTTTCAGTCTGTTACGGTCATAAACAACGTTCTTCCTTCTTGCGATACTATGGCGGACCTTCTTTTCCAGACCACTGAATCGTACCTCGCTCGAAGGAGGCAGTGATCGGAGGCACTGCAGAAGGATGAATCCACTACTGAGACATCGAGCAAGCTCGACCTTCGGTTGGTGAGAATGAGGTCGATCTTCGCATGAATCGTTCCATTGGGCGATTCCCATGTCCTCCGATGTTCTTTCGTCACGAAGATTGAGTTCCCATGAAAAACTCGTGCGGTGGAGAGAAGCCAAACAAGACGATTGCCGCTTTCGTTCCAGAGCCCATATCCAAACTTTCCGATCCTATATTGCTCCTTAGTGGCATCCCGATTTTCGCATTGAAGTCGTTCACAACGAACTTGTAGAAGGACTTTTCGTTGCGAATGACCTCCTCCGTCTTAGCATCTACTTTTGATTCATCAACTGCTGATGTCGGAGAGTGAGAGCAGTTGATGATGGTGATGGTCTTCTGACGTGGAAGTCGTAGTCGTAGGATGGCCAGGCGAGGTAACAGGATCTCATGCGAATCGACAAGATGGACGATAGATGGGTGGACGACAGAAACAACGCCTCCAACTTTTCGTGATGGGAATTTCTCACCACAGATGATGAGGCTTCCGTCGCTCATCTGTCGCATGTCGTTCTCCCTGAATTCGTTTCCTGCAGAGCGATGACGTGGTACTTGATATGCTCTGCAGCGTCGAGAAGAGCGTAGAGGTCGGCGTTGGTGAAGACTGTCCTGGCGTTGTAGATGCGGATGCATTTCTTTTTGCTGACGGAGTAATAGAAGTTTTCCACTACAAGAGCCGACTTACTAGACTTACTGTTGAGTTCAATGGGCCGGTCTCTGACCCGGACGTGGAGTGGGAAGGACCGCCTAAGGACCGGAAAACTACACAGCGGGAGTTTGGTCTGACTGGCTCTTAGCTAGCCATCTGGCCGAAACCGGAAAAGTCGAACTCCTTCGCAGCTTGAGAGACCCTGCCAGATTATACACTAGGCTGTACATCGCAGTTCGACACCAGTGTCACCCCAAACCACTTGCGGTGACCGAACCATTGTGGGGGCCGATATCAACAAGACCCGATTAATCATTAACACGAACAATACGAACGAAAGTGAAGAAAGGGAAGCAGCAATAACGCGCGACTGCGCTATTTACAGCCGTGGCCGGCGCGTGCCTACGCAGTGGTCCGGCAGCGAACAAGTTGCAGACGGTAGAAAGTCGGCATCCCAGGTCTACGGCCGACATTATAGACGAGGGCCGATCGCGAGCCGCGACAGCTTTCCGAGGTCTTTCAACTGTGAAAGGATGAGAGTCAAATGGAGCTCTTTGGCCAACTTTTATCGATATTTCGCTTCTTTGTTTATTTATTTCATTTCATTTCATTTCATTTGTACGCTCAAGGCGTTCCATAAAAAAGACACATTAAGAAGTTAGTAATACAGCGGAAACGAACAAGACATGTAAACAAATGCAGACATCATCATGTCAGTCCGAGTCTGATCCCAATCAGACTAATGTGAGAAGATGAAACAGCTTGCACTGAATATGTTGATAGGCTAATAGATAAGTATGCAGATGTAGGCATTGAGATTTATAACTCCAAAACTTTGAATCCATGGAGATGGGAACGCATGCCCCCTCGTTGCCAGCGGAACGATCTTTAGTTACTCTTAAAAGCAATCCGGCAGCTTTTAAGGCACACACCAATTGTTCAAATTATCCGAAGATTTCCTTTAATCCCTAATTCGTTCATTTTAGTTAGTAATTTAGCATGACAGACCTTATCAAACGCTTTAGAGAGATCAACATAAACAATGTCAACCGATTTGCCCTCGTTGATTGCTAAGCTCCACTCGCACACTATCAACCAGATTTGTTGTGGTGGAAGCTCCATTCAAAAAGCCATGTTGTTCATCGGGGATCAAATCCGAAACCTTTAGCCATTCCAAAAGTTTTTCACGTATGATTTTTTCCATGATCTTAACAGGAGTGGGAAGCAAGCTAATTGGACGGAACTTATCAATTCGACGTGCTCCGTCAGTTTTTGGAATAGCTGTAACCAAAGCTTCTTTCCACAAGTCAAGGACCTCCCCCCACAACATCGAAATGAATATGTGTGCAAGCGGAGCCGCAAGCGACGAGGCGCATTTTGGGTATACTATCTGAGGGACGCCATCAAATGTTTCAGTTGTGGAAGGTTTTAGTTTAATAAGGAACTGGTAGACATTTGCGGGATGAAAATAAACATTGGCGAGGCAGCACTGTATCAGCGCTTACTCTGTCAGCGTCACTATCACTGTCATTAATAGCGACAGGAGAGTAAACGCTGGCAAAATGCACCAAGAGCATCTGCCTTATCTTTATCGCTAACATAAGAGGCACCAGAAGAATTTGTCAAAGTAGGGAAATGTTGGGAGGGCTTCATTTTATTCTTCAAATACGAAAAAAGATATTTAGACGACTTTCTTCCAGCAAGCATTCGTTCACGATATGACAGATATTTTTTATGTGATAATCTATATCAGCACAAACTTTTTTATACAACGGGCAACTCAAAGGATTAGGCAGAATATCAAAAAGACGTTGTTTTTGAGACATTAAGGCACGAATGTGTGGTGGCAGGTCAATCTTATGAATACCAGGAACTTTGACTCTAATCGGAACAAATTTGCTAAAGGGTTCATAAACTGTTTGGCAAAATCTTTTGTAGACGTCAGAACATGAGGTAAATTATTGAATAAGGAGAGCCAATCTACACTAAAGAAGTAAGAATCAAGAGAGGAATAGTCAACACTGAAAAAATCAGGCAAAGGTAATGTGGAGGCAGAGGAATCCAAAAATTCAATCTCGAAGGTGACAATCCTATGATCCGAGGACCCAAGTGGCTGAAGTGTGCCCACACGCGAGATGATTGGAAAGGCCGAGAGCACAATGTCGAGAGTATTGCTATCATGAGTCGGTGAGGTCACATATTGCTTTAGTCCACAGTTGTGCACAAACTCCAGAAAAGAGCAAGAGGCAGCATTGAGGGATCTGTTAGCCATCCAATCAATTTGCAAATTTAAATCTCCGAGTATGATGGTTGGAATGTTCTCAGAAGCAAAATTGCTAAGAATTTCTAGTAATTCATCATCATCATTACTATTTGAATTAGGTGGGCGGTAAACCGTGATAAACTGCATTTGGCACCCTCGGTCAATGTCGAAAACTTTGATTCCGAGTAAATTAGCTTTGATTTCAACGTTCAAATCAACACATGTGGCGAGAAAATGGTTTTTAATAATGCAACAAACTCCACCACCTTTGCGTCTACGTCGATCAGCTCGGTAGATCAAGTATGGTAAACCTCTAACAATTTCAGAATCCAAAATATGAGAATTGAGCCAGGTTTCGTTGACAAAATCTAAATTGGGCTTGTGATGGCAGATAAAGCTTTGCAATAGATGTATTTTGTTGCAGAGACTACGAGCATTAATTAGGCATATTTTAGATAGAGGGAGACCATGCACACCTAAGCGTTTCCCTGAGAACCGTGAGGAAGCGCTGAGATGTGTACCACTTCATCACGGTAGACTACCCACTCTTTTTTCATTTTACCCCTGTTGCGTTGACGAGCTTTGACTTTAAGCTCGTAATCCCTCTTACGCTCCTCTGGAGTCATACTTTTCCTAACGTACACGTTAGGAAAAGCAAAGCGACGCAAAAGCCTGGAATTGGTCAAGGCTGTGCGCCAGTGGGACCTCGATGGCAGCACAACCTTGACCAGTCTTGGCCTAGCGGAGTTGAAGCTGCCCATACGATAGATCTCTTCCGGACGGCATTCGACCCTGAGCACCTCCAGGATATTGCACACCTTTTGCTCAAGATCATGTTGTCTCTCCTGGTAGCCGACATCCCCCTCAGCCTCGCCAACCCCGCTAAAGACCACACTCCGAGCCCTTTTCTCGGCGCTCGGATCAATAGTGGTCACCCCCGACACTTTTTCACAAAGGAGGGCAAGCAACTTGTCAGTCAGTGGATCACTATTCCTCTCACGTATGCAATCGATCAAATTTTCAATCGATTTCGCTGAAGTCAGACATGACCGTTTGACTACTAGCATCGGCATACTCCCTTTGGGATGATGAAGATGGATCAGTAGACGAAGTCTTTTTAGAGGTACGCGTGCTTTTGGTCATGACTGATTCAACAAAAAGATTGAAAAATCAAACGATCACAAGAAAATGAGCAGCAATGCAGTGAGCAGCAACGTGTGCTACAAAATCACGAACAAGCAAGTAAGAAAAACACCACAGAGGATAAAAAAGGAGAGGAAGGATTGAGAGATTGAATAATCGGCAGGATATATGATTAGATAATCGACCTACCAACCCACACGCGAAAGAGTCACAAGATCGATTGGCAGCCACCACAAGTAGGAGAAGGATAAAATTAAACGAAACAAAAATGGCGGAATATGAGAGGGTGGTGCCAAAAACAATAGTGAGAAGAGAGGAAGGAGTGGAAGCGAAAAATGAAAAAGAAACACGACAAAATCAGAAAAAAACTAAGGAAAGCGAAGGGCACTGTGACCGCTTTATGTACTTTTTCATTGCATAAAGCAAATATGAAGAGTAGCATATTCCGCGTCTTTTCATCTGCCGGTGCTATTGTCGCGATTAATATATTTGAAGAAGAAATCCTTCCAAGAAACTTTGAAAATGTAGCCCTAAAAAATTATTTAGTTTGAATTTCAAGTTGTATAATGTACTCCCGACAGTGTACCCCCGTGCCGTCGCCGAGTGCGATTGTTTTTGATATTTGCTCTGCCGCTAATTTCAATTTTGTGTTATTTCTCTTGTTGGGTTCGTCCTAACTCTAGTTGCTCTTTCTAGCTTTCTAGCTGTTGCATCCTATTTCTTCTATCTTCACTCTACGTAGTCACTAATTTTGAGCAGGCTCTACTAACTATCATATCAACTCGTCTCGGGTACTTGACTCCATTTAAAGTTCTCATTCTTGACGCTTTCAAGGTCGGTTCTGCGCAGACGATATGCTTCCATCCCACTTATCAGGTCGTCCGTCTGGTACCCCAACTTATAGTCTTGCTATCCTCTAAAATCTATCTTCACGGAGTCTAGTCAGCTAATTTCCGCCCGTAAGCTCGCTGGCACTCTGAAAAGGGTGTTAAAAGTAATTTTGGAGGATGCAAGATTCTGAAGTCTGCTCTCATCAATATTTTTCATGTGATATCGCTACACCTAGCTACACCTAGTGAACCTTAGGTTCTGGTTCTTCAATACATTCACTGTTTATCTCAATAATGCCTTGGACTAGCTGGTATCATGTTTTGTTAGACGTGTTTAAGTTATTTTTCCTGTTCTTTGTTTGGTGCACCTTGAGTGTATTACTAAAAATAAAAATAAAATTAAAATCTCCATGACATGGTATGAATATTCCGTAATCAATCACTTTTCGTATATTTGTGGTAGTTCCCAAACGTTCTTCAGCTGTGCTGCTTTCAATTATTTGTGAGAAAGATTTAGGACTTATACACATATCTCCACATATCTCTTGACTCTAGCTTGCCAAAAACATAGAAAACTGGAAAGCATGCGGAGATTTGTTTCTTGACCACGAATGAGATTTTTCGATTGAAACGAGAAGGGCAGCAGAGATTCAGTTTTGTCGATTCTTTGATGATGCTACATTATCGCAAAACTTGCTTTAATTTATAAAAACTCACAATTCTCAATATTTCTTGAAGGCACGGGAACATAATAATCGCATGAAGTTTGATCCTTTGAATTTTGAGGCATTTGAAATAAAAATATCACTGATCTACATACTGTGTGTACACTATAGTATTCAACTGAGACATTCAAGAGCAGAATTGAGTACTATGACAAAAACTGGCCAAAAGTTAAGACAACGAAAATTGGCTAGCAATGGGAGACCAAAGCTTTTTGGATTTTTCTCACATAGTTCTGTAGTTCTGTACAAACCTTCACGTGTACGACCATAATCTTCAGCCTTTTACGTGCGCTAGTTTGCGAAAACTCAAATTTTGCCACGCACAAACCATTGAAATGGAGCAGTATGAATAACTGACCCATCAAAGTTCATTCAAAGTTAGCCATCGAAAAAAATGCAGCAACACAACACGTATACGGATGTCTGATTTTATAACATACATTTGAGCCATTTGGAGATCCATAGAATTTCTTGGAATGATTCAGTTATAAGAGGTTTAGATCCTTGTAGCTTTGGCTTCAAACTAAATTTGGGTTAAACTTTCCTCAAATGTTCGGATGCCATTTTATAGAGATTGCTGTGGCTAACCGTCCAAAAAGTTAGAGTACAGTCCAGTAGATTTAGCGGTAAATATAGTGCGCTTGCACAGAAGGTGAAATGCGGTGAAATTTGCGCGTGATGCGCGTGAACAAGTAGCCACGCCACTACTGCGGGTATTTTGCGCGCGCAATTGGCCGGCGTCACAGTCGAAGCTATTTCTTCACGCGCCAATTTTACCGCATTTCACCTTCTGTGCAAGCACACTATATTTACCGCTGAATCTACTCGACTGTACGATTTTTCTGAAGTGGGAAATATTGGACGTCTTCGAATCAAAATTCTGGAAGGTTTTTTGAGATAATTTTTGGAGTACAGCATAGTTCGCAGAAAAGGGTGCTGGGCGTGCAATTACCAATGCTTTTCAACGTTACACATAGCTGTGATTTGAATGTGAAACCATGCAATCGTGAATCATTTTGAGAATATGCAGCTTGATCTTTCAGATGCTTCATTATGACGTTGAAAACGAAGACAACAATGAGCTTGATGGGAAACTATTGAATAGCTCCTACACGTTCTTTGGCATATGAAAAGACGCGAAATAATTCTTCATATTTGTCTCGTTGCCGCAATGAAAAAGTACATATAAAACAAAGAAACGTAAGAAACAATCCTCCATCGAGTAGTAAAAACTTGCGTTGTGTCATCCAAAAAATCAGTGCTTACATTTAGGAGCGCGAAGTTACTCGTTGCACTACAGGCTCCTTCGACTCCCATAAGATTGCTCTACTTGATGCACAATTCTATATCCACTACGTCCACAAACGTCTGCTCGTGATCAACTCAACTCTCCGAATTTTTGAAGTTCTAGTGTGCGTGCATGCCTATCTTTGTTGTTGCCTTCATAATCCTAATATCCAAAATAAACTTACTGTACTTGCCAAGCAGCGAATAACGTGCTTAAAAATTTTTGAGGGAGGTAGAGAAGGTTAGAGGAGAGATTACAAAACCGTTTTGCTCGCATCAAAACAGTTGAAGGTACTATATATGTAAAAAATACGAAAAAATGTGAGCAGATGATCGGTTCCAGCTAAGCTGGAACCCATTAAGATTTTAGATAATTCGAAGAAGAAATTGGGCATGGCTTCCATTCACATAAGTTTTCATAATTTGGGCCATGAAGTCCCCTTACGCGCATGCGTTTGGTGTCGAGCCGTTGTTTGGTTGCAAACAATGCTTTTATTTGTTTGAAGAAAGCACGCGCCGGCGTGCTTGCCTCTCTTCTCCGCCCTGAACATGCAATAACGATATCGCCTTTGTTTTTCCTTCCTAAAACGATAACCAGCTGACACGGTTTCAGCTGCACGGCCCGTGGGAGTTTAATCAATGGATCTTCATCAATGCTACCTTTTTGTAACACTAGCGCCAATGTCGAGGGGCGAGTAAGGAGAGTAAACAACATGATTTTGCTAAACTTGATTCTGGCAAGTTGTAACTTCTTTGAAAATACATTATTTGATAGAATACTTTCTAAGTCATGTGCGAGACCGGTCCATATACAACTGGGACAATTTCGCGTCTTTTTGCAAACATTGATTTGTTTTTTGAATTTGTAAGTTTATTATGTTTGACCTGTAATGGATAATGGGCGTGTAGTTTCATCCTACGACGCTGTTGTAGTACAGAAAGATATCTTTACAAAAGGCAACAAATTGTAGTGCAGAAGGGTATAGGCCGTCCGCGCCGTGCCCGGAGAGCAACGTTGTCGTCTCCATCGACAATAGTTCATGACTGGGAAAGGCGCAGAGAAAACAAGCAGCGAGAGTGCACGAGAAAAGAAGAATGACGCGCGATGCACACTTTGCGCACTCTCCGCGCCCTGTGCGAACGGGCTACATCTTCACAAAAGAAAAAACAACGAGAGAAAATTTTAAGACATTGGTCATCGTGAAAATACATTCAAGAAATGAAATGGCATTAACTCTAGTACAAACTTTCACAGCGACTTCTATAGTTATTACAAAAGACACAGTAGACATAATAAAATTCTCTGGAAAAACCGTAAATCGGCTTGAAGATGATGAACCTTGCGCATGTGACTTTGTTCCAGGATTTGAATATCACCTGCAAAGTTTCGGTCAATCTCAGGAAAAGCACTATGAGGAAAGTTGGTGATTCAAAATGAGATGTATACACAGTATGCCAACCTCAAACCTGGCATCCGTGTCTACGAAAGTTATTTGGAAAAAAACTGCCTCGTCAGAAAAGGAAAACGCAAGAACGCTGCTTGTGAAAGAATTTGAACCTGCTACCAGCCGGCTGCGCGAGAACGAGCACGCAGAGCTGCAGCACTAATTTTCCGCAGTACTATACATATTTCAGAACTGCTTTCACAACAATGGACAAGATGTAGCCCGAAAGTCGCAGATTTCTTCGAAATTCTGATCGAAGAAACTGATAAATGAATGATAGGTATTTGTGGTTAATGGTACACTAAGGGCCGCATGCACTGGCACCCCCGCGGGGAGGGGATCGCAGCTCAGAAGAAAGCTTCATATCCTGAAGCTCCAGATATCTGAATTTCACGTTGTATACATAACCGTAAGTATTCCTGCTATCCTTCACTATGAACACATTGAATAGCAGCGAGAAGCTGTACAAGCGCATTTTCCAGCATTTGTATGATCCCTGATGATCCTCCGCGCTTTTCTTTAGAGTCATTTTCTTTCTCCAATTAACGGAAAGCTTCCATAGTTGTGCAGTTATTGCGATGAACCACAAGTCGAAAGTTAGGGTTTACCAAAAGATTCGATTTTTCAAAAACTCATTTATTCTCAACAGTAACATGCTTAGCACTGTTGTGTTAGATAATCAGTACAACTTAGGAAGGTTTTCGTTGAGTTTAAGGTAAGAAATTTCTTTGCCATTTCTTTCTTTCTTTCCAGACGCATAAGTGCGGCGTGGGATGCATTTGGAAAAGTACGACAATTTCTCGGCAGTCAAAATGTTGCTGTTCATCTCAAACGCCGTTACTTTAATGCCATGATACTTCCAACGCTTTTATACGGTTGTGAAACTTGGGCAATGACTAAGAACTCGCTGCTGAAACTTTTTCGATGCCAAAGAGCGATGGAACGATCGATGCTAGGATTTCGCTTAAAAGACCAAAAATCTTCAAAATGGATACGTTCTATCACAAAACTGAAAGATGTAGTTGCAATAGCGTTGAAGAAAATGGCGATTTGCTGAAAGAATACTTGGAAAAGAAGGCGATGAAAGATGTAAGACATGCTTACACGTTGGATTCCACCTACTGGCCGACGTTTCGGTGATGGAAAACCTAGAACGCGATGGGAAGGCGACATGCGTAAGCATTGCAAGATATATAAGCCTAATTGTAATTGGCAGGAGCTAAGATGCTGTATGGAGAACACTTGGTACTACATATGCGGTCCCACTACTGACATAATGAAGCCTTACATAATATCATCACGGTCTTTTGCATGAACAATGTAAACCGTTGAGAATGAATAAAAGATAAGATAAGATAAGATAAGATAAGAAAAATGACTATGAAGAAAAGCGCCGAGGATCATCAGGGATCCAAAAGCTGGAAAATGCGGCTTGTACAGTTTTTCGCTCATGTTCAATATGTTCATAGTGAAGCTTAGTAGGAATATTTACGGACAGGTAAACAGCGTGAAATCTAAGTATCTGGAGCATCAGAATATGAAGCTTTTTTTAAGCTGCGATCCCCTCCCCGCGGGGATGTTAGTGCATGCGGCCCTAAGGCCCTCATGCATATACATTCCCCCGGGAAGGGGAGGGGATCTGATATCCTTCTTTTTTGTTCTCTATTTGGATTGTGAAGGTTCTCATTCCCTATACCTGCGCATAATGGTTGCCAATGTACTGCCATACAAAATCAGATTTTCACTATTTTTTGTGATCCCCTGGGGATCCCCATAAAATGACCTCTCTTTTTCGAAGTCATTTATCGCCCTCTAAAGTCAATAAAAACGTTGTCAAACTGTGGTGGGGATATAATATGGCGGTGTCTGGATTTGTAACATTGTGTTTTGTGGGAATACAAACGATGATAGGGTGTTTCAACAGTGAAACATAGTAAAGCATCTGAAGTTTTTGCCACAAAAATTCGGTAGAGAATGGTAAGAGCAGTTTGCCCGTTTTCGTAAATTGGGCTAGGGGAAATCACGTAGTACTCAAAGTGAGGCAGCGGTGGACAGCCGCAGAATGCGATGGTTTTTTAGAAGTGAAAAAATCTGCACTTTGGTCAGGATTTTGAGTGTTTTACTTTGAAGAGCGCTGGAAAATCAAAACCTGAATATGAGAGGCCGGGTGTAAAAAATGTTCGAGGGAGTTTGTTTGGGAAAAACTTCAGCTTAAAAGAAATTTCCACTAATTCACTAAGAAACTTTCTCCATTATTCTGTTCCTACTCTATTCATACAGTGGAACCAAAAAGCTTATTTGGAGGGGAGAGGGAGGGGAAGATGAGCACAAAACTTTAGAGGTAGGAAGACGTCTTGAACGACCAAAGATTCAGATCTTTCTAGAATTCAGGGAGCGGGGAGAAAGGAGAGGTACGATGGCACGGATAGAGGAAGCTTGTAGAGGGAAGGCAAGCACCTTCTCAGACAATCGCCGGGGGCAGGCGGGCACCGGAAAAATAGATTGCTGATCTCTCGCACCCCGCTCGCGGATTTTTTGGAAAGCAATCAGGACTTTTCGGAAGACCGCTTGCTGAGTTCTCGATTCCTCAGAGATTCAGCAATATATCTGCAAAAGATAAGAGCGAAAAAAATCCAACAGGCGGTCTCTCAAAAATTAGCTGACTCAGCAAGCGGTCTTCCGAAAAGTCCTGATTGCTTTGCAAAAAATCCGCGAGCGGGGTGCGAAAAATCAGCAATCTATTTTTCCGGTGCCCGCCTGCCTCCAGCGATTGTCTGAGTTTGGCACCTTTGTCAGAAAAAGCTTTGAACACCGGGAGGGTTGCGGGGCATTGGCCATGGTAACTTATGGCGCGAGTTGTGTAGAATAAGTTTTCTGTTGGAAGTTTGTTCGCCAGGAACTAGCTACTAATGCTTCGGAAAAGCCCTTCTTCTTTCTAGCAGTGCTGTTTTTTTTTTTCAAGTCCTTTGATGATCGTCCAAATAATCGTGAGAATTTCCAATCAATGATGTTTAACTATTCTAATTTTAGCTAGTTTTAAAATTTTCGTTTCTGTCAATTGGAAGAGTTTTGATATGTTGGATGGCGCGAACCGACCTACCGCTCTTCAGTGGCGGGAAGAAAAGCCAGCGCTGACCCCTCAGCAGGGTATAAATATCGTTGGATAGGAGGGAGCAGGCAGAGCGTGAAGAGAGCGCTCCAGGGAGTTTAAACGAGCCATCGAAGAGAGGTGGACCTCCCCCCTTAGATAGATAGAAGCTAGAGAACCCTGCTGAGCGGGCCAAATCGGGTTAGAAGGACCCATATTCGTTGTTGAGTGTTCAAGGTGTTCAAGTTATTCTTGTTCATTGTTAGAGATAAATATTTTTATTCTAACCGTGTCTTTATTGATCGATCCGGTTCAAATCGCCAATACCACTAGACAACCCCCGTTACAAATAACATTTAGAGAGAGTAAGCAAAGTGCGTCACCATGATTTTTTTGGCTTCTTCAACTGGCTTTTCATTACTTTTCAAAGTAATTTTCTGAAACTATTGTTTTCGAGAGGTCGTAAAATTAACAAACGCTTCAATCTTTGGTAAATTTTTCAAAGTCTGACACTTCCAACAATTGATTGTTGAACACTAATCAATTGAACAACTTTAACGGTTTGTAATGCAGAAATGAATTTTCGGGATACAGAGAGACGCGTTTGAGAACAAGAATTCTGATGATCTTACCCTCAAAGATTCCACAAATTATGAAGAAAAGAAGCGTATCAGAAAAGGATAAAAAGCTGCATAGAAAGATGCCCTTCGCCAAAAAGTTGTGTTACACTGCACTTTTTTACTCTATCCAATTGTTATCGAAGTTATTCCGAAAGTCTGGTATTAAACAACCATAAGTTGGAGAATTTCTGCGTTGAACACTGTTTTGGGCGTTCACCTACCGCATCCTGGGCTCAAACATGAATCCGAAAAACGACATGTTGTTTCCCAATATATCGTTTTTTAAATGTAAATTTCATGGAATTCAAGCAAAAAGAAAGGATCTCAACCTTGCTATACTGCTTTTCAAGGTAGGAAACCACAGTTAATATGATTTCTGGAAGAGCATACATAAACAGACGGTATGCAATGTCTCTTCCTTCCTCTCCCCCCCCCCCCCCACACACAGCTCAACAAAAGCACTACAAAGGCCTTTGAAAGCATAGCACGGCTCTCACATTGTAAATATTAGGTTGTCCCGAAAGTTTTGTCGTTTTTTCAAACGGCTGTAAAACCAGGTACAATAAAGTTCTAAGTGAGCTTTAATATGCATTCGGTGCAACTTCTTCTTCTCATTCTTATGAGTACGTTTTTGTACCGTGCACTCTGCGCGTTTTTTGATAATTGCTAAGATTCTTCGTCCGTCATTTTCATCTGCTCAAAGTTTGGTTAATACTCAAAAATTGTATCAAAGTTTTGGAAATGAGTAAGTAAGATAGAAATAGAGTAAATTTCGGACTATACGTTGGTATTTTTAGATACTCCTAGTCTTGTTTAGCCCCAAAAAATCATTTCTTTGGAGATCTCAGTTTAGGTAAAGTCATGAAAAACGCAACTGCAGCAAAAACGTGTAAGCTTTCAAAGTTTTTGTAAGTTGAAACTTGATTGTTATTGAACATTTTTAAACTGGTAAACATCTCAGGTACCATTCGGCAACTTCTTCTTTTCTATCTAACAGTAGTCTTTCCTGAAACACGCGAAATCTGCAGGAAAAACAGTACTTCTCTTCACGGGTGCCTACTAACATACCTGGGTTTCAAAATCCCCAAATTTTGGAGCGAAAATTGCTGATTCACTTTGTAAGGTCCGCAATAGTAATAATAGAGGTTGATACCTCAGTATTCATTTTGCAGTGTTTGGAGGAATAACAAGTTGGCATTTTCCAAAACCCAAAGCTTTCGAAAAAGCAATATACTGAGAGAGTGGTTAAAATAAAACAAAAATTGGTTAAATTGGCGAAAGGTTTATCATATCTGCTAGCTATCAAAGCTCCACCAAAATCCTCAGACAAAAAAGTTGAAAATTAGCGAAAGTTGGGCTTGGCGAAAACGAGGGTAATTTCCGGCGATTATCTCAGCACTCTCTCAACGAATCACATTGGGAATGGAATTAAAAAGAGAAAGAAATTCTGCATCGCACACTACTTGAAGTGTTTGATTATTTTACTGTACCGTATCTACGGGTTATTTTAAGAAACCGACAAAACTTTTGAACCGACAATCCTCGAATATCAAGAGATGCTATTTGAGGATATGCAAGATGCGTAGTTTTTTTTTACTTGATCAACAAAAATCAGACATTAGTTACGCGATCAGTTAAAAACTTAGTTTCCAGTCTAGTACATTTTAGCACAAAAAAACTAAAACACCATTTTGTGATGTTGCTACCGTAATTTACCAAGTGTTATGTACTCCACCATTTCGTTTATTAATTCTGATATGGTTTAGCTCCAGCATCAAAGGTTTTCGGTTTCCTTTTTCTCTATGAAAGTGAAAATCACCAGAGTTTACGGCTCTATGTATTAAAGATAAGACAGCTAGCATGTCAAATCGTAGATATTTCCTGTGGTGAAACGTTTTGTCCACTATTGTGAGATGTTTGAAAGCGTCTATAAAAGCTTTCACTAATTACGAATTTATTTACAAAAATTCCGACTCTCATAGTAAGCGCGACTGTGTTCGGACCACATGTTGTTTAGAATTGTAAAAGCATTTTAGGAAGTTTGAGGAAAACTTGCTGTGTTAAATAGCTTTCGATCCTTGACGATGACGTTTTTGGGGCAACTGTACAAGACTCTATTTGATCTTGAAGCTTACTATCAACTATGCATTCTCAGTATCAAATAAATAACCACAGAAAATTTGTTTCCAAGAAACTTACAATAGCCTACAGATCAGATCTGGGATCTCTTTTTCATTGCATAATACGAGTTTGTGGCTCAACACAAACTGCCCTGATCGTACAACTACAAGGTGAACTATGTTTTCTCCGAATTCGACAAGCCGGAAATGCCAAAAGATCTAGCGAGCGAAAGTTCTACCGTGTTGTGCCTTGCCTAAAGAACCGTGCGCGAAAGCGACCTTGCTGCCAAGTGGCCCGCTTTTAAAAGGCGATAGCTCAGAAACTCAGAAATTAGAGTAATAGTAGGAGCGCCAAGTCAACCAATGCGCTTCAGTAAAGTTGTTGTAAATTACTGGAGCTTTGATTTGGTGCATCAAAAACTAAAAGCGGTGCAATACAGTCGAGGTGAGATAAGAGACGAAGCTAAGTACTCAGACAATTCGCAAAATACTTCCGAGAAAAACTGAACTTTCAAAACTACCGGGGCGGACGCTCCTATTGGGCCGTGTGGGTGGGCCCCGCCCTACCTGGCCGCGCCCTATCTGGCAGCTCTAATAGGAGTGTCCCCCCGAAAGTTTTGGAAGTTCAATTTTGCCGAAGTATTTCGCGGATTGTCTGAGGACGTACGTGATGAGCTATATCCGTCAAAGCAAAATTTGAATTGCGCCACATGAGTTTACTATGTTATGCAATATTATATGATGCGATATCCGTATTTGGTGTCATAAGATCGTTTAAGCAGCTTTACAGCTCATCAATACAAATCATCAACTCATCAATAGGTTTGTTCTGTGCTATTTTTGATTATTAGCTTACCAGTGCGTCACCTCTGCTTCGCAGAGGCTCGCACTGGTTCTACTATCTAGGCCCTACTCATTCTCGCATAATGATGGCATTGAAACTCACCGAGCAATGCCTACTATCATGAACAAAATGTAAACAATTACTCATTCCGAAAGCTTTTTCATGTGAAATCGGTGATTTCGCGTGGATGAAATTTTTTTGCAGGAGAACAAAGCAAAATTTTGTACGTTTTTGATTTTCCCACAGTCTTGACAGTCGCCATAAGAACAGTAGTCACCATAAGCACATTTAGGTGCAAAACTCTCATCAAATGCTCTGGTAAAAGCTTGGCAAAATGACCGTTTACGCAACCAATACTTTTTGGCGCCGTTTTCGTAAAGTAGTGGACTTTTGATCAATTTTTTGGGCCTAAGTTCATGGTTTACACATTTACTTGCCATAAACATCCACGAGCCTGCAAAAAGTGGAATTACGGACCCAATTTTGGGGACGAAAAGCCAGGTGGGTCCGATTGACGCGCATTTTTCAAGGGATCCGTTAAACGGATCCCCTCAAGCTTTGATATAGTGGACTCTCATGTTGATAGCATGCGCTGTGCAAAATTTGGGCTTAAGATGTTGGCTGGCAACCGTTCCACGAATTTCGTGACAGACAGACAGACACACACACACACAAAAACACGTAAACATCCTTAGCCCGTTATTATAAGTTATGATTCTTGATTTACCTTACCGTGCAAACATCATCATATTTTGCCATTTGTGAGGCAATATCAAGGAGTGTTTCGCGCAACGATCTCTTCGTCAACGCCCAATTTTTTTTGTAATCCCAAAGTCTAAAAATCAGTTAGTCTGTGAAAGAAAGTAAAACTCGGCTGATAACAATAACCCACCTATATTCTGCTTTAAATATTCGCGTGTCATCAAGCCACTTTTCTTTTCTAACATAGTAGTCGATCTTTTCAAATAGCTTCTTCCCGATTGTACTATTTGTTTCGTAACTCTAAATAGAATGCAATATGGAAAATGAAAGGGATCGGCCAGACTGCGCGGCGTACGCGGTTTACGCGGCATACACAGTGTACGCCCCTATCTTATGGTGTATAGTTCATTTATAAAATCGTGACGACGGATTTTACTGCGGACTTTGCGTCCACAGAAGCATAAAAGGCTTATGCAAGAAGGCATCATCTCAGCGTTCAGCACAGTCACTTCTGAACAGTCACAGTCTAAATATTATCATACGCAAGCAAAAAACCATTCGATTAGAATTGAAAACGAAGAAAACGCGATTTCCGGAGGTGGCGTGCGTGTCGCGCGCGGTCGCGCCATTGTCATGATTTTTCAAATGCCCTATAGGTACGTACCCGCGCAGTTTGGCCCAACCCAAAACGAATACATTTATTGTTAGCGTCACTTTTCAAATATCGAGCTTGGCAAGTTATGTTGCTGAATATAAGAAGATAATTAATGATTCAAGTTTGCCAAGATGGTAGGAATATGCCAAGGAAAGTAGACTAACCAAAGTCGCATTCATCTTGCTGTTTTCCTGGCAATAACGGTTAAATGCTCTCAAGACTCTTTTAACTTCTTGTGATTCAGTCATGTGTTGCTTACTGACAATATGCCAAAATTTACTGGTAGACCGAGAAAAGACTGGTGAAACCTGAAAGAATTATCATTATCGACTACCTTAGATCGCAACTCAACAAACCGCAATAAAGAAACAACACAGCGATATTCTGGATAATGAACACATAATTCCACGTACTACCAGACTTCCGCGAATAAGCGATAGCTAAATAGATGATGTTAATGTGCTCGCTTGTTTGAGCTTTTAATGAGAACCAGACTTGTGGACTACGCAACCCATGGACGGATTGTCCCCTTAGACTTTGAGATATTGGGCAAAAATAATGTCTGTAGCATGCGCTACCAAAGCATGTGAATATATAATAGAATCATACGAATGAGGTACCATTCGATAGAACGAAGCAAGCTCTACAAAGTGACTATCAAGAACCTGCCTAAATATTTGGTCTACGTAAAGTTTGATGCCAAAATCCGTGAGCGTTTGGCCAGCTCAAAAATCGGATCATCGTTCGGAGAAATCATCCTACAATTTTCCCAATTGGTCATCACATAGTAGACACATAGCAACGTGCATTTGTGCATCTGCTGTGGTTTTCTCTCGCTTAGATTTTGAGAAAATTACGGAAATTCAAAAATGGCAAACTCCGCCTCTAACTCCGCCCCTATTCCTCCAATTCAGGGTTGTGTACCACAAAGCTTCCGAAGCATCACTGTGAAATTTCAGCTCGGTATCTGCTTTGATTTTGAAAAAAGTCACTTTTAGCTCTAACAATAAGAAACCATAGTCTACAACCATTATTTTTGCATCAACCTGATAGTTTGTCCAGTTTTTTTTTAACCAGGCAAGCTCAGCAACCCCGCTAGGATAATCGACTTGCAAAGCCCATATGTTAGATTTGTTAGGTAGGTAAGAGAGTTCTTATATAATTCATACCTCAGTATTTTCAAAAGAATAAAAGTACAATTTTATTTTCTGGAAATGAAAAAGGTTTGCGCTTGACTGAAATTATCGAAGTGCATTCTTTTGATTACTAAAGGAGAGAAGAAAGCCCACAATAGACCTTATTGTGACCTTATGACCTTACCTTATTTGAGTTTTGTCTCAGAAGATACTGCAGTGCCCCTAACTGGCCTCAAAACTCCGTAAGTCGTGGATTTTGTTCTCGTATGACTCGTTGAATTTTTTCTGCAAAAGCAGTTTAACTTCCAAATAGACTTCATGGTGTTGAACTAGACAAGCATTGGTCATTTCTGGTTTCTGGTTTATATTTTGTGAAATAAATGCAGTAGAAGCAAAAAATTTTTTCTGTAAAAAAAGTTCACAAGTTTGTCCTTTTTGTATATTCATGCGTGATTGTAGCCTGTCATGGTGATGTATGGAACACGTGAGCCATTTGATCAGATTCTTTTTGAGATTAAAGATTACCTAGTGCTGTAACATTTGCAACGAAATTCAGGACCATGGGTTTTAATGTGTCGTACTCAGAAAGCTTTCTCATTTACGCTAGCAAATAAAGAATTGCGGTAATGTCACTGACATATCGTAAACAAACTTTCTCTCTCCCAACTTTACAGAAACACCACCGCTTCAGACTCAGCATGTAAACAGCGAAAGTTATTGATTTGACTAATTACTCAAGAAGTTTCGAAATTGTTCAAAATCCTCTGTTTGTTAACACACTCACAACGATACGATCCATCGGTGTGGGTTGTACATGTCCTGCCATTTCGGACAATACGACTCACCGGTGGGCCGTATGCTCTCTAAAATTTTTGACTTTGCTAGACCAACCAGCAGACAACCAGTAAGCAGAACTTTACGAAATTAATATTGTTATAGCGTGTGCAAAGAGCACAAGTCGTCAATGGATAAGTTTACAAGCTTCGAATAATCCGTAAGGTTTTATTTTAGAGAAGTACGTTGTTGCAAAACTAAAATCACTTTTCTTGCTTTATTTTCATTCTTGAAATTCTCAAAAAGTTTTGCACACTTTCGAAACAATCGGGAAGCGATTCTTGCAGAGACGTTTAATGGCACCTCGTCGTGCTAAGCTACGATATCGGCAGTAGGGATTGTGCGATGTCCTCGATATCAATATTACTTCAAATAGCAAAAGATTCGTCTTCTATTCAGAACCATGCAATTGAATGCAAAGTATAAAAGTTTTTTTCAAAAAATTGCAGGCACAAAGATGAATAGATAGAAAATCAAATAGTTTTTTTTTCTGTTACAAATTCTGACAATAAAATACAACGATTGCATATTGACACTGTATTCTCGATGATTTTTGATTTTCTTTTCAGTAAAAGGAAGTGCTCTTTTTTTTCAAGAGCATTTCAGAATTCAGCGTTTGGTTAGAGGCAGTGTCTCACCAAAATTGAGGTCGCGCGGATCTTCACATATTCTATTGTAGGGACCTCTAAATAGGCCACTGCAACAAGTCCCAATCGATTTGACCCCCTCCACGCTGAAAAAAATTCGTCTAAAGTGGTACGCGCAGAGCGAGTTGGTACGCGCGGACGACTCCTTCGGTCTCCCCCCTTACGCGTTTGAACATGTCCCTCCACTTGGCATCCACCTCCCCTCTGTTGCTGCCACTGTGGCTGAGGCTGAAGTTGGAAGGGTACAACTCGTCCACGTTGCTTCCATGGGGCCTCCAGAAAACGGGGTTTTTGGGAACTTCGTGCGATTTTAAGCCCATACTGCTAGACAGGGTCCGACAGGCATGCAAATTGCAAAAATCTCGACAACTAAATTTTGGTGAGACACTGCCTTCAAAGCGGTTATTAGTGGTGGCTGTCTTTAGTTTAAATCATTTTTTATTTTGCAACGAGTTCTGGGTTTCAGATTTTTATTTTTATTTTCATTTTCTCAAAACACCCGGAGAAGCGATGAATATTCCATGTAAGCTTTAGCCTGAGGCTCTTGTTGGCAACTGTATAGATCAGAACGAGACAATTTAATTTTCTGGTGACCTCACTGTTTCCTATCATACAAACAAATGTGGCATATTTTACCTTTTAACATTAATCTACACTGGCTTATTTATCTCACTTAATATTGCCAGCTCATAAAATACCGATTTCAACAGAACACCCGAACACCCTGACTCCAAATCCACCTTTGCTATCTGCTGTGGGCTTCTGGGCGAGGAGTTATGAAGGTTTTTGTGAGTACAAATTTCAGTGCAAAATTACTACAAAATCAGTTGAAAGCTTTTCCTAACGTTCAAATGAGGCAGCAGCGAGTCGGTATATTTTAAAAAAGAATATTTGTTGCACTGAGTGACTCGATTACCAGTTAAGCCCTAGAAAAAAAATGTTACGACTGATTTTACACTAGTCTTGCAATCAACTTTTTACTCATTTACTGTTATATGCATAATATTTTCCTAATAATCATTTCACCCAGAGGAAAAAAGGAAAAAAGAGTTTTAAATCAAAGAGATCGTGAATTCTCCAGCTTTTGGTTCTCTTGGATATTCAGGGTGATTTGATTTTGTAAACAGTTCCCTTTTGAAAGAGTTTTTCTCTGATTGTGAATAGTTTTGTGTATTTGCATGGTACCCAATAAAAACATAAATTTTCTGCTATTTGAAATGATGTAGATACCGAGGATATCGCCTATCCCAGAGGGAAACACTCTCTGCTTCTCCCAAAAATGTCTGGGCTTCTACTTGGCTTCAACATTGTGTATAAAATTTGACATCTGTGTCGACTGTATCTGTGTATTTGTACGTATGTCTCGGAGAGAGAATTCACTTTTGATTTTTTGATTTTCGGCAACTTTGAGCTTGGAAGGTGGCATAGCGATGTAAATCAGCGTGATGATTAAGATTAGATGAAACGGAACTATTATTTGATAAACGTCGACAATGGTGGAGCGGAGCCGGTATGACAGTTAGTAGGTTAACAAATCTCCAAACATTATGTCTTTACTGAGTCTTTCAAAAATTTTCTAGAGCAGACTATGCAAAGGTAGCAGATATCAAAATTGTGCTGTGAGTTGGAACTGAGGGGGAAGGGGAGGTTGGGGTGTAGTTGAGCACGGTGCTAAAAATATGAAGTTTGATACAAGCTGTCAAGTAAGCAGGGTGATTACTAATATAATGACCGGTTAAAGTGCACCTAATTTTGATCGTTATCGGTTATGCAAAATAGACAAAGGGAATTGGGCATGCTGATCATGCATATAGTAATCGTTTGTTGAGATACCTATTACTTTTATCGTTCTCATCGATGTTTTGTAAGAATAGTCATCGTGGCACATAATATATAGAAGACCAGTCCAAAGCGCCGCTTCGCGGCGCTTTGGACTGGCTGTGTGTGTGAAGTGGGAATTTGACTAAAAGCTAAAACTTTTGAAGATTTGTAGCGAACCTTTTCCTCCCCAAACGTATGGCGCGGATTTAAACACGTAACTACCCCAGAGATTATCAAAGTCGCGGATCTTTCCTGCTTTTGAAGGATTCGAAAATTTTCTTATCAAAACTGGCAACAGAACCATGGCTGCTCTCCCCTCCCCCTCCCCCGGTTTCTCCTAACCGCACCGCTACTTTCTTTGCTCACGGAGACATGTTTTACAGGCACTTAATTTACAGATACTCGAATTTTGTATAATTTTGCGTTTTGCTATCCGAGTCCTTCCAGGATTTTCCCTCCACCCCCCCCCCCTCCGCTTGCCTCAACTCCTTTCCACCCAGAAGCTTCTTAACGAAATTTCTTGAGGTGCGTCTGATCACGATCGAGACAAACTCAGATTGCCAGTTCTCCATTCTGCGAAGATTCTCGAATGCTCTCAAACTTTCACACGTAAAAAAATTTTTGTGATTGAAGCCCCCGTCTCATACCCGACAAAGTGTTCCCAGTTACAGTCGAGTAGTTTTTCCGCTCAATATAGTGTGCTTGCACAGAAGGTGAAATGCGGTACAATTTGCGCGTGAGAAGTTAGCTTCGACTGTGACGCCGGCCAGTTGCGCGCAAAGTGCCGGCACTGCTGGCGCAGCTACCTGTTCACGCGCAAATTTTACTGCATTTCACAAACTGTGCAAGCGCACTATATTAAGCGGAAAATCTACTCGACTGTATGTGCACTCTTCCCATCCGGGGCCCTGTTTCCCACATCGAGTGACCCTCCAAACTGCCTTAGAACCTCCACTCCCCCAAAAGCTCTTAATCAAACTACTCTTATTTCAAAATATTTCAAAACTAAATTAGCAAGAAAATTCGAATTGATATTTTTGAAAGTATTTAGCCAATAGTCAAACCACCAAATCTAGAGTTTTTTAAATTCAAACATTCCCTCTTTCTCTTCACTAAGTACTCTTTTTTGGAAGCTTCACAATTCCTCTTCCACTTCAAGGAATGTTACTGTCAAAACTCTCGTTCGTGTTTTATAAGTTTTATAAGTTTTGCAAATGTCCAGCATCCTTGCAATTCATCCATAGGTGCTACAATCCACTCAAATTTCAGATTACCTTAATGTTAGCAAGAGTTACTGATTCAAATTCTTGAAAGGACCTACTTGAAGGCGTTTATGCTTTTATGGCTCACCTAGGCAGATCTCGTTCCTTATACAATTTTGAGGTTATGCAATATTTTGAAAAGCTGCGTTGAAGATTAGCAGAGCTTCAGTTTATGTGAAGCCAACGTGCATGACATCTTGTCTCTTATTCGTTAGCTGAGATGCTAACGGCAGATTCATACGGCATCTAGTCCTAACAAAAATAATCATGATCGCATTGACTTCGTCTACATTACTCTTCGAATTTTTGATATTTGAAAGAAAACTCAGGAATTCAAAGGTGGTTTCTTTAGAGTCTACCCTTCCCTAGCTATGAAAGATTATTGCATCTAGGATTTATGGAGTTTCAAGACAATTCACATAACCACGCTGCATTCGTTTGGAAAGATTATCTAAAAGTTTACATGATATTGAGATGACAACTCGATGGAGTCAAAGATTTTCGAATTTGTCAAATTTGACAAACATCTTTGCATGTGAATTGAGAAGACACAGTCTAAAGAAATGCCTGTGGTGTGGGCATTTCAAAAACGCGACCATTCAAAAAAATGACATTGTCCGAAGTAAAATTTGCGAGAAATCTCCAAAAACATATCCAGCAATTTGTCTGAGATAAAAACATTTACTAAGCACTTCATGGAGAACGAAAGTTTCCTTCCTTGCTGAGATATGTTAGCAGAAAATTAGAAGGACAGAACGTTTGAAGATTTGGCGCAACTGTTACGGTGAGGAAACATACTAAGCACTCGAGATAGGAAATATGGAAGAGTGCAGTATTCTGCTGAAAGCTGCTCAAATTAAACGCTCCATAATATAGAGAAGCGCGATGTCAAAAGAAGAACGAAATAGATCTAACAACAAATTCGGTCCCCTTGTTGGGACTGAAAGACTGCTAACCATTCGATGGAAATCTCTAAAGAGTTCGTGCTTGCACCAAAAGTTGAAAAATAAGCTTTTCAAACATGGAATCGATGGAATTTTCTGTGGGACCTCATTAAAGATTTTGAAACAAATTGAATACTTGCGAATAACATTGATCGTCCAAATAAGGTGCTTCTTGCAAAGTTATTGTGGAACATCAAAACATTGACTATTGCACTTAAAACCTTAGCATAGTTTTGTTAAATTTGTATGTTATTTTTAAAGCGAAATTGAAACATTGAATGGTGCGCGTTGGTGCCAGAGCAAGTGGGAAAAAACTGCAGCAAATCGGCAGAAGATTCTGTCAAATTTGAATCGTGTGTGTCGATGGTTTGGAACCTAACTGAAGTAATGAGAGAGAGATGATCTCAACATGTATTCTAAACTATACTTTTGTACCCACAACCATGATACCTTTTCTGGAAGCTCTCAAATGTTTGCGCAGTTATGTGGCGAATGCCAAGGATCACTTCTTGATCGCTCTCTGGAGCCAACGTCAGTTGTTTGCCTATATATGGCCTGGCGAATGCCAAGGATCACTTCTTGTTCGCTCTTTGGGGCGCATATACAGACATGTTTACGTGGACATACAGACGCGCTGACTCACATGGGGGTGCTTGCGCTTTATATAGAGTAGGATCATTTGAGAGTATTATCTGTTTTCGGGCAGATTGAGAAAACCCTTCAAAGAACCCATTTTAGAGAGCAAATCCCTGCAAAAATTACATTTTTCTCCCAATAAAGTAAATTCGTAGGCAAGAATGATGTTGCGGAAGCGGATTCTATAGTGCGCAGAGCAGAGCACTACTTTACGGAATATTATTTACTAGCTGGCTTACCCGGCTCCGCCGTATGTTCCGAATAGAAAATTCCATTTCTGAACCGATCCGGACCAAACTTGGCACACATACACTTCGGGCCCCGGCGGGTGTCATAGGCTACTTTTCGTCATCGATCGATATCGATTTTATCGATTTTTTGCAAAATTTGAGCTACGGGGCTGGGAGTTGGCACAGGGGGGGTAAGTGAGCATGGGGATTCCGAATACAATATTAGTTTTTAAAATCTGCATTACTTTTATCGATTTTATCGATTTTTTTGCAAAGTTTGAGCTACGGGGCTGGGATTTGGTACAGGGGGGTAATCGAGCATGCTGATCACCCCCGTGGGGCTGGGATTTTATCGATTTTTTGCAAAATTTGAGCTACGGGGCTGGGAGTTGGCACAGGGGGGTAATCGAGCATGCTGATCACCCCCGTGGGGCTGGGATTTTATCGATTTTTTGCAAAATTTGAGCTACGGGGCTGGGAGTTGGCACAGGGGGGTAATCGAGCATGCTGATCACCCCCGTGGGGCTGGGATTTTATCGATTTTTTGCAAAATTTGAGCTACGGGGCTGGGAGTTGGCACAGGGGGGTAATCGAGCATGCTGATCACCCCCGTGGGGCTGGGATTTTATCGATTTTTTGCAAAATTTGAGCTACGGGGCTGGGAGTTGGCACAGGGGGGTAATCGAGCATGCTGATCACCCCCGTGGGGCTGGGATTTTATCGATTTTTTGCAAAATTTGAGCTACGGGGCTGGGAGTTGGCACAGAGGGGTAATCGAGCATGCTCGATTACCCCCCTGTACCAACTCCCAGCCCCGTAGCTCAAATTTTGCAAAAAATCGATAAAATTGACATCGATCGATAACAAGAAGTGGACTGTGACACCCGCCGGGGCCCGATGTGTATGTGTGCCAAGCTTGGTCCGGATCGGTTAAGAAATGGAATTTTCTATTCGGAACATACGTCGGAGCCGGGTAAGCCCAGCTAGTTCACAATAAAAACTTTTACTCTAGCAAAAGGCAAGGTTAGGAGTGATACCTTTAGAAATCTACAAGGTTTTAGAGGGTGTTTTTTCACATGAACACTGAAGTGACAAAACTGAACCCATTGCAGCAATTTTGTTCAATTTCGTTGAGATTAGCTAGAGTTATAGACATGTAAAGAAACTAGTACTACACTTCTCTTTCATCCTATGGATATGTTGTGAGTGTTTTAAAACTCCTGTGAAACTGATGTACTGAATCAGAGAAAGTCAAACACATTCTTTATTTGCTCCAACAGCATTTTGAGCATCATAGATCCTATCAAACAGTATTTTGAGCATAGCATACTGAAACCACAAGCTGAAAATTGCATAACCCAAAAACAATTGCTTTGCAGGCTCTGTATTCAAGAAAAGCCAGTGTTGACATTCGTGTAACCCATTTCTTTAGTCTTGTTCAGTTTCTCAACACAAATTCAACTGAAGTAGGCATCAGGTAGACATCGCAGCAGACAATTTTGTAAATTGTACTTAGAAGCAGTATTTTCCCGGATAGAGTCTTAAAACCTAGAATTGTTGAACATGTGGACCCTATCCTCTCCAATTCACCAACTGTAGCCTTTCACACTCTAAAGACATAAGTATCCTTGCGTAAATCCCATGCAGATATGAAAAAAAGCAGTTCACCGCAAGTACGCCATGCCCTTCTTTGAGAAAACGTCAGTGTTTATCATGCTGGCACAGGTTATTTTAACCTTGAGAGATAAATTTTGATGAATACGAAATTATACCTTGAGGTAAATTGAACCTTTAGATAGCTTCTTAAGGTAACTTATATTGCAGTAGGGTTCATTCTGATCTCACCACTGCAGCCGAAGCAGATAGAAATGTACGTGCCATAAATTCATACATTCTTCATATCTCAGGTTCTGAAAACGCATGAGCCGCGGAAAATCATGCAGTGAATGTGCCAACTTTGCTAAGCCGCTATGGTGCAGCTCACCCGCGGCCTTTAAGTGCAGTTGCACTAAAATACACTCGAAACGCGATCCTCTAAGGTGGCTGACACCGGATCATAAGTCTATTATAATTCCTTCCCCTGTCAGCCCACAATTTGTAAATCGCAGTAATGATTGAGGGCCACAGCTCATCCGTTTCCAGCGTCTGAGCTGGCACGTTTGTGCCATTACGACAATCGTTAGTCTTGAATTTGATATAGCTGATTTTGGTAGATAATTTTCAGAATTTTGCTTTCGCTGAAGGAGAAAGATCATGGCGTCCACGTAGCTTCGCACTCAATTTGTAACAATTCTCTATGTTAAGGGAAGGGAAGGGGAGGGGGTTAAGGGTCCGTGCTGCATGCGCGCTGCCCTTGGAATAAATTATAAAAAACGAGATTGATATGTCTTTTAAGAGTGCCAGGCTCTTTATTACCTAGTGGTTCTCTTTGTCTTTCTCATCCGCTCCCCCAGCGGCGCAACATACGCAAAGCAAGCATTACGTGCGAACGGTTCTAAAGTACATATACCCACAAACGAAAGTAGAAAATAGAGATCAGCAATGATGAACTTTACACACCGCTGAGAGTTATGGCATGCCCTGAATGAGTGTCACAGCACATTATGCAAGCTGAGGTAGAATTAACCTTGAGGTACTTTGATGAATACGAAACAGCCTCAAGGAAGAGTGTACCTTGAGGTACATTTTACCTCAAGGTTCATTTTATCTCGGGTAGCAATGATGAATACGGCCTCTGATCGGCTGATACTGAGTGGTAAAGAGGACTTAGAGAAGATCGTGCTGTGTAATCGTTTTCGTGAGTTCTTGTTGCGAGACACCACCAATTGTCAGAACTTCCTTCGATTCTTTTCTTTTCCTCACGTGGCCGAGTTACATTTTTCTACTCTTCGTAGAGCTGTTTGATATGAAACTGTTACCTCTTTCTAACCCCAAAAATTAACGTCCATGTAAATGTAACTCTAATATTACTACTACTGACACTTAACTCTTCTATCCGACTGGTTCCCATGTTTTTATCACTTCGAACCTTTTCATGAATCTGAATTTGATAAAGGGCAAAGTAGGGTGACGACAAAAACTTTTTCTAAATTTAGATATTATCAGCTCTACACGATCATCCGGGACTTCTGCTATCTATTTTTGTCGCTTCGGGCCTCTTCGACAGTACGTGTTCGCTAATCGTTTTATTAGGTTGTCAAGAAAATAATGTCCGTTTTTATTTGCTTACTTTAACAAAGCAACCAGACTCAACCCAACAAAGGATAATGGGTACTATGCGATAGAGCAAAGCAAGCTCTACAAGATGGCGCTCATATCTTTGCGCCACGCTCGATCCACGGAGAGTTCGCACTCAAAATCTAAAGATTTCCAAAGGCCCAAAAAATCGAAAAAAATCAGATCTTCGTCCAAATAATTTCTCCGGACCTCCCACTCGCTCACATCAATACTATCGATATCTAATATCCATATGTGCGATTGCCGTATTTTTTCCTTGACTAGAAACTGAGAAAACGAAAATTTCCCTGATTTTCTCAAAGCAATGCTGAGCCGTTTTTGCATATGTAGTTCTATACTACAAGCCTAGGTAAGCATAACTGTAGGTTTTCAGCCTATTTCGAGCGGTACTTTTCGAGAAATATCGATTTTAGCACTGAAACTGAAACGAAAAGATCCGAATTCGTTATTTTTCGAAAACTACCGCTTGGAATGGGCTGAAAATCTACATTTATACTTATCTAGGCTTGTAGTATAGGACTACATATGCAAAAACGGCTCAGCATTGCTTCGAGAAAAAACAGGGAAATTTTTGTTTTCTCAGTTTCTAGTCAAGGAAAAAAACGGCAATTGCACATATGGACATCAGATATCGATAGTATTGATGCGAGCGAGTGGGAGGTCCGTGTAAATTATTTGGATGAAGATCTGATTTTTTTTCGATTTTTTGGGCATTTGGAAATCTTTAGATTTTGAGTTCGAACTCTCCGTGGATCGAGCATGGCGCAAAGATATGAGCGCCATCTTGTAGAGCCTGCTTCGCTCTATCGAACAATACCCATTACCCTTTGTTGGGTTGAGTCTGGTTGCTTTGTTAAAGCAAGCAAATAAAAACGGACATTATTTTCTTGACAGCCTAATAGATGCAGGCAGGACACATACACAGCCTGTCACCTTCGGAATCGGCACAACTGTTGGTGCGAATGCGCTCGAAACGCTCGAGGTTCGCGCTTCCTATGCGCACTGTTGGAACCGTAAAAAAAAGAGCAGACAAGTAAGCCAAAGAGTGATAATTGGATACCATCTCAATTTTCGCCTATCTGGGTTGAAAAGACCCACACATGCTACTGTTACTGAAACCTCGGTCATACCGCGCCCACCGCGAAAAACCGCTAATGTTGGCTACTCGAGGGATTCAATCCATTGCTCTTAAATCACGACGCAGGCGCACAAGTTCCAGAAGTTGTGCAAGCGTGCGAATCTTGCTTACCGAAGTGTGCTTACGAATTATTAGCCATCGAAATGCCGAATCGCTCGAGGTATGACCAGGGTCAAGCAAAAGGTGCGGCACACGATCGCTGGTCGCGACCCCCCTCCCCTCTTATTGCTGTCTCAATAAGACCCTGAACTATATACCTAAGATAGCATTACTTGAAAACCCTGTCAAACATAACGGGTAACATATCCATAATTAGCATGTCAATCAACCCCTGTGGACAATGTTTGAGCGAATTCTTTTTAAGGTACTGGGTCACCTAAGTGAAATCGCCATTTTCCAGCATGATTATTGTTTTAAAGGCGAAGTAGCTAGCCGTTTTTGCACTCAGAACAAAGCACTACTCCTTTTCTGGCCACCTCAGAAATCTCGTTTCAAGAGACCTTCTAACTTTGGAATTAGAAGCCAACCAAAACCTTGTTTTTTCCTATTTTTCGCTTTCAATGGCTGTGCTTTCACCAAATATACTTAGAGCTAAGAAGACGGATCTGGCTCAAAGGGTTCCTTCATACTACGCCGCGTGCGCCGCGTACGCTGCTCACAGTGAAAATACGCCCATGGCGGCACAATCTCGCTATGACCACTCGGAAAAACAGGGATTAGCGGATGTAGAAATACAGTGATAGACAGAGTGTGCTGCCATAGGCGTTTTCTCGCCGCGACTGCGGCAGCGTACGCGGCGCACGCGGCGTAGTATGATGGAACTCAAATCACTTCTATGAAATCTACGAGGTCTCGGCTATCGATTCATATGAATAACGCTCGCAAAAAATGTATTTTTAGTGTATTTAATGGGGTGTGGCACCACCCCTAAAGCTGTGGCAGCCACATTTTTTTAGGGGTGGTGCCACACCCCATTAACTTAACTTCAAACAAATCAAATAGCTGCGTTTTTTATATCGTTGTGACTGCTTCCTTCGTCTTTACATAGCAGAAAATTCATATGAAAACCTTTCTTTAAGAGCAAGATATTAGTTTTCCTTACCTAGGCAAATGTAAAATACTGGTAAAATACTGCAAAAATATTAGGATAAGGTGACATGCTAAGTCTGCGCTACTACGTAAATCGCAAGGGAAGGCGACAAGAATGTATATATTCGTTAATCTAAGCTCGTAAAATACACTAGAGTGATTTGAGCCTGGTTCTTTTCTATTCTGAGATATTGAAAGAGAAAATGGAACAAACAAGATTTTGGCTTGCTCTTATTTCCTTAATGTGGAGGTCAATTGAAGTAGGATTCGTGTAAGCAAAGAAATAGTGGTTCTTCGTATTAAGCGCAAAAAAGTAGTTAATTTACCTTTGAAACAAAGTAACATGTGTGAAAACGACCGTCTCACTTAGGTGGTCCTGTATTTGAAAACCTCGGAATTCGCTGAAACTTGGACCACTGGGGTTATTTTACTTGCTAATTACAAAATGATGCTCTTATGCTTTATAGATCTTTAATTATGTTACTGTAGGTATACGATAATGGGTCAAACATCAATGTGCTAGTATTTTGCATGACGGGCCTATTTGACATTGTTAACGAATATCATGTTATGCGAACAGCGGACGCCTTGATAACGATCCCTTCCCCACCCTGATTCCTCAGTACGACCCCCGAGGTGTGGCACGCCCCATGTGTGGCACACCCCACGCTTGCCTCTGGGTATGACCATGAAGTGTGAGAAGTGTATCGAAGTGTATCGACAGACGCCGACAGATGCAGCAAAACTCGAGCATTTTTAGCACGCTCCTTCTTGACTCATGAGCTCATCCGCGCAGGTGTGAGAAGCAGAAGTGTGTTGAGCTAGTTGAGGGACCTTTTCACATCACTGAAAGCGCACCAACTTGTTTGACGCCATTGTCTAAATCAGCTATTTTCTCAAAGATTTGCTCAAAGATTTGAACATCCATATTTAGTTAGACAATTTTTCAACGGTCTACTTATTCAGAGACGTCACCAGACGCCGACAGATGCAGCAACACTCGAGCATTTCTAACACGGTCCTTCTTTACCTCCTCCTCTAAAACATCAACAAGAGCGTTCAGTACATAATCTTACAGAACATTTTGAAAACTACAGGTCTGATTTTTTTGGTGAAAAATCTAAATCGTTTCTACAAAATGTTCCAAAGATTGGTCGTATGCAACACGTTTTCCTTACAACATGCAATTTCTGTTTTCATTTTCCTTGGTAATATTATAACAATCTAATCTAAGTGACTACTTTGTAAAGCTCTTCAAGCGAATACGAACCAGCTCTCTAACAGAATAGGTGTAATGCATGTCAATTACAGCTGAAAAAAAATGCAAGACTAGAGGAGAAAATCAAAAGAAAAGAGGTTCAACACAATAAAATTCTCTCAACGAATATTCAAAAAAAAGCCAAAATTGAAAAACTTCCTAAACACACTTGAACAGGCTATCCTTTCGATTACGCTCAATACGTTCTTACACATTGTTAAGAGAATGTAGGCCACAGTACTTCAAATGTAGAGGCACAGGGCTGGAATTTTGCCGTATAAAGATTGAAAAGAATGAGGAAAAGGGGACATGGCTTTTAGCACAATATGATGTATTGCTGGCAAAACGCGATTGCGAAGCGGACTCCCACCGCACCATTTTCGGCCTACTCTGGTTTGAAATAAACACATATATTGTCGACTTACAGAGTAGGGGGCTTACACATATTGAGATTTTTCCCGATGAGTTACGATAAAACCGCGAATTTTCAGATTATTAACGATTTATTTTTCTCGGATTGCTGCACATGTTGATACTTGCGTAATAGATTGAGATACATATTTTCTTTATTTAGCAAATGCTCACAATTATAAGCAATCGTATGGTAATCTGCGAACGTTTTTTCGGGTTGAGGAGGGAGCTGGCAACAAGAAGATTTGATTGAACAGAAAAGGTTTGGCAACGTTTTCCAAACTTGGGATGCTTTTCAAATCTTTTTGGGCCTTAACCCCAAAATTTCAAAAAAGTATGTGCTGCGGTCATTAGCATTGCTATGCTTTTACGTGCGACGCTTCAATTTACGCCCACAAAGTCTAAATTGATACAGTAATTTCTTCGACTTTCTAGGATGATTAACTGAAGTGAAAAGAGAAATTCTTAACAATGTGTGACTTTCCGATTTAATGCAAAGAGTCAATTTACTAAACGAGTTCTATGCGTAGGGAGCTAAGGACGTACAAAACGTTGTTAAAGCACATAAATAAGAATTGGCTTGCATTAGCTTTGCAAAATATGCGACCCACTTGTATCGTTCTGGAATAGCGAGGCGCGTATGAACCACTGATGAATGGATTGCACTGCCGTGAATCTAAATGTATAGAACACTTAGCAGCAAAGCGATGAGACCGTGGGTGGCTCTGCTTCGTAGAGTTGTTCTATACATTCCACGCTCTCTTTCATGGATTGTCCTCTGAATGTCCGATGTGTTAGATGTTGCTGGCAGGGCTCTGCACATGTACTGACATCGTTTTCAGATAGAGAGCAAGAGGAATATTGCTGTTACAGTTGAAATCAGAGAATTACTGATTAGCTCTAATAATGAAATAACTTTTTGTAATTTGGATGGTGCAAAAAAATGCTTTGGAGACACCCGACCAAATCCATGAATTCAACAAGATTTTGCACAGATTCCTCCCTCCCCCCCCCCCCCCCCCCACTCCCCTTCCTCTCCTTCTTCTTTGAACAAGGTCCCTGATGCTATTGTCACAAAAGTGGCCAAATTGCCTTTTCCCTCTTTCTCTTCTCCCCCCCCCCCTCTTACTCCATCTTTACCTGTCCTCCCCTTCCCCCCTTCCCTACTCCTTTTACGTCTACCTCTTCATTTTTGCTGATAAAAAGAAATAACTAAGTATATATTCTCCTCTTCGTCTCTTTCCTTAGACTCAGTTTTCAATTTCTTGGCCTTCTCCGATACTCTTCAATAAGAAGGGAGGGCCTACCTACAATCTCTTTAAAAAAATTTTCTAGAAATAGCGAACCTTATCTTTTCCTCCAAAAATTTTCTACTTTATTCGGTCGATCCGCGAGATGGTGTGATTCATGCTGAAAATGACTTGTATATGATTTATATTTACCTTAATGGTATTTATGACAAATATATCGTTTGTATGAATTCTTTCCCACATTTCTTTTGGTCTGACTTGGAGAACGAAGATGTTTTGTTTGCTATTCACTGCCTTACTATCTCCATTCTCTGTAAAACCTTGCAAAATTTTCTATTATTACTTATGGTAGAAGCGCTGGCATTTAAAGTGTACCTTAAAGTAAACAAATGCTCACAAATCAAAACCTAGTAACGAAGGTGGGTATATGACGCCAAATTCAGGTGTGTGCGCAATGAGGAGTAGGAATAGTGTATGAGAATCCATGAAGAGATTATGTAAATCGAAGGCGTAGCAAACTTCCCTCATAGTTAAGTGGCCTGCCTAAACATCCCTACAGCCACACCTCGAAAGCTCTGCAAAAGATATTCTTGTGCAGAGGACTGTAGTGGTCACAATACATGCTTTATTTCCATTTACTAGAAAGAGTTTCTCTTATTACGGGTTGCAGAAAACTTTGAGGGTAGAGTCAGGGCCCGGCACAGGTGGCTGAGGCAAATTGGATATTGTTTTGGGGCAAAAACAAACGGGATATCGTTTTTGCGGTATCCAGGGCGATTCCCGGCGAAAAAGAATGTATCAGTTTAGTATGGCATGCATAAAAAATCGCCAATACAAAAAACACGATGGTTAAAAAAATTGGAAAAAAACTTTTCATCACGCAAGATCTACTGTTGAATTTTTTTGAATAAAACTGATCTATTAAAAAAATTTAGAAGCTGACCAGCTATGTACCCACCAACTCAAAAAATTTTTGCAGCCTCTGTAAAATCCAACTGCCCACATACATGTTCCTAGCTTCCATCTCGACCCCACACTCACCTCGCCCTCCTCATTATCCCCTTCCCTCCCTCCCTGCCTCCCTCCCCTCACTTTTATTTGACTGACCATTTTTTGGAGGCCTTGCAAGTGCTCATCGCTGCCCCACCGATTCCATTTCTGCAAATTTTAATTTCTTTTTGACTTTGAAGGTGCAGCTTTTTCGATGTTTTTTAGGCGCAGTTCATAATTGATGCACTTCATCACTTCGCTGTTGGTCAATTCAATGTTTTTGACAATAGGCGAGATAGATGAATTAGATAAAAAAACAGTACGGCGTACCGTGTCATTCATAGCAAAGTATGAGATATCATCTGCACTTGTTGAAAAACGTATTATCCACATATTTTGCAATGACGTTACTCTCAGCGAAGTGCAACATCATGACTTATTACAAAACGCTCAATCTGTAACTTTGTAGAGTTCCTCCGTTACGAAAATGCAGTGAGGAAAGATTTGCATTGCTTTGAAGCATGCGAAAATAGCACGACATAGGAGGGGGGGGGGTATCTACTACTTAGCGGTCACAATTGAGGAATGATGCACCTCTATATGAGTTCACATGACAGATTCGATCCCATGATGGCAGTGCGCACGTCCTCGAAGCACAGGTGACACTGGTAATAACACGATTTCACATTGTGTTACAGTAGCAATGATGATTCGCATTTTGGCGTTAGGCACGTTGGGCATTCACGTCATACAGTTCCTTTACTGTGATTGTCACTGATGAAGCTTTGCACGGGCTCGCACGATGTCCACCGAATGTCACGATATTATATTACACTAGCATTGCGCAGGGGATGAGTGGCGTAGTGGTATGGGCGCCGCTATGACCAGATCGGACACAGGTTCGATACCCGCCCCTGAGCCAACCAAGGCCTCTACCTTCCGGGCCGTTAAATTGGTACGGGGGCGTCGGAAGGCGACAATCGGCGCAAAATGGAGGCAGTGTATCATTTGTCTCCATGACTTTCACGGATTTCTACTTGTGGCATCGAGTAATGTATCTGCCCTACCCCCACCCCCGTAGCCCCCGCCGTGTCACTTTGACACAGGAATCTCTGATAGGCACAAAATTGGGGATTGCCACCCTCCGCACCACACCCATACATGTGCAGAAGGGAAAAACACCACATCCTGTAATCGAATCAGTTGTCACGGGTTATGAATGAGACACCTGTATACGAAACAACTGAAGATTCCAATTATTGAGTTTTTTGAAAATTTTCCGAACTAGTTTTGGCAAAACTTCATCTCTTCATTCGACTTCTCACCGTGACTCTGAGCGGCTGCTAGCTACATTCCTAACTTGAGTATGATTCGATCACAGGATGTGGTGTTTGATGTCGTATTCACCCGATCTCAGTCAAACAGGATGAATTCGTCTACCGCTAGTGGTGAGTTAAGTAGTGATGGCGCCGAATCAAGCTCTAATCAGAAGGCTGCTGATTTGACAATGCATCTCAGCAATCTATCGGATTTTTTCGCACATGCGCAAAATGTACCAGCTGCAGTTGTAGAATCATTCAATGCGCTACAATCGATTTTGAATGATTCTCATGCTCTGTGCGAAGAATTCCAACGCCGCAGGAGTGTTGTAATTTACGGCATTTCTGAGCTATCACCTGGTACTCGTCCTTCGATAAAGCAAGCTGATGTCGAGAGTAAAGTTTCTTATATAATGGATGCACTCGACATAGAGGTCCGGCCTGTAGCTATCTATACAGGGTGCGGCAAAAGTCTGGAAGCCTAATACTTTTTCAGATAACATCAGAAAGAAAGCACCTGAAAACAAAAAAATGGTGCACACATAGATCAAACCTCAACAAATACAGCGCAGCTCTCAGATTTTGAGATTGCCTCTTCTGCCTTCAAAACAGCCTTTCGAAATCTTGGCGAGTCTGCTTGTCGTGGCACGCAGGTGGTCGTAATGAAGTTGCTCCAACGCCTTCACGATAACTGCTTCCTTCACCAGGCAAATGTGCAATATTATAGAGCAAGCTTTTGGCTACAACATATCACAAAGAAATCTTTTTGCATTATCCAGAAAAAAAATTTGGGATTTTAAGTGAAGGCAAGTGTGCTCGCATACTGGAAATTCGGATGCGGTTGCGTAAACGGGAGCGAGAAAATAAAATGATCTAAAAAGCTTTAAAATTTGTTCTATTGATTGAACCCAAATACATTCTTTCATAGAATACTCACAGAAAGAATATAGCTCAAAACTCAGCACCTGCTGCTCTTCTATGGCCTTCAAATCTGTTTTAAAGACAAATGGCTACTGGCACGCAGGTAACATTCGCAAATTTTTATTTCCGCTTTCGTAGGAATAGCTTCTAGCGAGCCCAACTATTACGATATGATAGCGCAAAGCCTCCTCTACATTCTATGTATTAGAGTGCTGTTGAACATTTGCAGTATCTTTAGTTACGAAATTAATTTTAGATACCAAAAATTCTGATTTTCTTGCTCTGTAAAAGCACCAATTTGCTAAATCCAATTCTTATAAAAACATGTGAAAAGCATCTTCAGCTAGGTAAAGCGCAATTTGTAGGGAATGATCGTAGCATTATGTGGCACAAATCTGGAATCCAAATTGTTAGGGGCTTCCTGATTCACAACACTGCAAAGTCGGCTCCCAGACTTTTGCCGCACCCTGTAGAATGGGTAATGCTTCTGAAGGGAAACCACGGCTTACCAAGGTCGTGCTTCCCTCCAGGCCACACTCTCTCAAGATACTTAGCAAAGCAAAACTTCTGCACAATAACCCTCGTTTTTCAAGTATATTCGTACGGCCTAGTCTGACTACTGACGAGCGCAAAAGGCACTTCGAGTTACGTAAGGTTGCACGGAAAATCAGGCGCTGGGCTATAAAGCTTATGTGGTCTATCGTGGAGAGCTAGTGAAGGTCACTGACATCAAGAAATCTTCAAGGCACGGTCTACATCAAAAAAAAAAACTAAAAGATTCGCATGGTCCCAGTAAAATTAGTTGTATTCTTCTCAATGCCCGTAGCCTCGTAAATAAAATCAATGCTCTTCAGTTTCTCCTCTTTAATGATAAACCAGATATCGTATGTATAACTGAAACATGGCTCACCCCTGCCATCGAGTCATCTGAATTGTGCCCCAATTTCCCATATAGAATTTTTCGTAAAGATCGACTCAATAAACATGGTGGCGGGCTATGTATTTTTGTTCGTGATAACATTCTATGTGAGATATTACCAATGTCTATAGTAGGCAATTTCGATGTACTTTCCATCAAAATATATGGTTTGCAATTCGAATGTACTCTTGTTCTTGTTTATCGTCCTCCTTCTTCTTCCGCCGATGATGACTGTCATCTCATAGATTTCTTACAGATTATTTGCATCTTTCATCAGAATATGGTTCTTTTAGGTGATTTAAATCTAATCATTGACTGGTCACGGAACGTTCCATTGTGTTCGACTTCTAAGCGATTCATGAATGCATTTGATGATTACAACTCAACCAGCATGTACTACAACCTACAAGAAATGATAATGTGCTGGACCTCATATTCTCCATTTCTCCCATAGTTAGTAATGTAGCAGTCAGACCCCCACTTTGTGGATCTGATCACGCTAGCATTTCTTTCGGTTTGATGATACCTATCAATTCCCGAGTGGATTCCTCCCTTTGACTACGTACACGGTGATTACTCCGCTATCTCCTCCGCGTTAAGCACTATAGATTGGTGGGCATTATTTGATAATTCATCCTCTACTGGTAAAATGTATCAGCGCTTTGTTGATCTTCTACATAATTTACTATCGCGATTTGTCCCACGAAAGCAAATCGAACGCTCAATTTGCAAGTATTCTCAACATATAAGGAACCTACTAGAACAGAGAAGCCGTTTATTTTCTTCCATCAACAACCCTCTTACTTCTGATAAATACAAAAGGATCAGTAAAGAACTATCCAAACATTTGACCAAATTCAACTCAAACAGACAAAAAAGAGATGAACATCTCATCTCTATTCAAATATGCCCATTCAATTCTCAAGCAACAAAGTAATATGAATATTCTACATGATCATCAAGGAAATTTACTCAAATCTGATCGAGAAATAGCTGAATGTTTTGGTGATTATTTTGCCTCCATTTTTCGCCCTCCTTCAGATTCTATCCCCAAATTTTTCTGATCCTTATAGAGATAGTCCACAATGTTCCTGTAATTTATCCCGTATCCCACAAACCTTCCCTTGGGAAGTGACAACCTTATCAAAGAAACTCAGGTCATCCACCTTCCTAAGGACAGATGGCATTCCTCAGATCGTTTTTAAGAAATGTGCAGTACAACTGGCTGTTCCTGTTTCAATATTGATAAATTTGTCCTTGAAAATTGGTCAACTTCCCGCCATTTGGAAACATGGAAGAGTTGTTCCCATTCCCAAAGTCCAGAATCCAAATGAGATTACACAATTTCGACCTATATCTATCAATTCCGTTGTCTGCGAAGTTGCTGAAAAGATAGTGAGACGTAAATTGTTGACCTTCTGCGCACAAAAACACAGCATACCTCCTGAACAATTCGGATTTATCGAAAGATCTTCTACAACTCTCCAATTAGTTACTTGTGATTTTTATTGGAAAAGAGCTTTAGCTCAACATCAACAAATTGATGTTCTTTATTTTGATCTATCTAAAGCATTTGATAGAGTGGATATTTTAAAACTATCTCAAAAGCTTTATAGAATAGGAATCCGTGGTTTACTTCTGAAATGGCTATTATCTTACCTATCAAACAAAAATTTTTCTGTGCGCTACAGCTCAGCTACATCCTCTGTCTTTCCAGCAACAAGTGGAGTCCCTCAAGGGAGTGTTCTATCCCCACTTCTTTTCAATATCTATACTAATGATCTTCCCGAATGCTTATTCATAGACAGAAAGATCAAAATTATGGCTTACGCTGATGATATAAAAGTATTTGCTTCATATTCTGACGCTGACAAGAACGAGTAAGTAACTAAATCTCTGAACGTTTGTCTACATAACTTACTGTTTTGGGCGGCTAGGAACAGCATTGATGTTAATTTAGACAAATGTGCTTGTTTGACCATCACTAGAAAGAAGAAGAATGTTTCTCCGATAGATTACGCTCATTCTGGTACTTCCCTTTCTAGGCCCGTAATTGTGCGCGATCTGGGTATCTTTCTTGACCGTGAACTTCGCCTACGACTTCATATTGAGAAAATTTCCCGTGCAGCCTTACACAAGATGTATCTTTTGTTGCGTAACTTGAAACATGTTAATAGTAAAATATATATCAGACTATACGCGGCCTACGTCGACCCCTATTACAATGGAAGCCAAGTATGGAGTCCACATTTAAAAAAAGATGTTGTGGCTTTTGAGAGAGTTCAGATGACTTTTACTCGTGTTTTGTACTACAGATTTTTTCCTGATGATCATATTCCCTTCCATACTATAAAGATAGATTAGGCAGCCTCAAACTTCACAGTTTGTTTTATCGTAGGATTGTGGCTGATTTAGTACTTGCATTTCAAATATTACGTCTTGAAACTAAATTATCACCTAGTGAGTTTTGGGTTTGGAGACCATGTAATGGACGAACAGGTAGGTTTAGCTTTTCCTGCCTTGATTCTCATGCATCGAATACGCCTTTCTACAACTCCTTTTTTGCTCGCACTTTTCGTTGGATGCAAAAACTACCTGCAATTCTTTCGACGCCCGACTCAAAATCATTTAGAAACTTTTGAAGTGTGATCTTATGAGACTATTAGGAATTGACGAATCAGAATACTTTTGAGATTTACCTATTTCAACGTTTTTCCTCTTTTTATTTTCAGTTTCACTTCTGCTTTGATTAGAAAAAAAGAAACATATTACCGTTCTACTCTACTTGCCAAGGAGTTGATTTGCTAATCGTTTATCTTGTGTTCTTTCTCTTTACTTTCAGAGTTTATGGTTTCCTCTCAGGCTTAGAAATCGAAGATCTATATACATCTATTTGACAACTGAATCTACAGGGTGTCCCAAAAAAATGTTAACACTGTTTGATCGTTGATAACTCCCTTGCTTTCAAGTCTTTCGCCGAGCTTTAGGTACCAGTCTGTAGAGCGAGGATAAACTTAGATTAGAGCGTTTCGAGCGAATCATCTAACGCTCCTCGTTACTGTAGAATTACGGTAGGAAATTCCAGCATGTGGAACCGTCATGAAATATGCCCTCTGACAAAATTTTTTTCAAAAAATCTGAAAAACCGTGTACTAGGGTTTTCGCGCACGCTGATTTTACTACACAACTTTTTGCGAGTGTTTTCAGCTTTTTTGACGGTGTAATCACATTTTTGACACATGCTGGGAAGTCAGTTATTATGCTTACCTAGGATAACTTTGAAAAGAAGTATCATAATGAAATGAAAATTTCATATCCGAAATCAGCGGCTTTCATTACCATAGTACAAGAGATTTTGGCTTGTTTGGCTCTGTTTCAAAGCAGAAAATAAGCTTTAATAGTCTAAAATCTTTGTCAAATTTCCTACCGTAATTCTACAGTGACGAGGAAGGTTAGATGATTTGCTCGATACTGTAAATCTAAGTTTATCCTCGCTCTACAAAATGGTACCTGAAGCTCGGCGAAAGACTTGAAAGCAAGGGGAGTTATTAACGATCAAACAGTGTTAACATTTTTTTGGGACACCCTGTATATATCACTCTATCTTAAATGAGATTAAACAACGATGGCTGATTTCCAGATGCACTTTTTTAAAATCCTATCAAGTAGACTACTATTCTGAATTTTGCTGCTCAAAACATTACATTTCTATTAATCCTATGCTAGTTTTTGATTAGGAAATAACTAGTTTATACAATAGTATGAACTTTCGCTAATTTCGAGCTTTCTATTTCGCACCGTTGCAAATCTCCTGCCGGATCAAAATCATTAGCTTACGTGAACTACCTTATACCTACTCGTTTTACTTTTCCACTAAGAACGTCGCATCTTCACATTATTGAAAGCTTTTAACTGCATCTGTTACATTCATACGCTCAAACACGGAGGAAGTGGAGGCGGTCGGTAGTGTAATGGACGCCTAGGTACGAGTGGATTTGCCATATCGCCTAGGTACTCCACCAAAGCGTGCCACTCGAAAGTGATCTGTTACCCGCACTAGTGTGTCCCATCATGCTCCGTTATTTTGGGCACACATCCTGCTACCTATTCTTCATGCTTGCGATCAAAGCCTTTAATAATGTTTTGAGAATCTTTTTAGAAAAGTAGATAACTTTCGCATACTAACATATAACATACTACCGCTCCCCAAATTGATTCATTATATGCGGAATTTTTCAAGCTTGTTAGTATGATTTTTACGCAGAAGATTTAGCGATGTGAAAATGAGAGCAGATCATCTGTACATATTTCTCGTATGTATTTGCATCACTTCGATTTTAGCGATTCTACTATCTAACACATTACACTGTAGTAATGTACTAAGTAAATAAATAAATAAGTCTTGCGTTCATGAAAGGCTTAAGTTTCAAACTGTCCTACTTCACTACTAATGCTCCCAAAAGCTCATAAAAAAGCAAAATGAAAAAGAAGATTGAGGGATTTTACAGAATGTAATGAAAAAAATGAAGGCGAAGTACAATCATAAAGTTACCATTCTATTTATTGTTAGTCACGCCCTTGGAGGCGAAAGTAATGTCAATGGATAACTTATTTCTTTCCCATATGTGACAAATATGAGGTTTACAACTTTTCTGAAGCTTTCAGACCACGGCAAAGAAAGCGTTGCAAAGTTTATATAATAACCTAATACTGCAAAGAAAGCGTTAGATAACCCCGTGCTTTAAGGAAATATAGAAAACTGTTGGTATCACAGCTACGATTGTAGTTTGTTGTCATATAAATCTTTTCGACCTCAAAGTAAACTAAGTCTATTCGTTTTACTTGAAGCACATTGACAGGGGTTCCATCAGATTTTCATCAGAAAGCATTTTTCTGTTAAAGTTTGTTCTGAGCGTGAATCTGCGAAAAGTGGAAACCAATATTGGGTTTGTGGACATGCAAAATCATTATTCAATTATGCAAGGGAAATGTCACTTACAAGACTATTAGGCTTACTATTAGGCTGTTGCAAAAATAATGTCAGCTTTTCTAGGCCTGCTCTCCGAACAACTTTTTTCCTCCAAAACTTTTTTTCGATATAGATTCTACATATCTTTGGAAAGCTTTCATCATGTACTTTCTAACGGTGGTGGATTTAAGCTTCTATCTCACCCGTAAGAATTTTACCAGCATCTCGCACAGCTGCATTCAAAGTCGAAATTTCGTTGCTTTAATTCCTTGGCCACAACTCAGGCGAAAATGAACGAATTCTTTTGAATAGCTACTGTATGGGATGAATATTGTTTACTTATTGCATGTTTGAATAAATTGTTTGAATATACCTGGACTGAGAAATCGACGCCTTAAAATAGATAATCGCTGCATGACACTCTGTGGGCTGAAAAATTTTTCTATTCAGGCAGTCGCCGAAGTTTCGCTCGTTTCTGTATGCTTGAATCAGGACTTCTTGCCTACATTTTTTGTAGAAAAACTTAGCTATTCAGTGCATGAAGAATTCCCGCTTTTCATAGTTTGGGGCCTTCTGGCCTAACACAAAAAGGCTCGAAAAAGTGAACTATTTTGGATTTTCTTCTTTTCGCAGGTCCCTTTCGTTAAAGTTCTTTCTACATAAACGTTTACTATTGGATTAAAGGAATTTGTAATTTTTCAAACACGAGGTTTTCAAAAGATCAGTGTATCAGTATATGCAGGTGCGCGTTAGGTTACGAAAGGTTTAATGCTTCTGAGCTCTTGATTGCATTCAAAAATATAAAGAGTGGACAAAGTTATAGCCTTTCAAAATAAAACTTTACAAAGCGGATGTTATTTCCACACAACCTAATATTTCAAACAAATTTAACACGCTAAGTCCACGAGCAAATCTGAGAATATTTCCTTTAATTCAAGCGTTGATGAACAGCGCGCATTGTTTGCAGTGCATTTGCTGCAGCTAAAAATTGCTGATAAAAGCCATAGATCGATATGGCGACATAAATCTGCTTGAATTCAGCTGTGGAAAATATAACATTAAGAACGCAAAACGTAAACATGCAATTAGCACCTAGGTTGAAAGCTAGACATAATTTACATAGCACAGCAAGAGATTCTTTTTATAACTGTGCGGTTCAATCACAGTAGGCTCATGAAAATTTTGAAACTTACGCTTTCTATTGCGTAATCATAAGAAACTTAGCAGTCGTGCAGAACAACGTAAAATTGAGGGCGGTCAGTACTTTATTAGTACTAAGGAACTAACGTCAATCTTATCGTCTTTCGGAGGCATTTGAATCCTTACCGTGCAGATAGTAACACATTGATTCAGTCGTGCTGGCGCTATAAAAGAGGGGAAGGTAGAAGTTACTCAAAGTGAAGACTTTTTGACGCGATGTGCACCGCACAGAAAAAATCTGCTAATCTCTAAAAATCTGCTTGCTTGCCTCTGCGGGTCAAATTTACTAGAAAGCGTGCTATTTAACGGTGCATGCATCCGGCTTCAATCTATAGCAATCGCCGAGTTAGGGGCCTACGAAATCACGTCCTCATGAGTTTTGCTTAAAATGTAAAGATCGCCTGCTTCGTAGAAATTCCACCTAAGTGTCTGTAAGACAATGTGGTCATCAATTTTGTGTTCACTTCGCTTAAGGAATCTATCCTGCTGTACTGGAAGTAATTAAATAGATCTGAGCTCTAGCCACGAATCTGCTTTGATACAGCCACCAGGTCCAATACAATAGAATTTCAAGGATCTTTCGAGTTGCACATTACAATCGCGACCACAGTGTCTTACACTCACTTAGGTGGTATTTCTAAGAAGCAGGCGTTTACATCTTTACATTTTGGGCAAAACTCATGAGGACGTGATTTCGTAGGCCCCTAACTCGACGATTGCTACAGATTGAAGCCGTATACATACAGAGTGTCCCAAAAAGATGTGCACACTGTTTGATTTTGAATAACTCTCTTATTATGAGGTCTTTCGAGAAGCGGTAAGCGCCATTTTGTAGAGCTGGCTTCAACTCAGATTTACAGTGTAGAGCGAATCACCGACCGTTCTTCGTTACTGTAGGAATACGGTAGAAACTTGGAACATATGGTGTCAATGTGGAAAAAGCTGCCGTTTCAAAAATTTTCAAAAAGATGTGAAAACTTGTGTAATAGGGTTTTTTAGGGACGCTGAGTTCAATACTCAATTATTCTCAAGATTGCGAAGCTTTCTAAACGGTGTAACCGCACTTTTTAGGAACATTGAGAAAATGGCCGCTACTGCTTACCTCGCATAACTCTTCAGTGAAACATCATAATAGGTTGGGAACTTTACAGTTAGAATCAGCAACTCTAATTGGCCTAGTGTAAAATTTTCAAGCTGTTTCGATTCCTTTCTGTGGCAAAATATGGCCTTTCATGGCCAAAACCCTCTTTCAAGTTTCTACCGTAATCCTACAGTAACGAAGAGCGGTCGGTGATTCGCTCAATACTGCAAATTTAAGTTGAAGCCAGCCCTACAAATTGGCGCTTACCGCTTCTCGAAAGACCTCATAATAAGAGAGTTATTCAATATCAAACAGTGTGCACATCTTTTTGGGACACCCTGTACATTGTTAAGTAGCACGCCTAATGAATATAACATGCAAAGGCAAGCAAGCAAATTTTCTAAGAGGTGCTCGAAAAATGCAGGCGAATCTACGAACTTATGTGGCTTAGCTAAAGTTCCCCCACCATATCTCTGCTGGAAAACTCTGTACTCCGCGCAAGTCGATTATCGTAAACAGCGTTCGAAAACCTCTTTGAGCGAAGTTTCCTTACAATCCTAGATCATCGACATTTTGACCAAAACCCATCGGCGAGCTTCAGGGCGTAGAACGAGAAAAAATCAAATCATCCGAATTTCTTTGAAAACTTGCTCAAAGAGGTTATCTGACTTGCTGATTACGAAAATTACATTTGCTTAGCAATAGAGCTTCTCATTTTAGGGTCACGGTGGGCAAAATTTGAGACAACGCGCTTTTTCCAGAATTTACCAGCTCTCCTATCTTTTTTCAAGAAGATTCTCCGGTTGCTTTTTAGCGCTCGATAATCTGCGAAAGCAGCACAATCCAACAGTGCTTATTAGAGTCTTTTATGTTTGATGTGCGCTGCGTTGCGACCTTGTGAATATACGCGTGCAGAAAATTTTGAAAAAATTGGAAACGGAATTGCAAGGGCATGCTGTACATAGCAAGATTCGCCTTGACGAGCTGAATACAATGCTTTTTTCGGATTTCGAATATATTCATTCGGAAAGAAGTTATAGCCCTGCGTAGTTTGCGTGATCCATATGAATTTCGCGAAATTTCCGGAATTTCGCTAAATTCCCGAAATTTCGCGAACCTTCGCGGAATTCCTGGAATTCTGCGACATTCACGGAAATTTTGCACATTCTTTGAGCGGTATTGTTTTAAGTCGTTCCGAAAGTAATGTCGCTTTTTTCAAACGTACGCCACATCTTGTGGAACAAACATGTGTAAGAGACTCTGGCAGTATTCGATGCAGCATTTCATTCTCTTTCTAACGGTTATATAATAACTGCACAAGATTTTATAACCTCTCGAAAAACTATCAAAATCTGCGACCCATGTTTTTTGAGAAGGCCAAATCCCACAATTTTTTTTAATTTATATAACAACCCTCGTAAGGAGTCCAAGTAATGGATGGATAGAGCAAACCCTACAGGAAACAGCACAACTTTTTTCTACTTTTCAGAGCTCGTCATAATTTTTGCATAGATTTTTTGATGGAACCACCGAATTTTAGCAGGCTCGTCTTAGACACAGCCGCAATCAAACAACAATAAATCTTCGGATTTTAAAACTTTCAAAGATGGATTATGGTTGACACTAATTTTACAAACCAAATGAGCATTTACCGCTTCAGATTAGCAACTTTCGAAAATTCCGGGTATAGCCTGGAGCGCCCAGGAAACCTGAATTATGATGATTTTATCCCGGAAAAGTTGATGAATCGAAAACAACGACTGGTAGAAAGAGGAGAAAAAGCTGTGTCGAGTGACATCCGAGTTGCCTGCCGTTTGTTGTTTTGTGAGTTTTGAGTTGACCAAATATGGGCTTTGATGGCATTAAAAAAACTAATTCCAGAAACTCTAAGAAGCAAGCTAAAGAAAAGAAAAAGGTTACTCTGTGTCCTATAGGGTTCGCTCTATCTACCTGTCACTTGCACTTCTTCGGGAAATAGGTACAAAAAATTAGAAAAACAACCGGATATGAACATGGCAAAAAACATGAGTCGCAGATTTTGGTAATTTTCCGAGAGCTCATTTGATATTATGCAATGTAGTTACAACCGTTAGAAAGAGGATGAAAAGCTGCATCGAATGCCTGCAAGTTCTCTGGAAAAGCTTGATTCCATGGAATGTCGCGTTTGTGTGAAAAAAGCGACATTACTTTCGGAACGACCTAATATTAGGTTGGAAACTAATGCAACTGTCTTCATAATTTTACTCTCTTTAGATATTGCGCACTCAAACTTTGGCAATGTGTAGAATGTAATGCGTTCTACAATTGCGCAAAAACTGCGAAAAGTTTGAAAACGAATAAAAAAATTAGAAACGTTCCTTTGAAACTATTGAATTCCGAGAATTTTTGGGGTTTTGAGCCAAAATGAAGACGACCTAGACCATGCAAAATGATTCGAAATTGTGTATGAATTATTGCTAAAGGTTATTTCAATTGACTCAATAAAAACAAGTATTAAAGGGTAACTCGAGGTGTGACGCTCTCACAGAGTTGGACAAGCCCAGTACGCAGAACTGCTGGGGGCGAATGTCAATGACTAGGGAGTCAAAACCTCAAAATTCGCCGAAACTTCGCATAGTGGGTCTTACAAAAAGCTCTTACCATGCGGTTTTAGTATTGTTTTAGTGATCAGCATGTCAAATAACCCCATGCCAAGTTTTAGCCAAATTCGTAAAATGTTACAATTTTTCTCTTTGTGCCATGTACCTACCGTAATTCTGAATGGGACGGCAGGATTTGGCAGGAGTGTAGCTGCTTTTGTAGCTTACCTCATAGTCCACATAGCAGCAAAACTTGAGTGCGCCATGATGAAAAGGAAGAAAGTTGTGGAAGTAGTTGCAAAACTTAGTTTCCAACCTAATAACCAGGGTTGAGCAAGAGGTCAGGCACAAGTCCTTCAAAAACGACCCCCCCCCCCCGTGAAAGCCCCTAAACGAGCCTCCTCTTCACCTCCAAACCCTTAGGATGTTATAAATTGAAGAAGACCAGCCTTCACTGCAGGTTTCTATTTTTTGAAAGTCTGTAGGCCCGACTTTCTGCGATTGCACAACCACACGCAACTTGACGGCAAGTTTTAGATCTGGATAGTCCTCTTTTCGGAGCTATAATTTTCACTGGGGTGGAGTGTTTGGCTTCAAATTTTCAATATAGCAAGAAGAGGCTATGTGCTCAATACTCATATCTAAAAAGGGGTGGCTTTTGAATCTTGAAGACAATTTAAGAGGGCCAGGCGCAACCCCTGAAAAGCTCAGGCGGCCTGATCTTTTGAGGGGTTGCGCCTGACCCAGTTAACTTTATTTTCGAAAATGCTTTTCTACCCAAGTTTTATGTGATTCGCTAGCTCAATCCTCGAAGATTCCACAGTAAGTGTTTGAGCTTGATTTGACTTGTTTCGGCCTTGTGCTAATCCGAGAAGTTGAAGCAATTTTAGCAGCACATCTTACTTCACTGTTTGAAAGCGATATGAAGTCCGATTTGTAGCATGGATTTGTAGAGAACATTACTCTGTTATGAGTATACAAAAGCTGACTTTTCTCACTTCTGAAACCAAGTTCACGTTTGAAAATCACACTTTTTAGGCGTTGAGAAACACTAGAAACTGCAGTAGGTAGTGGTTTGTAGAGCGCATAGAGGTAATTTGACGTTCTGATTACGGAAATGATGCCCATTTCAAATAGCAAGCTTCCTTGTTTACCTCATATGTCAAGGTAAAAGAGAAGAAGATTTGAATTTTGGCTGAAACTTCCATTGTGGAAACAATCAGTATGTTGTTTATGACCGTCATTCCTTCATGTGACCGCGATATCCACCGGACTAGCGCATTTCTTCTTCACCTTCACAGCATCTCCTCAGCTTAATAAATTCGATTCTTAACTACGACCCCCCTCCCTCAGTCTTACCCTCGACACGACCCCACAGGTCGGGCGCGCCTGACCCCAAGCTCAACCCTGCTAATAACATTCAAGCTTGCGATCTTACCGGCTGCTTTCTACAAAGGGGAGGACATTCATAAGTGTCAGCTAGTGGGAACGCGAACTAAAGTATAAGCTTAGGCACCCGCCATACTTGATCCGCTTGATCCGCTTAATCCACTTGATCCGCTTGATTCGCTTCCTGCAAAACGCGCGCACCTGCAGTTTGTCATTTGACGTCGCGTACAGCGAAATTGCGTAACCATACGAAATTCCTTTTTCCCTACGCGGCGTTAAATGACAAACGCAGCTGCGCGCGTTTTGCACGAAGCGGATCAAGCGGATTAAGCGGATCAAGCGGATCAAGTATGGCGGGTGCCTTAGGAAGGCAATCATTCACTTACGTCGAACCCAAGTAACAAAGTTAAGAACTTGGCATTGAGCAGTGGTAGTGACATAGCAATGGTAACAAGCTGACAATGATATGTATGGGAAGTACCAGCTAGGAGCGAAAGCTCGAGAACGTATTCTGAACATGCTAATTTGAACAGTGTGTGTAGTATACACATGAAACTGAGGACGCAAGGTCTCTCTTGCCGACTGAAGCAACATGCTATGGATCTTTTTCATTGAAAGATGATTTTTGGCAACACGAAAGTTTATACCGAAAGAGAGTGGATGCAGAAAAATACAAATTCACGCATCGCACCAAACCAGTCAGCGTGAAAAAATCTCAAGGGCACCGCCCACTCAAATTGCGGGTGGTATGAGGCCACATAATAGCGGGGCTCTGACTAAACAACCGCCGAAGTCTTGTTGCAAAGGATAAATCCGCAATGAGAAAACTCTTCAGAAGGTAGAAGCAGTGGATAGTCTGAAGACACAAGTTTAGAGTTGGACTTCAGGGGAATAAAAAAAGTCACAGACGCGGTAATTGTAATAAAGGCGGACCGATCACAGTTCTGGATACATTGAAGTCCATTCCGAAAGGCGGAGTCAGTGTGACCGCTTCTACCGTCTTGAGCGGTTTTCTTGGCGTGGAATTCATCTTTTACATGAAGACCTGGGCGATGATTTAGTTAGGGGCCAGGCTGTCATACAACACCAGAACTTCATCACCCTCAGTTACAGTAGACAGTACCTCTAAAGAGCCGCTTCCTTAGCAGGCACTCTCTTGCATGCGGGCATATGTGATTTTAGTCAAGGGATGTTGCCGTTTTGTTTGCCGATCAGCGTACCTAACTAAGCGCAGTAGATGCGGAATACACGTCGTGCAAAAATGCTCTTTTGATTTACGGTATTTAGTATGTGTTGATTTCTTCGTCTCGTGGATTGGTGTTCCTGCTTAGAGGGGCAGGTATACGGTGCAAGAATTCAAAAAATATCAGCAGTCTCAGTGGGAAATCCTCAGTCTCTCGTATCAGAGAAGGTCTCTGATTAAACAGTGTATTTAATTCTTCCCTACCGTGCAGAAGTCGCCTTTATGTGCATCATTCCTTGTCTTTACCATAGCAAATGCTGTTTTTGTCGCATTGAAATTTCTCCTAGAATTAACTGGTTTTTGAAACGATGGACCTACCATATGTCGACCTACGGATCATGACCAGTGCTTGCGAGCTAGGGATTATCAAAAAATTCATAATATCGTAAAATTCACCATCTTCAAATTCCATTTTTTCCATCAAAACATGCTTAGCAGTGCCGCAGTAAGTCCTCAGTACAATTTTACAGTTCTTCATTGAGTTTTCAGGAAGATAAATGGCTTCAAGGGCAAAAACTAGTGAAATCTAATTTTGTATAGCAGTAACATGGCACCTATTATGCGCAGGTATCAGGGTATGAGATCCTTCATAAGCTAGATGGAGAAAGAAGAAGAAAAATATTTAGGGTAGCGAAATACGACGCGTCCCCTCTCAGATCTACTCCCCTCCTGCGAAGATGTACGTGCATACGGCTCAAAAATGGAGTCTCTCTACACCATCCATACCTTCACAGTGGCTTTCCAGGAATAGATGACAAGGGAAGGGTTTAAAGGGCAACGAGAGTAACTGCATTGAGAGGGGGGAGCTTCGAAGCTTGGCCTAAGTATCTCTCCTCTATAATGAGCTACTCTAAGGGCCGCATGCACTAACCTCCCCGCTGGGGAGGGGATCGCAGCTTGAAAAAAAGCTTTATATTTCAAAACTCCAGATACCTAGATTTCACGTTGTGTCCGTAAGTATTCCTACTACCCTTCACTATGAACATGTTCAACAGGAGCGAGAAGCTGTACGAACCGCATTTTCCAGCTTTTGTATGATCCCTGGTGAACCCCGCGCTTTTCTTTGAAGTTATTTTTCTTTCTCCGAAGTAACGAAAACCTTCCAAAGTTGTACTGAACATCTAACACAACAGTGCTAGGCATGTTGCTGATGAGAACAAATGAGTTTTTGAAAAGTCGAATTTTTCGGTAAACCTCAAATTTCGACCCGTGGATCATCGAAAATTTCATGATTTCAAAACATCATTTGTTCTTATCAGCAACATGCTTAGCACTGTTGTGTTAGACGTTCAGTGCAACTTTAGAAGGTTTTCATTAACTTCGGAGAAAGAAAAATGACTTTAAAGAAAAGCGCCGGGGATCATCAGGGATCATACAAAATCTGGAAAATGTGGTTCGTACAGCTTCTCGCTCCTGTTCAACAAGTTCATAGTGAAGGGTAGTAGGAATACTTACGATTAGGTACACAACGTGAAATCCAGGTATCTGGAGTTTCGAAATATAAAGCTTTCTTTTAAGCTGCGATCTCCTCCCCGCGGGGATGTTAGTGCATGCGGCCCTAAATCATTGTTTACGATTGCATTTTTCATGCAGATGCCCAGATAACCGAGCATATAAAAGCAGAGAAAGCATAAGAGCAGTTGTCAATCTGTGATCTCTATTGACCGTCATGGAGGATTACGCTACGATGGATGTTGGTTTAGTAGGATGCCGTCGCTTGATAGCTGTTGAAGAGTTTCAGACTTCACCGAGCGAGGAGCCGTCAAGCGAACCAGTGTTGGATAACGAACAACAGATTTTACTCGAATTACTCGAAGAACACAGCACACCATACGCAAAAGCAGCCAGTGCATTATATTTCAGGCGTATCTTTACTGCAGATTTGCCAAGTGAAACACAAGACCCTGAAAAGTATGCCCGTTTGGTGAGTACCGAATAACTCATAGACGTGATGACAATGTGGCACTTGGCATAGGTCATACATTCGACCGGATATCACTTAAAAACTTAGCAGCCAAGCGAGGGTACGTAGCCAGAGAATCTAGCAAGACGGAAGCCCATGGATTAAAACTTTAGGAATGAGACAGATAGAAATGGTTAACTTTTATTTCCGCAGGTATCAGTCATATATGCGTTCAAAGTTTCTAGTGTCGGTTGTTTCTTTCGTTCTAAAGTAGGGGCTATTCAACAGAAGAAGTCTTTGTAGCACAATTTTTGACGGAAAACAGAACCCACTTCTACCAAAGCATTAGCATACTAACACGAGTGCGGCGCATGTAAAGCTGGAAGTTGTTTATGAGAGAAGAAGCAAAAGGAAAAATGAGCTTGTGTGGACGCTGCCACATAGATTGTTGTAAGTCATCAGCTCTCGCAATCAGATCCGTACGGCTGGATTCATACTGATTTCCATGTTCCGGAACTGTTCCCGAACTGCGCTGGAACTGTTCCGGAACTGTGCTGCATGCGCTGCAACTGCCCCATATGTGTTGAACGGCGGGAGTTGAAGAATTTTGACCTTTTTTAACGGTTTTTCTTTCAGATTCCTCTATATTGGCCTTATTCCTCTACCTCGATTCCCTTTTTGATTAGCAGAACTTCGAAAGCTCTACATATCCGAAAAAATGTCTGTTCTTGCGCTCGTCCATTCTCTCTTCGCTATTTTTGTTCAGACCTATTTCATGTATTTCAGAGAGGCGCTGCGTAATTTACTGTGTTGAAAAGGACATAAACAGGTTTGTAAAACACATGAAGTAGGTCTGAACAAAACGGAAGACAAAAGACCATTGGCCCGGATACATAGAACAGAACAGCGTTCAATCTTCAAATTCGCTTCAAGTTCACAGCTTCTCTCTTCACGAGGAGAAGCTGGGTAGAAGAGAGAACGTAGAAGCTACGATATGAAAGAGGGCTGAGAATGCCCAAATACGAAACTCATAGAAAACAAGAGTAAACATCCCATTTCCGCATTTTTAGAATGTTCGCATGTCCTAATTCGAGACAGATCCCTGCGAAAACTACCAGCGGCTTCCTGGAACAAATGGAATAGCCTTGAGCAAGAAGAAAACGAAGCGAGAGTAGACGAGTGCTAGAGCAGACGTTTTGTCGGACATGCAAAGCAGAAACGCGCTCATTCTTCAACCCGCTTCGAGTTCGAAGTTCTGCTGATTAAGAAGGGAAGCGGGATAGAGGAATAAGGCCACTGAGAGGAAAATTTGGAAGAAAACGTTGAAAACGGTCAAAATTCTCTAGCTTCCGCCGTTCAAAACATGTGGGGCAGTTGCAGCGCATGCAGCACAGTTCCGGAACAGTTCCAAAACAAGGGATTCAGTATGAACCAGCCTATGAAAGCGGAAACGTAGCAGCTCAGAACGTAATGAATCTTGTAGCGAGAGAGTTTAAACAGCAAAACTGTCAAGCAGAGTTTTCAAAATTGAAGAAGTGTGGACGCTGCTTTTAACTTGTGCGCATTGCACGGAATCTGTTTTGTGATCCTAACTCTCCTAACCCGATCCCGCTACCATATTTGGAGGAAGATTTGTCTCGTTTTACGTTCTGTTGCGTGGGCACCCACAAACCATGGCAATGGGTCTCCGCGCAAAAAGACTAACAAGGAATGAATGTTTAGTCGAAGTGGTTTTCTTAAATGAAATGCATACCATATTGAAGGGCATTAAACGCTGCTTCCAAATCTGCCCTTCTTATCTGCAAAACGTTTATTGACGAGGAGTTATGAACGGTTAGCGGAGCAAAAAATTGAATGTGCAAGTAGGACAAAAGTAGCCGAAATACATTTTCTAGTTCTTCAGTGGAGCAGTGCATTAGAGCACTTCATTCTAAATATACTCTATGATAAAACATATCCACATTGGTTGCATCACTTGAGAGCTAGTAAAATTTTAGCAGCACATTTCATCTAAAATGCACATCCAATTTCTAACTTCAAAAAACGCTCATAACCTCATCCATAGACTTTCTGCAGATAAGGAAGGCAAATTTAGAATCAGCGTTTTACGTCCTTCAATGTGGTATACATCTCATTTAAAAAGTCTATTTCGACTAAACAGCTTCCTTTGTAAGAGTCTACGCAAGCCCCCGTCAAATACGTGTTAGGACATGTACCTCGACACTGCCTTTCTCTCTAGCTTTCCCCCAATAATTGTAGGTGCACCATAGAAACGGATATCTTACAAAGAAAGGCATCTTAGTTTTGCTTTTTGAGATGAGACACATATGTATGGAATAAGCTTTGAACGCTGATTCCAAATATGCTGTTCCTAGCTGCTTAGCATTATTCCGAAGCGAGTTATGGGATTGTTGATGTGAGTAATCAAGAAACCTCTGAATGTCGTAAGACGGCGGGCGTGTAGATAAGAATCTGCTCGAAAACAAAGTGCTAGGATGTTGAACTAGCAACAGGTTAATTCTCTCAATCTTAAAAGGGAGCATTATACAGTTGCAAAACCATCTAGACGTCGAAACGTAGCATCAATAGGTCGAAGAGCACGCAAACTTTGCATAGAAAAAAAGACCATATTTCGCTTTAGAATAATGCTAAGCAGCTAGGAACAGCATATTTAGAATCAGCTTTCCAAGATGATTCCAAGTATTCGTGTCTCATCTCAAAAGGTGAATCTAAGATAGTACCCTTCTTTTGTTAGTGACAAGCCAAACCAACTATCACACTTCAATTAGTTTAAAGAATGGGTCTCGATAGCTTAATTAGGCCTCGGGTAGAGTTCAAGCGACTTGATCGTCGCGATTCAATCGCTACAAGACAAATGTTAAGGGCCAGGCATACTTCACGCGATTTCAGTCGCGACGCGATTTGGCAGTATTCCAATTGTCCATAACTCACTGTATGCATATTCTAAACTTACAGAAGATAGGGCATTTTGCCATTTAGCGTAAGCAGTCTAGCAGCGTAAGCAGCAGCACTTGCATGTGTAGTCTGCTAATGTTGGATCTGAAGACTTCTGGCGAATTGCCAAATCGCGTCCGACTGAGATCGCGTGAAGTAAGCCCGGCCTTTTACGAAGTCATTGCATGCCGGTCTTCTTGTATTTCTGTTGTGATAGTTAGTCACGATTAGTCGTGTTGGAAAACTATCACAACCGAAAAGCAAGAAAATCGGCAAGCAATGAACTCGTAACACTTGTCTTGTAGCGACTGAATCGATCGACCGCGACAAGTCGCGTGAACTCTGTCTGAGGCCTTGGGACAAAATTGGTAGAGCCAATAATGAAAAATGAAGAGTGGATTTTTGAATTATATGTATAAGCAAGTGACTAGCATTGGGAAATGCTACCGCCGCGTATTTTAGCGCGATCCAAGAGCCAATATTGGATTCGATATTTATCCGCCAAGCGAGCAATCTGGGGATACACTTGCCAGCTTCAGGAGGTGATAGAAGCACCAATAAAAACTAAAAAATTTGGGAAGAAAAAGCGGTTGGTAGAGCCGATATCTCGATGGAGTGTGATAGGTCTGCTCGATCTGTAAACCAAAGATTAGTTCAATAAACAATCTTAGGGTCAATAAAACGGCTAACAGTAAAAAAACAATTTTCTACTCTTGGTGACGTAACGGTTGAAGCGTTGTTGAAACAAATAAGCCGTAACAACATAAAGGCATGCTAAACGAAGATAACCAAAACCATAGGTGCGATGATGTGAGAATTTTCTCGCCACTTTCACCCTTGAGCCGGGACCAAGCTGACCCCCTTCACCAAAAGCCGAGAAAAAAACCAACGGTGAGGTAAGGTTAAGCAAAGGAGATGCTTGATGAAGGGTGTGGGTAGTGATTTCTGAATATTTATGAATTTTTAGATAAAAAAATCCGTAACTTTTGTAGGTGAGCATCTTGTACGCAGAGATGGTCAACATTGGAGCCTTCTCGTCCTCCGCTTTCAGAAGATATATAGCATGTCTAAGAACCGTTCAAAAAAGTGCCTGGGTGAAGGGTGTGCTTAGTGATCTCCATAGATTTTCGAGTTTTTAACATAAAAAAATTCATAACTTTCGTAGACGAGTAGATAATACATGCTGATGGTCACCATCGGAACCGTCTCGTCCTCCGCTTTTAGAAAATTTGTACTATGGCTGGGGTCCATTGAAAAAATTGCGGTGAAGGGTGTGCTTAGTGACATTTGGGGATTTTCGAGTTTTTAAATTAAAAAAGTTCATGACTTTTGTAGTTGAACATCTTGTACGCCGATATGGTCACCATTGGAACCGTCTCGTCCTCCGCTTTCATAAAATATATACTTTGTCTACGGTCAGTTGAAAAAAAACTGCCGGGTGAAGGGTGGTTGAAACTTTAATAATAATAGTGCTCAAGTACTCAGATAATCGCCGGGGGTAGGCGGCCATGCGATTTATGGGCGGGCGAGCACCGGAAAAATAGTTCGCTGATTTCTTGCGGTTCGCTTGCAGATTTTGGAAAAATTTTGGCGAAATTTTAGACGAATGCTTGGAGAACAATCGCGGTTTCCTTAGATTAACTGTGGCGCAGTGGCCGCACTCTCGCGTACTTTCCGCGAGAATATGCAAAATTTTCGGGGGCCACACGGTTCTTTGTGGAGGACCGCGCAGCCCCCAGGTACATTTCGCTGAAAGAAAGTACCTCAAATTTGAGTGATTAAACCAACGGTGACACCTCTGCCACACAGATTCTTAAACGTGCTCGACGTACGCCCGAAACTGCTTATAAAGAGATCGAGCGCCTGGTGAGAGTTTGACCAGCGCTCGCTGAAAGAGATTATTTAACGAGCGCCCGCAGAAAACTCTGTATTCTGCCCCTCTAGCAAAACATTCCACAGTAAAGGAGGTACCGCCCGCTGAAGGTTTGACCAGGCCCCAAGATTCTGCTGACCGCCTGCAGAAAAGCGCGAGTTTGCGGACCGCCTGCCCCCGCGATTATCTGAGTAGAGGCTTTTTTACCATTGTATAAAGACGTCTACGTGAGCACTCCCATTATAAAAATCTCACCACCCTTCACCCCGCACTTTTTCTAATGGACCACAGACAAAGTATGAATTTTCTAAAAGCGGAGGACGAGACGGTTTTAATGCTGGCCACCACGGCGTACAAGACGTTCATCTATTATGAATTTTTTTATGTTAAAAACTCGAAAATCTCCAGAAATCACTAAGCACTCCCTTCACCCAAGTACTTTTTCAAATGGATCTCAGGCATGCTTTATATTTTCCGAAAGCGGAGGGCGAGGCGGTCCCGATGGTGACTATTTCCTTGCACCATATTCGTCTGCAGAAGTTACGAATTTTTTTAATCTAAAAGTTCGTAAGTATTCGGAAATTCAAAACCCCTAAACTTCTTTGAAAGTACCCCAGCAAACTATACATTTTCTGAAAGCTGAAGAAAAGATTGTTGTGAAAACAATTTTCTTGCTAATGTTGCTGTTCATCTACAAAAGTTACAGGTTTTTCTTTTAAAAATTCGTGAATGCTCAAAAATTGTCCATCTCTTCCCCAAAACAGATGTTCTCGCATACACATCTTCTATGGTAATTTTAGAAACATACAGGGTGGTTCCAATCCTACTTCAGTCTTCACATTTTGGTAGAAAGACAACCAATGATGGCAGATAATTCAAAATGATAAACTTGATTTGGAAAAATAAAAAAACACTATCACCCTCTCCCCCCCCCCCTGGTCAACATTTTATGATTTCTCGATCAACTGAAACACCCTTCACCCTGGAGGAGTCATTCTCACCTTATCGCACCTATGACCAAGACTGATGATTTACTACTGCACATGAAGCTGACAACGAAAATCAGCCGAACAGAAAAGGTTGGTATTAGGTTGTCATATAAGTTTTTTTACACTTGAAGGAAAAGACCTTCATAGCTTTCTCCAAAAATTATTTCTCATTTCCAAATTGAGTGCAGGACTGTAACTTTTCATAGTTCATGCCACAGGTGGGAAATCCAATTTTTGCATTTTTTACAAATTTTTCTGAAATATTTTTGGCAATTTACAACTTGCGTTATTGAACAGCTTAGACTTCCAAACTTCTCTTATACTAGTACTATTGTCCCTAGAACTGCCACCAAAACCTGAAAACATGATGAATAAGGATGAGAGAACTTTTAAAGGCAAAAGAAAAAATGGAGATTTGAGTCCAGTCACAAGATCGTCTTTATTTTGACTGTAACCCATACCTGTAAAGATGGAAGTGATGCCAATAAATATTCCTTTGTCCACTGTTCATATGTGCCAAAAATTAGACTTTGTCAAAATTAAGCGTCTCAAAACTTATGTTACAACCTAATAAAACAAAGTGAAAGCGAACATTTAGAGCAAAAAATCATGAGAAAATTGAGATCGTCCTGAAAAGAAAACTAGCAACAAAAAGATAACACTGAATGTGATACTACTTACAATCGAAACTTGAAAGATCAAAATCCTGCTCTCCCTTTCCACTTTTGGTCGACAACAGTTTTTGTGGCATCGTCCAAACAATCTACACAAGAATATAAAAGGCTCAATCAAAAAGGAGCAATTTCGACATTTGCGCATTTTTTTACTTGAGAAAAAGCGCTTCTGCACAGACTTTTATGGAACATGGCGCTCGCACGTGAGTGTGAAACAAAAAAGAATAGGATTGCTACAAAAGATCAGGGGCTGAACAGGATGTCCCTGAACAGGACTCTTCCGAAGACGGGCAGAACGTCCTGCACTTGAGATTGCAGTTCAAGTAGGCCATGATCAACCATACCGCAAGCAATCCAACTGCACCGTTTAAATCAGATCGCAGAAAAAGCCAACAGACAGATTCAGTGAGATTTCTGGATGGTAAAATATGGCCTCGTACGGCAGACGTTGTCAAAACTGTCCTCCACCATTTGACTGGAATGTACTTCAGTACCTAACGTATCCTCCATATCTCGCTCTATCAGATTATCATTTGTTTCGCTCTCTCGCAAAACTCGTGAATAGTGCATGTCTCGGTTTAATTAAGTAGTTTGAGCGCTGTTTCCTTGGAACCCGGCGCAGCACCGTTTGAAAGATTGAGATTAAGAAGCCAACAAGAAAGTGGCAAAAGGTCGTGCGCTATAACGAGGAATATAATTATGATTGATTTCTACTGTAAACTGATGATTTTGTTGATTTATAAAAACGCCACGAATTTATGGAGCGACCTGATAGTATAATCTAACTATGAAGTAGACTGTGTACGGCGCATGCCCGTAGAGTGTATTGAACAATTTAGGCTGAATCCTCCTTGCTGGCAGCTAAGCTTTGAAGACCCGAAAGCTGCTCGCTCTCAAGTCAACTTCTTTACGTGGTATACTCGAAAGCAAAACAACGAATCGAAAGTGACCTTTCTACTGTCCAAAGTTTTCAAACCTGTCAGTATGAGCCATTCCTCGTAATCTGGAAAACTCTGTCATGTATATTTCGGTTTACTCCAGAAAATGACCATCTATCTGAATGTACCTTGAACTTTCCAGAGCTTTGGAACTGAACTTTTGCATGTCGGGGTCCAAACACGTTATCAAGAGTTAGTGATGTTGCCTCTATCAAATTCCGCAGCCAAGCTTAAACAAGCATACATCATCAATCACATAAAGCACAAGCTGCTACAAGCAGCACATGCTTTCCACTGGCATTAGATTTAGAATAAAATCCCGTGACAAACTGTAAATATCCGTTTACTGCGACAATGATAGTTCTGATCTGAAAAGGGTGGTTCGAAAGAATGTAGACACTGTTGTCTATTGCCAATCTTTAGGTAACAATTAGGTAACAATCTGTGAAGCTAGCTTCAATTTACAAGGGAGCCGTGATTAGTCGAAGTGGCCTTTTTAGATGGGATGTATACCATACTGAAAAGCATAGACCTCTGAGCCCAAATCTGCCTTTTTTATCCGCCGAACATTTGTGGGCGAGAATAGTGAACGTTTATTGAAGCAAAAGGTTGAAAGCGCATTTGATTTAGAATGAGTTTTTAAAATCTTACTATCCTTCAAAGAAAGCAACCAATGTGATAAACTTTTTATATAGGAATGTTTATGAAAAAGGCATATTGCTATATTAAAGCGCTAAAAAATACTACAATTTTGTCTTTTGCAAGTTTAATTTTTTGCTCAATTAAAAGCTCATTTTCCTCATCCATGAATGTTTCGCAGGCAAGGAAGGCAGATTTGAAATCAGCATTTTATGCTCTCCAATACGGTGTACAGGGTGCTTGACAAGTTCATTGTTTAAAGTACTTCCAATTCGGATTTTGACGCGCTTTTTGTTTTATTGTGCTCATCAGAACTATATATTAGGTTGAACCGAAAGTTCTTTCGCACCAAATTCAAAAATTCATAACTTCTGAATTTTGCAACCGCTTAGACCGCTTTTATTTTTATATGAAGGAGCAATTCATTCTCTTTATAGGGGTACCTTAGCGGCTTTCTGTTAAGCATACATTGCTTAGATAGAAGCGGTAGAAGAAAATCTCAAATTTTGAATTTTCTGTGTAGGGTCAAATCTGAAACTTGCAACAAAAATCGGAGCAACCGGTAATGTAGGTTCTTTCACCAGCTCTTTCTAACAGTGCAAAGTTTGCGCCAATTGAGCGTCTACGATAAGTTACGATTTTTCTGAAAAATGATAAGATAAATCAAATTAGCCCTTTTGTATTGCTTGCTCGAAAATCATAACTTTTCATAGAGACGATTTTTGTTGCAAGTTTCCGATTTTTTATGACCCTACACAGAAAATGCGGAATTTGACTAATTTTCTTCTACAGCTTCTATCTAAGCAATGTATGCTTAACAGAAAGCCGCTAAGGTACCCCTATAAAGAGAATGAATTGCTCTTTCATATAAAAATAAAAGCGGTCCAATCGGTTGCAAAATTCAGAAGTTATGAATTTTTGAATTTGGTGCGAAAGAACTTTCGGTTCAACCTAATACCATTATTTCAGTGAAATTCAGGTTTCTTTGCGGTTTCTTTGATTTTTTTATTAGACTTAAACACATCAGTGTAGCTTTTCAAACCTCCTTCCTTAAAACACTTGTTACAAAAAGGAAAGATAATTCACAGAAAACTTGGTATATAGGGTGCGGAAAAAGTACTGTTTCTCCAACTTTGCATCTGAAATACCTCAAACATAAAGTAAATCTGTAGTTTTTTGATTCCCACACGTAGGCGAGATCCCTGAAATTAGATAAAGATAAGTCTGATTTGAAGCTGTTTCCTTCTGTCCGTTTGAACGAGCGATAACAGCGCGCAAGAACATTGACGATGCGCCGATAGCATACGAGAGCGATTTTGGACCGTAATTATAACAACAGCATTGATATAAGGTTCAAATAAGGCTAGTATGTAGTGTATGACCTCTTCTACAATATTCTATACCCATTATAGATGAATTTTAGGTTGTTGACTCTTGTTTTAGCCAAATAAGGAAGATTATATCGCACGCAAATCGCAAAAATTCTCGAAAAAGAGGCGAGTCAGGACTGCGCTTGCTCAATGAATTGGATTCAAACTATGATTTAAAATTCCAGATACCGACAAAAAGTAATAGGAATAATGAAAAGAACATCGGGCTTTGTAGACATTATAATTTTGAGTCAATTAAAGATGATACTTAGTTCCCGTGCCACGTTTTCTGATCGAACCCTGTTGCGTGGCAGACGCTACTTCGTTAAAAAATTTCCCAAATTTTCCCTTATTGCAACTGCGATCCGGATACTTCCAGCGTAATTCGAAGGCACTACAACGCTTTTCAAACAGTAGAAGGTTTTTCAAATCCACGTCGGAAACAAAAGAATTTCACAAAAAAAAATCACACTTCCTTCACATTTTTAACAGGTTGAGGACAGTGTCGCGCAATGGTGCGCGACACACTAAACACCACTTCTAATGTGCACAATGGTTCCAATTTGTGTACACATAATCAATTTGGGCTCAGAAGTTTTTCGTGTTGGCCCCGGCCCTCTTTTGGCAAACTCCGCCCACTCCGTTACCCTCTACAAAAAACTTTTTTTTGTTCTCATATCGCATAGAAAAGCTCGTAGATAACTGGGGAACCTTAAATTATCTTAATTTTGACCCCGCCCCATTGTGCAGGCCCCACCCCTGAGTGGCAAACTTTGCCCACTTTTCAAAAATGCCGGGATTTGCACAAATTCACTGATATTGAGCAATTTCCAGCATTTTTAAAAAGTGGGCGGGGCTTGCCAAAAGTGGGCGGAGCTACCCCGTCCACCTGCATTTTTGTACCTCACGCATAAATGCATGCATACATACACACAGCGGCCGTGAAAATGCCCGGAAACGGTTCGTCCACAGGGACAGACGTCGAAAAAACAGCTCGTCGTCAACGTGTTAAAAGGTAGTTGCAAGATTTGATATGGGATGCGTTGCGAAAAGGGATCCACCGCCAGATAAAATTGTAGAATTTTGAAGCCAGTTTTTGTGAGATGCTAGAACATATTCACATCTTGGGAACTATGCCAAATTTGCCAGAAAAACCTGTGAATCACGCCAATTTTTTTGAACTTTATTTTGAGGGACAGTACTTTTTCCGCATCCTGTACCTTCTGAAACCTCTTTCTTCGAGGTTTCTTGTCCTTCTACTTCCGTTAAAATAAGTTCGTTTGAGATATCGTGCTTCAAAATCCAAGAAATCCACTTTCAAGATTTTTTTCTCCGAAAAGTCCAGCACCGAAATTTTTTATATTCTATCTTCAAAATTGCAAGCGTGCAAAATTTTTGAAAACAAATACGACGAAGCTCAGCGAGTTGTGCTACAAATACATTTTGAAATAAGACTTCCAAATTTTTTTCAAACTGAAAAATTTCAACGCAAACTGTGCCGCGACTGTCTGCTGTGATTCAGCACATGAAAAATCATCGTTAGCAAGCTACTGAAGAGCTTTTGTTATACTAAGAAAGTGTAAATCTAGGACTATTTATAGTAAAAGAACCAAAAGCTGTCTACCTTTTCCGACGTTGGAAAAAAAGAGAACAAATCAGATAACGCACTCTTCCGCCCCTCCAAGGAAGCTGAAAAAATTGTCTACATCCAAATTTTTTAGGGTATCTTAGAGCAAAAAATAATTTTCTTTGTTGAATTAGTGGTTTCTAGGTTTGGCGAACACACATAGTAAAAATCGAGTTAGCGCCCGCAGTTGAGCTGCTTAAGAACACGAACTTTTCGTACACCTTGTACACCCCATAAAAAAGCCACTGCGACTAAACAATGTTAAATTTACGACATACATGGTATTCATACAAGAGTAAGCATGCTCTGAACACTGCATGTCGCTAGAAGGTTTCCTGGGGTAATAAAGAAAAATGGGTCCTCCAGAGTTTGGTTGTCACACATGTATCAAAATGTAATGTTGATACAGCAGGGGCTTCAAGGGCTAATCAAGGCTAGGGAATGAACAGAGAGCACGCTCGCGAGACTAGCGCAGACTTCGCGGTGCAAGCTGTCGCCTTCCAGCCGCCAATCTCGTTGAGTTGAAGGGTATAACCATTGACAATAGAATCGTCTTATAAAAAGTTTGTTTCAAAAGCTATCACTGATTAAAATGCCGGACGTAGAGTGTTTCGAATCAAAACAGACATGTAGCGTCAGAACAATGCTAGAGGCAATGCGCTTACTCTGACCGCTCTTATTTCAGGTCGAACTTCTGCTTCGCATCGTTTGTAATGATAACCATCCAGCAGATACCCGCGTAAATGCGGCATGGGCTATAACAAATATGGCTTGTATGTCTGATAAAGTAAATCACCTGATTGTTGACAGCGTATGTGTGATTGTGCTTCGATAAATTTGGAGAAAAGTTGGGGTTTTTAGGGAGGCATCGATGCCCTTTTGAGTGGAGTCATTTCTGGTACAGGTGAATTCCGGATCCAGTGCATTTGGGCTTTGGGTAATATAGCTGCCGATTGTGCTAGGTGTAAGGAAAAATGCCGCAATACGAGCCTTATTACGGTATCCAATCATACACCTTACAAGGGAAGTCACTTAACTTAGGTCAGGCTTTTGAAATGAGACACATATGGTTGGAATCAGCTTGAAACGCTGATTTCAAATCTGCCTTCCTCAGCTGCGATGCGTTCCTCTGAAGCGAGTTATGAGCTTTTTCCTGAGCAAATTTTGTGTGTTGACCGACTTAGGCATGCTACGGTATCATCATCTAGGTAGTGGTTCAAATGCATATTATATCCTATCAAAGCCAAATGACTCAATTTGATGTTATTTTGATTTTCCACCACTTTTTGGGCAGATTTTCATCTAAAAACCTTTTTTCCATATTCAGTTGTATGTCAATGACACATACTAGAAAAGCTCATAACTCGCTTCAGAAGAACGCTTCGCAGCTAGGAATAGCATATTTGGAATCAGCGTTCCGAGCTGATTCTAAATATATGTGTCTCATTTCAAAAGCCCGACCTAATTTGAGTGACTTCCCTTGTTCGTATCAAAGTTTAACTAACACAATTCCAGGTGCTCGCCAGGCTACTTTCCCAAAATGTCCATACTGAACACGGTGATCTAAAAAATGTTGTGTGGTGCGTGATGAACTTATTGCGCGGTGGAGTACGGAACGGCAGCATATCCGTGACGGTACGTGCGAATAACAGTGTGTATCGTCTGAGGAGTGTATGTCATGATGTATGAAACAGACTGTACAAATGCTAGTGAAGTCTCTGTTTGGTCTCTTGAAGAAGTACGCGGTATGGACGGAACTGGCCAAAGACTGTCTTTGGACACTAGCTTCGATAGCCGACGATATGCACCAAGGGACACAGGTGAATCCGTTGCATATTGTGGCTCACCAAGGATGCGCAAGTAGATGACAAAGATCAGTACTTACAGATCGATGTCGTACTTAGCGAAGAAGGCCTTATCGACTTGACATTTGAAATTCTAGACTCGGTAAAGCATGCCTTGTAGTTAAAGCTTAGTGAATAATACTTGGTAGCAAACTGCTATTCGACAAAATCATACTTTTAACGCTACTGAGGCAACATATCGCTTATTATCAACTCAATCTTTTCGCTTGAAATCTTCGTCTCGGTCTTTTAAATTTCAACGAGCTCAAACTTTTAGGATTTTATCGAACTTCATCATGGCGCTCTGCGCATTCTTGGAAACATAATCACTGGGAATGATGTGCAAACAGCAGCAGTAGTGAATCATCCGCGATTTTACGACGTTTTGGTAAGTCGGAGCTAAGAAACTTTTTAATAAGAACATAGAAACATATTATAGTCGCGCTCGATGTCGTATCAATCTGTGCCTGAAGTGCGAAGAGAAGCCGCTTGGATGTGTTCTAATATAGCAGCAAGCAATCAGGAGCACATGGATGTGAGTTCATATATTTGAATAGTAAAATATGGTGCCCTTTTCAGCTGCTATTTCTGGATTGGAACATTTTTGAGATGCTCTTGGAGGGTGTCAGAACAGCTGAGAGGAAATTGAAGAAGGTTTCGATAAAGCCTGCGAACTGTAGATTGAACTCAGTCATCTGATGATATCGCTTCAGGAATGCATGTGGACAATTGTTAACTTACTAACTGGAGCTAACGAAGTGAAAATACGCTTTATGGTTGCGTGTGGTATGTTTGAAACTGCAGCCAGAGAGTCGATCAAAACTCTCAATCCATTGTGTCGCCTAAGCCGATTTGTTGCACTGAGAAAATCTCAGCTGAAGTTTATTTTCAAAAAAAGCCCAAAAAGTTTCTGGGAATATCGGAACTTGATACGAATGAAGCATATTTTAGGGTATGGAACGATCGCGCTTGAACCGGAGATCTATCCTTTCGCCTTAGGAATCACCTTACAGCACACAAATTACCTGGAGTTCCAGCATTATACTCGATCGTTATAACTACCATACTCTTTTTGGAATGCCTAATATGTGATGCCCAGCGCCTAACAATTTTTAAGGGGAGAGGAGTGGGGGAGAGGGGCAACGATAGGGAGTTGGCATTAGTTAAGATAGTTGAGCCCTCCAGATATCTTGAGCTTCCAAAACTGTCAACATGAGGCTTGTAAGCCTTCAAAAAAGATTTTTACAGGGCTTATTTGGATACTTAAGGATTGAGTTTATTCTGATAATCTACATGTAAAAAAAACAATTACTTGCATCTTTTAAAACTTCTGTACCACTTCCAAATCTGTAATATATTTCTAGCTTGTGATTGCCATGCCTATGTTTCAATCGACTATGACCAAAATATTGCAGGAGTTTTCTTCCTATTTCCGGCCCTTCTAGCAACATCGGATTTCCGTCTGACTGAACGAACTATGCACGCATTACGTAGTCTTCTACCATTTTACCCTGAACATGCTACACTCATTAAAGATTCAAATATGCTCTCCTTAATAAAAGAGCGTTTTCTTGAAACCGATATGCATTTACAGGTTTGTTCACAACCTTGATGTGTAATGACAATCTCATACTACAAAAGGTTGTTTCAGGAGCTCAAGAACGAAATTGAGTTTTTTATCAATGCAAGATGTGTACCGCACATTCCAACATGCACATACACATTTATTGACGATGTCTCGAAGCAAACGCAGTCATTACGAGCATAACTAATAGAAAATTAATAAAAAGTCCAAAATTACGTCTTTCTACAACGAAAACAGAATGAAGCTCTGAATTAGACACTTGATCACCCGCTTGGACGGATGAATCCTGCAAGTGAGAAAATCAAATTTGCACAAAACATGACTTAGTATGCAGGTAGTAGTGGAAAATAGAAAATCAGCCAGGATGGGGAGTTCCTTGTGCAGCACAAGTTGTGCTCCCACATTCTTTCAATATAAGAAATTAGTCAATATCGTAACACCGAAAACGATGAGGTTTGATTCCAAATAGAGGCTGAATACATTCTTTGCGAGCTCAGTTTGTTGTATTAGTGCTTCTTTTGGCAGTTTATTTTCTATCATGAGTTATTGGCAGTCAATAACCAATGCTGATTAGTGAAGCGCGACTGTCATACCCCACGGACACACAGGTGAGAGATCCGTAGATTTCGACGGTGAGAGAGGCGTGGCCCAAAGGCTCTCTAGGGATTGATTTGGATCCAGTGGAGTGGGTGTGGCCATATATACCCAGGGAACAGACGCCGATGAGAGATCGGAGTCTGAGAGATAGAGAGGGGCGAAGCCCTAACTAATGTGATCCACGCCTACAATTTGAGCCTAGAATAGGTAGTGTGATATTTGCCTTGACCAAGTGTGTTTATTTGCTCTTGCCTTTCTTTTCCAGTCATCTTGTCATCTATATTTCCTTTATTTCATTTGTGCCTTTGTTCCCATTTCTCAAAGATCAGTTTGCAAATAAAAACTTATCTGCATCAGTGTTTGTTGTTCATTATAGATGTTGGGATTCGACCGTTAATATCATTCGTTCGTATCGTATTTTTTATACGTTGAAGAAACCGACTATAGTTCAAAAACATCTGTTTGAGTATGCAATGCAGTAGAAGTACTGACTCCACTCCCAACCATCTCTCCTCAGCTTTGATATTCTCTCGAGTAAAACTTTTTTACTATCCATATTATTTGTACAGACACAGGCGAGAGGATCTATGGCTATCAAGAAAGTCTTCAAAAACATCACAATTTTTTTGCCGACGACTGCAGTTACTATCAGCCACAATAATGATTACAGCATCAGCGAAGATGTAGCCAAACGAGTATGCCAAGAAGTGAATTGATACAATTTTCTAGTTATCTACATTATAACTCTTAAAGGTAAGCATTCATCTAAGAACTCAGCTTTGCAGAAAACCATCTGTGCAAGATATAGCATGGATTTTCTTGATCAGACATTTTGACGGCATACCGCTCACCAAATACAGCAAAGCGTTCCCAACTTCCGCTGAGGAGGAAACATAGATACATCACTTGCGTCTCAGTGAGCTGTCCAAATCTACCTTCTACCTGCTGAACCATTCCAGGAAAAAGTCATGAACGCTCAGTGAAGCTATGAGAGGTTTGATCTCTACAATTCAGCTCCATTCTTGTTTTGAATCTCTGTTATATCCTTTGATTCAACTGGCTTGACGGCTGAAAAGCGGGGCTTCGTGACCTAATTGAAGGCAGCGGCCCGGCAGATTTTTGACCTCAAGTTTTTTGCTTACCCGGGGTAATGTGAGGCGCTGATTTCGGAGATTCAGCTTGAAGAGCCCGAAAATAGCAAAAACCACCATTTTCCAAGGGCTTCAATTTTGAATTTGGACGAGTGGAGCACGTCCCGCCATGGTTAGAGAGGCAGAATCGTTGAATCGAACCCTCCCGCAACCGTTCTGCCTCTTGCGGGACCCTCGATTTTGCGGGACCTTCCCGCAACGATATAACATTGCGGGCATGCCTTTTCTGATGGGTCAGGGAAAATCGCAAGCTCGTCCGCACGTATCAGAATGACTTGCGCGTAACGGGATTTTCTAAGCAAGGGCAGCATGCTGTGCGCTCGGAACTGCTCTGTTCTCATATTTGGGGTGCAAGCAACTCTGTATGTCAAAATTTCGGGATGTTCGGTTCTGCGAGCTCCTGCCTCTGAGGCTTAATAATGATCAAAGAGCACGCGAACGAGTGAAACGCAGACTACGTTGCAGGCGCAAGCGGCCTTAATATGGTCACAAAGCGCCGCCTTCAGGGCCAAGCCACACCAAACCCACGATAGCTTGCTGGCCGCAGCGGCTGAAGCCAGGAGATGTGGTCATTAGCATTTTCTGGAACGAGGATGCGTGTTATTCATTCTTCTGCAAGTGAACACATGTTATCTGACTACCATCTGATAAAGCTCTTTACGCTCTACCCATCCATATGCAGTTTGCCTCAAATCTCATCTATCTTTGCACATTATGTGTTCAAACATGATTTTTTGGTTTTGTTGCGCCAAAAAATCGCGATTTTTCAAGTATTTTGCTTTTTTATCCAGAAATGAGAATAAATCCTATATGTTCAATATATTGTTTGAAAGAGCATGCAAAGCTCTTTTGAAAGGTATGCCAACTGCTTCATGACTTTACGGTATAGCAGCGCAAGAATGAGGGATGTTCAAAAAACCCTGTTCGAGTTCTTTATGGCGCCATGCGCAGGGTTGTGAGGAGCGTTAACGCGTTACCAGAATCATCGGCGAAAGGCCTATGTAAGCGACGTTTGAGTTGCAGCCTGCTTGTTGTTGATCGAAACAAGAAATACCAAATTGTAGTAAAATCAACTGTCCCATTTTTTGCCGTTCACCCTAATAGTTTGCAACGCACAGATAAATATATTATAGCAATCACAAGTTCCAGATTAGGTGACCCAGTGCCATCTGTTGAGCAACATGAGATGGCTTAAAAAATGTCATAATTTTGCCTTGCCCTCATGTAACTCCTGTCTAAATAAGCATGACTTTGACCTACGCCACAAATCCCATATATGTATCAATTTCTAAACCGCCTCAACTCCTTCCTCTTCGCTTGGTTATACTCCCAAGATATTAGACACTAGTGGCAACTCAGTAATTTTTTAACGTAACTTTTCTTGAATATGATGCACTCGCGAGGATAATGCAGCAGATACTCAGCCGGTGCATGTATTGGAACGTGTATTTGATGCAGATGTGCGGCAAGACGACGACATATAGTCCCCTAACTCCGTTCTGGCAGATGCTGCCAGAACTTAAAGAGTGAAATTACGATGGATAAATGTTATGCCCCGGACAGACTTCACGCGATTTGATCGTCGCGACTGAATCGCGACGAGACAACTGTTACAACATCATTCCATGCCGATCAACTTGCATTCGGTTGTGATACTTTTCCAGCCCGAAATTTTTGAATGTGAAATGAAAATGAATGGAAATCTTGGCGAATGAGTCGCGACGATCAAGTCGCGTGAAGTCTGCCCGGGGCCTTAGGGGAAATGGATCACAGAATTACAATCCTAGTATTAGGGTTTTTCGGAATGCTAGATATGAGATACTCATTCCGCATGGAAAAGCATTGGTGTGAGGCTGTAAACAAAATTCTCACGAATATGGTAATCGCGTTTAGCACATAGACCTGCCCTATTGTGCAAAGCCTCGACGAATTCCAAGATTCTGGCCGCTCAATATTGATAGAATCTGTGCACTCCTTTGACGAAAACAACTCGCTCGATTTCTCTAAAGCGCTGCTTGAGTCATCATCTTAATCAGGGTCGAGCAAGAAGTGTGACACATAACCGCCGGATACGATCCTACCCCTTCCCTCCCTAGTTTCGTCTAGATACCCCCTCTAACATTTTTGTCTGCCTACCGTAAACATGGCATAGAGGCTCTACCAAGCATAACCAGCAATATATTCGTAATTATCATGTCATGTAACCCCTGAGGGCCAAGTTTTAGCGAATTTTAAGGCTCCCAATAATGAGCCACCCATGTGAAGTGGCCATTTTCGAACATGGTTGACTATATTTCAAGAGTGAGTTAGCTACTCTTTTGTTCTCAATACAAAGCACTACTCCATAGAGCCTGCTTCGAATAACCATCAAACTGTTGGAGATTAGGAGCCAGCCAAAATCTTGTTTGTACCATTTCCTGCCCCCAGTGGTAGTGCTTCCAGCTAATGCTCAAAAGAAAAAAGACGAATACAGCTCCAATCTCTTCACCAAAAATACGAGATTTTGGCTATCGAACTGTATCTAGTTTGTCCCTTGAAGTGGTAGTTCTTTGTATTGAGTGCAGAAATAAGTATTTAACTTCAACAAAGTTAACATGCTCGAAAATGACCATCTCACTTGGCGACTCAATATATGGTAACCTTAGAATTCGCTGAAACTTGACCCAAAGTAATTACAAAAAGGATGCTCTTATGTTTTTATAGATCTTTTATTATGCTTACTGACATATATGATGGTGGGCTAAAACATCAATGTGCTAGTATTTTGCATGATAGGCCTATCTGACATCGTTATGACGTCATCGCTAACATCAGTATCACCTTGAACGACCGCCCCCCCCCCCCTTCTTGCCCTAACCCCTCAATACGACCCCCCAGATGTGGCATGCCACATCCCACGCTTGATCCTGATCCTAATCTTTTCTTCTTTCTGTAGCTAACCTACCTCCAGCAAGCACTTCGACAACTTCAGTTTGCTGGCTTGGTCTAGTTTGTACACGCTTTCTTGCTGTGAAGTCGTACACTACAAATTTCACTAGTCCCCGAAAATGCGTGCATCTGTTTTTCCCCTTCGTTATCAAAAACCAAAGTATGTGCAAAATCTTCTCACAGCAACCAGCGCGTCACATCTGCTTCGCAAAAGTTTGCAAGGGTATTTCATTTTTCCAGTCGACGGGCTTCGCTTTCAAAATTCACTGTGCCACCTCGCCCCGAGTTTTGCACGCACTGCCGTAAGGCTCTCCTAAACCGGGGTTAACTAAACGCAGCTGAATTTGCGAAAGTCAGGCTATTTTGAAGAGAAAAACCTATCCATGAAATGGACAGGTTTTACCCTTCAAAATACTCATTCTGGTGAAAATTTAACTGATCCTAAGCTTTATGTAATCCTACTTCTCAAATCCCTCACATTCCGTTCATGAATTACAAGTGTATCAAGTGTGCGTGCGTGCATATTCTATAACCTAAACATATTTCACACATATGCACAGTCAATAATATTGTTCATCTGGATGACTACGATTTTGCTAAATTTTCAAGTTAGCTAACAGTGGAATGGTCATCGAAGTGACCACTCCAAACAAGCTGCATACCATTAGATGCAGCATTGCTGACTTCGAATCTTTATTTCATATCTGTTTAGCGCCTATGTGGGCAAAGTTATGAGAAGTTAAAAACCGTTATTTTGCTAAGAAATTGTGCATGGAAAGCGCAAATTTGGCAGTACAGAGCCACGCTCGCCTTCATGGTGTGCCAAAACATGCAGCTAGGTTATTTTATACTCTTAGAGCCTAAGCGGTTATCTGAAAGTGCAACAATGTGCTCAACTTCGCAATTTCTATGTAAGACTTTCTCGCACTAAAACTGATCACAACTTCGTCCATAAAGGCGCTAAGCAGATATGGAATACAGATTCGAAATCAACTTTGAATGCTGCATCGAACTGTAGCCAGCTTGCTTGGACTGGCCACTTCGACTTCTGACCATTCCCTTGTAAGAATGCACTCATGACATACAAAGTGGTGTAAAGACTACGGTGTGCTCAAATTGTTTTTGAAATTTTAAGATTTCTAGGTTTAGAATTTCCTAAAAAACCCAAAGCAAAAGCTCCACAAATCACTGAATTTTAGCAATAAATTTTATTTGATCACATTTAGTCTTATAAATTAATAATATAGGCAATGTTTCTCTACTATTAAACCGACCACAAAGTCAAGCAAGATACTTTATAAGAACTACATGAGACTTACAATCATGAAGACAACAGTCGGCTCATGCATATTTCTATGGATCTTACAAAAAGGACAGGGACTCGTAGCGTACCGTAACATCAGTATTTAAGTTCCCATCTATTAACCTACATTACAAACAATTCTCTTTTGCAGTGGTTCAAACTATAGAGACTTTTAAAACATCGCCATAACGATTTAACAGTGGATTAGCAATAACACAAACGAACGAAGGAAATGTGCGAAAAGATCAAATGAGTGAGTTGTTGTTATACAGGATTTGAAAACAATGAAGTACCCACAGTTGGTTACTCATAGCTACTGTGACTGTGTACTTTCCTGAGTGAAATCTATACAAATCATTGAAAACTTCTGTGGTGATGGATATTTTCTGATTCCACAGCAGCTAAACAGTTAACCAAATAAATTTTTTCGAAGTAAAATTTGCAAAGAGCACGACTGGACAAGATAAGAACGAAACGAAGAGAGAAGAAACCTGTACCATGAAGTATCAACACCATGCAGTCACAAAGAATAACGAGTGCCTAATGACCGTAATAGATGGAGAAAGTAAGAAACTCTCGTGAAAGTTTAGCACATCCGATTTCGATGCGAAGTACCGGAAAGTTTCAGGACGAGTGCTAGCACAGATCAGCTGGGAACAAAGTACGATCGAGTATGGACGAAGGCAGAGACATACCGTACTACTTGATGAGGTAGAGCAGCTAGCTTAATAAGACACTGTTGGATACGAAAATAACATCTTCTTAGATATGAAATACAAAGATACTCACAAGTTCTTTACATCCTTTCTTCTGTGCAGTCCTCATTCATCCTATGTAGACCCTATGGAAATCATTTGCACCAAAACCAGCATTACACTTCGGACATTTTCGCTGCCGAGTGTCGTACCTGAAATTTACAATGATGAGAATTCCAAAGCATCCGAGCACAAAACGACGCTTACCTTGTTTTCAAGCACTTCATGCAAAATACATGGAAGCACTTCGTTAAGATCGCATCCTTTCGATTGACTTTACATGATGGACATGTGAGAACATCCTTGAATGGATATACATGAGAAAATCTATGTAACAAAGAAAACCAAAAAATCATTGTACCGACTAAAAAGTATTTCATTATTGATGCCAAATGAACATTCTCTATAAGATAAAGTATAAAACTGTTATGATCTGAGTTTATTTTGGAGCAGCTTTATTATGCATTGATCAAAGATGATATTTTCTATCTATTTTCATATGCTTCTGATGATACCATAAGTGTGAAGCAAGTTCTAATTGACATATATAACTCTTTGAATTCACGATAAGCTAAAATGAATTTCCGAGCCATTTCAAAAAAAAATCTCAATAACCCGAACCGATACAAAAAAACGAAAAATTTCAATCTAATTCTGCTACAACAAAATTCAGCCGAAAACTCAAACCTCAAATAATTTCGAATTAGGTATAATCAAGAAAGATATTCACTGAACTGGGAGTTCGAATGGGTAGGTATGGTAAGATTAGGCTGCCATGTCAAGACAGTAAAAAAAAGCTTGTAAGAAACGTGACAAGAAGAAATAAACGGATCTAGCTACGATTAGGGCTGGAACAAAACTTACACATCTATGGCCCAACAATGCTAAATCGTTATTTAATCGATGCGTTAAGCGAAACAAAATAACATTTTACGCACCTTTAGCTCTCGTATCTCTTCCATCAAAACAGCATCAGTGCTTCCAAGTTTCTCACTCTTCTTTGCTCGTTCTAAACGTTTTCGAAGAGTTGAATTTTCCTCTTCCAAGCGACGTTTTCGCTGATCGACCACTTCCAGCTGCAGCGTTTTAGACGCAACAACCTAAATAACAAATATGCACATGAAACTCGAAATATATGGTTCGATAAATCAAAAGTCAAATGAGCGACACATCAGTGATTTGCACAACATAACCATAAAATGATGAGTTAGCATTCTATTATAAAAACATCAGTCGCATTCCAACCAACTAATAGCTCTAATAGCAAACCTCCTGGATGTCTCTCAGTTGTGCGGCCATCTTTTCACTTCTCGTTCCAAGATCAGTCGTATTCAAGGACTGCTCAGTCACTTGCTTTCGTAGCGCTTCGATCATGCGATTTTGTCGTCTGAAAAACCAACACATTTTACAGAAAACCAAAACCAGTTTGGGCTTACACAAGAACATCTTTGTGAGGATACAAAAATATCAAGCTTACACATTCTCCTTTGTCTTGACACCTATTGTCTCCAGTGCCAGCCTCAATGCTTCATTCTGTGATTCCTTTTCACATTGCAATGCAGCTATCTGTCTGGTCAAGTTGTTGACTTGGGACTCTAGATGCGCCTGAACAGAAAAAGGAACAGATCAAAAGTAATCGAAATAGAGAAGCTACAACAGCATTTACCATCTCCTCCTTGATCTTGACCTGCAGCTGAGTGGCTATGATACGATCATTCATCATCTTTATATGACCCTCATCATTTTCCTTTTGTAAAGAAATGAGCTTGGCGTTTTGCTCCTGCAGCTCTTCCAAAGCCTCAAATAAAAAATGATATTTTGGAGATGCCTTTGGGCAAAAACACTTACAGAACCAGTGTTGTCAAGATCCAACATGAGAGACGCTTCAGTATCTTTCAGCATAGCTACTTCGCGTTTCAATCTCTCTATTTCACTATCTTTCTGCGCAAAGAGCCTGTTCGCATCCATCTATATGCATGTGATGTTGGAAGGTAAAAGAGAAAATGTGAATATGATCGAAATGCTAAGAAAAGAAATGGATGGATGGAGATTATGTAACGATAAACCCAAACACATCAAACCATGATTACTAGGGCAAATGAAAGATAACAAACCTCGAAATAACGCATTCGTTCTTTCCTTTCGATATTGCCTAACCTCTTGATCTGATGTATGAGCCTTTCATTCTCCCTCTTCAAACGTCGCTCCCGTACTAACAGCTGTAACGAAAACGCAGTACACATAGGACGAAGAAGGTTTGCCACGAAATCTACCTCAGCTTTATCTCTGACATCTGCTCCGACATCAGCGTAAACTTCCAACTTAAGCTTCAATTCCAGGATCTTCGCTTGCAAAGCGCTAACACTAAACACACGTACTACTCATGATCCCAAACAAAAAATAGATTTTAGTACAAAAAAATTTGCAGCACAACCACCGATGCTGAGATACCGGCATTGCAAAACTGGTGGGAAAATAACGATTTTGCTGACTTATTTTCGAATCAATAATTACAGCAAGTTTGGAAGCACGCAACAGCATGTAGCACATTCCTTATCCTCCTAATAGTTCATGCTTCAACTATTCTCGAACCAATTTTCGATTAAAGGCAAACGAGAAGTTGGGGTGCGCGATCTCAGTGCGGTACTAAAGAAAAATCAAGCGGTTGAATTTACTGCGAACAGTACTCCACAGTGAGCCAGCGGATGACACGAAAGTGGAGTAGAAGTTATTTCAACAGTAATATAACAAACTACAAGTCGCTTTTGAATGCTATTGCCGGATTTGCTTGCCGAGAGCAGGAGTCCCGGAACACTCTATGTGCTACCTTATTGGTACCACTGACAGAGGAAACATCATGCTAGGCATCTGACAGAAAGTACTATATTAGTGGTTTTTCGTTAACAATAAAAGGAAATTTGAGAAAAAAAAAAGTGAATGAGTGCCTAATGACATAAAGGGCTACATAAAAGGCTAAGAAAGTAAATTAATTCTGGTCAGTAAGTTGACTGTTCTCACTGAATTGAGCCTGGGCATTCGGAATGATGTTGGTGATGTTGTTATACGATATGACAGTGCCAGGTTTGTACGGTTAATATTGGCCTTAGTGCCGACAGAATAGTCTTTGTCGCAAATTTATCCATCGTTTGTTAGTGAGAGGCAGAAAAGTCAGTACTCAGCCGCAAAGAAAAGATAGACTATATAATCTGTCTCTTCGGTGCGGCTAATGACTCTATTGACTCTCACTAAGATTACGGTGGATAAAGGCCTCGAGAAGATGATCTTGTTGAAACGTACGGCCAATAAAACTATCGTACAATCTGGCACTGGCGTAATACTAATACGTATAACTTTAACGAGATCTAAATAAGCTTTCATGATTGAAGGCTCGCTGTGATTCTGAACCTGAGGTGTTGAATGCGTGAATAACCCCCAGAATGGGTTTTGACCAAATGCTCTTGAAATACCAGAAAAGCTTCGAATAACTACAACTCTTCAATCAAATTTGTCTAGATGTGGAGGTGGCTTTGAAGACAACGGTTTGCTAAAGGCGCTTTCAAAAACCAACTCGCAAGAGTTCAAACAATTGTGACAGCATATGCAAAATGCTCAATGCTATTGCACCCAACTAATGATTGCATTAAGTGAAGAAAATTTCTTTGAAGCTTTTATAAGATTTAAAAGCCTGGAGGAGTACAAGATACACTCATACCTTTCTCCATTCGCGTCATCGCCGATGTCTAAGTCGTCTCGCGATTGATCTGGGCTCGCTAACTCATTCGAGTCTTCATCGTCAAGTTCTATCACAAGACATCTTTCTAGCCGACGCCTTTCTGTATCCAGTTCCGTTTGGATCTGAATCGTAGCAATACAAAAACCGTCGGAAACTGATTTGAGGTTCAATCCACAAAAGAAAACTCACCTTGTAATTCGTGTTCACACCTTCTTTCCACTTCTTCCTATATTTTGCAACATCAGAGTTCAGCTGATAGTTCTGCGTTTTCAGCGTACCAAATAAAACTTTTATGTCTTGCTGCTTTGCATCCTAAATCACAGTAACTCCACAGGCAGTTTGATACAAGGTGAATTTGATGGAACATCACTCCACTCTACATATCAGGAAGATGTTCGCTATTTCGTGACTCCACTCATAACTCACCTGTTTGCTGTGAGCTGCCAGAGATTGTTCGAACTCCATTCGCAGCATATCTGATTCAGTCCGCATCTGAATCGAAAATGGATGTAACATTAATCAACAGCGCAGTCATCAACATCTCAATTACTCTTGCTACCTACTTGCTGTTATCAAAGAGAGTTAGGACTTTGAAAGAAAGATACCAGCAAGAATTATGAATTAGCAACGCTCAGTAAAGTTGAATCTCAAAGCAACCAACTTGGTTCAAATCTCGGGTGATTTGCTCGCATAAAGATCGCATTTTGCGCATTGATTGATGCTCGTCGGCCTGCAAAAAGAAAATTATGTACCTCGAATCGTGGGCCGCATTATTTGAAAGAAAAATAGGATATGACTAGTACATACCTTCATCTCTTCAACCTTCTGCAGCATTTCTTGTCGCAAAAGATCACGTTCCTCAGTTACTGCTTCGAAGTCACTCCTACAATGAAACTGGTTCAGATAAGTGAAAGGATTTAGAGGCTTAAACCTACCTCAGCCTTCGGCACTCATCAATAACGACAGAATAGAAAGCAACTAGATTTTGGTACTCCGTGCTTTGAATGATTTGAGCGGATGAACTATATGCAGACTAAAACACGAACTTTCACGATAATGCAAGCTTTAGTTAGATCTAAAACCTACTTTCAAATCACATTCCATGCGTACGGTGTCTTCCACAAACTTCTGTATTCGTTCATTCAGCTCATGTATTTCTTGCAAACGTTTGTTAGCAAGATCAGAATTGAGCTCGCTTTCCGCGCGCAACTCGTCAAGCTTCAAAAAAAAACTTTGCTAACAAGACTTGCAAAATGTGGAAATCTGTCTACCTGTGTTTCACTTAGTCCGCCACCATTAGTGACACCATTTAACATTTTCACCGTCGGTCGTACTTCACAATGAGCTGAGTTATCCTGAAGAAGTGGCATAAATGTAAGAGTTTTATACGAGCCCATCCAAGACGCGGATTCATACCAGCACAATTTTTCATGATAATCAAACGAAACTAGTTTCAGGATATGAATTTGCTATGGAAATCGAGAATTAACCATTTCTAGTTCTTAAAGACAGTGTCCGGGCAAAAACTCGATTTTGAGATTTTGTGCTTATAAGGGCCTATTCGCCATGCTAATCCGAAAATCCACATTGGAAAGAGCGAAAACGGCGAAAAAGGGCTCTAACACACGAGGGAAATCAGCAAATGGGCGGGGCTTTCCCCAGTGCGATTTCACGCTCCCAGCTCCCGGAGCGATTTTCTCGATCCCGCTAGCCATCCTAACATCGCTACGGGCCAATTGCGAATGACTGACTTGAAACCGGAAGCGAGAAGGTGGCTTCGGAAGCCGGGAGCGTGAATTCGCAGTGGAGAGGACCCCGCCCACCTCCTCATTTCCCCCCGTGTTACAGCCATTTCTCGCCATTTTCGCGCTCTACAATGTGCATTTTCGGATTTAGCGTAGCGAATAGGCTCAAGTAAGCATAAAAGCTCAAAATCGAGTTTTTGCCCGGACACTGCCTTTAATTTCAATAAAAGTAGAAAATTTAGATATAATGACCGCTTTGAGATATTGAACTATTGTCACACCCGCTAAAAGGAATTCACGCAAAGTTATGAGCGTTGTTCACGCTAACACTGATCAATTACCCGTTAAGCTTCGCACTTGGAAAATGTCCAGCACATATGGAAGCGAGAACGACTATAAGCAATTGGCTACTTGACTATACAGGTGATGTAAAGCATAAATTCCAAACAAGCGCAATAACTCCTTTGAGTGAATTTCCAAAAATTAAAAAGACAGACTTGGAACCACCACATCAAAGCGGTTATTATGGAGCACGATGTAAGGGGAAGGTGATTCCCGATGAGCAAAGCAGTTCACATATAATATTGTGAGCTTTATGTCCAATTAAGACATCAAGAAATCAATCGAGTAGAAAAAATTTCCCGACTACCCAAAGAATGCACTTGGCTCACATGTACGATATTCCTTATTAAGAAAAATTATATCAAAAACCTGATCAGGAAACTGAAAGAAATCTATGTGACCTGAATTAAAAACAGAATGATTCTCTTGTATAGGAATTTGACCAAAAATAATACATCAGAAACAAAGTTCACCTACGGACAAGCCACATTTACCCTGCTGCATTGTGTTGCATTCATTCGCACTTTTGGAATATGCAAAGTAACAATGCTACAAAAGCCCATCAAAGCAGAGACTCTCACTAACAATACCGACTTCTGTGAGCATCAATGCCCATAGAGTAGTTGTAAATTGTGATAACAAAGTTTTCTACCTTTGCAAGAGTGTACAGCTTGTAATCGAGCTTATTCGCTTGACGCTGAGCTTTATCCAGATCAAACTTTGCCTCTTCCAGCTCTCTTTCAAGCTCCTCGTTGCGGGTGGTCAGCATTGTTATTTGATCCTCACACTCTTTCAACTGTAATGATGCTCATTTAGGAAAAACTAATGACATTTTCTGGGAAAGATACCTTTAGACTAGATTTGGAGTACTTCTGCTGCGCTCGATTTGTTTCCCTTTGTAAGCGACTATTTTCCTCCGTAAGGCGTTCATTTTCAGCCAGTACGGCTTGGAAAGCTTCATCTCTTGTTTCCGACGCCAACGGTGACGCTAAAGCCACAGAGGAGAAATCAGAGAATGTCTCAGCCGCACACATCAATCCAAAACTGGAAATTATATTGACTTACCTTCAAATAATGCTAAGAGCTTCTTGCTGAACGCGCGGTGATGATCAGACTTTTTGGCAAGCTGCAGCATGATCTTGTCGAGCAGACGGACACTGAATGAGATCTTTGATTGGAGAAATGAACAGAACACTATAGCCAAAACTTCGGCAGAAACACGAATAATGATCATAATTGGTACCAAAGGCCTATAAGCAAGAGGGAATACTCATGCTCGACAGGGTAGGCATCTCTTCCTCTAAAAATGGCCAAAAATCAAGATAAAGATAAGCGAAGTAGACTATGCGCCCGCATTCGCGGTTCCCACAAGCTTCGTAGTTATTGAAAGACCTCGCCGTAGTTTTATATATCTTTGAAAATGCGACCCAGATAAAATGGCATGGAAATCTTCGTGGTATAGAAAGTGATCTTCTACGTTAGTCGTTTGCGAGTTCTATGAGGACTGATCCCAACAAGTGTCCACTCCACAAGAAATGGCATACAAACTCCATCTCGCTGATAGCCTACCAGATTGCTTGGAATCTTCTAAATTCATAAAAAAGCTCATTTATAACAACCGTCATCACCTACATGAAAAAAGGAACCAACAAGAAGATACTGAAAGAACGATCCCAAACACAGCTCTTGCTTAACTAAAGCAAGCTCAATGAAAGGAAGGCTGATTTACAAGTGACGCTTTTGAACCAATAATTGGCGCCTTCTCATAAAGCAAAAAATATCTCAATATCCATACTACTTAGAGTACATTTTGCAGGCAAAAGAAGTTCTAAAAATCTACAGGAAATATCAATATTAACAAGTATCGAGTCAAAACCATTCTACGACAACAGTTATCAAGCGAAGTACCTTTTTTGTATATTATGCAAAGTTAAACCCTTCTTTGAGATTTACGATCCTACAGAGTTCAGCTGCCATCGTTCTTGATTTGTAAAGATGATACCTTTGCTGTACACGCTTGTCGTAAACATGTTCTCCTTGTACGCCTTCCATTTGAACAATTTCATCCAGAAAGTCGCCAGAAGGAGCCCCATCATTGCCTTCCAATAGTTCTTCAACTTCTTCGGAAGAGGCGCCTCTCAGAGCGATTAGTCGCATCTGCTCGTCAAGCTAAAGTATAGAGCGACATAGTAGGATACGATTTCCCTTAAATATCATATTTCAAATTATCGAACAAAAAATACTGTTTATATCTATAAGACAATTATGTTGAGTATTCTCAGTTCTTTGTATCAAAGGCGTTCATCCAAACTGACGGTAGAAGTTTCAATGCAGTATGATAGCAGATCGAGTATACCCCAAGTCTCACTGCAGAAGATGATGAAAAGAGAATATCGGTCCAGAATGTATCTACGGAAAGTCCATCCCGCTTATCAACGTGGGTGGTCCGAAAATAATGTGTGCTAAATTGAGCTTCAAGTAGCTGGGATTGTCGAAATTATCATTTCTTATGATTAACACAAGATTTCCCATATGTAGCTAGAGCTCATTTTAGCGCACCTTACTTTTGGACCACCCACGTTGATGGGCGGGACGGACTGTCCGCAAGTGTCTTCTAAAGCAATTTTCTCGCTTCGGAATTCGTCTTCTGCAGCGAGAGTTGAATGACTTAGTCAGAGGCCAAAACCATATAGTATTGGAGTCCAACCACCCTCATTTGGAGTGGACGGTGCCGCTTAATCAAAAAAGAGCTTACATTATTCCAATGCCTGTTGATCGTACAACTCGTATTCTCATCGGTCATTTGTCGCTGCCGCAACCTTTCTATCTCTCGTTCCTTGATCTTTAGTTGCTTATTCTTATGTCGTAGTGCCTCCGACAGCTTATAGGCTTGTACTTTCGCCTTCTTGTCATCGATGTCATTCTGAAACATAATATAACCTAATTCCTCTTATGTTAGTCGAACGTGTTTTCCTCAAGTTTTTCATTCTACTGAAAAAGCATAGCTTACCACTCCAGTGACTGAAAGAAGGCGAACAGTCTCGAAAGCAACTAGTCGTCGCTTCTTTGCAGCGATCTCTTGGTCGTCGGCGGTCGACTGGGCATCGTCTTGATCCGACCCATCGCTGTTATCCGACAAAGATCGCTTAGACATCACCTGCAATGTTAAAATTTTGATTTTTCAATAAGCTCTGGAAAATCCGTTTGGATAGAAATATTATGATGTGAATGACGTGCACGCACATCAACAAACCTCATTTAATTGAGATCAGCAATGAAAAAAATCTCCGCTTGGTGTTTTTTTGCTGTACTGGTTCCTTCCTCAGATTTTGCTCACTTCAATTTCTCTGTGCTAACTGTTTCTAAACGCACCATGTTATTAATTGGAACAGCTATAAAAAATGAAGCATAGGGATAATGAAAAACATTGAAAAATACAGTGATTCAAGGAAAAGGAAAACAACGGATTCACAAAATGGCAGAAAAGAATGTTTATTTTCAAAAGGATCCGCAGCAAGGCTGAACTGAAGAGAATTGATACATTAGCGCTTCTTAAGAACTAAATGCATCTGTAGAACGCTAAGATACGTGAAATAAACAAGACTCATAGGTAAGAAATGAGAAAATTTGATTTCTTCTCCTGGCGCGAGATCTACGGGAATTCAAGCACTAATTCGCAAAATCCTGAGATCTGAAGCAAGCTAAGACTTCTATGAAACCTATGCTCTAACTTTTAGCATGAATTTTGCCCAAGAACCTAATAAACCCTCATAGACCAACTTGGCGACGATGAACACGAGAGGAGAAGCGCCCGCATGCGCCGGAAAATACGAGCCGTGACGCGCGTCGCTGCGCGTTCGCCACAACTCAGTGCTCGCCGGGAAAACCTCGGTCCGGACAAAAGTGGTCCACTTGGTTCCGCCCAGCAACTGATGCAATTCCTGATTCCCCCTCAAGAATGACCAGTCGTCGTCTGTTTGTCAGTGGGATCGCCAATAATGTCAAGGAAGATGCCATTCGCATGTATTTCTCAAGATTTGGTTACATTTCGGAACTTGTGGTTCCGAAGGAAAAGGAAACGGGTATGTTGTTGTTCTTCATCTTTATAGCTCAAATTCAGTTACCCAAGTTGTAGGTATGAATAGAGGTTTTGCCTATATCACTTATTCGGATCAACATTCCACTTCCAAATGCCTAGATGAAAGCACGCATAAGCTCAAGGGACGAGAAATCACGGTCACCAGCCTAGAGGATGAGGTAAGGACGCTTTTGTAGTACTTTTTGCCTCGATCTTGTAGTTTTAGGGTACTATAACGAGAATGCCGGCGCTGAAATCGAAAAAGCTTTTTGTCAGTTTCCTTGGAATCGATGGAATGACCGAAGATGCGCTCAGGAAAGCTTTCTGTTCTTTTGGTGCTATCTCCTCCGTAACCTTTGCTCGGGTTAGTTCCACTCTTTTTTTTTGCTGTTTTTTTGTTGTTGTTTTTTCCAAATGGCATTTGTACCTTCACCAGAATCGCTTATCATCCACTCTCTAAATGTTATCTTGCTACATTGTTGAAAGGTACCCTCAAGATCATTTCCAGAGCAGACTTGGGATGCATTTCAAGCTTTGAATTTCACTTTAATGGCACCGTCCACTCTAAGTTAGGGGTCTTGGGCTTTTGGCAGCTTACGAGAGTAGGGCCCCATGTCAAGCCAGTGCCCAAGTCGCGGCGCAATGTTGCTCCGGAATGAGAAAATCGCTTCTGAACGAAGAGAGCAGGGGGCCCATAGGCTGCAACACCCCTCCAGTAATTCCCGCCCATACTATATGTGCTCGTCCATCCAGTCGCCGTTCGGGAAAATTTTCCTGCGGATTCTTTGGAACTGGAATTGTCGGATCGGGGATTCTCGACTTCATATTGGCAATTAAGGACATGAGAAGGCCCCGGAAGGCCAAAACATAGAAGTCTTGAATCTGGGTATACGGTGTCTCAGAACGTTCTGAACCGGTGCAAAAGTTATTACGGGGCCTGCGTCAGTTTGCGTCTAATCTCTTTGCTTTTGATAAGCCGTCGAGCAAACGGTGTAGCGGCATTTCGTATGGATTGCACTTTGGCCTAATGCGGTACGTCAAACTGTTCCCTTGATGTTATGCGTACCAGCACCCTACAGGCGGAATAGAATCTCAGCCTAATTTACTCCTCGTGACCTCTATAACTTGACAATATTCCGTTTTAACTATGTGAAATTTGGTTGGTTTTGCCATTAATCCTGACGACGTGGCTACTGTACATAACAGCCTTTATAGCTATATATCTCGTCCTTCCATCGTCTGTTTTTTTTTCCTTTTGCGAAATCGAAGAGTCAGAATCACCTGCACACTTTCGAAAGTATCATCTGAATTGATTTTGAGAAATTGATCTTTATCTCAGCTAATGTGTTGGTGTGTCAGGGATCGATCTATTGATAATCCATGCTGTTACGCATGTGCGCTTGTCATCACCATCGTTACACTCCGATTTTTTTCCAAAGATTGACGATTCCCGTTGGGTTTTGCACACTTCTGCACACCCCGTCAAAACTGAAGATTACTCGTTGAGTTCTGCGCCAGCTTTGGTCTAATCTACGTGATTGATCCATATCCATGGTAAAAACGGAATTTATTCGCATATCATAAGCTACAAATGTGCGCTTCTTCACTTCGATTTACGTCGTTGCCTACAGCTATCTTTCCAGGACGATGACGAAAACCTGCTGTACTACGCATTTATCACTTTCGAGACAGAGGAGGCCGTTGATTTGTGTATGCAATGCAACCACTGTATCAATGGGAGGTTTGTGATTTTATGTATTTGAGATCACTACCGCTTCACTTCTGATCGTTCCATTTCTGTTTCCACGATTTGCTGTTGAGATATATATCAGACAACTATGTTGAAAGTCCTCCATTCTTGTAACCTGGGCATTCTAGTATAACTTCAGTTAATCTTCTTTGCCGTACAGGTTTTTAACAATGATACACTTTATTGCCTGACGTTTCGGTTACACACCGTCTTCAGAGGCCTGGAAAGGTGTCATTCACTTTGATACCACTCTACTTGCTGCCAAGCCCTTCTCCCATCTGCGTACTCGATTCATCTAGGATGAAGATCGAGAGGCTGGGCGTAGAAATCGACCCACCGAGTGTATCACTGATAGCAGTGTTTACCAGTGATACACTAGTATACACTATACACTATATATATATATATTTTACCAGCCTCTCGATCTTCATCCTAGATGAATCGAGTACGCAGATGGGAGAAGGGCTTGGCAGCAAGTAGAGTGCAAAGTGAATGACACCTTTCCAGGCCTCTGAAGACGGTGTGTAACCGAAACATCAGGCAGTAAAGTGTATCATTGTTAAAAACCTGTACGGCAAAGAAGATTAACTGAAGTTATCAGACAACTTCTCTTTTAACTTTGATTTGGAGTAAAATTGTTTCTACGGAGTGGACAAGTGGTGTCCTTGTTTTGTTGGCAGTCCAACATTCATGACTAATACCAGAATCTCAGTTTTTCTTGAACTATCCGTACTTTACTTATCTTGTTGTTCACTTCATCTCTTCTGTTTTTATTAGGGTTTGATTCAGGTCAGTGACTGTCCGAAAAGCTGTGCGGAAAGAACAGGTCAAATTGGCAGAGCAGTCTGAGCGTGAACGTGCGCACCGGGAAGAACACGTGAGCAATTTTAGTAATTCATTAAGACTTCTGAATTCGCCTGAACATTCTTGCTGAAGTCAGTATGTTTAGCAGAAGCATGGCTACGCTGGATACAATAAAGTTTATGTAACGGTGCCAGTTCCTACCGTAACGGTGCCAGTTCCCACCATGCCTAGTGCACCTAGCACGGTACGCTTTTGACCGGCTACTGTCGTATGTTTCTCATGTTTACTCTTCAGAATGGAGTCTCCTCTGCTGCTTACGCTCCTTATCTTGCATCTCAGAGTGGTGCAAACGATGCAGCTCAGCAGCAGTATCTGCGAGAGTACGAACTTTACCAGCAACAAATGGTGGAATATCAGAAACAGGTTGGCGATCTCTATTCATCCAACATGCTGTTTCACCTTCTAACCTAGTCTACCATTTTTTCGATGTTAGAGGACACATTTCAGCTGGCGGAATACCATGCTAAGTTGAACAAGTATCAAAGTGATGTTCAGCAATATCAAATGCAAAAGCAGTATAAAACAGCCTTGGACCAAGCAGCGTTTCAGAAAGCTTACAATTACTCGGAAAATCGAGGTGTGTCGAGCATTTTCCTACATCTAAATGTTTCAAAACCATCCTGAAGCCGTTTGTACAGCCTTTTTGTTTATCAAACATAGGCTGCGCAAATGACTTCAGGATGGTTTTAAAACATTCTCTATCAAAATGTTTTTGTGTTTTCAAAATATTTAGATGGAGAATGTTTTGAAACCATCCTGAAATCATTTTTGCAGCATATTTTTGATTAAAAAAGGCTATACAAACGGCTTCAGGATGTTTTTGAAACATTCTGAAGTGAAACCACTCTGAAGTCATTTGTGTAACCTTTTCATCACGCATACTATTTGTCTTTCACTATCGAAATTGTGCGTTAAAAGGACTTTAAATCTGTCTACACGCTGTGTGTTTTGCTTTATATGTTTGTTTTCTTTCAAGATCCTTCCGCTGAGGCCTCTAGTTCGAATAGTGCAGAAGTTACGGAGCGAATGCAAAATTATGGGTACTATGGTCCACCAAATCGCTGAAGTGGTGATCTTGTATTGTGATATTCTGTTTTAGCAGTTGTTTTTCATGGTTAGTACATTGATCTCATACTTTATAAAGGCCTTCTCCACTTTGTGAATGCTTTAGAGCTGGGTTTGAACCCTAATTTTGTCTGCATGGCCTACGTCCTGCTCTTATACTGTACCTGGACTATTTTGAGCATATGCTTTGGAGGACACTTCGCGATGAGCCGGTTACGTACGAGGCTTCCATCGAAGCTTCTGATTACTTTGATAAGGTGATAGAAACTTACTGTTTATACTTTTGACCTCAAATAGCCTTGGATATGTTTTAACTGTTTGTTACAGCTGATTTTGATCTGGCGGACTCAGTGCCAATCCGTTAATCGACGTATTTTTGGTAGTGTAGCCGTACAACCGGATAATGAGCTTTACAGTACTGTTTTACACAGTGCTTCTGAAGTCCTCAGTGCTGGTGAGCATTTCTTCAAAATGTTTTTGCTAACGCTTATTGTAGGTATGTCTTGTCTTATTGTCTCTGAGCAATGAAAATTCGGAACACCTTTTGCTTGTATAAGCCTGTTTCTTTATTAGCTCTTTCTAGAACTCGACCACTCCGTATGCGAAGTTCGAAAACTGATTCCGAAGGATACCTTGTTCTCACAGAAATGTTTTGAAGTTTCTTATCATGAAGGTATGGACTTTCCTGGTTCAGTGTTCAGTGATCCGAACACAAAGTTTTCCATTACTTTTTCTACTTCTGCTGCTTTCAGACGAGCTTACTGTCATATTCATACCTGTTCAACTGGATCTATGCAACAATAAGAAAACTGCTCATATTCCTTTCCCGTATAAAATAAGCTGCCAGTTGTCTTCTGAGCAAAGGTTTGTGTACTTTCCATATTCCGCATTATGATCTTTATTCATTCAAGCAACTTCGAAACGTTTTTCAATGCAAGAATTTGAAATGATATGCATTTCAACAGATATATGTCTGAAATTATCAAAGTAATTTGAATTCAATATTGTCCAGCTAGTGCATCGATCTGCTTGCTGCATTTTAGCTGATGGAAGATGGTTGGAGGAAATATGTTTTCTATACATCATCTTGCTAAGACTTCACACGCATTCCATTTTATTACACTACATTTTTCAGTCTTCGATTGATTATATCTGTCCCCACAAGTGCCACGGATAGCGATTGTCGATGGCTCCTCAATACTGTCTTTCCTGCGTTGCACAAATGGCTTCGTTTCATTGACCCTCACAAGGCGGTGCGAAAAACTAACAATCTGCTGGATCTTGAAGAGTATAGCCATCGCTATAAGCGAATCAAAGAGCAATACGGTCGAAGTCTGGTTGAGGTGAGTCAAATATTACTGCTTCTTGCATTTAATTGCATTTTCCTTAATTCAGAACTGGACGGAAAAGACTGACCCAAAGAAGTTTGTTTATGAGGACTGTGGAATAGCAACTTATCTTTTGGTTTGTTTTCACGCTTCGATGATAACTTTTCAAATTTCCACAAAGTTTTGCAGGAATTATGGAGAAAAAGGGGACATGTTCCAAAGAAGTTTGCAGATCTAGGATGTGGAAATGGGTTGCTTGTACATCTATTGAACAAGGAGGGAGTAAGTTGGGACTTTTTGAGAGCGTTTTACAACCTTAAATCTTTGTATTGACACATACACACATGTAATAACAGGATTTTCTAAATCTCGAGAGAAATTTATAATTCTCAGGTAGATGGTGTTGGCATCGATATTCGGAAACGGAAGATTTGGTCGGAACAGCTCTCTGAAACATCGTTGATTGAGCAGATTGTTGACCCTTCCCAGGTAAACGTTCTACTGATCACTTTCTCTCGAAAGTAGTGTTATTTTCCAGAAAGATAATTCTATTCCATCCGACGTGGATTATCTTATCGGTAATCATACTGACGAATTGACGCCATGGATGCCCATTATGGCTGCAAGGTAGTTCTCATGCGAAATCTTACACATTTACTGAGACCCCTTTCCATTACAGAAGGAACATCGAATTTTTTGTGCTGCCGTGCTGCCCATTTACCTTTCATGGAAAATATGTGGCCAGGCCTGGTGATACAGGTAGCCAGTATGATTCTTTTCTGAGATTTATCAAGGAGGTGCGGTATTTTATCGTTCTTCTAACTGATAGTATGAATGTCGATTTAGATATGTGCTCGTCTAGGTTATACTGTAGAAGAGGATCGATTGAGTATTCCCAGTACAAAAAGAGTATGTTTTGCATATTTTCAAATTCATCATCTGTTCACTTGTTTTTCGGAGATCGCATTTCATTGACGCTCTTCTGTGAACTCTTGTCACTTTGCGCATCAAAGCGGTGTTGTTTACTAACGAAGAGCGACACATAGCCTGTACTTGTTGTTAGGAAACATTCCTCAGTCAGATTAGCTGATAAGACGGCAGTTTTGCTCATTGAATATTTCTATGTTCCATAGTCAAGCTCATCGTTCCCCAGAAGCTTCTGCTTTACTTTGCACCGAGTTTTTCAAGTCACGAAGAATGCCTGAAGGTTTTCTGATACCTAGAGTTGTGTTCATCGTTTCAGCTTTGCTTCGTATGCTCTATACCTCCCCAAGGATTAGTGCAAGATGTTGAGAATGTTATAGAGGAACTCACAGGCTCCGCAACCAAAACATTTGTAGCTAGACCAAAGGTTGAGCGGGTATGTTCTTGTCGACATTGTTTTGCAGCTTATTTACACAGACGCATTTCTCGCTGACTTTTAGATTAGAAATTGTCTGAGTGTACCAGCAGAGATAAGATCAAATCTAACGAAACGGTTTTTTGACGAGATTCTGCGTAGGAGTGATGAGCGAAAGGAGTGAGTTGAGATTTTTCTAGTGGCTTTTGATGTCGACATGTTACTTTGCTGTTTACAGTGGTTGGCGGTGTGGTGGTGCTGTGGAGCTTGTGAAATTGGCGGCACTGCTGATTAATGAAGAAAAACAGTTGATGAAACAACAGTGCGGTGGACTGCAAACCTTTTTGAGGAATCAGCATCAAGTCTTCAAGGTAAAAAATAGTTGGTTTTTGCTTTTTTAAGAATGATTCATTGCTCTTATTTTGGCTCTTAACAAGGTTCCTTCTGACATCCTTGCTTTTTTTGCGGTTGCTGTATTATCATTGGCACGCTTTTCATACCTCAGTATGTTCGGGTAGATATGTACTCCAGACTCACAAAAACATGTCTATTAGACATGCTCCTAGGTTTTGTTTTTGTTTCTAAATTTGCATTTTTCATGCTTAATGGACATTAATCTTCTGGTGATTCATAGAATGTGTGCCCTGGGGGGGGGGGTATCCTAATGAACAATGGACTGTTTTTTATAATTTACCAAGTATCATCGTCAGGTTGTGGACATTTCTGAATTAAGTATCCTGCTTCTGCCTGGCTATCAGCTTGACATTTGGCAATATCGATAATGATGTGCTCGATGTTTTAGAAATCTATCGCCGCGCTGTCACTCATCCATATGCTCACATTATCTAACGTTAAGTGATTTGAGAATTAGCAATGTATTGTCAAGTGCCCTAATGCGCCCACAGATAGATTGAGATCATCACAATACACGATACGCTCACTTAAGATTCTCTCTACTGTATAAAAGAAGCTAGTTTATGCCCGTCTTCGCCTTTCCTCCGTGATACAGCAAATAAACGTCTAAGCTATCATTGCTTGTCCCTCATAAACCTACTACGGGAGCCACGTAAGTTCCGGACAATACAGCGAAAGCACTAATATACCTTGCCCTTAGTTGTATGTTGTTCGTAAACAATCATTAATCGCCTTTTTGAATTGTTGTGCAGGCAACAAATTTTTTGGAGAATTATATAGAAATGAACGTCTATGAATTCTGAAGAAACCTTTTGGGAGAATTATTTAGGTAGCTTTGATTTTATGCATTCGAAATTCTCAGCAAATAGTCTCGTCGAGTCTCTGTCTCAGTTAAGAATGTTTAACTCTTTGTACATCGGAACTCATAAATGTCTCCGAATAAGACAGGTGAAGTCAATCTATGAAAAAATCAATTGCATACAATAACGAGCAAACGGCCAAATAGTTGCTCCGATGCTTTTATGTTCTTCTAGACTTTGGTTTTTCATTTTGGTCCAAAAGTTTAGTTTGAAATTTGTTTTCATGCAATTTGGCAATCAAATGACTGTTTGGATGCCTTTGTGCTTACGAAACCAGCGCTATATAAGGACCATCTCTGAGCATGCAAATGGTCTTTGCTTGATTTGTTCTTTGTTCCGATGAGCTTCTTCAGGTATTCTGATCGAGGTTTACAGAGTTCAAATCATTGCTTCAGGCCTTCTGGTAGCATATGTGTTTGAACTCATGTTGTTTATGTACCAAATATCCAACCGCTTACTCTCTTGAAGATATTTAATGCCCTCATTATCCGTTTCTGTTTTACACCAGTGCAATTTTAATGAAACTACCGAGCAGATTGTTTGCTTCCTATCTTGGAAGAGGCCATTGTGCGAGACGTTTGCTTTTATATCAATAATTTGTAGGTCACTGGTGGAATGGCTCGTCTGCGTGACTTTCGCGAAGAGGTGACGCGAAAGACCAAAAAAGCCAAAGTTACGGTTCCTCGTAATGGTGTCACTCCATGCTGGATGGCAGAAAATCATCCAGATGGGTGCCCTATGAAGGACAAATGCCACTTCAAACATTAGGTATCTGGATACTGTGATTACTAAGCACATTCCTTTCATATCTCTATGTTCTCCATTTGTTTTTTTTTTGCACTTCAGACTTACCCTTACATTCTCTTTTTTCTTACTGATATCATGATTCTTCCATGTTCACGCTTTTTGATCACATTGTTTGAGAGTTGGACGCCTTGGATGTAAATATACACTGACCGCAAAGCCTTGCAAAATATGTAGCTCTTATGTGTCATCATTTCAAGTATGCGCTTGTTTCCCCTGCTTGTTTGACTTATGTCTGTTTTTGATTTTATCTTTGCACTAAACGTTCTCTGTGTCTGAATAAAGTTGCTGTCGTTTTCAGATCATAAAATAAGTCACGTTTCTCGCATTCGTTACTTCTTACGTTACGTTGCTATCATCCGCCTCTGTCGATCACTAACGTGTATCTTCAAGATTCTTTCCAGGACTTCTTCCTTATGTGATATTTTCTTTATTCTAGGAATTTGCTGCTCTTTTTGAAGGCAGCTGCTTTTGTAGGTTACTCATATCTGGGCAGAACACGATGAGCGGATCATGTTTTGTGGACAATGTACTTTATTTGGCTGATTCTTACAAGGTAATTGATCCTTTCTTATCGAATCTGGCTACCTTCTCAGAGAAACGCAGAAATTTGTAGCTCACTCACCATAACCAGTATCCTGAGGGAACTACAAATGTTTATTCATACTTTGAAAGCAGAGGCGGAAAGTTTCCGGAGGTCAGTTTCTAGAATTTTCTTCCTGCCATTTTAGCCGCTGAATTTAGTCTTTAGTTCGACGTATTTTGTCAGTTTAAGTGTCCATGTTGCAGGTGTGTTTCTTTGGATTACAGTACATCTTAAAACGATGGCTTGTTGGTGTTGTTGTAACGCACGAAATGATTGATGATGCTATAGAGTTCTACAAGGTAAGAAATCTCTATTTGTTCTATTGCTTTCTCCATCGGCAATCGCAAAAACAGTTTTCGTACTTTAGCTTCACTTTACTATGGATGTTTTCAATGAAGCCGGTTGGAGGCATATTGTTGATGTGGGTTCATACTTTCTGATTATCACTTTAGTATCTACAGGAAGATTTTATAGAAGCATCATGGGCGTCTCCCTCTGCGTATTAAAGCTGTTCCAGAAGGGACAGTAGTACCGACAAAAAATGTTTTGTTCACAATTGAAAATACAGATCCAAAAGTACCATGGCTTACCAACTGGTTCGAGGTTTGGTTTGAGAATTTACGTCCCTTGCAAATCATAAAATGCTGTATTCAGACGTTACTCGTACAAACCTGGTATCCTATGACAGTTTGCACTAGCTCACGAGCTTTCAAGCAGTTGATTGCTAAATATCTCGATGCTACCAGTGATTCCATAGATGGTTTACCGTTCAAGCTGCATGATTTTGGTTATCGAGGCTGTTCCTCTGTGGAAGTGAATGCTTGATGAAATTCAATTCGTTGTGTACTTACCAGCGTTTCACCAACACAGTTTAGAGTGCTGGCATTGGTGGAGCCGCACATATGGTTAACTTTGTTGGTACCGATACCATAGCTGGACTACGACTTTGTCGGAAGTATTATTCATGCGAAATGGCTGGTTTCAGTATTCCAGCCACAGAGCACAGGTACGTGGCTTTCTGGTAGTAAATCTTTGTCAATTTATTATCACTTGCAGCACTATAACAACATGGAAGAAGTCGGGAGAATTAGCGGCGTTTCGACACATGTTGCAGCAATATCCCAAAGGTAATTCCATTTGAAATCCCTTCTTCACTACAGTTTGATGAAAAAATTTTTTTCTTCTTACAAATATAAAAAAGTATGATAAGTTAGTTGGAGTTTTTTCAGAACTTCAAAGAAACATTTTTATAGTTACGTTTGTGTTTCGGTTATAGGGCTCATTTCTGTTGTCTCTGACTCTTATGACGTCTTTCACGCTGTCTCAGCCATATGGGGTGAGCAGCTTCATGACGAAGTCATCAAACGAGGTGAACGTGGTTGTCTCGTGATTCGACCGGATTCAGGAGATCCAGTCACAGTTTTAGTCAAGGTTAGTCAGCTTGTTTATTTTCTTCTCGTTTTTCTTTCACTTTTCTCAAGTTTTGCTTGTTTAGGTGCTGACATTGCTTGAGGAGAAGTTCCCAGTTACTAAGAATAGGAAGGGATACAAAATATTACCTCCGTATTTGCGAGTTATACAGGGTGATGGTATCAATTATGAATCTACAGGAAAAATACTTGAGGCTTTGAAGGTAAATTGAATACTGAATTACTTGAATTTTTTGTTGAAGTAGGTATAAATTCCAATTTCACTTTACAGCAAGCTGGCTGGAGCACAGATAATGTAGTATTCGGTGCAGGAGGTGCTCTGCTCCAAAGGATTGATCGTGACACACAAAAATGTGCGTTCAAATGCAGTCATGTTATTGTCAATGGCGAACACGTGGGTTTCTGAACTTCTTCTTCGCATTCTGATGTTTTTCAACACTTGACAAAAAATTCGATATCTTTAGAGGGACGTTTACAAGAATCCGGCTACTGATAAGGAGAAACGTTCAAAGAAAGGTTATCTTACGTTAGTGCGGAATGCTTCTGGTTTGATAGAAACTGTCCAGGAAGGACATGGAGATCCGAGAGAGGTGTGCTTTATTGCGGGTTTGATGCAGTACACTTTGTGGCTTCAACAAATATGTACTTTGTTCTAGGATCTTCTCCAAACAGTCTTTGAAAACGGTAAACTACTTGTCGACTGGACTTTAGATGAAATTCGAGAGAGAGCTGAAATTGATTTGGTGAAGAACAAGAAGAAGAAGTATGTCAATGGAGTTCATAAAGGCAATGGCGATAATATTGGCTAGCCGCCCGTTCTTCCGTGCAATTTATACATTCCAGGTATTGAATAGTCACTGTTCCTGTTAATCCTCATGGTCAAAGTGCTTACCAATTAATTAAATAACTCCCATTCACTCAGGGACTCGTTGAAGTTAGGTTTGTTGTTATGAGATAAGCATCTCCTCCTGTTTATCATTTCCCTTCATGATCCTCGTTCCATGATCTTTTATATGCTATACTTGCTATTTTACCCGGTATTAGATTCTGTATTATCTAATCACTCGATTTACTAAAATTTCGTCCAGGCAGTATAACATAGTTTATGCAGGGTAACCCAAGGTATACGTAGTGTTGTGAGGTAAATTTTGCTCTATTTTTTGAGATAGGAGCTTCCAATCAATAATTGAGCTTCATTATATGCATTTTTAAATGCAATATTGAGAGAAATCAGTTTGATAGAAGGGTTTGTCTCCCGACTGTCGGTCTGTGCCTTCTCGATAAGCACTTTGAATAAAGTTTATAAAGTCTGTTCCATTGTTTTGTACGCTTAATTTGGTTAGAACCTCAATGTTTTTGTTAGCTGTCATTTTGAAGGTCTCTTGGTTTATTTTGAGAAGCGAACGCAAAAACTTAATGGGTGATCAATCACAAGAGCACAAGGTTGCCCATCACTAGGCTATTCTTAGCGTGAATAATGTGCGATTGCGGACACCTCTGTGCTGTCCTTCTGGTCAAGCGTTCTTTCGCTGCTCATCGACTGCTCTCCGATGTCAAGAGTGGTTGACCGCCAAATTTGTCTTTTCATTGGCTGACTTTAATGTTTACGACTCTGCCGTTGTCCTGTTGTAGTTCACATTCACAGTTCCCCATCCTATGTCAATTTTCTCGTGTTTTCTTTCACATTAGAACTCAAAATGGAGCATTTATATGGTTTACTTGAAGAGAGGGTTCAATAAAATTGGATGATTCCAAAGAGTGACAGCGCTTAGAATAGGAATTAAAAAACTCAAGGGCTCAGTGCCAGTGAGAGTTGAAATCTTAGTGCTTGTTTACAGCGTAAGGATCACGGCTTGATCTACGTTGAGTGGGTGCGGTTCAGCACAGCCTGTACCTCCTGCACCAAAAGGGACGTTCTAAGAAGGTACTTGCGATGCCTACATTTGTCCATGTTGAATTCTTCAGCATGAAAACGCGGGTTTCTAGAATAACAGAATGGCGGCAATCTTCGTCTGCACCTGACGCCTCGATGTCCATTCCGTTTATCTCAAATTCATAAATTGTCGTATAGCACATGGTTGGTCTGACTAACCTTGTTCTACTGGTTGCGGCATCGTTCCTGATTCATTCTCTTAAAGGGAGTGTCCTAGCAAAATTTCGCTCGGTTTTTCACCTCTTCAGAGCCTTTTCGTCATGTTGAAGCCATACCTGAGCATTTCAGCGCTTAAAAATGGCAAAAATGAGCTTTTTTTTTGAAGCTCCGTGTCCGCGTTCTCTCCAAATTACGTGTAAGAACTGGGCGGGGCCGGAAATGGGGCGGGTTCGGAAAACTTTCGAAGCGATTTTTGGGCTTTCAAGAAGCGCTTTTGCGCTCCAGACTTCACTGATAGTTTAGTTGGAGGGTCTATTGCAACACCGTAAAATCCCGGTACCCATCATTTTGCAAGGACGCTGCCCTTAAGGGTAAGATTTTAATCTTCGCCTGAAAAATTGCGCCAATACCATCACTTTCTTGATCGCCTACTCCGGATTGAAAAATACTGTAGAACGCTTGATGTGAAATCCAATAGCACGTTTCTAGCTGGCCACCAACGCGCGGGACGGCTGAAGGCTGAAACATTGTCGGTTCAACGGGTCAGAAGCTATGAGCTGTCGGAGGCGATAGGGGCGCGCACCTCCTTTGGATCTATTTTTATAGGCTTGAAGTCACTTTTAGTCGCAATATGCTTTGCATTATTTCCAACAAATTTTGGAAGTTATTAGGGTGAACGGCAAAAAATGGGACAGCTTGATTTTTATTACATTTCGAGATTTTTTTGTTTCCGATCAACAACAAACGGGCTGCATCTTGAACAACCTTACATAGGCGAACTTCGCCTATTATTCTGGCAACGTGTTAACGCTCCTTTTGCACAGCCCTGCGCGTGGCGCCGTGAAGAACTCGAACAGGGTTTTTTAAACATCTCTCATTCTTACGCTGCTAAACCGTAGAGTCATGAAGCAATTGACATATCATTCAAAGAGCTCCTCATGCTCTTTCAAACAATATATTGAACATATAGAGTTTATTTTTTTTCTGGGTAAAAAAAGCAAAATACTTGAAAAATCGCGATTTTTTGGCGCAATAAAAATCAAAAAATCATGTTTCAACCTACATTTTTCGAGGGCAGATGAAATTTGAGGTAAACTGCATATTTATGGATAGAGCTAAAGACTTTTATTGGAAGGTAGCCAGATAACATGCGTTCACTTGCAAAAGAATGAATAACACGCATCCTCGTTCCGGAAAATGCCAATGACCATATTTTATGACTTCAAGCGTTGCGGCCAACAGGCCATCGTGGGTTCAGTGACTGTACCTTCACCCATTATAGCAGTGTTATTTTGGATGGTTTCAGATGTTTCACTGCGCAGATACTGCTCAAAGTTTATGATTTGTCAAGACTAACTTTGCATTTCAGCAAGTATAAAAACTTTTGAGTATGCTGATGACCTTATATGGGCGTAGTCTGAACGAGAACGATATATTCTAATATCTATCAAAAGTGGGAAAGTTCAATCACTTCTCTTTCTTGAGAAATCTTAACTTAGTCTTTAGGTGTCCCATTTTCTACCGTTCACCCTACTACTAACTTGAGTTTAAGAAATGTTCGAGTTATTTGTTCATATCTGTTTTGTGAAGTATCCCAAACAAATTTACGGAGCGCGTGGCTAGAGCTACCCACATTTATCCGAAATAAATATGGCCAGGTGGATATGCATCATACACAAACATTCAGATCGACCCAGTGTTGTGACCTTCTTATGCCTGTTACTGACAAACTTTCATTCTGCAGGAGTGCCCAGTACGATGTCTCTTGGAAAATGGTAATCTGCCGCGTCCCACCTGCACTTTTGTTGAGCGTCTGTCGGGTATCTATAAAGGAAAAACTTAAAGGTTACAAGTTTCCTGAGCTGAAAACGGAAGATTGCGAGCAGGTTCGAAGCAGTCTGCGATTGGCAAGTGTAATAGTAGTTGGGCTTTTAGAAATACATCTCTGGATGGGGTCCAGGTGGTCAGAAAGTGAATACTGCTCAAAATGCCGTTCAGCTGCGACATATCCCAACAGGATTCGTTGTCAAGGTTTGGATTAATGGCTCTCAGATTCGTGTAACAGCGTGCTCTAATTATGAGAATGAACTTGTTAAACCTCCACATTACATCATTGGTTTTCGTACTCTCTCATTAACTTTATCCTTATAAATAGGGAAAGTCCGCAACCCGGCTCTACGCAAATCTGGGAGATGATTATAATTGGTCATTCGCACAGGTATAACGAACTTTATTTTCAGGTCCACGAATCACGCCTTCTTCCGAAAAACATAGAAATAGCATTCGAGCGAATGAAATTTGTTTTGGATCGGCATATAAATGGAGAAAACTGTTATGAAGAGCAGTACAAAAAGCTACAACGCGAAAAAGAAATGAAAGCAAAGAAGAGACGGGAGATGCAGCGAAATTTGCGCAAGGAGCTTGAGAAGAATTCAGAGGAGATTGAATCAGAAAAGTGACCATGTACAGTATCTGTGTGTATTGTTTTGAACACAACTCAACAGTAAATCATCAACATCGCCTCTGCAGTCATCAAATCAAAATATAGACCAAAATTTTGTGAGCAAATGAGAGGCTATAGTAAAAGGTTTTATGGCGACGACAGCGATAAGCACAACTGATATGCTCTTCACCACTATTTTCGTATTCACGAAGTATGAAAAAATTTGAAAATGGTCCTGTCGGTGTCGGTTGACCAGCAGCACAGCGCGAGTGGAAAATTTCCAAAAGGGAGCAAAATCTGTGAATAAGCAAGTTAAAGTATGCCAGTATCGAATTGCGTGATCAACTAGAAAGGTGATTTTTTTGTCAGTACATAAGAAGTATGTGTTTGTACCGAAAGATAGAAAGAAGTATACATTTAGAGGTTGATGGACGATGAGCACCAGGAATGGGTCCATTATTTTGTTCTTTTTATTATTTGGAAAACATACAGCGCGGTAGTTCTTGAGCGCTGATTTTGAATCGACGAGAGTAGTGCCATAGGATGAGCTTCGTTGGTCACACAGATACCCAGTTTAGTAGAAGGCTGTTCACATTATGTGTAGTATCACATCGGACTTCCAAATTGTGTATGTTTGCAAAAATGTTCGGCTCGTGAAGTCTCCATGAGGCTCTCGGCAAAATATTTTTTTACACTTTCCACACTTTAAAAATTGACTTGAAGCACAATTCAAGAAAGTATTCATAGTTTTTTCAAAGATACCCATCGGTTCAGATAAGTGGTATGTTAGTGAGGGAGTGCTCAGTCGATGATGTTAATTGAACCACAGCTAAATTTTCTTCAGACCTTTTGGAGTCAAGAACTAAAGTGTGCAATTCTTTGACATCCCGCTTTGTCCACATGCAAGTTGATGCTAGGAATCGATTGTCCATTTCGACGTTGAGATTATTTTGATTTCTTCTATTCAATTTCTTCAGCTCCATTATGTCTTATTATCCACTCTTCTCATTTCCGACACCAAGCCTTGTGATGTTAGTTGTGTTAGCTTTCGCGTAATCAGAATCTTTTCTCATTGTAAATATAGAAATTCTTTTCAACACGATCCCACAGCTTCTTTTGAATTTGGTGATTCCGATAAGCTGGCTATGAAATTCCCAAATAAACTATCCGACTGAGCTGCAAGAGCTGTCGAATACCCGAATCGTGCAAGGAGATGCGACTGGTATTGAAAATATCACTTCACTTAGTCTTTCTGCAAGTGACCGCGGTCGTGCTGTTCTGCTCTGACCTGCTTGTATTGGAATAACTCTTTATATACCTGAATGTCGGCTTCACTGTGATTTCGGTGGTTCACGACTTGTTGTCCCAACACAGAAAAAAATAATGGGGGCCTCGAACCGTCGGCTTGCAACCTCAAACTTGGGTAATTAAACTTCATTTGTTACCAACCAGCAACGGAACAACAAACAACGAATACATGTGAAATACAAAATAGAACCTTGGAATGACAGCATAAAAGAAGGAATATAGAGCCTTGTAATGACAACATGAGAGAAGGACTATGAGTATTCTTAGGCATGACAAACATACTGACATAGGGATATGAAAAACAGAGCCTAGGATAAGAACAAAGAAACCTGAGATATGATAAAAAGTACCTAAAGGGTAACAAAGAGCTCAGTGCCCGGCAAAATGATAAGACTGATCCCTCGATGATCCCGGTCCCCTTTTATAGCGGGGGATCGAGCGTTGACCTACGTTGATCAGGTGCTGCGATCAAGCTGTGTTGGAATGAAATTGGCCTAGATAACTGACTTTTGGCTTCTGGTTCTGGTTTCGGTGGTTCAGCTTGTTGTCCAACATAAAGGGAAAGTAGCGTGGCTTAGACCGTTTCGTGCGCACTTCAAACTTGGATAATTAAACTTTATTTACCAAGTAAACGACGAAACACAACAACGAAATGTGAGATACAAAAAGTGATTCATGGAATGATGAATGACGAAGATCCTGGATATTTCTGAGCAATAAAGAGAGACACAAAACAGAATGAAAGGATAGAGAACAAATATGGAAAAATAGAACACTAGGATGAGAGCAAGAACTAAATAAGAAAAGTGCTCAGTGCCTCGCGTGACGATAGAAGTGATCCATCGATACTCCTGGTCCCCTTCTATAGCGGCGCATCGCGCATTGATCTCCTTTGACTGGGTCCTGCAATGGGTGCTGCGTTCCAGCACATAAGCACACTGCTTGATGAATCGCAAGAATAGGCATTCTGACACAGAAAGTCGTACTTTGCTGTTTTTGATCTGTCTTAACTTATCAAATGATGGAATTGATAAAGCAAAAGCTCCTCTGCTCGAAAGTAAGCGATGACCTTGGTCATCTGACTTATAACCGTACTGCTTTTTGAACCACAAATTTTTTTGCTACGGAAAGAGTTGAAAGTTGTTTTTTGCACTACCTCCGGAAATTCCGTGTCTTTGACTTGGTTGCACCTGCTTCACTGAATTTCACGTCATCAGCTACCAACCACTGATGATCACAGGTAATCATTTTGAACTCTCTCGATGGTCTCTTCTTCTGTCTCAGTCTGGTGACTCGTGCAAAGCTTCTTTCAAGATAGTTGTAAATTAAATTCTATTCTTTTGGTCTCTTTTCTACACGGCTCCTAGGGCTGCTCACAGCATCCAAACTTCCTCACAAAGTACGAGAGAACTACCTTCGATGAAAACATTGCGCAGTATAGCGACCAAGCCAACTTGGTTCCAAAAACTGCCCCCTATTTCAGCTTGCTACTCAACGCCTTTTGACCAGAAGGACGTTTCTGGCTCCAAATTGAGAGGAGGATGCTTCCAACTTGACGGTGGTTTTTCATCATTTGTATCATCAGCCTTAGTCTAACATTTTCAAAGTGTCTAAGGTTTGGAATGAGTAATTTCTTGGAATTCCAGCAGGTTCAGTTGGTGTTGTAGTCGTAAGGTGCTTCGTGTTTTTCGCACCAATACTAAGTTATTCAGAATGGATCAAGAAAAGCGAAGGTACCGAAACCTCTGACTTTTAAAGTATCATCCCGCACAATTGCCACGCTATGCTACCACCGCTTAAAAGCTCGCCGGCTATATTCTTCGATGCGCACCGGGACCAGGGTCCAACGGAGCCCATAACTGCGTAGGAGTCCATTCAGCAGATACTGAAGGTGGATATGTAACACAATGCCATCAGAATTTGACAGTATGGAGCTTGTAAGAATTGGCCAAATTGACTTCTGACAATCCCTTTTTGAGCAAATTGGTCACAATTATTGAGCCCTCTTTGAGAAATCCTGCAATGGTGTTATCGCCGTAAGAAAAGATGGCCTCTGTGGCCAGTTTTGAAAATCGACATTTATCTCAAACGATGCGATCCAACAAGCGAATCAATACAATGATCTTACACAACATACAAACAAAACGTCGCAAGTACTAAAAGCACATTTGCTAAAACGCTGAACAAAGGTGAGAAAAAAAAGTTTGCGAGAAAATACCAACATATTTACATACACAAGTATTAGTAAGGTCGATCATCTTTGGGGCAGTCGCGATAGGGTCGTAATCAGAATCGAGTCTAGCGATTTCTACTGTAGCTCCAAATGCAGGCAGCTATGCAGCCAATACAGCAGAGGAATAAGCCAATACCAAATATAACGAGTAGTACTCTAAAAAAAATCTGTTTGCTTTGTCTGTAGGTTGACATTATCGATTTGTAGAACTTACATGACCCAAGGCTCTAATTGTATACAGCATTCATAAACATTATAGTCACAACAGGTCCAGTGATAGAAGATAGTTGGGGTACCGCAACGGCCGTAGCTAAAAGTAAAATTCTAACAAAATTACCTTTGTATAACCTAAACCTACTTGAAACCTGCTGCACCTCCAGCGTAAGCGTATGCTCCAACGCCTACACCTCCCAAAACGTTTGAGAGGAGACCACCGCCAGGGCAACCGTAACCATAACCATAACCAGGTGAACAGCTTTCAATTATGGTGATGAGTGAAGCAACGAACAGACAAACCGTTTCTTTGACTGATCTCATCCCTGCCTGAAAGAAAAATCGAACAAGTCGAATTGGGTAAACAGAGCCACAGGACCTGTATTTGAAACGACAATCTATCAAAAATCAATCTGGGAATCCGGAAGTCATTTTGAGTGCAAAACATGCAAAACGCACTTCAATGTAGAAACAAAACGTTGGATCCTTGCATTAGATGAATAAAACTGTCTGTAAAAGCAAAAAACGAAGATAAAGCACGATTTATGCGAGAGGCTTGTTCTTCACAGTTTAATAACCTTTATTTCTCTAGCACAATATAAAATACATGAAAATGACACTCTTTTTTTCCTAGAATACACATTACGATTGTAATGAAAATTTCATACTTGTTATCATTGATTACTTGTAAGGACTACTCTTATGCTTTTTCTAAGGCTTGAGAACAATGGGTAAACATCTTTAAAAAGATCTTGGAAATGGAAATGAAACTTTTGAAAGATTTGTTACATTATCAACGTTGCAGCCCACTTACAAGTCAGGGTCAGGTCAACTGGGATTCTTGTACAGTATGAGTTTGATATTCTACTTGTAGGTAGGGTAATGCCAACTTTGTACAATATTTCTTGACTACTTAAGTCTCGCTAAGTGGTTAGGCATGGCTTGCATAAACATGGCGTTAACCCAAAACTTGCATACTGTGCAACCGTCTGAAAAGAAATGAGTAAGTATAGAATTCTTGGCCGTCTTTAGCTTCAAGCCAAAATAACCTTTGATTCAACTGGCTTGGCGGCTGGAGGGCGGGCTTTGTGACCTAATTAAGGCCGCTCGCGCCCGCGACGCAGTCTGCGTCTCTCTCTCGCGCCTGTTCTCTGATCATTATCTGGCCTTAATTAGGTCACGAAGCCCCGCCTTCCAGCCGCCAAGCCCGTTGAATCAAAGGGTACATAGTTACTGAGATCGTGGTAAAGGCAATAAAACTTATCTTGTGCCAGGTAGAGACACGAAATCAAATGCCTCTTGTTATATTAAGATGAATTGTTAAAGCATGTTGAACAATACGATGATTCGTATACGGTTTTTCAGATCTACAAGTTTGATTTTTGAATTTCTAGGGCATCATTTTTGAATGTCTCGCAAAACCTAAACGCGAACTTTTCAGTGTGGCGCACGTACTGCGCTTGGGACAATTAAAACAAATTCATTCAACAAATTCAAATATGAACCTCTATGATAGTATTAATTATGATAGTGTGAAATTTTGAGGACTTCCCTACAAGAATGATTCTATCTGTTAAAGAATTCAATGATATTGATAGCATCTTTTTGTACTAAAGCATTCTTTGTAAAAATGAGTGGTTCTCAGTTTACGCTGAAAATTTTTGTCATATTGAACAATTTTGCCGCACTTCGCTGATTTTATCTTTGAAAGGTACAGCTGATTTACTGACAAGGGAAGTCACTTTACTTAGGTTGGGCTTTTGAAATGAGGCACATATGGTTGGAATCAGCTTGAAACGCTGATTTCAAATCTGCTTTCCTTAGCTGCGAAGCGTTCCTCTGAAGCGAGTTATGAGCTTTTTCCTGAGCAAATTTTGCGTGCTGACCGACTTAGGCATGCTACGGTATCATCATCTAGGTAGTGGTTCAAATGCATATTATACCCTATCAAAGCCAAATGACTCAATTTGATGTTATTTTGATTTTCCACCACTTTTTGGACAGATTTTCATCCAAAGACCTTCTTTCCATATTCAGTTGTATGTCAATGACACATACTGAAAAAGCTCATAACTCGCTTCAGAAGAAGGCTTCGCAGCTAAGGATAACATATTTGGAATCAGCGTTCCGAGCTGATTCTAAGCATATGCGTCTCATTTCGAAAGCCCGACCTAAGTTAATTGACTTTCCTTGTGAGAAATTTGAAGAGGCACAAGCAAAATAGATACTGAAGTAATTTTGTACAGCGGTATGAAAGAATAAGAAAATTGGAAGCTGAAATATCGTGATTGAAAGAAGAGAGTGAGAGTGCGATTTGTTTTGGATTCCATGTCTGCAGTCATCGAAGAAGAATTATGGACCCTTAGAACAAAAGTTATGTCAAATAAGAGTGTTGATAGATTTACGAGCATAAGAGTTACGAAAAAAATCGTCCCACTTAACAACTTAGCTATCTGTGGGCGAAGTACTTTAACAATAGAAACTAGCAGCATTTTGACAAATTTATCTAAAAAAGTAATAACGTTTCTTCAAATTTTTTGAGGACCAGCATGTCAAAATAGCCCAAGATATTCTCATAACTCGCAAAAATAATATCAAAGTAGTCATTGAATTTTAGAAAAAGAGATATGGTATGGGAAAAAAGGGATAAGTTTTAAAACTTCAATCAAAGTCAAAAAACAGCAGAAGGTTTACTAGGAACCGAGAAGTAGAGTTCATAAGAAGTGAGGTACATCAAACATCTGTTCCTGTACCACTCCTCCCTTTTTCTACCGTTTCACCCGTGGGAACCTAGATTTACACACAACAAAATGGAAAAGTCACTCGGGAGGCGCGTACAAACGAGTTACCCGAGGTACTTGAAGGATCACGATGCTATGTGGGCAAATACATAGGCACACACATTGCTCCTAATTCTGTAGAGTTTCTATTTAGGGAATATTACCCGAGCAGAGTCAAGTAATGTGGTATAGGGACACTATTGTATGAGGCGTGATTTTCCGCAGAATTAATGATATGCGTACTGGGTGGGTTTGAGAAATTTTCCGATACTCAGCAAAGGCTGAAAAGGAACTGCTCAAAAGCAAGCGAGAGGAAAATCCTGCATATAAAATTCTGCACATAAAGCTAGCCAGTACTGAACCACATAGGAGTCCGGAAATCCTCAAACTCTCAAATTACTAGGGGAACCATCTAAAAATGCTCAAAAGCTCTTTTAGAACACTTCAGACCACCCATATATTTTTGTACATTTCCGTATTGATTGACCAGTCCTTCGAGACACATAAAAGTAAGTGGAATTGCAGTGCCTAAGCAAATAAACGACTTTTAATTCCTGTCAGGAATCAAATTTCCGAATCGTTGCAGCAATTTGACGAGTTGTGCTTTATGAATAGAGTTATTACGGCTAAAGAAGAACTCCTAATAAAACAAGGCTCTTTACGGTTAACAATCAACTTCAAGGTATTTAATTTATTTATTTATTTATTGATATACACACAAAGTGCACCGATTGAAAAAAAAGAGAGAACGAGAACGAGTAAAACCGTTGATATTGGTCCCTTGCTGGATTCTCCAGGTCGTTTTGTTATCTTCGGAAGGCGACAAATTCCTCTACCGAGATCCTTTTCTCTACCCAGACGCATATGTTGACCGAAATTTACAAAGGCTTGGCTTACCAACTTAACTCTAGGCGGACGAATCCGTTAGGGACCCTGGGCTGGGAGGGGGGACCTCAAGGTAAGGGGCTCGCCAACTTCAGAGCTCCTTAAACGGCTAGTCCATGCGAAGAGACTGGTTTTGCTGACAAAATTAGAACACCATAAAGAAAATAGAAAATTGAGATAATATTAGTACTTGAGATAACAAACAATAGAAATAATTTCCTTTTTCACGTTATCACAAATCATCACATTGAATCTTCGTTCTCTTTGAGCGGCACATATCCCATAAATTGAGATTTATTTCTTGAGTGGGAAGATAGTTCTGAATGCGCTTGAGCCGAGGCGGTGAAGCATAAGAATCACTGTCAAATCCTGGGGTGTTTTTTTATGAAATAGCAGAACTCTTTGAAATTGAAGAAAAGGAGTAATGACACTGTGAATTTGCTCGAAATAAGGAAATCAGTGGGCCTAGCTACTTAAACTTACTCAACCATTGGTTTTTTTTAAGTTTCATAGGTAGCTAGAATATCTCCTGCCAATTTCAGTAATTTTTTGTCGAAGGGATTTTGAATTCAGAATTATGCGAACTACCAACCAGCAGAGGTGGCAATTCTTACTATAGCTGAAAAAGCGAATTGCATGAGTTGTGAGGACAGCTTTAGGGGAAACGGTCAGAAGAGGCGATTTTTATAGAGGTCACCAATTTAACAGCCCATTTTAGAGCGCACTAACTTAATATCACGGCTTTCGGTGAAAACTTGATTGAAATATTCACGAAGACACCATTATTTACTTTTTCACGGGTTTTTCAACTTTAACAATTATGTTTTGAATCTCTTCTAGAATGATAAGATTGAGCAACCCATGGGACAATCACATATATCTTGTTAAGAATTTGAATTGCTTTTAGAACATCATAAAATACTAAAAATGCGCTAATGTTTATCCTATATACAGGGTGTTTGAAAAGTTCGTGTCCTTAAGCAGTTCAACTGCGAACGCTAACTCAATTTTTACTATGTGTGTTTGCCAAACCTAGAAATCACCGAATCAACAAAGAAAAATATTTTTTGCCTCAAGATACCCTAAAAAATTTGGAAGCAAACAATTTTTTCAGTTTCCTTGGAGAGTGCGTTATCTGATTTGTTCTTTTTATTTCAACGCCAGGTAAGGGAAACAGCTTTCAATTTTTAAACTTTAAATAGTCCTAGATTTACACTTTCTTTATATTAGGTCATTTCAAAAGTAATTTCGCTTTTTTCGAACGGGCACCACATGTGATGGAACAAAGGTTTCCAAGAGATCTTGGAAGCATTCGATGCAGAATTTCATTCTCTTTCTAAAGTCTGTAAAAATGTTGCAAAACAGTCAATGAGCTTTCAGAAAATAACCAAAATTTGCAACCCATGCTTTTTGAGATGGTCAAGTTTCACGATTTTTCAAAACTTTTATATCAACCCTCAGAAGAAGTTCAAGTAACGATTCGATAGAGTAAACCTTGCAGAATAAAGTACTACTTTTTTCTCTTTCTCTTAGCTCGTTGTAATTATTTAAAAGATTTTTTTAACAGAACCATCGGATTTTAGCAGGCCCACCTCAGCCACAATCGCATCGAACATCAGTAATTACTCGGAATTTCAAGCTTTCAAGATGATATATGACTTAATACTGATTTTATAAAGCAAATGAGAGTTTACGGATTCGAAATATCAAATTTCGAGTTTTACGGGTACAGCCTGGGGCTCGCTAAAAAAATGAGTTATGATGATTTCTCCCCGGAAACTAAACGAATCGGAGACAAAAAACACCTTTTAGAAAGAGGAGAAAATGCTGCTTCGAATGGTGCGCGAGCTGCTCTTCTTTTGATGTTCTACGAGGATTTAGCTGCCCAAGTATGGAAATCGGTAGCATTAGTTAAAATTCTGTTAAAAATGTAGGACAAGCTATGGAAAGGAGAAAAAAGTAGTCTTGTATTCTGTAGGATTCGCTCTATAAAGGCGTTACTTGAACTCCTTCTGAGCATTAATATTAAAGTTTTGAAAAATCGTGAAACTTGACCATCTCAAAAAGCATGAGTCGCAGGTTTTATATATTTTCTGAATGATCATTGACTATTTTGCAACAATTTCATAACCATGAGAAAGAGAATAAAATTCTGCATCGAATGCCTCCAAGATGTCTTCGAAAGCTTCGTTCCTTCAAATGTGGTGCCCGTTTGAAAAAAGCGAAATTACTTTTGAAACGACCTAATATAACAAAAGTTCTTCAGTAGCTGGTTAACGAAGATTTTTCTATGCGCTAAATCACAGAGGCAGTCGCGGCACCCGTTTGCGTTGAAATTTTTTCACTTAAAAATGTACTTGTAGCACAACTCTCTGACCCTCTCATACTTGTTTTCAAAAATTTTGCACACTTGCAAAGGTTATGAAGATAAAATGTAAAAATTTGGTGCTGGACTTTTTGACGAAAAAATTTTGAAAATGATCTAACGAAAGTAAAAGCATATTTAAGAAACCTTGAAGAAAGGGCTTTTAGAAGGTATACCAAGTTTTCTGTGAATTATCTTTCCTTTTTTGTAACAAGTGTTTTAAGGAAAGAGGTTTGGAAAGCTAATGTGTTTCAATCTAATAAAAAATCAAAGATACCTCCAAGAAACTTGATTTCATTGGAATTGTGGTATTTAGGTCTGATGAGCACAATAAAACAAAAAGCGCATCAAAATTCGAATTGGAAGTATTTTAGGTCACGAACTTTTCAAACACCCTGTATAAAGCTGAATGTGTGTCTGTATGTCTGTATGTGCGGAATAGAAATTTTTATTATTGAACCGATTTGGACCAAACTTGGCACACATACATTTCGGGGCAGGGAGCATGTCATAGGCTACTTTTCGTTATCGGTCGATATCGATTTTATCGATTTTATCGATTTTTTTGCAAAGTTTGAGCTATAGGGATGGGAGCTGGCACAGGGGGGGGGGGGAGAGTAAGTGAGCACCTGATTACGAATACATTATTAGTTTCTGATATCCATTACTTTTATCGACTTTATTGATTTTTCGCAAAGTTTGAGCTACGGACTGGGAGTTGGCACAGGGGGTAACCGAGCATGCTGATTACTAAAACAGTGGGAATAGTGAATTGGCATGTAGTGGGCACAGGGAAAAGTTATACAGGGATAGGGATGGAAGCTTTATCATAGTGTTTTGACAGGGCCGAGCGGAGTCGGAGTCGGACTAGCAAGCTAATCTGGCAATAAAAATCGCGCCTCTTAACATACACACCAGCTACTGTACGTCCTAATACAAGATTCATGAAGTTGTATTGAGAATTTTCTATTCTCTTTTCCTCCATATTTTGCTTTGGTGTATAAAAGTGTAATAACGTTGTGTACTACGCTAGAAAGCACGGACTTTATTCCACGAAAAAAAAAACTGTTTTTTTTTTCGTTGCTGTATGAACACATGCGGAACTCTCTCCATTTGAGAAGAAAGTTTAGGGACTATACCGTATTTTTAAAATTATAAATTCCCGATAAATCGGCATCATACAGCATTCGGCTTTGTGTGGGTCAACCATACAAGCAATTTTTCAGGGATAGGAAAGTACGGTGTTTGAGATATCAAAGCAAAGTTTGGAATGCTTTGCTATAGTTAGTGCACAACATTTTTAAAATATAAATGAAGCGTTTAAAAACCCAAGACTGACTTCGAACTCTTCATTTAGAGCGAACAAGACCAGCCTGAACTGGAAGATCAACCTCCTATGCTGGAAGATAGTGGCCACAAAAATATCTCCGTTAGGTAAGGTTTAGTCCAAAAGTGCAAGAAGTACAAAGAAAATTATTGCTGGCCATTGAAGAGAGCAAGCGATGGTCAAAATTCAACATCGAACGAAGGGCGGCAATGAGTCAGAGTGAGACTTGAATGTCAGGTACGTACACATCTGTACATCTACGACGATGAAATGGTTACGTTGACTCAACAGGCATTCGTAGAGAAAAGCACCTTCTTTGATAAAGGCAAATATGGCCAGTCCAGGAGGGGGAAGGGGAGGGGTAAGAAGAGAAGAGAGCAAGCATATGCGTAAGTTTAGCACTTTTCGCTGTAAGAGGAGAACCTTTTGCTTAAAATGCACTTTCAAACGGGAAACTGTTTTTCATCTAAGTATAGATGCTGCAGAAATTGCAAAAATTTTGATCGTTGAAAATAATTTTGCTGGAATTTTTTTCTATGATAGCTGCGATTGATTTTTGGAACAACCTAAGGAAGCAAACTCAAAAAACTGTAAAGTCCAACGATCCTTTTGGTTGCTCAGAATTTGATTTGGAATGATTAAATTTTTTTATTATCTACACTTGGAGCTAAGACTTTTTCTTTGCAGTTAAAGCCATCTTTTGGTTACTTTTTTTCTGAAAAAGATTAACATTTTTGTTCCTTTCTTTGTCATCTTTCATTTCTAATTTCTAGGTTTTGCTGCCACCTCTCTAATATTTTACCTTCCTCCTAGCAAAGATAAAGATGAAAGTGATTGTTTTGTCCACACAATCACATAATCACTGATAAACAGTGAACAAAATAAGGAACCATCCAACCAATGTTCAGTTTCTTGTTTACATCTAACTCGTGCAGCTGCCAACAATGGCGAGTTTTTAACGATGTTGTTTTTGAGTAAATGTACAAGCTCTATCATTCTTAGAAGATTTGCTTGTAAAACAAATTCCAGGGTATGTACAAAATTTGAAATTCCTTCCTTTGTTGCTTTAGTTCAAGAAAAAAGATCGAACTGGAGCAGGCAGGTCACGACAGAGCACGGCACCTTAGCTCTCCGTTCAAATTCACACGTTCACTTTGCGTATTTCTTCGCCATTGCTTAGCGGTTTTTGTATTGTTACAACGTTTTTGACCTATATTGAGTTTTTGGAATTGCTGAGCGTTGTCTCCTGCCGCGCTCTACCGTGACAGGCCTGCTCCAATTCAAATTTGAATTCCTCCACCGACCGACTAGTGGGGTGAGGGCGACTATAAACAAATCCTACAATTAAGACCATTATTCATTTTTGATTGAACACCGTGTAAAGCTTTAAAAATTTCAAAACATAAAACCATGCCACTCCAACTTTGATTTCCTAACGTAGTTCTTGATTCGGTACCCGAATACCTTGGCCCCAACTTTCACCTTGATTGTTACTATTTAATACTATAATAACGAAAATATCACACTAATTGCTCGTAAAGAACACATATTCAATGCTCTGATATCATAAGCTCCTCTCCAGTTCATTAGCTTTCTCGACTGAGATATTTAACGGCTTTTTTGTAAGAAATAATGTGATAAGCAGTCACATTTAAATTTTGCACTAGAAAAAATCTATTTTTTTCGGCTTACAGGATCATCTTTTCAGTAGAGCGTTCTATAGCCTAAAATCAGATGCTAAAGTATCTTTTTATATTACTATGCTCTAATCACTTTTACGTACATATTCTAGTTACAATTTCAGAGTGGTGTTGGCGCCTGGAATGTTCAGTACTTCAAACCAAATCTGGTTGATCCTGTTCCTAGCGATATCGTTATCTCACGTGGGCAACCACCCAAGAACATCGAACAGGTATGTATCATATCGAATTGCTTTTGTAATTCGAGATTATGCCTTCGAGGTGGCTGAAGAAGTTGGCATTTTGCCGCAAGAGCTCGATCCTTACGGGAGGAAAAAAGCTAAGGTATCATTGGATGTGCTGAAGAGACTGCGACACTACAAAAATGGGAAATATGTGGTTGTGGTCGGTGAGCTTTGATACTGAATCCTTAGAATTCTCAAATTTCTTAATTATAAAATCTTAATTTTTCGATTTCGAAAGTTCCCAAATTTCATTTTAAAAATGGTAGGGAAAGTCCAACAGGGAGAAAACATGTAAGTTTCATGCTGGGAACAATAATAGTTCGCCAATGTAAAATGCACTTTTTCAAGATTCAAATTTTTCACTTTTTTGAAACATCATTTTCAAATTTTCTGGAATCATATTTTGACTTGAATGTGGAGAAAATGCAAGAGCAGGATTGGTTTAATAGGTTTCAAAAATTATGAGATTTATAACAAAGACCAATTCTTCTCAGGAATCACACCTACACCATTTGGTGAAGGTAAAACCACAACAACTGTGGGACTGTCCCAGTCACTTGGTGCACATTTACACAAAAATGTCTTCACTTGCCTTCGTCAGCCATCACAAGGCCCAACTTTCGGAATCAAAGGAGGAGCCGCTGGAGGAGGATACGCACAGGTTAGAATTTTACGAGGTTTGCTTCCCCCCTCCCCCCCCCCCCTCCCGATTCCAGAAAATTCTATAGGTGATACCCATGGAAGAGTTCAATTTACACTTAACTGGCGATATTCATGCTATCACAGCTGCCAATAATCTCCTAGCAGCTGCTATAGACGCAAGAATGTTTCATGAATCTACACAAAAGGATGAAGCACTTTTCAATAGGCTTTGTCCAAAAAACAGGGAAGGTAATACTTTTTTGTCCTTTGAACAAGGCAGCGGCAACTGTCACAATTCTCAGGTAAACGCCCACTTTCCGAAGTGCAAAAGCGCCGTCTAGTTGGCATGGGACTAGGAGTAGTTGACGATGCAAATACTTTGACTAAAGAACAGCAAGTCCAGTGCAGTCGTCTCAACATTGATCCTAAGACTATCACCTGGAACCGAGTGATCGATACGAATGACAGATTTCTTAGAGGTGAAATAACTTGAACCTGGAGCTTGGAAATTCATGAGTTTGCAGGGATCGAGATCGGCTTGGGACCAGCAGAAAAGGGTCACACAAGAAGGACACAATTCGACATTTCGGTTGCTAGTGAGGTTGATTCCGCCATATTTTTTTAGTAAAATCTCCTTTATGGCTAAATTGTGGTCTAACTTTTTTAAACAAACCGAAAAATAAGCTAACATGACACCAAGTCATGTTAAAATTCATTGTTTTGAAAGACCCTCCAGAAATGCGCAACGGTTGATGCGCTTTCTGCATAAGTGTGGATTTTTAACAAATGACATCCATACAAACGCTGACGAAAATGAGAATTCAAAAAAAATTTACTAAATCGGAAACCATTCAAAGAAGACACAACCATGTATATAGCTAATGACACAATTTTTTTTTCAAATCGGTATAAGGCTTTGTAAATACAAAATTTTCCAACAATTTTTGTAGTTCGTGAATAATCGCGGAGTAACCTTTCGAAATCCTAAAAAAATGCTGAAAAATTTACTCATGAGACTATTTGATCCGCAAAGACCTTGCTGAGTAAAAAATTGCAAGTTTATGATTAATCAGACAAAACAAAAGCTAAGCTCTTCAAATTTATTCAACTCCGGTTTAATTGGTTATTAATTTAGTTGATGGCAATTCTTGCACTGACAACATCACTCGGTGATATGCGTGATCGTATCAGCAGAATCGTGATTGGTTCGGATGTCCAAGGCCATCCAGTCACAGCAGATGACATCGGAGTTACCGATGCCATGACGGTAAGAAAAAGCCTGTAGAAGCAAAATTCAAAGGCCAAAAATGGGGATAACTACGTTTGAAGTTAATTTTTATTCACAACTCTCAAGTCAATTAATTCTTGTCATTTCACTAAAAAAAACTTTTTTATTGTAAAGGTGCTAATGCGTGATACCGTCCGACCAACTTTGATGCAAACTCTGGAAGGCACTCCCGTCTTCGTTCATGCTGGCCCATTTGCCAATATAGCTCACGGATCTAGCAGTATCATTGCGGATCAGGTATTTATTCCGTAGACCTGAAGACATCAAACCTTAACCCGAAGTCTTTGCAATGTAGATAGCTCTCAAGCTTGTTGGAGAGCATGGATACGTGGTAACTGAGGCTGGTTTTGGCGCCGATATTGGCATGGAGAAGTTTTTCAACATTAAGTGCAGGTCTGATTAGTCTCTATGAATTTTTTCAAACTACGTTTTCGAAGGAGTATTCCCAAACTGAAAAAGTGAACCTAGTCATATCCGACCAAATCCGACTGATTTTTGGTACTTACCTTTTTTCAAACCCGCAATAAAGATTTTTGAAAAAAAATTTATGGGAAAGGAAAGAATGCTTTTTCAGATATTCAGGTCTCCAGCCATCTGCAGTTGTCTTAGTTGCTACCGTCAGAGCTCTAAAAATGCATGGAGGGGGTCCGGCGGTGGTGCCAGGAAATCCGCTCAAGCACGAATATCTAGAAGAAAACCTAGACCTCGTCAAAGCCGGGTGTGACTCGAACTTGAGGAAACAGGTCCGAAATTAGGGTTCTCTACAACTACGGATCTTCCTTTTTTGCAGATTGAAAATTGTAATAAATTCGGTATACCCGTTGTGGTTTGTGTCAACAAGTTTGCTACTGACACTGATAAGGAATTGGAGCTGGTTGTGAACAGAGTAACTGATAAATCAAGCTACGTTTACAGAACATCTCTTCAAATTTTCAGGCAATAGAGCACGGAGCCTTTGACGCAGTAATCTCCGATCACTGGGCTAAAGGAGGTGCTGGAGCTCTTCTACTAGCTAAAGCCATCGTCAAAGCAACATCTGAGGACGGAAGAAATTTCAAGTGGGGAAACAGTGGACAGATTTTCGGGATTTTAAATTTACTGTTTTTAGGTTCCTCTACCCGCTGAACATTTCGCTTGAGGAGAAGATTAACATTATCGCCCGTGAAATCTACGGAGCTAATGGAGTGGAGTTCTCGGAACAAGCTAGAAAAGTGAGAAAGAAAAGGAAATTCGCCACTAAATACATATAGTACTTTCCCCCTCCCCCTCCTTTTCTGAACCGCCTGAGCTGCTCAAGGATTGGTAAAAAAAAACCATGAGGAAAATCCTTAGGAACTAAAACTTAGACAGCTCCATGAACTTCTGGAGGCTACAGAATTTCAGGAGTATGAATTCCGCAGAAGCAGAAGAAACTTCAAAAAACTTTTTTGAATCCGCTACCGTCATGTCCCCTCTCACATCAGCATTGCTATTTACTAATCTCCCGATCTGATTCGTGCTTCTACCGTTATAAACGAGCTCTCATCGCCCGATCGGGAGCTCTTCTATGACGGTAAAACTGGGCCCGATTACAGATCGGAAGATTGATGAACACTGCCTCAGAATGAACCTCTACCTCTTTCCCCCCCCCCCCCCCCCTCCCAACTATCAAAAAATTCCCTACAATACCCGTGATTGAGACGTAAAGCGTGGGACATTATTCCGCAAGTGTTCAGAAGCTGGATACCTACACGAAACAAGGATTTTCAAATCTACCAATATGCATGGCAAAGACTCAGTTATCTCTTTCCCATGATCCAACAAAGAAAGGAGCACCTACAAGTATTTCTCATCCATTTTCGAAACAACGGTAACAAAAGAATGTTTAGACTTCACGCTGCCAATCCGAGATGTGAGCGCCTCAATTGGTGCCGGATTCATTTTTCCGTTTTCCGGAGAGATCACTACGATGCCTGGACTCGGGACACGCCCGTGCTTCTTCGACATCACCATTGATCCTGAGACTGAAATTATCAATGGCCTCTTCTAAAATTCACATTCGGTGATAAGCTTTTTATTCGCCGCGTAACTTTCGCGACCATGCCACGCTTATAATTAATGAATGGCAAAGCAATTTTTACTCAACACGATTCAGCAATGTTCATGATTCTATTATTGGGAAGTTAGACAGCTAAGCATCTCTTCTAAAACTATAAACCATCTTCCTATTTGAAGTAAGGCATCAGTGATGAAGTCACGCACAAGGTTAACAAGTTTATGAGCAGCACATGCAGCTCCCCCCCCCCACCACCGAAGTTACATTCGCTGCGGGACCACTCGTGCTGGCATGAGCTTACTCGGTGAGTATAAATAGCGACGTTGCATCATTTCGCCGTCTTTTTATGGTGGTCATGCCTTTTGGTTTGCCTCTTGGAATTTCGCTTGTAAACTCCGCAAATACAAGAGCTTTTCAAGGAATTTGCCGATCGCTACCGCTAGTCCCTTTTCACGATCAAAGCAAATTTCTACCGCTTCCCCGTAAAGGTCTTGCCTGATGTGCCATGGTTTAACTTTCGCAATATAAGTCTTGAATATAAAGGCTAAGCAGCTCCATAGTGGTTTTGGAGTCACATGAGTATTTGGAGACGCGGATTGTCGGCATTTGAATTTAATTTTGAATTAGTAGACCATTCTAGGGCGGAAAAGGTCGCACAGCATTGGCAACAGTGGTGTATTTATTATATACTAGCTGGCTTGCCCGGCTCCGCCGGGCCTGCCAGCTAGACCCGTGTACGTATGTTCCGAATAGAATTTTTTATTTCTGAACCGATTGGGACCGAACTTTGCACACATACACTTCGGGACAGGGAGCGTGTCACAGCCCACTTTTCGTTATCGATCGATGTCGATTTTACCGATTTTTTGCAAAATTTGAGCTAGGGGGCTAGGATTTTGCACAGGGGGGTAATCGAGCATGCTGATCACCCCCTTCGGGGTGATCAGCATGCTCGATTACCCCCCTCTGTCAAATCCCAGCCCTCTAGCTCGAATTTTGCAAAAAATCAATAAAATCGATATCGATCGATAACGAAAAGTAGCCTATGACACGCTCCCTGCCCCGAAGTATATGTGTGCCAAGTTTGGTCCCGATCGGTTCAGAAATAAAAATTTCTATTCCGCACATACGTACAGACAGACAGACAGACAGACAGACATACAGACAGACAGACATTCAGCTTTATATATAAGATGTAGGTTCAAGAATGGGCAATCAATAACATGGAGCTGTAACAGTTCACGTCTTGAATTCGCGTTTAGTAGAAGTAGTTATTCTTTTGGCTGAAAAGATTATAGGTATAGATAATTCTAGTGAGATCTCAAGTTATGTGATCATCTTGCAAAAATGGGCAAAGGTAGCCCACGACAACGGCCACCAAGGCATTATGACCTTAGCTAGAGGCTCCATCTCTCAGACAATCGCAAATGACTTCCGGCGAAAACTGACCTTTGAAACTTCCAGGGGACACTCCTATTGGAGCTCCAGGAAGGGCGAGGGCGGGGCTCACCCACACGGCCCAATAGAAGCGTCTCCCCGCAAGTTTCAGAAGTTCAGTTTCCCCTGGAGGACATATGCGATTGTCTGAGCTACAGGGGATACTGGAAGTTTAGGACGGTAAATCCCGGCTAGTACAGGCGGATGGGTATTGGATCCCGGGTTTGATGAACCGCCACAAAATTGCACCCTCATTGACGCTACTATACCGTTTACCGAGGAGATCTAGGGTGAGCTGCGATGGTCAACCGAAATCGGACGCGCTAGGCTCCGCAAAGAAATGTGTAACACAGGGAACTTGTGAAGCGAAAAAATCCGGGGAACAACTCACGTATCACCTCGCAGGCTACGTGCAGACATTTTTGTATACGAACGATATGGTCCAATTAAGCGTTTTACATGACTAAGGTTTATTTCTCGAAAGAAACAGTCTTCTAAAGCGTTAGTAAAGCATTAGCGACTACTTTGAGAGTCTATAACATCCTCGACTTTATTTCTTGAGTCCAGTGCCGTTAGTGACTTCTTTTCCATTTTCCCACCGTGAGAGCTGCAATGAAGGACCGTGTCTCCTGCCACGCCACTGTTTTTCCATAGCTTGAGCGGCCTAAGTCACGTCTCGAAGGTACACGATTATTTTGAATTTCTTTTCCCACCTTCGAGCATCGATGGGTGATTTCGGCAGCGATTTGTGAGTAACGCACATAAGTGATACCTACAGCTCTCCAAAGAACCATCTGTGTAAACAAAATTCTTTTCAGATATTTCCAGCCTACTGTGCCAAATAGTGTAATTGCACACCTTTTTACCCTTCTGCTTCACATAATCATCTCGACTTGGACTGGGTTCAGATCTTTTATCTTTTCCCCCAATTTCTAAAGAACCCGTCATGCTTCGCCGAAAAAACCCAGAAAAGCGCGAAAAGCCCAAAAGGGCCATAACGCCCCTTAGGTTTTGACGCTAAGGCATGTGTGTTGATTTCACAACTAATCTTTTTGCTTCACTTCCTGTCGTCTGCACATCAAAACAATGTTAGAATTCTACCAAAAGTTCGTTTCTGCGTTCAGGCTTTTCCGAGCTTTTTGTGCGCTTTTGGGCTTTTCTCGGCGAAGTAGACGGGTCCCTAACTCTTCGGGCTATCCTGCATACATCGATAATCGATAATCGATATCTGCCAGATCGAAAGTATCTTATAACGTAGCACAGAAAAACACAAAAAGCTGCGCTGCGGTTCCGAGCTGTCCTTCAAAGATACGGGGTCTTTGAACCCTTGGGTGAGATTAAAATCCCTTCCATAGATCCTTGGGAGATGGTAAGACAACACAGAAATGCAACCCAGTACTGTTCCCATCCACACACCATCACCTAGAATCAATATCTTCACAAAATCTCAAACAATACAAGCATCTCATTTCATACATTCATGTAGAACTAGAAACTCCAGCAAAAATTCCTACTGATTAGTGTGCAATCACACCACTTAGCAACCGATAACATGGCTTCGACTTTAAAAAATCAAAGTAAAACTGAAAAAAAAAACAAAATGAAAGAGAAAATACCCACGGCAAGCACCCAAAAATAAAGAAAAACTAAGTAAACACAATCATCGGAGATAATATTTATACAAGTTGCATATAGGGTACCGAATCATAATGCATTCGTAAATCACAAACTGCATTCAATATTTGAAGGCTGCATGGATGATGTTCAGGGTAACAATTTTCACAAAATCACATACCTAACGATATATTTTAACGGTAATCTATAAAACACGATTTTTTTAGGTTAGATTGTAGTGTCAATCGTAAGTAAAAAAGCATTACATGCTCTTGCTATACTCGCAAGAATCTGTGTTAAAACAAACCGTGATTGACATCAAACTGCATTCCTTGTGTCACACATAAAGACTCTTCAGTAAAACTTTATTAGGCTGCTGAATGGAACAGACACAAATCTTGCGGGATTGTTAGGACATGCTTCAAGGGATTTTTTTTTGTTCACACAGTGAAAGGTGATGGGTTAAGCGATAGGAAAGCTAGTATCAGACGTAGGTTACGGTTATTTTATAGAGAGACATAGGGGTGGGATAAAATAGCGCGAACACGGACCAGAGACACAGCTGAGCCGCAAATCGCTTTTACGCATGCACAACCGATCGATCCATACTGCATGACAAGCTCATTACTACAAGACAAATGACCAATAAAACAAGAACGAGAACAAAAAGCATGCCAGAATATAACCCCAATATATTTTCGCTTAACCGACGACGAATTAGAAACAACTAGCATTCGCATACTTTCGAAACAAACAACATTGAAAACTAGATGCAAACAATTGGGACTGGTATTTCATCACAGAGAACTTTCTTACTATGCAACAGGCAATTATAGGTCATATTCATAGAGAAAATTGTAATAAGTTACTAGGCAATCCAACGATTTTCCACATTGACGGGAAAAGCGCATATCGACCTGATTATTCCAAATGTTGGGGGAGAGAAAAACCACAGAAGGCGTTGCTAGTCCATCACGGTCTTTTACTGCGCTGAAATAGAATTTTGGTTACGTACACACAGTAATGACAAGTTAGTGTTATGCAGTAGGAACATTCTAGGAAAATTCAACTTCAGATTTTGCAAACCACAAAGGGAATCACTCCGTAAACTGGAAAAAAAGCTCAATTTCAATTTTTCGATAAAGAGGATGAAATCTATGAGCGAGATAAAAAGTTGTGCTGCAACTACAGAATTCAAAAAAAACGCTTCAAAGTTAATTCCGGTGTCTTCTCATAAAATTAGAAATTGCGCAATCTACAGATTTGAGCATGAATGAGAAACAGTGATTACAAAAGCCTAAAAAAACTTTAAAACTAAAAATCTCTACAAACTATAAAATTAAAAATTCCTATGAGTTCAACTTCAGAACTAAAGCTCACAAAAAAACTAATGTGCAGCCAACATGAAATAACTCCAATCAAACATGAATGGTATGATTGTAGATAGGATTTGTAAGTAATCAAATAATCGAATTTTGAAACATGAAAAATGCTAGCTAAGTACCTAAATTTCTCTTACAATGCTACAAGTCAGCAATCAACTGCGAAATATCCATTTGTTCACTACCACTTCTCTCTCTTTTGATACACTGTTCTATGAAGAAGCTATGATTTAAACTGACGCCCATCACCGAACGATCTTCGGGGTGGTCGGTGCTGGAAGCCCCGACCGCGTATCCCTATAGAACAACGTCAGGATGTTCCTCACCATTCATTTGGGTCGCATTTGCTGGCCGTACAGCAGGTGATGGGGCCACTGCCGTCACAGCCGGCGAAGGAGTGTACATTTGTCCGGGTCGAATTGGCTTCACAATTTGTGGCGTGTTCTGTCGACGCATGTTACGTTGTCGAACAGCATCCTTGATGCGCTCCACCTAAGAACAATTAATAGTTAGCAAAAATCCAAATAAACTCAAAAAAGCTAAACGATACCTCCTGCTGATACTTTCTTCGTTCGAGCTGTGAGCGCTCCTTTGTTTCCCGTAGAGCCGTTTCGAGCTGCTTGATGCGGTCTTCTCGTCCGCGTAGCCGAGCCTCCATCTTTGGTAGCTCGACGCGAAGGTCAGCGTTGTCACGCACAAGCTAAAAATTACAACGTAAATGCATAAATGCACTAGAAAGCGAATAAAAAATCGAACACGTTCGAATAAAGGCTTGATAACAGCCGCATTTCCTTTGATATATTCTTCACAATCTGAATCACTCTTCAAAAATGCTTTTGTTTTTCTATAAATTGCTGATTGTGTATAAACTGTTTTCTCTTGAATCTAGAAAACTCCAAATCTATAAAGCAAAATGAAAAGTATGGAAACGTCAGAATTACCTGCTTGTGGACCTTGGTGAGTTTGTCCAGGTTGTTCTCGAGGAACTGAATTCGTTGTTTCTGTGCGGGGCCAGAAAGACAGTCTTCCTCAACATCGAGTCCAGCCTGGCATCGCGACAGAATCATACGGACAAACTCCTTCTTCAAGTTCTTCAAAGTGGCCAACTCCTAAAAAAACAACGAGACAGTGAATGCAAATTTTTTTTCAAAGAACAAAAAAGGAAGTTTGAATGATAGAAAAGAGCTGCAACCAAGAGAAATTTAAAAAGCAGAAAAATCAAAAATTACATATATAAATATAAAAAATGTTAATGAATTATCAAGATCCACAAGGGCGCCGGTGGCAGCATAGACTGACCACATTGACTCTATCCGAGAGCGGTTTCAGCTCACGCGCTGCTTGATCCTTCACAAGTAGTTGCTTCAATTTGTTTGCATCTTGCCCTTGCACAGAATTCAACTCATCCAGTTTCTTCTCGGCAGCATGTGCTTCAGCTGAGTTCATCTAAGCAAAATTAGAGATGAAATCCCCCTCCTAATAAAACCGATCGCTTGAACTGTGTCAAAAGGGAACTCACCTCCTTTGCAGCGCTATTTTCACTGAACAACTTCGAAACACCGATGCGCATGAGGTTGAGAAGTTCGTGATCAGGCAAAGTGTCATTCTGATTCACCTGCAGATAAAAGACACCTGTTAACGTCGTTCGCCCCCGGATGAGTAACAAAAAAAGAGCGTAAAGATAAAAAGTTAAAACTCCAAAAAAACATTAAACACCAAAAAGCTTACGATATCAGCGATGTTGTATTCGCGAATGATATTGTAGATGGCATCTTTGAAGTGCTTGATCTTAGGGCCACACTCGTCCAAATGTGCATTCAAGGCGCTAACAGCATGGTTAGAGCTGTCTTCAAGCTGTTGGTTCTCTTCCTGTAAAGGAAGAAAAATCATTCTACCTCAGCGAATTGAGAGATAATTCTTTAGAAAACCGATTACTAACTTCAGTTAAAATGACTCACCGCTACAATCTCTAACTCTTTCTTCAGCTTCTCATATTCAGCGTTTCTAACCTCAAGCTGAACGGCGATATCTTCGATAGCAGAGATCATCTGTAACGTGATCGATGCGATTAAAATTGCAACATGATACAACATGATAATATAGAAGAGGTAAAGAAAAGCAAATAATAAACCCAGACCTCCTTAGTCTCATTTTGCTTATCGTCGCTCTCTTTCTGAATACGAACAAGCTCTTCTCGCAGTGTCTCTTCGTTTTCACGCATAGCTTGGATCGATTCATCTTGCAACAACACCTAAAAACAAAAGGAACACGTTTCTTTACGATGATCACACACTGTAAAGCGAGTGTAGATTGCAGAATAGTGCAATAACACTTCAAAAGTGCAAAGCGATAAGTCTCGAAAATCGATATTAGCCTTGCAAGAGATAAAGGGAGGGAAGAACGAACGGTAAATCACCAAAATGAGAAATCATTTCAGCGGGAAGCACCCCAACAAAAAGATAAAAAGCTATACAAACCTGTGCCTTCAGCTTCTCGTGTTCTTGGCTGACGCGTTGGATCTCATCATCCTTCTCGTCGAGTTGTTGGTACAATTTCACTCGTTCTTCCTCATACCTTTAACACATTAAATCATCAACCAACCACCTCACTGCCATCATTTTCGCAACAAACTTCTTCTTCTCCTCGTCAGTGATAGGACCAGTAACTGAAGTGAGCATAGGTGGTGCTGGTGCAATCATCGACCTTTCCATCGATGGCGTAGAAGAATCTGTAGGAGCTGAAATTTGACTACTGCCGCAAAAAGTGCCCACAAGCTAGAGCATCTACTCACTCTCCGACACCCCAATAAGATGTGCGGTGTCGTTAAGATTAATCCATTCAGCTTCGCTTACTCGTTCGCCTGCTCGCCATCGAGTCATTTCCAGGTTGAGAGCTTGCAAAACAGTAGAGAGACGTGTAACCTAAACAGCAACCCCGATTTGTACACCAAAATGCTTGTAAAGAGAAGCCTGACAAAATCAAAACTGCATTAACATACCTTATCTCTTTCTTTCTCGTATCTTCGTTTCCATTCTTCCGCAGTTAGTTCCTCATTGATCTGGACGACGTTCTTGATGGTCTTGGCCCTTTGACCAAACATAAGAGTCGATTTAGTTTCAGCTTCATTGAAATGTGATGGAGAAGCGCAGATGATGACAGTCGTTCGTGAATTTCCTCCAAGTGATTCTTGCAAAATTCGAGTGAGTTTGGAATCTCGATAGGGTACGTGAGATTTCTGAAAATCACAAATGCTAACAATTTTCAGTGATCGAATTTGTACATTTCTAATTATAATATTCAAGACGTTCCATTAAGTGATTCCGAAGCTCAATCAAAACGGAAAAAGCCAGAGATCTGAGCAAAAGTGCTCCCAGACGCGTTTTTGTTTGACAGAGTTTCCACAAAAAGATTTCGAGTTTTTTCGCTTCCATCTGGTGTAGACAGAAAACGGGTGCAGTGCAAAAAGATATCAGTCAATGCGGCCGAATTAGCTGTGCTACTGCAGACCAAATTGTCTACGGAAGTGCGATAAAAACAGCAGAAAGCCAAGCTTGATCAGAACATGGCTGAATGAGAAAGTTGATTCATGATAGTCCGTTTAGTTATCTTCTAAGGTGGCACATAGTTTACAACGTTTCTTTTAATGAATAAATAGATGAATAATTACAATCAAAACACATCAAATTCATAAACTTGACTGTTTACATTGAAAGTAGAAGTTAGTAAGGCAAAATTTGCGTTAAGATAGACCCACCGTTCCTTCCGCCAATGCTGATATGACGATTCCAAGTGCGGTAAGCGACTTGTTGATATTCTTAGCTTCTTCAAGAACAGTACCTTGTGCTCCAGTTTTGCTAACCTAAGATAGGCAGACTAGATGCTCAAGTCTACCAACATCTCTAAGAGTGCTTACTTTTTCTGAGCCTGCTAAATCTACCAGATATAGCTTGCCAGCAAGTTGCTTTTTTGTCGCTTGATGTTCTTGCTTGACGGTGATGAGAAACACAGAGTGAGAACGAGAGGAATGTTCATTCATGTCTGAAAAGGCAATTGGGAAGCTTAGTAGACGACTTTCTGATGCATATGTCAGAAGATGAAAAGCTGAGTTCCCCAATTAGTTCCTGATGTAAAATGATGCGTGGCATATACGAAACCTTAGCAGTTTGTTCAAAAATTGACCATCACGGTTTTGAGCTTGAGAGATTTTCAGGTCCCATTGTTCATTTCCTGCGCTCCACCGCGTACAGGGAAAGAAAAAGAGCTTAGGCCTTTTACAACTCATGTTCTAATTTACGATCGAAATGCAAGATTTTGCGAATAATCACGTGTACAAGAAAAAAAAGAAAATGAAAACTAGAAAACTAGGAAACAAATCAAAACGACTCACTAGTAACAGCAACCATTCGATTGCTCTTTCCATCTTCGATAGTCTGGAGCACTTCATCCGGTGTTCCAACAAATCTTTCTGTTGCGCCTTTCACATATGGAACCCGGTTCTTGTCTTCGTGGATTGAAAGATTTACTTTTTCAGCTGCAACAACATACTTGATAGATTATTTCTGGATCAAAAACAAAATGCAGTAACTCACGGTCTAACAAATCTCGAATCTTTTCATTATAAATTTCAAAGTAGGATACTTTAATGTGAAATTCAAGTTCTGTGTCCATAGTGTATATATGATTGAATATGTCTTGCACTATTCGTGGTATGATACCCTGCATTACCGGATCACCGATCACACCCTAAATCGTCAGATTTACCTTAAACAAGAAAAAAAACTTGACAATTTCGTTTACCTCCATAGTGTGGGTTTTACCGGAAGATGTCTGACCATAAGCGAAGACAGTGCCATTATAACCAGATAGCACATCTTGTACTATGTGATAGGCTGCTCCCATGTACACTTGTTCTTGGGTAGTGTTCGGTTTGAAGACTTTGTCATAGACGAATACCTTGCCCTAGAAAAATTACACTTTAGAGTTAATTTTGAAAAATTTATGATTAAAACGACAAGACACAACCACAAACTAGCTTTCACCGACGACCAAACCCATACTGGTACCGTTCCCAGTGGAAAATCCCTCTGATCCCCGAACAACCATCATTCTATCTCCAGCCCCTTCACACTTCCCTAAGACACTCAAAACCTCATTCGCCATTCAATAAAAGCATTCTTCTTGGTTCCCAGCAACGTTTTAACAGCACATTAACATTCCCAATGACAATCTGATACCCTGTTATTTCGCACAGCAGTCTTGCCGCAACAACCTCGCACGCTCGTAAAAATGCACACCGCTAGTTTGGTTTGCTGCGTCAATATCAAATTTCAACTGTCCACGACTCTCTCAAAGTTGAAAGAAACTCTAGTGGAAGCTCCGACATGGCCTTACCTATGGTGGCAAAGAAGAGGAGAAATAATAGTTCAGACAAAAAGGATAATCGAATTTTACTCAAACGTCTAGGTAGTTCAAAGGGCGATTATACAGCGGTGGGATATGTATTTTCTACCAAGAACAAAAATAACCCAAACAATCGTGCCGGCGGTAGAGATGCTCCATATTTATTCTTATCCCCTTTTCTCATCCCTCTTCTTCATAAAATATTTTCTCACTCCTTTAACTCTCTTTCTTATGTGTTACATGAATCTTTGATCAATCACCACGTCGACCATAAAACCTTACAAAAACTTTCTGCAAAGCACTGTCTCTCTTTCGCAATACTCGATTCGACATTCCTATTGAAGAAGGCGGAAAAGCCATCGAGCACAGAGCGCTGCTTTTTATCAAAACGCTATGAATAAGCAGATGCTATGACCATAAATTAAATGCTGCCACAAAGACCCAGAGTCAATAAGTTTCAAAGCCCCTTCCTCTTATCATATTCAGCTACTTCCAACAAAAGCCATTGATTTTGGAAATTAGAAACTCCATCAAACCTTCCCTCTCGCTGAAAAGCAATGCGCCGTTCCCGCACACACACCCACATCGATCGGCTCACGCCATTAAGATAAATCGCCTGTCTCAATGTCAAAACAGCAGCTGGATAAAAATCTAGACATTTCTCATCACTGCAGTGCAAGATGCATTAGGGTATGAATAATAGCGAAAACATTCAACATTTTGAAAACACTGTCTGCACCTTCGTTTGCCACATTATAAACATATCCCATACAATTCATTCCTGCCCATTTCACTACCTTCAAAGGCACCGCAAACTCAGACTGAGGATGATGAGATTTTGATACGACGCAGTAGTGATTCCTAACTACACGCCGAAGTCCCGCTGCAAAATATGAATGCCATAGCGAAAAAATCGCTCCAGAAGGTAGAAGCGAAGTTGGTAGCTGCGCCCATTAACCGGGTGGTCTGGAAATAAATCCAAAATTGAGCTTAGATGTGCCTTAAACTATCGAAAGTCCATGATGGTAATGAAGAGCGGATATTCGACAATTTCGGACACATTTAAGCTCAGTTTGACTTGTATCTTCAGACCACCTACGACGATGGGCGGAGCGACCAATTCTGCTTCTACCTTTGAAGCTATTTTCTCGTAAAAATCCATCTTTTGCAGCGGGACTCGAGCGTTTACTTGGAGGACAGATGAGGGACAATCCTTTTAGAGCTTTCATTCTCCTCTACTTCCAGCAGTCTCCTCTATAACATTTACACATTCGCACTGCGTATGATACATATACCTTGCGCCATCATATCCGCGCCGAAAAAACTGACAAACTAATGTGCATTGACAAGATGCGGTCAACTGCCGCAAAGCGGACGGACACTATCGCGACAGCGATCTGCAGTTGTTCGGCCATCCGATTTTTCTTTTCCGTGCCGGCTGTACCGAATCTCAGTCGGGTAGATATAATGACGTGAATAATGAAGCTTTCCGCTCGACAATCATCCTTTGAAGACATTTATCGGACATGCAGCTGTGCATGCGAGCCCCTAACCATTTTATGATGTCAATAATTGGATGACTTGCAGACCGAACGGGTAAATGGAAGAAAAATGAGCGCTTCCTTTCTCGGGAAATTGAGGCTAATTATGCATTGGGAAAAGAAAAACTTCAAGGAATTCAAATTCAGCACAAACTACAAAACTGTCGAAGTTCATAAACAGAGATTCAAATTACAAGGAGCAAAATACAAACTTGAAGTTGAGGGAAAACGTTCTTTCATTTTTGCTTGAGCTGCATAGGGTTTTTAGAGTAACGTCTTGTGCATATTCAATGCTTCGGCTAAATGCTGTTTTCAGCGGGGAATAGCTTCAAAACCCTGAAAAAGTCCAAACAAAAATTTAAAAAGAATTACCAGAACGCCACGGTTTTATAAAGAGAAGACACACGATCTGCTTTGATGGAATTTTTCTATCCAACTGCCTTGAAATCGGCTTGCAGCGATACAATGAGAAAATAATATTTTCCTTTTTTTACCCGATAGGACTTTTTAAACAATTTTTTGCCCCCGTAGAGCAATCTGAGTTGCCCCAAAGATGACAAAACAAAAGATGACGAAGAAAAGATATGATAGCACATCAAGTACCAGTACCAGTACCAGTCAAGTACCAGTGTAGACCCCTATTTACAAACCATATTCCCACCACCTACGCCAATCTACTGCTCTCGCACAATCGCGGGTCGTAAATGGCAGTAAACGCATCCATCTAGTTTCGGATATGTCCAAAATCTGGAATGAGACAGCAGATGTCATCTACTCTACTTTTATTATGGGATAGTGACAATTGCGCCATATCCTCGTCCAGATAAAATTCTATTGGCACATAAGTTTTGCAGCTAATTTCACAACTTTTCCTTTTCTTGGATGCGGCGCTCTCAGTTTTTGATATAAGTAGATTAGGTAGTGAGTTAAAATTGTGAGCAAACCGTTTGATTTTGGTGGCAAAATGAGGAAAATTCACGCATTTTCCGAAAGCTAGTTTATAGATATCTCACTATGCTGAAAACAAAAATGAAGCCGTTCTCAGCCTTCTTAACGCAACACGCAGAAACTGTATATAGATTGCTAGAGTTTCATTCACCAACTATCACTGTACAGTTTCAACTTGATACGTTGATCAAAGCTGCGAATGGCTTCGCTGTTGTATTCAGCACAACAAATTTTCCAACTTGACCAGCTTTCGAAAAATTCGTGCACTTCTCCCATTTGACACCAAATACAAATGGTTTCGCACATTTGTAGTTCACTACCTAGTCTATATTGTAAAAAAAAATTGAGACGCCACAATTCAAAAAAGAGAAGTTAAGAAATTAGTTACAAAACTATGTCAGAACTTGATTCGAATACTAAGAACTGTAACAAACCAGTATTGAGTAGAAATTTGGTACTTCATCTATGTCCCACCTAAGTGGAAATTTTTAAAATTTTCAAATTAGCTTTACAACCCATTTTGCCTCATTCAAAAAAAATATTCCACGCCGTAATTCGAATCGTATGACCATTACGGCGGCTACAACTGCGTGGCAAGGACATACACGCTACTGATGACACACCTGTTCGGATGTGAAACCCCCGAGAACACTCCTAAATCAATAGTGATCGCAACCCCCGTTATGTGTGTACTGGCGCTGGCTGAGGTGTGTAGACATGCACCCGTTGAGGGGGTATTGCGCGCGCCAACCGGAGAGGTGCGCGTGTCGCAAAACACACTCACGAACAACTGAGGACAAACGCGACATCCGACAGCAACTAACCCCGATTGAAATCGTGTCTTCGCTGGGGAATTTCGGCAAAAATCGATCGCCATTCTTTTCTTCTGTCTTGTTGAGCGGTCGGATTCGGCAGAACACCTAAACAAGTAGTCTAGAACAACGCATCACCACTGCCAGCTTGTGAGATTCATGACTTAATAAGAAGACTGATAACATAAAGATTACGCTTTCGTTCAAACCAATGTTTAAAAAAAACTATGCAAGTAAAATGTAATATGAAATCTTCACAGAATAAATTTTTGGTTTACTATACTCCTGGAAAAAAATAAGAATAACTGCATCTCTTCAAATCAAAAGTCAAAGAAGAATTACAACTGCTCTGTCCAAAAAGATTACATACTCCTCAAATGACATAATGATCTCCCAAGCTACACCGAAATCGCCCTGCAAAATGCCTTTGAGACGCAAAGCCAAATATATCTGCGCAAATTGGAAACAGATGTTTTCTATGTGCCAAAAAATGATGCTGTAATCAGCTGCACACTTTTTCAACTGGAGCTGCATTAGGTCACAGAATCAGGGGAACACCCAATCAAGGAGATGGTCAATGGCGCATTCTCCGTCTGTCACTAAACCAAAACTTCAACTCCGTCAAAAAGGCGCTTGAGGGCTTATGAGATCGGTCAGAGTTTGCCAGTGTTGCCGGTGTTGAAAGTGTTGCCGGTGTTGAAGGTGTTGCCGGTGTTGAAAGTGTTGAAAGTGTTGCCGGTGTTGAAAGTGTTGCCGGTGTTGAAAGTGTTGAAAGTGTTGAAAGTGTTGAAAGTGTTGAAAGTGTTGAAAGTGTTGAAAGTGTTGAAGGTGTTGCCGGTGTGAGAGTGTTTCTCATTTTTTTTCGACCGACCTCACCGGCTGGTGAGTATATTCACCTACAGTGTGTCTTAACTCATGGAAATGAGCGGACCGGTGCTAATTTACCAATCGTCTGTATAGGTGCGCGAGCAGCTGCTGAAAATTGTGAGCCCATATAGGCGTCCGACCACCGTTAGTGATAGACCCATGGGCGAGGCTCGCCTGATGCACTTCCGCTGGTGTTTAGACGCCACACTCAATAGTCAAGCGTAATTGGGCAAGAGCCGCTGCAGTAGTTGTCCAAGGGTAGTCCGTTTGAAGGCATCGTCCACACAGATTCTGTCCTCCACAATTTTGTCAATTCAGGGGGCTTCTCATGTCCCTGATCCCGAATATGAAGTTGGGAATCCGTGAAAACTCCGAAAATTCCCGTTCCGGAGGAAACATAGGCCGGCATTTCGGAGCGGTGATTAGATGGGCGCGCACGAATGCACGGGTTAGGGAGGGCGGTGTCATTTGAGGTCTTCATGCCTCTTCCCTATTTCTAAGCCTTTTTTCGCTTCCGAAGTGACATTTTGCGCCGCGAATTGGGCATCACCTTGTTGAGGCACCCTACTATCGTAAGCTGCCAAAAGTTCAAGACCCTCAACTTAGGACGTGGCCTTCAAGACACGGCGTCATGGTAGGACCCTACGCCTTGACAGTACTAACTTTTTGCGTGATTCATTTGCTTTTGAGACATGACTGTATTTTAGTCAAAATGAGTTTCACCTTCCGCGAAGCGCTGGCAATGCAAGTAGAAAAAAAACCATGCCTCTGGGACCCATCTTCCGATTCATACCACGACAACGCCTCGAGAAATCAGGCATGGTCAGACATCGCCGACAACCTTTTGGAAAGAGGTTATGCCTGCGATGGTGAGTGGATGAAAAAGGTTGAAAGCAGCTGCAAGTATCTGTTCAGTAGAAGATTTAAAAGCGAAGTGGAAATCAATGCGTAGCGCTTATAAGCGCTTTCAAAATCTACGCACGGGTTCTCCCGCAGTTAAACCGGAAGGGATTTATAGGCTATTGTCTTATCTCGATGTCGCGGATTGTCAGAGGTATAGTCTACATTTCTCAGAATGTTTCAAAATACAAATATCTCCATCAAATTCCGCAATTCAGCGTAAGAATAACAAATGTAGACTTAGAAGAAGATGGTGATGAGAATGGTAACTTTTCGCTAGACTTGAGCGCGTATAAGCGGTGATAATAAATTTAGCTCCGGTGCAAAGCTATGCGAGAAGATCCTCACAAGACAGTCAGTCTGGCGCTCCTATACAGCTGCTCGGGAAGAGACCTCTGTATGAAAAAAGAACACCTGCGAAAAAAGTCCGACCCGGCACTGAAGGTGAAATCGATTTTATGTGACATAATATGTCATTTCATTTTAAGAGCAAAGTGCCATTTTCGAAGCCGTAGAGGCCGTCAAAAAACAGGTAGCTAATATTCAGAGCATGGACAAATATACCCATTTTGGTGAGCTTACTAAAATTTAAAAATTAATTATAAAAGAAGTATCGGACTTTGAGGTAACTTTGTGGCGGAAACTCTGCGTGGTATGCCTGACGATGCTTCGGACGAAAAAATGAACGTTATAATGACAACGCTTATTTCAAAGATTCAATACGTAGACTATGAAGGCATGCAACAAAACGCTTCCGATGCGTCGTCTTAGAGTGTTTTTGGAAAAGACGCTTTTGTTTTTATTTTCTTTTCCTCTCAAAATCACTCCTTTTTTTCGACATTCTCTTCGAGCAATCTCTGAGAGAATATCTTGATTTGCTGTTGCTTTGTTTGATTAATGAACATCAAGTTTTGACTCTTTGTACATTAAAAAACAAAAACAAAACTTTTTAAACAGAGCAATATCTAGATGAATACAGGTAAGAAAGTGATGCAACAATTGTGTTTTCTCCAAAAGACAATTCTATTTCCTTCCCGTACAATAATAAAGATAGAAATTTCGCAGAACCGGCTCAAATCTGAAATACATCCTGTCAACTAGAGTTAATCTTCTCAGTCAAACAATCATGATTTCACACAAAAAGACTACAAGGATCTTTTGTAAGCGAAAAGCCTGCGAATTGTTTAACTCCGATTGGATCTCAACAGGACTGATATTCACCATTAGCGTACATTTGCTTCTCTTTGCGCAAAGTACTGCGTAATGCGATCTCTTGCGAGATTCGCTGAATCTGCTCCGTCTTCCGTTTCCATTTCTAAAGCATCATAACCATTCGAGGCAGATTCATATCTCTGTACCCCTTCGAGGGTATCTTGTCTACGTCGTAGAAGATTATGAAGAATCTGTGATATTTCATTTATTCCGAAGCGTTGACTCAATTGAGTCAGAACCGACCAGTAAAGACACGACAAGTCTTCTGACTCGATCGGGCTCTAAATTAATTCGGGTCATTAGCACTTGAAACCTCTGGGCTAAAAGTCCAAATGTTGACTCAATAGTTCGTCTCGCTCTAAACTGAGATATAAATTTTTGGGCAGGTCAAACTAATATATAGTTTGACCTGCTCAATTTGCTATTGAATCTTCGCTTATCGGGAGTGTCAGCTTCTCTTTGTCTGTAAGGCCGTACAAATCTGAAGCTTTGCCCAAAACCCCCGTCAACAAGTATATGATATTGCACGGGACCAACATGACCAAGATCAGTTGTAGGAGGAAATAAATCAGTTTGCCGTTCCAGGAAGATCTAAATTCATTAAATGTTTCATTCTTTGAGGGAAGACCACACCTTGATGTTGGAATTGCGGAATACCCCCGCATCGCCAGCGCGACCGGGGGCGCCAACGTCGTAAGCCATTATACGACAATCGGCGTCCGCAATCGCAAGAAGTATTATGGAATAATAGTGTTTATAATTCCAAAAAATACTTCCTGAATGCATGGGCTTCTAAAAAGTTGTTTATAATGTCAATTATTAATCATTATCGGAGCGGAAACCTTGATATTAATGTGCTTTCCGTCCATAAACCCAACGGCCCGAGGATAATCAAAACGTTCTTGGGTTTTTACAGCGACGTCTTCAAATCTTTCACGCGTCATAGGTGGGAATGCTTGATCGTGCAACCCTGAATTACAGATTCCTTTGAACCGTTTCCACTCAATGTATATACCATTGATAATTGCCTCCGTCACTTCAGCTACTATATACGAGATAGTCGTTCTTCCCATGCCTATGTCTAAGGCATAGGCGGAAAACGACATTCTCTGTGTGACGAATCTGTACAGAAATCTGTATATTATTACTGAGTATAGGTCGGATGGTATTCACCTCAGATATATCATCAGCCTGTGGCGGCCGGTGATATGACCGACATGGTTTCTTGGATGTTCCAATCCGTTTCCGATTTTTTGATAGAGGTCTTCAAACTCATCAGGCCACAGCCTGATAAAATCACGGAAGGCCTGAGGCCTTCTAGTAATTATATACTCATCAAAAAGTCGGAAACGGGTCTCCAAGTAAGGACGATGTTCCTGACGCACATACTGGCGACTGCGTGGGTTCAAACTTACAGCAGCTTGTAAGTTCACCAGTGCATGCAAAACGTTTGATAGGGCGTAATAGCTCATTCTTCTAGAAACAAATAGTTCACTATGAATATTATGATGAACAAAATTGCTTGATGTAACTGAAGGTCATCCCCATTCAGTCCGGACATAGTACCTATCATCAGATTGAATGTCTTACTCTACAAATGCATGGCCAACTGAACGGAGCGCTACAGATGAAAATTGAAAGCACTTTACTGCACGTGTGGAAAATCCCAGAATATCGGGAAACAGTTCTGCCCGAAATAAAGATTATAAAATAGATGTCAACTCTTATAGTTACTTCCAAAAGCTATAGAGTACTGCTTTCGCATGCAAAAGATCCTTATTCCAAATTTACTAAAGTAGAGCACTTGTTCTACATAGGCAATCTCCATTATTTGAGAACGCTGCTAAAATCCGACGAGTAATGCGTGTTCGGTGTCAAATCGGGCGCTTTGCGATTAGTGAGCAAAACACATACAACAGGCAATGTCGGTCGAGGAAGAATGAGAAACACTTTCAACACTTTCAACACCGGCAACACTTTCAACACTTTCAACACCGGTAACACTTTCAACACTTTCAACACTTTCAACACCGGCAACACTTTCAACACCGGTAACACTTTCAACACTTTCAACACTTTCAACACCGGCAACACTTTCAACACCGGCAACACTTTCAACACCGGCAACACTGGCAAACTCTGACCGATCTCTTCGTTTGAAAACTGAAAATATCAAGGAAAATAAGTGCTAGTTGTGCTTTCAAGCTTTTCAATCTCCTCACATATTTCACAGGCTTTTGAGGTAAGACTAGATGACCTTCGCTTAGAAAACCAACATTTACGAAAGTCTTTCGAAATAATAAGTATGGTCTTAACTTGAAAGTAACTATAGACACTTCATGTGAACTCAAAGAAACAGCCTCGGCATTATCTTTGGACCGACGCTTCGGCGTTGCAAACGCAATAGTCTCAGTCATGCAAAGATAATGCGCTTGTCTTTGCTTTTAAGCCCAGAATACACGAATGAGTGATTGCACACACAAATATAGACACTTCTTTTTTTTTACAAAAATGAACTAAATCCTCAAATCAAAACGAAATATTATGAACAAGAAATTAAAAACTGATTCTTTTCACAACTGAATGCAAAAAAAATATGAGAAGACAATACCTGCACGCCGCACTCAGCTGGTCCTTCGGCCATCTTGCTACCGTGCTCGGTCTACCTACCCTAAACAAGTGAATATTTGGAGTTAAAATTTACGACCCACATGTACGCAGACAAAAAGCGAGCTATTGCAACACACGAATGGAAACAGTTAGTGCACGGGGAGAGTGAAACACGATGAGACATATCGAATTACAATGATGTACAACAAATCGTACTCTCGAGAATATCGACCACTCTCCTTCGAAAGTGAGCCGCGGAAAAGATACGATGGGTGTGTGTGACCGAGCGAGAGGACGATGAGCTAACAATTGAACTCTTCCATCCTTCCATCCAGACACCACACAGAAATGGCGAACCGATACGGATAAGCGCTGAGTGCATGGATATAACAAGCGTGCGGCCATTGCGAAATGTATCGATTCTCGGCACCACAAAGCATCTGAGTCGGGCACACACAAAATTGACAGCTTTTACATAAGTCGTTTTCTGTAGGCTGAGAACGCCGGCTGACTCAGTTTCTGTACATATACATGCAGGTTACCAAGTCTAAAAGAACAGATGATTCTTATCGCATTGAAAAACTGGCTGGAAGTGAGAGCGACCAACAGCAAGCTGTTCGTACGCAAACTCAGACCTGCACCGACGTAATTTATGAGAACTCATTAAAGTGCTTGAAGAGCCACGGCTTTTCGTCGAATGGGTTTCGCTCATTCGACGAAATAATGGGTTTACCTAAAAATATGCATGATAACCTCCACAAAGAACTCTAAAGCAAGCAAGCAATAAAAATCTCTGAGAAGGTCACATTATACACATTTAGGTAATCCCATCATTTGGTCGAATAGACGCAGATACACAATGTCTGTCTACTCAACACTGTTTCAGGAAAAAAAGGGGACGTGAATGAAAAAATGCGATAAATCAAAAACCTAAAAGTTCGCTAGTCGTCGCTTCGATTAGATCATAAATCCACTAGTCACTAACGTCTTCTGAATGTTTGAAGATGTGAGTGATGAAGTGGGTCGTCAAGTAAATCATCACAGTCTTTCTAACGTGACAGGAATGTTTTGAAAATGTTTTTTTCACTGTTTGGAGATTAGGTACTAGCTCGAAATATTTATCACAGCATAGAAATCCCCAAACTGAAATATAACGGGTGAACAACAAATACAAACGATACATCGCAGTTTTTTCTTTTTTTATATGGAAACCGTTAAGATGTGCTCGCTCATTTTTGCAGACAATAAAACCAATCAATCTTCTCTAACCTATGTTTGAATTAGCTACTCAAACAAGATTTTCTACTGCCTAGAACATTTCTGTGTAAACCGCATCCGCCATCTTTCTCGTTCCTTTTTGGAAGAGCTTCTGTCAATACTTATCAGACCTTTGAAAATCCATGCTGTAAAAAAACCCCAAATCAGCTTGTAAACTCTGCAACAGCTTCTGATTGACATTTGATAGTTACAGGGCTTGCGTGGACATCCTATGTTAGACCCAGGAGATTTCTTCCTTAGGACTTCTGTACTTACTCGTCACATGACTTTACATTTATAGCATCGTCAAGACAACAAACAGATTTGTTCAGCTTGTTCTAGTCATCGAAAGGGAATGGGAGCAAAACCTACAGAATGAAAAAATTGAAGATTGGATTTGAAGAATAATAATTTCAAGCGATTATTGAGCCAAACTAACCTCACTCTTAATTTCCACGTTTATCAATGAGAAAAATAAACAGCTCCAAATCTGAATCTATCTAAAAAAAACAAGAGAATAGGATTGAGATGCTCAATTAAAGCAAGAGCATCACTTGAGACAATGCATGAATGATAAACTCTTCTATGTTACGCAATGCAGCCTCAAAAAGTCGAAAAAATGCAGAAGACGCCATGATAAATGAATCGCATATAGACAGCACAGAGTTCATAGCGAACGTCTCTATCAATCATCATCGCATAGACTTTGCATAAAAAGAATACCAAACTTAATCATTTGCGTCGCTGGCAAAAAAAATGTGGCTGAACAAATAGCCTTCCCTAATCTAATATATAAGGATCTACTAAAACGAATGATATGAAGTATACTGAAGTATAATAATTCATTTATATATAATAAATATATATTTGAGCAGCTGGAACCTATTTTGACCTTCTGAAGCCCAAACTGTCGGCACATGCCTAAATTCGTATAGCACCTTAGTATTGCAAATGCGGAGCGGATGGAGGGAAAAATAGCAACAAATTTCCTTCCACATGAATGCGCTCTCGTTGAGCAAGCAGTCAAAAACATAAAAACGGCAATACGCGAGAAAAGGAAAGCATGAATCAGAGAATAGTAAAGAAACGATTCATCGCGCAAAAGATGAATCACTCCAGCCGCTTATAGGCGACCTAACAAGTGTGCGCGCTGCAAAAGAGTTGGAGATCGGAAAAACCATGTCCATTATTTGTCGAGCACTTCTGTTCCAAACCAGACACAACAATCTATTCAACAAAACTTCATAAAATCCATGGAAAACGGGAATAACAACTTTGATGTGCAGTCGCCGAGCTCAAATGAATAGATATATCCGGGAGGTTTTTTTTCGGAGCGATGACGTTCTGACAGAACGCTGATCGATATCGGCCGAGGATTCTCAGCGAAATTAGAGGAGACGGGGAAAGACGAGAAAAACGAAGAAATTGCATTGTAGAAGAGAAAAGACGGGCAGAGACGATCGATTTAGAAGTGGGGCAATGTTAATGGGCTATTAGAATCGGTGGTGATGTGTCTAGGGAATATTATGTGGGTTTGAAACGAGATTTATATATTCTGGAGAGGAAAATGACAATTTAGAAACGATGGAAAATAAACTGGCAATTTTTTGAAAAAAAAAAGAATAACAAAGTCTGATGGCAATTCGATAAATTAAAGAATGAACAACGTGATTTATACGTTCACGGACGATTTGATTAGATTCTTCATGCTTGAAAACGATTATGAACCTTCAATTTTTGTTCGTGAAAAAAGTGCAACGACTTGGACGACAAATCGATAAAGTAAAAATTGAAGGAGAATGTGAAAATAAACAAATGCCTATATCTCTGAAAGAAGAAACTGGCAAAAGACACACTATGTCCATGCAGAGCAAAGGAACGACAACGGGAAAGCAGTATTCTTACCCAACATCGAGAAAATCTGCAAGAAACGGCGAGCATTTCCAACCAAATCTGCGGCTAATTTCGCCCAATCAAAGCTAATTCGGCACATCTTCTAGAGGAGAATTCACTAATGAGCAAGCGGATCGCTTCGGAACTCGCCATCGGCCACCGGAATGGATAGCGAAACATCGTCGGTTTGCGCCACCACGAAGGCCGACGGCACTGCTCCGTCGGCGGTCCGCAATTATCGGCGGCGGCCGCGCTGACCCGACACGACCGCGACGCAAAGTGTCTGCGTCTCCCTGACTACCGTGCTCTTTCCGAGCGTTTCTGATTGCGCCGCGACGCGCGCATTGAAGAAGCCGTCGGGCGCATCATCGAGCACTGCCAGATGTGTTGCAGTGATGATTTCGTCTGTTTGATGGCGTGTTTTTGAGTGAAGTGGTCGAAGCATGCCAGTAGGTTAAAGGGCGAGAGCAATTCTTCATCACCAGAAGCGGGCACAGGTCTAGGGGCCTCTGAGGACTGATTGTGCATTAGCTTGCTAATGTCCCACTTCTACGGACTTTACAATCTGTGCTGACCAGTTGAGGAGTCAAATTACCCGAACTCTTGTCTTAGCTTGTCAGTACATGTTGACCAGACGATTAACGTGTAGAACGACAATCTTATTCAAACAAATCCCCTACCGTATGCTTACCATACTCTTACAGTATCCTCCATTGCGCGTTACACTAGCAATTCTGGTGTTCATATATTCAGTTTGCCCCTCAAAGAATTGCTATGATAGAAAGTACACATCTGAGCTGAAATTTTGTTCTAATTTGCCGCTTGACTTGCCGAGTTTTCATGAAGGAAGTTTTCAAGGCTCTTGATTTTGTTTTTTTATGGTGCAGACAAGTAGAGTATGAAGTACACAAAGGCAAGATCTTCAGGATTCCGATTTTATGAAGCCCTGTTGAAATAGAGGAATATGACCCATGTAGGAGTAAAGAACCTTCTTTCAAATGACATCTTTTTTTTTATTTTGAGAGGAATTTTCGCAGGGATCAATCATTGTGGACATTTACGACAGGTCATGCTTATAATAAATTAGTAGGCAGTAAGTTTGTATTAATGTTTGTTGGTGTAAATTTAACTTTCCGTTGCATTTTGCGGGTTTATTCCATCTTATTTTATTTTGTTTTATTTTCATAAGGTTTACAAACTTGTAAAATATATAGAGGAAACACCGCGAAGTATGAACCAACAGACACTTATCCCATCTTAATCAAAAATTTTTCAAAACTTTTGAACTTCTAATTTGCGACTGAAAATACCAATAAAAACTGTGGTTAATTAGGTTAAGATTTCAAAAAGTTTTTTAGCATAAATTATATGGTATGATTTTTCGAGGGGTTTGAAAAATTGATGAAACATCACTCTCAGGGTTTTTAAGAGTAAACTTCTCGACTAACACGTGTTTTACCAAATAAATGAAAGCCAGAAAACTTATTAAACCAACGTTCAAAGCACACAAAATTGAGAATTTAAATGTTACGAAGTTCCGGAAAATACTGGAATATTACCTGTGGGAAACTAAGGAATCAATTTTGCTTCCCAAATTAGTCGCCATGCTGTAAGCTTGCGCTCAGCCGAGCCTTCAAATGTGCAGAATCGCGTGAGCAATTGAACCATTGGAGCCCATAACCGCGCTTGCGAAGCGCATACATATTGAATGACATCGCAATATTTTGCGAATGCGCAATCACTATGAGGGGCTTTGAAGTGCCAGGATTGGATAACTGAGATCAGATATTGTGGCTTTGGTTCCTACACGAGATGTCCTAATTTAGAGTTTTCTGGAGTATCAACAGATTTTTTAGCAAAGGAAGTAGTTTCATTTCTTTGTTCAAGCGTTGTATAAATCGCAGCGATAAAAAGGACGCAAACGCAGACATGGCCGCGAGCGCCTGCGGATGCCGCTGGGAGAAATCGATAAACATTCCGCGCAGCAAGCGATACACGGACGCCAGCTTTTTAACAGTAAATGGACCATAAAATGATATCTAACACGATGTTTTACAGCAAAACTCGATTTTTTATCCCTTTTAGGCCCGTATGCACTAACATTTTTGCGGCGAGGGGAGCGGCGTCCCCCGTTATGAAGGGACCGCGTGCGGACGCCGCTGCGGCTTTTTCATCATTGGGGGCGCCGCTCCCCTCGCCGCAGGGATGTTAGTGCATGCGGCCCTTAATATCCAATATCATTAATAACATCTTAATTGAAAGCATCGGCAGAAATTCAATGCTTGAAAAATCTTTTCTGACGAAAAACACAAAAGAAGCCCCACTTTGCCCTGACATTGAAGCAAACATCGCTATCTGTCCAAGGTCAATAAGGTTTTTATGATGTTTTGCAGCTGCACGGAGGACTTCCATGTAAAGTTTTTGCTCGCAACAAATGAGAATGACATCTTCTTCGCTCCGCAAAGACCATTAGATATTCTGACAACGCATAATATCATAGGAAGATCAAGGTTATCGGCTAATCATTGTTTTTTTTTCAGAACCTGTTTTGTATGCCTATGCAAAAATATTCCGAAGAAAATGATTTTTTCGAGCCAGCTTTTTGTTATTGTTGATGGCCTTCAGTTCATCATAATAGTAATGATTTCATACCTCTCAATCATATACGGTAAACAAGAGCTGCATTTTGCATACGAAATGAGCCCAGCCCAATGAGGGCTGAAAAAGTCTATAGCCAAGGGGGAGATGGAGAAAATAATTTAGAATAACCCGTTTTCTGTAAATGTTAACCATCGTGTTGGTACGTTTAGAAAAGAATCAGTTCCACTTGAATTTTCGGGGATTTAATAAGATGAAAAAATTGGCTATAATAATCAAGTTGATTTTACGGCTAGTATAGTGTTCTTGCGTTTGCCGACAGCATTTGCGCGTAAATAATGGCAACCTGCGCTTTTCAGCAATTTCATTGTGCGATTCGCATGTAAATTATTGGCTCCTATAAGCATGTCATATGTTTCCGTGCAAGTGTTGTCTTTACCGCAGGGGCACTATAATTGGACTCTACTAGGTTACGCTTACATTCCTCAAAATTATAATATCAAAATGTAAGACATTTGAGTCTCAAATTGTTTAGACTTTTCAAAAAGCACTCCCTTCTGCAGCCCTTTGTTGCTAATAGTAGAGCGAAGTTAAGCCTAAAAGTTGCGGATTAGTGACTTGGCACTTTGAAGTTTTTCTGTAGGAATCACAAGGGCAAAAGGATGAGACGCACTGTTTTGGCCAAGCTTCGACAACTTCGGTGTGTTTTTCACTTTGCAGACGGAAATTAGTGTCCATGCACATTGTTGGGGTGGTTACTGGAGTAATCAAGACTCTGAAATGGGGCTGTAAGGGCTATAAATGGAAGTTTCATTGAAGTTATTTGTTACTGGGAACGTGTCCAGTTGTTGCCAATGAATCTTTCGGGCAAGGAGCGGAAGGGATTTAGGTTATTATTACAGGGTGCGCCAAAATTACCGGCGCCAACTTTACAAACACTGCCACCAAGGAACCTTTAAAAAATACAAGCACAAATTTGTGTCATAGAAGGCGCCAATCAATCTCTACAAAATACATTCTATCGAATTCAAAAAGACCTCCTTCTAAGAAATTAAAACTTAAAGAATTAGACTAGTGGTTCCAGAAAAGGCAAGAATGAAATTTTTTATATCTTCATAATTTGCTCCGTAATTGACTAAAGTCAAAGCCTTTCTAAACTCCTCCATGAGGTTGTAGAGCACAATTAGAACTATCACATAGGTCTAGCGGCATTTGCAGAATTTGTTCCTTCACGAGATAAGAAAATGTATTTGCGGAAAATACCTGCGTACGAGCAATGACCTTAGGTCAAAATCGATTCTTTGGCCTCAGGTATGCAAAACTTCTCAGGTAAAAACAATTCCCTATTTGTGAGACATGTAGAAGAGCATCTACAAAAGAGCGACTAGTTGAGATAGTTTTAAATCTGATTTAGAAGACATTCTCTGATCCTAAGGCGCATTCAGGGAGACCAAAATTACGCCAATTTTCGCTATGCCGCCTCTCAACTATGTTTTTGAATAATCAACAATTCTCTTCGGGTTAATTTTCAAATTTCCATACTGGATTATATTAGAGAGGAAGGCTTACTCTATCTTTGTGCGCAATTACAAAGCAGGAGAAAATGTTGTCAGAAAGATGTTACGTAATTTCTCAAAGCCATGCTTGCGTACAGAGCACACTTCGGTCGGCGAGAGGAATTGTGATTTTTTCAAGAGACAAAGCAGCCAAATTTTGATTTGACTATTGCAATACAATAATGATGATTGGTGAAAACAAATACATACTTAATCCGTCCTCAAACCCGTCTAGTATCCTCCTGGCACCGAAGGAAACGCGCGCCAGTAATTTTGGCGCACCCTGTAAATATTAATTTTACTATTCATTATTTATCAATCGATTGATGTATAAAATTCACGGTATACCTGTCGTATTTGTTCTTAAGGTGAAGCGAGAGGTTTTCTATGTAATCAGGATTGCTCAATAAATTGATCGAAGTTTCTTTTTCAGGAAATTTAGGGCAAGATACCTCAAGGACACAAAACTTTCCAAACCTTGCTGTAATTTTACGGTACAAAAGTTGATGGCTTATTCATTTTGTAAACATTTCAAGTTGTAGCCGAGTATACAATGCACCTAAGATTCCGCGGAACCTGTTCAAACAAGAAAGTTTTAGCGGTTGAACAATTGATGCATGTTTTGGAGCACCCTATATAGTCGTATTGCCAGGTGAAGTTGATTCTACGAAAAACTTGCTTTTGCCGAGTAGTGACTTTTTTGCGCTGAATAGTATTTCGGAATGTTCTACGCTATGGATAAGAACAAAGAGCTGTTCGAGGTAAACTAATCATTATCTCATGCACCCTGCTTGCGTAAAAATACATAGCTTAATGAAAAGAGAAACTGTACTCATTTGTATTTAGACGTTAGAGGAATAGAGATTTTGTATGTTCTCAACATTTTCTCACTTTTCGTTTTTTGAGAAGTTAGGGAAGCAGCCTGCAGCGAAAAGACAGTGCAATATACATTCAAGGAGTTTCAGAAAAAACCAAGCACAGAGGGAGGCAAAAGAAAAAATTCAAAAAAAAAAGAATTCTATAACTGCGGCGTTCATTATGCCGGTGATAGACCTTCAAAAAAAAGTCGAATAGCTCATCATTAATTATGATTCGACTTTTTCTGACAATACCTGAAATTTTTCGATAAAAGAAAATGACTGAACAAAAATTACGCGAATCTAGCGAATTTTGATTTCAAAGATGCACCTACAGTAAGGGCGTTAGCATACAATCAAGTGGATCCATAAGCAACATGTGCAATTGCACCAAAGTGCAATGCTCACTTTCTAGTGTGGCTCTCCTTTTCTTTCGCCAAAAAGGAAAAACTTTGGGTTAGTGCATACTTGATTCTTTGATTTTTTCTTGAAGATCATGATAGATATTCTTTGTTAAGAATTCTTTACATGAATATATTATAAACTGATAGGTCTTCTCTTTTCCATCATGAAATGTCAGAAAGAGCAGGATTCAACTTGTAGGTCGTATAATGAAATAAAACAGTGTTTAGCAACTGTGTTCCAACTCACTTGGTGACCCAGTGGAAATGGTCGATCAAATCTAACGTGGATCATAATTTTCAAAGTAAAAAAAAATTATTGTACACCAAAAAATCTAGCAACCAGATGTCGACGCTAGTTTCTGCAAAAAAAACGCAAAAAATTGGAATGAGTCAATTTTTATCAAAAAGAGTATCGCGAACAATAGTAGTATGCACAAAGGAGAGTCGTTGTCGGTGTGATGGAGACAGAAAGGCGATAGGCGCGGGGCGTAAAAAGCCGCATTACGAGAAGTGCTTGGTTTGCATTCCGACACGTTTTTATGTGCATGGCTGTACATTCTCAGCTCGTCGTGAGAAAACCTCGACATTGTGCTGGCGCTAACGAAGCAGCGGAATCCTGGTGAGGTGTTTCCCCCCCCCCCCCCCCCCCGACCTACATGAGTTACAAACTGATAAATGGCGCTCCTGGCGTAATCGATATAGTTGTACAAATTTTGCAACCCTATGTATGATGCAGTGTGGGACTGACCAAGCAAGGCAACTCCTCCTCCCCTGCCAGAATGGGTCACAAAATTTATGAAAGTATACTTAACTTGTGAAACTGTGCAGTTGATTTGCTTATGCGTAAGCAAATGAAATGATTTTTGAAATTCTCAAGAAGTTGGATTAGTCCCCGAGAAAAATTTTCTCAAACTTCAGGATTACAGGCGCGCTAATAATCTTGGAAACATCCAAACCTTACGGAGGATCGTGAAAAATTTGCACTTCCCCCTTTCCCAACCAAAATGCAAAATACAGAACCATTAACTTGGTACACGCTTATCAACTGCAAAAAAGGATTTTACATAACCGCGGCGTTAGCTTCTTTAAAGTGGCATCGTACTTTCTCGGAGGTGTATTTTTCCAAGATAGATAGAATTCATACACTGCACAAAATGATCTTTCGCCAAAAGGTAGTGAATTCGCATAATAGGAGTTGTATCAAAATAGTGGATAATAGCTAATGAATTGCGCACATATTACCATTGCTTTCAAAAGCCTAGACCTCGATGGTATTTTTAGTAGATATGAGAAAAAACTTTGAAACTTGTGCGCATTTTTCTTTATTTGAAGTTTTTTGACTTAGGATGCACAAATTGCAGAAAGTGCTCAGCAAGCTTTCGTTAGATTACAATCCTCGGACTTCATTTTTCTACAACCCACTTTTCAAGTCGACTAACGATTCGAAAAGGTATCTCGCTGATCAATACTGAAATCAAACTTGTTACATAGATATTTTTCAGTTCTCTCACATGTTAAGGCTTCAAAAAATGTTTTGTATGGAGAACAGTTCTACAATGAAGATCGAAATTTGATACCAAAGTATGTACCTAGATGTATGAGTAACAATCACAAGAGTCGAATGTTTTGCTCTTCTTTATGTTATTGCTGTAAATATTTGCGTATGTCTGCCTACGTTCTGTTAGTTCCCCAAAACATTTTTGTTAGAGGCCCCGGAAGTCCCCGCTCCACAATCGTGTTTCACAAATCCATGCAACTAACGATAAGTAATTCAAAAATACGAGTCACAGCGCTTGCCCAGTAGCTGATTGCATTTCAAAAAACTTGTCCTAAACTTCAGAAATTTCCATTTTCAGCAGAAATTCCAAGGTCTTCGACAGTACGGCCAAACAAGTTCCAAATTTATATGCTCCTTTTGCGCTGCAATGGGGTCTCGAGAACACAAGGTAAAATGGTGAAATCTTCAAATTACGTTTATGCTCATGACCCAAGATTTTAGTGTGCCTCTGTCAAAATTAGGTTTACTTAATACTTAAAAGGTTTTTTTGCTAATAAAGTCAATGCAAGCGTGTCTTGTACTTCTCAGCGTTCGTTAATATATTTACTGCATGATTATTCAAATATGAGATAAAAGCAAAGTTAATTGATAAATGATTTGAATATTTTTGTTCATTGATTAACTGAATATATCAAAAGATGAGGCGGAATAGATGAACCATCAAAGAAGAGTTGCTTTCTTACCGGGACCAATTGGAGCATTTTGTGGTTGAGCACCATTTTTAGTTGCAATGCTTTTTGATTCTACCAGCTAAGCCATTATTACTAGAAAAGTGGAAACCTACAGTCTAGTTGATGTGGCTACAGACGTAGTATCCTTGCGGTAACAGCAACATTTGCGCGTAAATATCAACATCCGCTATATACGGCAACCTTTTACGTGCAGGTCGCAGCAACTTGCGTTCACGAACATAACGTTCGCGCAAATGTTGTCAACACTGCAGAACACCATAATAACCATCAATTGTTGATGCGAAATACCGCAAATTTTAAAAGAAGAAGAATAGAAACGACCGCGAGGTGGCATCGTCTGCGCAGCTTCCTGCAGGTGCACGAGTGCAGAATGACATTTCCTCCCCTATACTAATTAGTACGATTGCATGTGGGGACTGTATCAGATCGCTCCAACTGTAAGTGCCAATAAAAATTGACACTTTCCTCAGTTATCCATTTTTGAGCTTTTATAGGAGCTATCAGGTTTTGAAGCTGGAAATACATAAAATTCCAACTGATCTATGCCCTGAAAAACTCTGTGATCTTTCGAGGTCAACGGCTGAACTATGCCACAGAGCGGCTTTGTCCCAATTCAAATGCCAAGTTTTGTCTGCTTTCGGCAAAATGCCAGCTGTTCAAACAGTGTATGCCTAGTAGAGTCAGCAAAAAAATCTCCATGAAATCCGCAGCAGAACATCAATGCAGCGGCAACTACTACTATTCATTTGTCTTTTTGCAGGTAAAAAATAAAATCTTTTTTAGGATTTAGTTGAGACGTTCTTTACAGTTGTTTCCGGGCAATGCCCACCTGGTCTTTACCCATTCCCGTCGTCATATCAGCCCTCAACTTGCTCCCCACAAGATGTCTGCGCCTGTCAGAATTTGAAACCTGGAGCTGCTTGCCAGTATTCAGCACAACATATGAGGTATATATGCTGTGCAGGACAAGCCCAACGTAAGTTCCTTGCAAATCAGGAGATTTTTGGCACCAAAGCTACGTTGATTGTGAAAAAAAAAGAGTATTTCGGTATCTAACAGTCCGGCCCTAATTCATTGATCATGTCGCGGTAACAAAATAATATCATTAGTCATATGAATTTCATGTAAGTTTGCTAGAAAATTGGCGTAAATGGCTATATAAATCACTGAGTAAACAGATGAGTAAAATAGCAGACTGCAGTAACTCATGTTCCCCCCCTCCCCCCCCCCCTCCCCCCCCCCCCCCCCTCCGCTCTCCCCTTCATAGCCCAGAGTGTAGCTTACTCTTAATCGTTTCTTCTCCTATTTTTACATAGAAAATCGAGTGATTTTATTAGTCAGATAAAAACGATTATAATGTTTTTGAATAGCTATTGTCAAGATGATACTTATGAGAAGAAAACAAGTACTCTCATTTTCTGCACGAAAATGAACCTTCTGCAGTTAGTAAATTAAGTAGTTAGTAAATTTTGCATTTGTAAATAGGAGCAGTAGGCAACTTGCAGTTTATTCCTTGGTAATGTCTTTCACATAATAAGCAATTTCGTGAGCTTCACTGTTTCACTAGATTTTAACTGTAAAAGGAATAGCATAAGTCTTTTCATGTTTAACAGAGATAGCAAAAAGAATAGCCTCTGGAGTGTACTTTTGAATGCTTTTCTATGAATGCAGAACATATTATTGGGATCTGCTGTGATCAATGAAATTTGACTCAATTACTTGAAAAAACATAATGATAGCTACTTTTTCCACTTGTTCAAGCAGATAATAAACGGAAACGACCATTCATTCACACTCATTTTAATTGGGTAGAGATTTAAATATACGGTCGGAAAATGACAAAATACGCATTCAAACATCCCTAAGTTTCTTCCGCGTATGTTTTTATACACTTCATTGAAAATACCAAGGCTCATACTTTCACATGGTCTCACATAATTTTCAGAGGAACTATTTCTAGCTTATAAGCCGGAAAAAGCACAATTCTCTTGACCGCATATATAATAGGTTCATCAAGCTATTGTTTGCCAACGTTATAAAAGCAGATTTGTTCCAGAATGTGGATCTTCTTCATCTCCACTTCTTTCCTACATCGGTCAACCTGTACAGTGCCAAAGAGCCGTTGGCGAATGTCCCGCTGGATACAACTGCACTCAGAACGTTTGCTGTGCATATGAAGCACATCGTATGTTTTCAAGTCAAAAAGCCAGCATCATTATAATACAAATGAAATCTCTTATATGCTTTTCTAAGCATGAAATGAACAAGAACTTATGTCTTGAAGAATTCACAACATTACCTTATGATTGGCTTTTTGAAAAATTTCGCTTCGAAGTTCGACTTTCCACTCCTCACTCTGGAAGCTTTGGCTGATGTTTCATATAGCGAAAAATAAATTAATCATTCTATAACTTTTTGACATGAGTTTTTCTGAATTTAGCCGTATGTTCCGCTGGGAGATGTCTAAATGGGCAGATTTTCGTGAACGGTCAGTGCTTAAATCGTGTTGCTGTTGGATCAAACTGCCAGAGAACAGAGCAGTGCCTTGGTGGATCAGTATGCACGGTTAGTAACTTTTTCAAAGCATCTTGCATCCTTATCAGCGTGACTCATCAGTGGGAATCCTTTGCGCAAAGTGGGGCAGTCTGCTCAAGCTGCTGAACCGACCGTATTGCTTGGTGCTGTAGAGCGAACTAGTCAGAGTCTTGGGGCACGGTAGTGAGCAAGAGTTCAAGGTAGGATTTTTCAGCAAGAAGAAAATGATATAAGCTGCAGCTGTGCAGTACCTTATGTAAATTGAGTCTTTTTGGATAAATCAAAAACCTATACGAACTCTTTGCGTACGTATCCACTGCGCCGCGCACAAAGAACGGATGCCTTGCGCGTCCGATCAGCAGTGTTTCTCACAGTTTATGTTTATGTCTATGCTTATCACTGGGCTTATCGGTAGATTCTTGAGCGTCTTGGTAATTATTTATGTTCTATCGCGTATATAAGTAGAGGATATAAGTTAGCTGCCTTTAGTTACTTTATGTTCTTTTCATTTATTATTTGTTGCCTGCTTTCTCTCTCTTGCTTCATAGCTTTACAGTTCCACAGACTCTATCACAGTATCACAGAATACTTGAATTCCATAATAGTATTTGGTAGTCATAATCGCTTGTGTAGATCGTTTAGCACTAGTACAATGCAGTTCAATTACCCCGTTTGACTTGTCGCTGTCAATTTTGCCCGCAAACCAAGTCCCGGAAAGTCCCGCGTGGCAGCATACTGAACAAACCGTATATAACCCAGCTATCAAGATTTGCCTGGACACTGCCATCTAACGCTCCTATCAGCCTTCATCCTTCTTTTGCTTCACGTGTTTTGCTTCAGTTATCAACTAAGACTGGCAATCTTCCTTCAACCGATTTTAAAGTGAACATATCTCAGAGACGATGCACATAATCTGCGCTCATACCCATAGCGGATTCGCGTAGCCTTGAACTTAAAGTCTAGGATGTCTTGAAAACTTCCAGCGTATCTAATATATAAAGAATCTAGAATTCAAAAATCTTCCAATAGCGAGAAACCGCGGTCCGGTCCCGAAGCGCGGATGCAGTCTAGCACCTTTAATTACTGGTTCACTAGTCAAATCAAAGAAGCAACGTTTTGAAGAGATCTTTGTGAATGCTGGGATATTTCCAATATCAGGGCCGTAGTGGCTGCCACATACTGGTTTCAGAACTCTACTAATCGCTGTGAATGTCCAGATGGTACAGCATTTATGAACGGAGAATGCGTGCAAACAGGGAGCGGATGCGAGTTAGGAATGGTTGGTTTGCAATTTTTATCGCTAGCGAACCAACGTGGCACTTGGCAAAGCATTTTCCATCTAGGTGATGGTAAATGGTACATGTGAATCACTAGCTTCACCTGGGATGCAGTGTATGGTGGAGGAGCAATGCATCGATCATTCACAATGTGTCAACAACAGCTGTCAATGCATACAAGGATTGTAAGTGCTCTATGTTTATTGCTGGCGATCTTCAATGGGCTCGGGGTCACAAAAATAATTTTTGAGGAAGGAGACGTTATAGTTTTCCAGAAAAATAAAGAAAGAGAAAAGAGAGAGATGAGCGGGACACCCGAGGATGAGCTGCTAAATTTTTGAAAATTTGCTTTAGTATTGGGATTGAGCAGATCGTTTTTTTATTGATAATCAAAGTAATTCTACAAACGTCATTATCAATGTGTTCATCAAATATTTCCCGAAGGCATGTCTGAGGTACCGCAAACTCGTCTAGCGCAGAAACATTAGAAGTTTTTTTAAGAAACCAACAAAACTTTTGTGTGGACTCAACACAGCAGAATTCAATCGGAGAAACACTGACTTTTAACGCTAATTACCGATTTTTACCTTAGTTAAGTTCTTTCAGCCAACTCGTCAATGGCTACTGCGTTCCAAACAATGGAGGGCGATGTCCAGTTACACAGGTTGGTCAAAATTAGAAAAGTGACTCATGGTAATTCAGTCTGTACAGCTCACTAAATTCTATTAAACAACTTCCTTAGTGTCAAGTTGCTCTTACAGGCATACATAAGCTATCGCTGCGTAACTTATTCAGTGGTTAAAGGACCTTGTATATCAAATCTTCAATGTGTAGGCGGAGCTGTATGTCAGAATTCATACTGTGGATGCGATAAAGGGTAGGTTCGCCACGCCCCCGAATTTTTTTTATTTACAAAGTTTCAAAAATTATTTCAGTTACTCACTAGTGAAAATAAATTATTCGCGCAGCTCCGCAATTCAAGCAGGGTACTTTCGAGAATATTGCAACCCACTCGGGGGGTTCTCTGAGCTCTCTGGTTAACACCATGCCTCTTCAATCAATAATTTCTGTGTCCATCTTCTATTTTCTAAACAAATTCTGAAATGCTCAACAAACATTCCCGTTATTTCATAAGTGCAAATAAGTTTTGATGCCATTCTTGAATTTTAAAGGTTTTTGAAATCAAAATCAAAATAAAGTTTAGATACACAGAAATGTTTGGGTTTTGTATCGCAGAGAAGTCGCATTCTCAATGCCCAGACAACGAGGTAGCTCTCCCAGAAGTTTTTGTTTTTCACACCAGAGAAGAGGTAGTTGAGCGCCTCTAGGTTCTCCTCAACGGCAAATGTGTGCAAAAAGTTCCGATAGGCTCTCCGTGCCAGGTTACCCAACAATGTTTGGGTGGTGCACAGTGTAACTACGGACTTTGTCAATGTGCTGCTGGTCAATCAATCATCAATGGAGTTTGCTCAGGTGGTCCCGGTACTGGTTGCCCTTTGAATCAGGTAGACATTTTATTTTCAAGATGGGGCAAAATAGCAGGCCACATTCTTGACCATGGAAATTTTTAGGTTATGGTAAATGGACAGTGCATGCCTACGGTAGGTATAGGTTTGCGCTGCTCTTACACCCAGCAGTGCCTTGGAAACTCGGTTTGCGTCAGCAACTTGTGCCAATGCCCTACTGGTAGCAATAATTATAATGGAAAATGCACTAGTCCAGAATGCCAGCAAAATCAGGTATTTATGTTCCTTCCAGATTTACGATGCGATCAATTCCGAGTAATCTTCCATTTTCTCTCGCTCAAAATATTGCAACAGTTGTCAAAGTCCTGCGGAAGTTTGGCTAATTCTGATTGTCCTGCGGAAATTCCGCACTGTTTTGAAAACAGGCGAATTAGATTTATTGAGTAAAATCATCTCGAAAAAGTTCCCGCTTTCCACCTATAGGCTTTTAACAGTGAAAATCATGCGGAAATTCAGCTATGTTGATTTTCTTACGGAAGTGCCGTACTTTTTCGAGAACATGCGAAAGTTGGTGACTGTAAGCAGTAAATACATACCTTTATAGTTCAAACTGTTTTTACCTATAGACCTCCGATTCAGAGCTGTGCGGAAGTTTGCATGAACATGTTGGAATTCCAGATACTTGTGAATAACCAATGCCTACCCCTAGCAGTTGTTGGTGGACGATGTACTTATAATGAGCAATGCACTGGTAATTCCGAATGTGCAAATGGATATTGTCGATGCCCTGACGGTTCTGCTCCGACAAATGGGATATGCAACGGACAGGGCAGTGTGTGTAAGACTTATCAGGTGGGAAATGTTAGCTAGTACAACTCACGGGATCTGAGCGGTTTTATTAACATTAATGCGCTTTTAGGTATCCGTGAATAATCAATGCCTTGACAAAGTATCTATTGGACAGAGCTGCACAAATACTGCCCAGTGCATAGGTATGGCTAGTCAAAGTCTTGCGAGTTTTGGGCAGTGCTAATTTTTGAAGAAACTTTGAGGAGTATAAAAAATCAGCCATATAATTACTTCAAACTGTTTTCTGTAATTCTTGGCTACTCTCTTGAGGCCCTCATCCGTAATAATCCAGAAAGTTTTGTATAATAGATTTATAAAATTGATTATTTCCGACATTTTGGATAACTTAAAAGCAGCGTCCACCCAAGATTTCGACCATGTTTTTGTCACGCTGAGGCCTTGCTTTGGCCCTGATTACAGTTATAAAGTTAAGTTGCCCAAATCTCCAAAAAAACTCGATTTCTGGGGATCCTGTCTTGAGGGCGCGGACGGCTTTCACTACATGGGTGGGTGGAGCTTGATAGGATTTGGGAGGGGCTTGATAGCACTTTGGCTCTTCCAGGCCCAATATCTGCATCCAGAGATTCAGAAAGCCGAATCAACGCAGATGCCCCTTTCCTGGAGCATACATTCAGGATCGGCACTAATCGGAAAGGGTTTAGATTCAGCCTGGACACTTCCTAGAAGAAGTGACATTATGTGTCACAAACATTTGACAAACGATTGTTCATTGTTTAATAGTACCACTCCAATATTGTTGGAAGTGTGTGGGGGATAAAAGTTAGCTACTCCTTACTTGTTATGTGGACGGGCTTTTATTAGTTTTACTCAAATACTCACTATAAAAGTGATATACAGAAGGGGAAGGGAGAACGAGGAAGAGGGAACCGGCTCTCCGCGAAGTCACAGGTAGATGCTGACTATCCTAAGCTAACCTTCATCGTGAGCAGCTTAGGAGTCGGCTCTATTGCGACATCTCCATTTCTCCGAATAGCTACCAAGTTTGTTTGACTGTTGTGAGAGGTTCGCGAGTAACGCGCAGGAGCATAGTATTATGGCCAGATCATAGCAAACTTCGTCTTCGGCACCAGTAACACATTGATGGCTGATATCTCGGGTCAAATCCACTCCTAAAGTTTTCTTTCGATCTGGATTTAGACACAAATTTCATTATTTTTATCAGCCTGTCAGCGCTACTGTAGGTATACTGTAAAAGATATGCGTGACTTTATCTTAAGCATCTTAATTGATTCGGGAAAGACCATGGTCGTCAATGTGTGATCAGAGTGATCCTGAGAGATATGCCAGGTAGGCTGAAGAACACCCAAAAATTTTCAACTTTAGGACAAAATCTAATCATTATGAAATTTTTGTTTACAAGTGGATTTTTCAGCTAACGCAAGGTGCACATCTGTATGCGAATGCAATTATCCTAGTGTCTACGATGGCACCTCTTGCGTCACTGGTATCACATACTGTTCTCCTGGAACTGTGTCAGTCTACACTCTTCTCTTTCGCTTTTTTAACAAATTTTCTTATTCTCTAGATCCGTCACTGGTCGATGTTTTCCTCTGGTGAGACTAGGGCAATCTTGTCAAAACTCTGCACAATGCATGTCATTCGGAACATGCTCGAATGGGGTGTGCGTCTGTCAAGTCAACGCGATTGTTATTAACAATGTTTGCAGAACAAATGAGGAGGTAGGAAAAACTGCGGTAATTTACTTATAATAACCTGTTTATTTCAGATGTCTAGTTGTGGTCCGAACCAAGTGCTGGTGGGAAATCAGTGTTATCCACTCTCACAGGCAAGATATGTAAGAATTTTCATGGTATAGTACCATCGAAGTTTTTTAGATTGGCGGTTCATGCCTAGCCAATCAGCAGTGCCAGGGAGGGTCAGTATGCCAGTCAGGGTACTGTAGATGTCCTTCCGGTCAAGTAGACTTCGGTGATGGTATATGTAGGTATGGAAGTAAGTTGTTTCAAACTCCATTGCTATTGAAGCGGTAGCCAAAAGACTTTCAGGCTCAACATCGGAACAGGTTTGCGCTTCTCCAAACGAGGAAGTCGTGTCTACCTCAACTAGTTGCCAGTACAGTAGCTGTCCCTTTGGCAGCTATTGCTATCTGAATCCACAACGGCAGCAGTACTACTGCTGCCGACAGAAGCAGTCGTCAGCAGGTAAAATTGTGTCCCCGACCGATTATAGGAATCCTGGTATAAGATTCTTCATATAAAATGTTTTAGGAGGCTGCGCAAATCCCTCGCAGACGATCAAGTATACAAACGGCGCAGCGATTAACTGTTTATATGCTCGTTGTCCATCCGGTAACCATTGCGAGTATAGCAACGCACTCCAACAATATGTGTGTTGTGGATAAAGATCTAGCATAATGGCTCTTTTACAGTTTATTTCATATATGTGCAGGACATTTGCAGGTAATACATTGTCTCAAAAAAAAAACAGTAAATCGCTTTTCTTTACAGTAAAGTCAGATATGCATGAACCTCAAATACAACAACGTTACTTCTGCAGTATAGATTCTTAATTTGAAAACAGCGAAAAAGATCTTGTTTACGTGAATCCACTTTAATTCACAGTACTAGACCAAGAGAAAGCAGGTTTAGAAAATTGCAAGCCGATTCAATTGGTTGGATGTAATAGCGCCTTTCCTGATTGGCTGATTTTTCCCTATCCACTTTTCCTAATTTGCCAAAGCACTACTATCATAGAATAAACAAATCAGTTTGAAGTTCTTGGCTCGAGGAGTCTTAATGCCTTTGTTTTACAATCGACTGCAATTCACAGCAATCGTTTATTTGGTTTCAAATTTGTACGTGGCCACACCAAGACTTCATCAATACAGAATGACACATCTAATACACTAGCTACACAGTGCCTTAGGCACAAGAATGACATGCCTTTTGACTTTTCAAATCTTCGAGTATGATCCGCATACGAGATCCACTTGTTCACGATGAAGGATGTAATATTGCTCCCCATAGGCACTACGGCGTACGCCTTTTCCGGCAGCGTACAGCATGCAATAATTGTCGCTCTGCAATAAAGTGATACAAACTCAAGATTGCTATCATATAACTGTTTTTATCACCAAGCGATTAGCAGATTCTGTAGGCTCTTCAGTAACAGGCAAGAAGAGTTAAAAATTGGAAACTTGTTATTAATGTTTATGATGAACAAACTTAACGTTTGATTCAACTGGATTGGCGATTGGACGGCGGGGCTTTGTGACCTAACTAAGGCCGCTCGCGCCCACATCGCAGTCTGTGCCTCTCTCGCGCGCGTGCTCTCTGATCATTCTCTAGCCTTAACTAGGTCACGAAGCCTCGCCTTCCAGTCGCCAATGCAGTTGAAACAAAGGATATTTATTCCCCTAAACTAACAAGGGAAGGACCCGAAATCAAATCGGCTTTTTGCGCGAATTATCTACCAATATAAACAGCATCAAACGATGATTTCAGAACTGTCTTTATTATCTGCTAAGCCCCTTTAGACGCTGAGTTATGAGCGTTTTTCGTTGGCAAAATCGTACGAGCAACTGGTCCAACTGGTACAAATTTGTCCATGATTGCAAAAATGGCCTAGTGTTGGGTATCAGAGCACTTTATGCATGAAAAACCTTTTGTCTAATATACTCATACTCAACACTTCATTTGCGCTGAAAAGACCATAAACATTGACTTTATCGAGATTGCTGCCATTTTTTGCTTCAGATAGCGCCTGGCAAACGACAAAGTTTTCGAACAACGCTTGATGCTCTTCGAATTGGTATATATTTTATTAGTGAAGTCACTTTCGATAGTGTGTTCTCCCTGAGTAAGAAAGGTTTTATGCAGAGCAGTATAAGTTGAGAGCAGAGCAGGGGTCTCTTTAACTGGCGAAAATGGGCAATTACACAACTGATCTCTGAAGATATTCAAAGATTGCAAGGTGAAAATATGAACGATTATATTCACATTTTTCGTATGGAATTGGAATTGAATCTTCGAAAACAAAGTGCTGCAGCGACAGTGCCAGCGCAAAAAAATTGGTTTTGATGAGCTCTACACGTCTTTGGAAAGTGCTAACACAATTCACTGGAACTTCCGCAGGACAAGCCAAATTTGTAGCTTTTCCGCAGGACTTTGCTTACTTTTACAGAAGTGGAAACTTCGAGAATGGAAACTTTCGCAGAACATTTACGGAACTTCCGCAGGAACCCGGCGGAACTTTCCCAAATGTTCTGCGGAAGTTCCGGTCAGTTGTCTGAGTGCGAAAATGGGTATGGACGAATGCAGGTTTTTGAACAGCAAGTTTGAATATTGTTTTTGCTACCAAACGCTTTAAGCTGCAGATTTGCGGGTGCTAAGTACAAAAATTTTTCAGTTTTCTCTACTTCCAATCATGTTGTTGACCGTTGTGTATTTCCATATTAGGTGGTCCCGAAAGTATTTTCGCTTTTTTTGAACTGCTGCCCGAAGTGCAGCAAGGACTTATAGAAGAGCTTGATAGCGCTCGATGCATCTTTTCATTCTCTATCAAATGATTTTGTTTTCAGTACAATAAGAACGCTTCTAGAAAATCACCAAATATAAATGCACGCTTTCTGTCAAGACAGTTTCGCTATTTTTCTAAATTTTTTAACGCCCTAAAAACAGTCCGAGTTATGTATTCTGTGGTTAGAGGAAAGCCTATAGCACGAACAAATTGTTTCTTTATAGCTTGTGCTCAAAATTCTCAAATTTTTTCGATGCAAACAAAAATTTCATGTATGGTCAACTCAAACCTTATAGAACGAAACCGGCGAACAAATCCGGTGTCATTCGACTAGATTTTTTCTTCTTTCTAGAAGGCGTTTTCTGCTTCCGATTCGTAGAATCTTCGGGTATGAACTCTTTAGAATTTTTTAAAATCTCTCCAAGCTCTACCCGAAAAATTCAAAGTCTGATATTTCAAATCCGTAAATCTCATTTGCTTTTTTGGAATGATGTTGAAAAACCACTTTTAGAGGCTCAAATTTCGATGACTTGATGATGTTTGACGCGTTTGTGTCCGAGAGGGACTTGCTAAAATTCGGTGGTTTTATTAAATTTACCAGAAATCATAACAAGCTGTGGGAAGAAAAAAAACTGCATTGTATCCTGTACGTTCTGCTCTATTCATGCGTTATTTGGACATCTTCAGGAGAATGGTATAAAAGTTTAGAATAATAACGGAACTTGCCTGTAGCAAACAGCACGGTTTTCAGATTTTGGTCTTTCTCCAAGAACTATTTTACTGTAGTGCAATTGGTACATAACCATCTGATGGAGAATGAAAAGATGCATCGTATAGTATCAAATACGTCTATAAGTCTTTGTTCTGCGAGTTGTGTCAGCCATTTAAAAATATCGAAAATAATTTCGGGACGACTTAAAGGCAGCAGCGGTAGAATGACAATTTTGGGAATATTCATCACTCTCTATTCCCCTGGATGAGGTAAGTCCAAGTATCAATAATTCGCTTTTCCAGACGTGAAAACTGTTATTTGGGCGGACGCGTATCTGCTCCCTAAGGCCTAAGGCATACCTCGTCGTGACACCGTCGTCACGATTTTTAATCGCTGCGAATCAGCTGCCTGGGCGACGGATCATTGCGTAGAAAACGCTTATCGCTCGCTCACAGGCCATACTGTCTTGCGATTGTGTGAACGCTCACACACTACACCGCATTTAACGCACTTTTGGGAAATTTGCGCTAGTTTGTCTAAAGTGCATTTTTTCAAGAAAATTTGAGCAGAATGTGGCACCATATGCTTTCAGAGAACATTACAGCAAACGAACAAGGATATGGATTCACAATCATCTTCGTATTTACCAAGGTTTTTATACCGGCGCAAGTTAACACGTTTCGGACCGGTGCTGCACAAGGTGCAGCACGCACTTTTGAAGGATCTTTCCAGCGTTTACAGAAGGTTTTCTTTTTGTCCAAGGTTATCAAGTCAAAGGCCTAAGCTCCTACTTTTCGAAAGGGTCTGTAGAGCTGTGCCATCGATATCTGTTCAGGAGATATAAGGACAAATCGAACATCAGTTGCAACGAAGTGCGGCAACGCGAACGACGCGTGCGACGTCGCAGCTTTTCTTAGCTTTGAATACAAAGAAAAAAACCGTAGTTTCAATAATGATGTGTATCGTGTACAACATAGATACTTTTGGATACAATTAGAACCTGAGTTCTTGTTCCTATCTTTTAAGAAAGCACAGAAGTCCATCACAGACGACAAAATTCAAACACTTCGAATTCACCCAGAACTCTGGGCATGGATCTTATCTGACATGCTGATAACAGATATAGCACGCAATCTACGAATTAAGGTCCCTTTGTTGGCTAACGGCTGAAAGTACCCTCTTTTTCGCCGCGCGCGATTTCGCGGTCCGAAACGTGTTAACATCTGCGATGAAATCGACTACAGTTCATAAAGTTTTGAGTTCACTCTTTCAGTTACCGGTAGGCATATATCGTCCCCTCCACAGCTCGTGCAACCCTTGTGGTGTCGCGGACTGCCACGTGTGACTAACACATTGGTAACGTTGGCAGCAACACGTCGCCAACATGCAGCAACATGTTGGCATGGCTAAAATGTTCTGCCAACATGTTGAGGCATGTTGCAAACATGTTATTGCCACGTTGCCAACATGTTAGCCACACGTGGTAGGTCTGAGACGCAGACCAAGGGTAGCACGAGCTGTGGAGGAGACAATACGTTAGCTTCGTAACAGAAATGCCATGCTTTCGGCTCTGTAAAAAACTTTGATTAGGCATATTTCAAGAGCGAGTGCTGCGCGAGCTCTTGTCAGCCAATCTGCGAACGATCATACATACATGCATAAGCAACCAAGGTTGCACATCTACTCTACTTCAAGAATTATGGCGAAAACATTCGAGATTTGGTCACCATTTACTTGTTGTTTGAACAAGAACAGTAGAATTAGCGCATTGCGAGAACAATAAATGCTAACAAAAAGGGTGAGGTGACATATGGGAAGCATCAATACTATACACTTCGCATGTGTTGTTTCAAGAATTAATAGTATGGCGTGCTCAATGACCAACCTTCTCTCACGTAGAGAGGAAGCGATTGTGTGAGATGGAACAGTCCTAAATGAGATTCACATAAAAAAATACAAAACTTTTCACAAAGAAGAAGCAGTTCGCGCGATATGCCCCGTCGCTGGTGCAGCACCAGCGACGCGACATCGCTTAATTCTTCAATTATCTTCACGCTATCGTTGGCGAAAGTATGCCCGCCCAAAAATGGCCCGCGATTCGTCGCGGCTTCAGTCTAACACAAATGCGGCGGGACCATATAGTTAGGTGCGCCGGCTCGGCGGACTCGGAACTTATGTCCGAGCTGGAAGTCGCGCCGCGACTGAAATCGCGGGAGATCTGCTCTAGGCCTAAAGCGCGATTGGCTCGTGTGTACGGTGGGTACAGTGTCTCCACTTACGAGCCAATCGCGCTCTAGAGGGCAGATACGCGGTCCGCCCAAATAGCGCTTTTCACTTCTGGAAAAGCGGATTATTGATATCTTTTAAAGCTGTTAAGCACGTCTTGGACTTAGCTCATCCAGGGTAATGAGAACGATGAATATCCCAATGTTGTCATTCTGCCGAGCCGCTGTCTTTAATATATTGGTGTGATCCACTTCTTTTGATATTTTGAATGCCTAACCTGGTCGTAAGAAAGTGAAGTGCAGTTCTCGTCCTGATAGCATTTACTGAAACACTCTCTCTCCTCACCCTTCGTTGCAGTTAAGAGGGTAGCATATATTTTCTCAACTCTCTCGAAAGTGCACGATGCAAGACATCCCACCTGAAAGCACTAAAGTTGTGAATTTTTTTCTGATAAATGGAATAACCTGTATGAAGATTTGTAAGAGCAGAAGCCACTTCATTGCCGCGGGAGCTGACTGGTTTCCAGCTCTAACTATACGCCTTTAATGCCTTGTATTATGATGTATACGCTGTCCCGTTACTAGGAGACTTGATTCATGCCAGTTTTGAAAATGGTTTCTTAAAAACGCGTTTTCGCTTTATGGGAGAATCATATGTTTACACACTCCCATTAGATCCGCGGAATATGCACACGTGTAATTTTTTTTGTGGAACAGGTCGCATATACAGGGTGTCCCAAAAAAATGTATCGAACGTTTAATCGTTAATATCTCTCTTCTAAAGAAGTCTTTTCCCTTGCTTCAGGTACCAATCTGTAGAGCTGGCTTCAACTTGAATTTGCATTATAGAATAAATCACTCATCTCTCTTCATTGCTGTAGGATTACGGTAGAAACTTCAAAGAGGGTTTTAAGCAAGGAAAGGCCATATTTTACCTCAGAAAGGAAACAAAACAGCCTCAAAACTTTTACACTAGGCTAATTAGAGTTGCTGATTATATCTGTAAAGTTCCCAACTTATTATGATGCTACATTGGAGAGTTATGCCAGGTAAGAGGTAGCGGCCATTTTTTTTAATGTTCCCAAAAAGTGCGGTTACAGCTTTTAGAAAGCTTCGTAATCTCGTGAATAGTTGAGTATTGAACTCAGCGTCCACAAAAACCCTATTACACAAGTTTTCATATTTTTTTGAAAAATTTTGAAACGGCAGCTTTTTCCACAATGACACCATATGTTTCAAGTTTCTACCGTAATCCTACAGTAATGAAGAGAGATGGGTGATTCGTTCTATAACGCAAATCTAACTTAAAGCCAGCTCTGCAAAATGGTACTTGAAGCAAGGCAAAAGACCTCTTGAAAGAGAGATATTAACGATCAAACGTTTGATACATTTTTTTGGAACACCCTGTTATCGAGACTACAAACCGCCCTGTAAGCAGTGGCGTACCCAGGATTTCGGCTCGGGGGGGGGGGCGACAAAAATTTTTTTCTAAAGAAGGTGCGTGGCGTCAGCCACGCACTCCGAAAAAATTTTGGGAGTGCTTCCCAAAGTTTTTTCGGGTCCCCGACCCCTAAAATCTGGAAAAAGGGGGCTTGGCGTCAGCCACGCCCCCGAAAAAATTTTTTTACAAGGCTAATTTGAATTTTTAAAAATTTTCAAAAATTATTTTAATTATTTACAAAAATAAACAAGTCACTTACACATTTTTATAACCCATGTAAGTAACTTTCAAAAATTTCGCGACCCATTCTCGGGGGGGGGGCGCGCGCCCCCCCTCGGTACGCCACTGCCTGTAAGATATACCGTTTGTATTCACTCTGAAAAGATAGGCAATTGCGATTACATTTTTGTTTATTCGAAAGTAAACTGCGTTGTTTGAAAACCAAAAAGCTTACGCGCTCCTATGCACGGACTAACTCCGTGCAAATGTTTTTGGAACGTTATACTTGAAGGGGTCCAACATATACATGTTAAACGTAAAAAATAACTGCAGCTGCTTTAATGGCTAGATATTGAACTTAGTTTAACACTGCATGTTTTTATGGAAGTACTAGCTAGCATATCCGGCTCCGCCGTCCCTGTCAAAATCCTATAATGAAGGTCCCATACCTATCCCTGTACAACCTTTCCCTTGCCCACTACTGGATGCCAATCCCCTATCCTCGTTTTGTTTCCGAAATCAGCATGCCCCACTCTCCCCTGTGCCAACTCCCAGCTTCATAGCTCAAAATTTGCAAAAGAAATCGTTAAAAACCGATAAAATCGACATCGATCGATGACGAAAAATAGCCTATCATACCCGCCCCGCCCCGAAATGTATGTGTGCCAGGTTTTCCGAATCGGTTTAGGAACAAAAATTTTTATTTGAGTATATTAGGTTGGCACATAAGTAATGCAACTTTTTATATAACTTTTGTCTATTTGAACGTAGCGCATTCATTTTTTGGCAGTATAAGGAATATGATGTAAGCTTCCAATGCACACATTTTTGCCGAATTTTACCACCTTATGTGAGGATTACGGTAGGTTTACGGTACTATGGGGAAAATTTTAGAATGCATCAGATTTTGCTGAAACTTTGCCTATAGGGCTTATTTGACATGCTGATCACAAAAATGAGATCCGTTTCGCATGAAAAGGCCTCGTTCGTGAGATCAAAAGATGAATTTCATTTTAGCGACAAACGAACATGATATTCGTGTTTACCGCATAGGATTACCCTATAGTGCAAAGTTATAGCGATTTCTGACATTTCGCAGCTTAGTTATTGACAAATTGCCTTCAAAACTTGACGCATTTGACTTGTTCAACTTCTCAAAGGCGCTCCACCTTAATTTGTGTCTAAATTTCATTTCTTTTTCAATGATTTCAATGTGCCAACTTCCAGCTACATGCTGCCTATAATTGCTTTTTCATATGTTTGAATCAGGTTTCGTAGGGCTTCATGTTTGCCAAAAAATCGTGAAACCTCGATTTTCAGCAGTTTTCAAAAAATGCTTAGATTTTTTGTACTACGTTATCAAAAATCAAACGGTTTGCGCACACTTGCAGCTTACATCACGATCTACATGATGCCACAAAATGAGATTGCTATATGAAATAGGAAAAAAGTTACGGGAGAAGTTGCAAAACTTATGTGCCAACCTAATATGTACACACAGACACACAGACAGACAAACACTCAGATAAACAGACATTAAGCTTTATATGTAAGATGCAGTCTTTCATTACAACACTTGTTACCCATTGTGTACAAAATCCATTCATTCGTGCACTTTGCTTGAGTAAGGCTTGTAGACGATCTTAGAAGTCGAGTAGATTCCATTTAGGTCACAGCACTGCATCCGGAGAGGGAAGAAGAAAGAAATACTGGCCACGACTTTTAAGCGCATGAGATCCGAATTGATTTTATAATACACTAGCTGGCTTACCCGGCTCCGCCGTATGTTCCGAATAGAAAATTCCATTTCTCAACCGATCCGAACCAAACTTGGCACACATACACTTCGGGCCCCGGCGGGTGTCACAGTCCACTTTTCGTTATCGATCGATGTCGATTTTATCGATTTTTTGCAAAATTTGAGCCAGGGGGCTGGGATTTGGCACAGGGGGTAATCGAGCATGCTGATTACGAGATAAAATCGATAAAAGTAATGCACGATTTTGAAAACTAATGATGTATTCGTAATCAGCATGCTCGATTACCCCCCTGTGCCAACTCCCAGCCCCGTAGCTCAAATTTTGCAAAAAATCGATAAAATCGATATCGATCGATGACGAAAAGTAGCCTATGACACCCGCCGGGGCCCGTAGTGTATGTGTGCCAAGTTTGGTCCGGATCGGTTCAGAAATGGAATTTTCTATTCGGAACATACGTACAGACAGACATACAGACAGACAGACAGACAGACATACAGACAGACAAACAGACATTCAGCTTTATATATAAGATACATGTACTAGTCGGACTGCCTATATTCTGTAAGTCCTTGAAGGAGGATAAAGTTGAATGAAAAATCCAATATGAACGAAACCTTTATTCTACTATCTTCAAGTATGAACTAAGTTACCCCATAAGTCTTAGATTTGATTCTTCTCCGCAATGAACCATTCCTTCATAGATTCTTTAGAGGAAAAGGGTTCCTTTCAATATAGCAAAGCAATCTCTACAAGATGAAGTTCAGGTAATTACACAGTGATTCAAACAAGTTTGGATACGAAGTCTAAAAATTCAAATGCCCAAAATAATAAGAGAATCAGATCTTCGTTTGAAAAAAAATCTACGGACCTCTAACAATAAGTTGCTCGAGCATATAACTGCCACAACAGACACTTGTACCTACGATTGCCGGAATTTTTCTATTGCTGCAAATCACAAATAAAGTTTGCAGTTTCCTGAAATCTATACTAGGCTATTCCTACGCAGAAATATCTAAAGTCAAAATTTGAATTTTCTGTGTAGGGTCATAAAAAATCGGAAACTTGCAACAAAAATCGGAGCAGTCGGTATTATAGGTTCTTTCACCAGCTCTGTCGAACTGTGCAAAGTTTGCGCTGATTGAGCGTCTCTATAAAAAGTTATGATTTTCGAGCAAGCAATACAAAAGGGCGAATTTGAGTTATTTTGGCGTTTTGCAGGAAAATCGCAACTTTTCATAGAGACGCTCAATTGGCGCAAACTTTGCACTGTTAGAAAGACCTGGTGAAAGAATCTACAAAACCGACTGCCCTGATTTTTGTTGCAAGTCTTCTATGACACTACACAGAAAATTCCAATTTTGACTATTTTTCTTCTACCGCTCCTATCTATGCAACAGATGATATTAGTAAGCAGCTAAGATGCATTTATAAAGAGCATGACCTCTCTTTCATACAAAAATAAAAGCAGTCAAATCGGTTGAAAAAAATCAGAAGTTATGAATTTTTGAGTATCGTGCGCAAAAACTTTCGGGACAACCTAATAACACAAGGGCCCGTAGTAAACCCCGAAATATGTCGTGATGTAAAGAAACCGAGAACACGACGTGTCCGACTGAAGGACGTGCTGCTCACGACCATCTTTTGGTCGCCGCAAAATCTACGACCGCACGCGTAATCGAACTCTTAGGTGGTCGTTGACAGCGCGCATTGTCACTGCGCTACAGATACATACCTTAATGAATCAAAACTGAGGTAAACGAAACAAGATGCCGCAGACAGAGCATTCGATTGCGATATCTCCCAAATAAATCGATAAGCAAGCTGATTTGATTTAACCTTCTTTGTAGGTTGCCCCATATTCACAATTGAGGCGCATAAAGGGGGTTTTCAACACCTGATGGGGTTGTTAACATGTAGCTTGGATAGCGCAGAGCCAGTGTCGGATGCAGCCGTGATTAGCGAAGATAAAAGGAAGGGGTACGATTCCCGTGTAAGGCAAAGTTTTGTATGAGTTTTTGTGTTTTTAAACCAAATTAGTAAGTTCGGCAGCAAAGGGAAATGACCACATGAAACACAAAATATTACGAATACATTACGAATACACAAAAATGATTTATCGTAAAAAAATCATTTTCTGAATTAGCGGAAAAATATGCTATTCTATTAGCCATGGCGCCAGACCATTCCCTTTCTCAAAACTCGAGGGAAACGTTAGGTGCACAGCTAATGAACAGCAAACCAACGGAACTATGCAATAAAAACTCCTAACACGGAAAAAACCGGAGAATTTCAGCAGGAAGGAAAAATCGGCGCTGAAATGGGTTGCATTGTGTGAAGAGAAAATTAGCTCAAGCTAAACAGAATACGACTAAATACGATTCTAATATAACTTGTGATTGAAATAAACTCACCTTTTTCGAATTACAAAGCATAGTAGTGCAGAATTGTCAGAAAAATAAGAGATCCGCTCGCTGTTGGAATTAGGGCGCATATCAGCTGTTGATATCGATTGCAGTTGACGTGCGTTGAACCTACTGCTGTGTATCTACCGTCGTTGCACAAGGTCGCGAGCTCAGCGTACCCGAACTCTAGTCAGTTGTGCCTTCCTGTGTCTCCACGCTGGGCCCACTATTTTTATTTCTCTGCCCCTTAAGTGACGACGTTCACGACGTGCTCGTCCTCTGCGCGCGAGGACGAGCACGTCCTGCAGTCACGACTTCCCGCGATTTCGCAGCGCGGCTGTGATAAGAGATAGGCGCGCGACGAAATGCGGCCGAAACGACACGTGGGTACGTGCGATGTTTCGAACGTCGCGACCCTTACGACGGGGGGATTACTACGGGCCAAGATGTCCTAAAAGTATGTGTGCATTGTTTATTTGTTGATATCTCTCTTCCCACGAGGTCTGCGGCCGACGTTCGAGCACTATTTTGTAGAGTTGGCTTTATGAATTTACAGCCACAAGTCATTGATCGCTTCACAGTAGTGCAAAATAATGTAGGAACTTGCAGCTCAAAGGGCCATTGTAAACCAAGCTATTCAGGGAAACACAAATAATCACGGAAAATTGTGTATCAGGGTTTTCACGCACGCATTTTCCAGTTAACTTTTTGCGGCTTTCCAGGCTTTTTAGATGCGTTACATTTTTAAGAAGCACTGAAAAACCAGCTTCTCCATCGACTCGAATAATCAAAAAACGAGGATTCGAATATTATTCGAAAACTCGAATAATCAAAAAATGGGGTTTCGATTAAATTTTATTCGAATGTTTTATTCGAATGTTTATTCGAATTCGTATTCAGATTATTCGACTTTGTTGCAGAGCCAAGTGCTGAGTATCAGGTTCACTTCGTCCGCGTTTTTTTTTCGCAAAACTCGGTAATGCATCTTTTGCAACCGTTATGACCTTCGAACTGTATGGAGAGTCGCACCCCTCCGACTGCTTGCGACAGTAAAAAAATCATATGTGGATTTCAATTGATGCTTTTCGATCAATGAGATTGTTCGCACTGCTACTGGCACCAAATCAGCAAAGAAGCTATCAAATTCAAGCTCATGTTCCGAGTTCATATATTGAAAGTGTTTTGAAAAACGTGTCTTCTTTCTTTGCATTGCTCATGCTTGCGGTACGCAATGCCCATACTAGTGAGCACTTTTGCATGCATAAGTTATATTGCACAACTGCCTCTATTCGTTACCTTAAAGATTTCTTGCGAATTGGTGTATTTTGAGCAAAGGACATCGCAGTTGTAGTGGAGGATTAGACGGTTTAGATCTCCGTACGCAATTTGCCAGTTACGAGATGTCTTCAAATGTAACGCCAGCTTACCACAAATGTCTAGCGTGTACAACTTACTAGAAAAATAAATGCCCTGCTTTCTGTACTTTTAGAACAAGTTTTGGAGAATTTGACTATTGCCAAACCACGTCGCCATTGAAATGCCTGCAGTATGCCCGGAGCTATAGGGGCATTCGTGCTCGCTTCGCAGAATAAACCATATGCCTTTGTAGCTACCTTCGCCTTCGTAGCTACCTGCCTTCGAGCTACGGGGCTGGGTTTTGGTACAAGGGTGTAAGTGAGGCTGACTATGGATAAAAATTTACTTTATCGATTTCATCGATTTTTGGAAAATCTTGAGCTACGAGGTTGAGAGTTGGTATTGGTACAAGGGGGGGGGGGGGTAGAGGATGCTGATTAAAACCGAAGTCTATTTTATCGATTTCAGCGATTTTGGAAAATTTTGATCCAGGAGTTGGTATAGAGGATACGAGGCTGCTGATTATGATTGGATCGGCTTTAACCAGATATGTCGGCAAGTTTGAGATGTGGTTGCTCTAGTTATTCGATAAATCATTTGAATATTTATTCGAAATTCAACTTCCAATGTTCGAACATTTTCGATATTCATTCATTCGATATTTTTGATTTTTCGAATTTATTCGGAATTCATTCATTCGAGAATTTTTGAACCTTACTTTATTCGATATTCGTTTATTCGAGATTTTTTATTTTCGAATTTATTCGATATTCATCTATTCGAAATTTTTCCTTTTCGAATTTATTCGATATTCATTCATTCGATGAAAAATTTCGAATTTACCCAAGTATATTGCCCAGAATAGCTCATGAACGAAGCATTGCCTAGAGTGCATGTTTTATACTTAGGGTCAAACAACCCTAACTGCCATAATATAGCATTAGTTTGTTTGGTGACATTTCCGGGGCAGAATATGGCCTCAATGACCCAAAACCTTCTTTGAAGTTTCTACTAATTCTATAGTGATCATAATGTGTAGTTGTTTCATTCTCTATCTCCAATTAGAGGCCAGCTTTACAGAATTGTACCTAAGCGATAGCAAAAGACCTCGAGGAAAAAAATTTAGCGATTGAGCAGTATATCTTTTCTTGGGACACCCTGTACTGTTGCACACCCCTTCCCCCCTCCCCCCCCCCCAATCATAATTTTTACTTCTTTTCTGGGGTAATAGAAATGGCAGATGTTGTATTCAACACATGCAACAACCCAAATGTTGCAAAAGTTCCTGAAGTAGTCAACAAATGAGGCGGCTGGAGACTCGTAGACTGTAAGTCTGAGTTGAAGTCCGCTATTCTAACATGTTTGTTACCTTGAGGGCAATCAGACCTACAGTAAAAGGGGATGAGGAGGGGGGGGGGGGGGGGGAGAGGGGCGAAATGGTTCGCAGCGCAGCCATCTGTTGCATAACAGCGTACATATTTTGTTCTCACATGTGAATTAGAATAATTTGGAAGTTTTTGAAAACTCAAATTAGCCCCTTGAAAATATTTTTGCTGGGCAGCTCTCACATGCACACTAATTGAGGACATTCAACTAATCTATTGCCCAAGCGACAGCTCACATGACTTACTGAAAGTCAAGAAATTCAACTCTAAACTCTCGCTTAGTATCGTAATCGAGTGGGACTCTGATCGGTTCGTTCGAAGAAGACGTACTGGGCGAAAGATTGAGGCTTATTCTAGTGAACTGCTTCTCAAAGGTAGCGTCCCGGCGCAATGGGGGTACCCGGCTCTAGTAGTGTGATAACAGACCCCCTAAATAAGCGATGACAGAAGTTTGCAGCCGGAAAGCTGGTCTTCGAAACCTACAAATCGCCCCCGAAATGGCCCAGATCATAGGTCCACCCGGACCCTGAAAAAAAAAAATTCGCTCTTGCCATTTTGAAGCCCTGCAAACCTCATGTATGGAATCAGCGTTCCGAGAAAACCCGAAAACGCAAAAAACCAAAACGAGATTCTGGGGGACGCTGCCTTTGAGTACAAACATATTGGGGGTCCTAAACAGCCCAAGCGTCAGCTTCGAGAAGTTTGACTCCAAAGCCTCACCTAGTACTCGAGAGACGCTGATTGGTTTGTCTGAAAGAAGTACGGTACCGGACGTGATTATAAGTTAAACTTATCGGCCAAGAATGAATCGTTAAGCTGCCGCCAGTACAGTAGCTTAACTAGGCACTTTTTCATTTACCATTCACATAAAAAATCCGGGTACCCAGATTTCTGGGTTCCTTGCAATTAGGGACGCTGAGATAAGGAAGACAAATGATCCTGTATATTCATGTGTGAAGCAAGTGTTTCGATCCTAATGCCCGAACTGGCATCTGCTACTTTAATTCTTTAAGTTGTTGTGTCTCAGGGAAGCTATAGAAGTTGATGTCCACTAACGCGAACCACAAATAAGCGCGTATAAAGAGATTCTTAATGGAGTACTACCACTTCATTGACAGAGTAAAGAGAGAGTAGTGCCGTATGCCCTACTATTGCTTGGCAGTCAAAAGAACCGGTTGACATCGTCGGCGGTGGCGGTGACGACGTCGGTGCCGTACAACGATCGCGGCGGGCTCGCCCTAGTGCCGGTGTGATTTGCTATTTCGTCCAAATGACCTTCATTAGCAATCTCTTAATCACTTTCATGTGGATAAATTGCAAAAATGTACCCCTCCTCTTAAAATTTCAAAATTTTGCGATTTCACTCTGAGTTTTTTAGCCAAATTGATGAACTAATCTACCAGGGCTATGTGTTAGATTAAAAGAAGTCACAGCAAACAAAGGAACCTGTCTATCACTATTATGATAGGCTTGTCGGGGTGTGAAAGATCGATGTGAAACCCCAAAGGGAAAAGATCTATCATCTTGCCGCAATACACCTTGTCACTTGATTCCTTTCATTTCTTGTTTTATGCCCGTGTCGACAGCTTCATCAACTAGCTTTCGTTTATACCGCACCTTGATCAACAAGCTGACCCTAATATACTTTTCTGAAAAGTAATCGTCTTCCAGAGTAAGAAAAGCGGGCTTCAATTATTTTTGACCAAAATTATGCATAATTTAGATTAGAAGATGATGATGTTCTTTGAAAGTACGTCAGATTACAGCCCACCAGGAATATTCAAACCAAATGAAATGAAGGGTCTTCTTCTATATTCCAGGTTATGAAACCGCCGTTTGCTGCTAAACATAAACTAAGAATGGAAGGTTTTTCTTGGCCATTTTATCGCTAATTTCTGAAACCAAATGAAGCGTGAAGTTTTGACCTGTAGTTCTTTTGCTCACCTTGATTGTAAGCCACATAATCCCAAGTGGAATGAAAACCTTTTTCCTGTAGATTTTATCTTGTTCTAATTCTCAGAAGCTCAAACGTGAACTTCTGCAGTTTCTATGCTTTCCTGATTTTCCAACAACTAAGTGAGCCGGTTTTTGGCACCTATCCATCTGCTTGTTCTGAAAAAATTGAAGACACGAGGAGACATCTTTCGTCTCTCGAAGCTCAACTATACTACATAACACATATACCTCTCAGCAATCGTCCTCAAACTCAGTCTCAATTTCTATCAAACTACTAATGTTGAACCGGTGTGTCCAAGCACATATCTACCTAGATTCCCATTACTCTCGCCAGCAATTTTGCGGAATGGTTGACCGGTTTCAAAGAGGTTCTCTATCACTTTTGTAGCATTATGCGATAGGAATGATGTGCAGCTGCCACATAACTGAATTTAATGGGGCAATTTCGAATATTGCATTTTGGATGGGAAAGTGGGAAACTAGTTTGACACAGATTACATTTCTAATTAAAACTCTAGATACTGTGTAGAGAATATCCTTGGAAGTGCTGAAAAGCACTGTTACTTGACTGCTTGCTATGGGAATCTAGATAGTGACGGATGGCGAATGACTTTTTGAATGGGGATATTGAACAGTAAAAATGAATATAAGATGACCCTCCCTACCCACATTTAAAAAAGGTTTCCAAGTCGCTTGACAAGTAGAGCTAATTGTCAAGAGGAGTTGCTTGAATAACACAATGAATGAAGATGAAAAAATAAATAGTAGAGAAATGAATAGGCGCAATGGAAATGAATCAATGAATGAATGATTTGAATGGATGAATGAATGATTGAATGCATACATGAATAATGAATGGATGATGGAATGAATGAATGAATAAATGAATGATGGATGAATAAATGAATGAACGAATGAATGAATGATCGGACAAATAAATGAATGAGAATGAATGAATGAACGAATGTGTAAGTGAATTGAAAAAATTATTGAATAAATATAATGAAAACCATTTATCACAAAGTGAAAAAAAAAACGGTTGAAGGAATGAGAAACGAGTGAATGAATAAACGAATGATTTCAAGAATGCTGAGAAAATGCATGTTTTTTGGATTTGCCCATTCGTGAGTAACAAAAATGTGCAAGTGACTTGTTTGTACTTGTAAATAATTAAAATAATTTTTAAAATTTTTTTAGAGATTCAATTTATTTATTTATTTCTTTATTTATTGAGTGCATCCATTGATGCGCCAAAGGAACGTGATTATAAAAAAAACATCAAATAAGACAATGTCGAGATAAAACCATATGCATCACCAGTGGTCTTATGCTATGAGTTTTAAGGAACACTTCGTGTCAAATATGGCACTTTTCGAGGTATATGTGCATTTGTAAATAAAAAAACGGACAAACTTCAAATTTAAATCAATTAATTTAAACAAAAGAAATTTAGCTTTATAAAAAAATTTTTTCGGGGGCGTGGCTACCGCTACGCCCCCTTTTTCTAAAATTTCGGGGTTGGGGCCGCAAAAAATTGGAAAGCATACCAAAAATTTTTTCGGAGTGCGTGGCTAACGCCACGCCCTTTCATCTGAAAAATTATTCTGTCGCCCACCACCCCCCCCCCCCCCCAAGCAGAAATACTGGGTACGCCACTGGGCTATACATATCTGTGAGTACCCAAACGAAAGCCATATTGCTTACGTTCCTTGTGTTCCCCTGATTGTCTCCTATAAAGTGCTTTGATTTGATTGTTTGCAAACATCAATGGACACCTTTCGGTGTACGATCATCGTTTCTGAAAAATTTTCTTCCTCTTTGAGAGATGTCCTTTTGTGTGAATTTCAGCATCTTGAGCGTATCATAGGCGAGTGCGGGCGCTGGGTGGTATTTTCTCTGAAATTTGCATTTTTCTCCGAAGATTTTTAGCTAAATTTTAGTCAAAGTACTCCGCACATTTTGAAAGTTACTGTATCGATACGATACTACATTGCAACAAACACATTCACTCATAGAATAACAATTTTCAAAAAGCATGCCAATGGCCGGAAGTTGTTAGAGCGTCGGTTTTAATTTTACACTAAATGTCAGTTGTATACCGTAATGTGTAGCATTGTTGTTGGATAATCAGTCTGTGTATGACGACCGTTTGCGTCCTTTTACGCTCATCGGCATTGAAAACACAAACACATGTGCTGCGCCTTGCGAAAACAGTAGAAAGTAATGACTTTTCAAGCTTTCTGTACTAGCCGGCGGGACTTTTATGGTTTACCGTACTCCAATCAATGGTTCCAAAGTCTCGAGGGCTCAACATCTTCGTTTGAATTGAGATGCATCAGTGGAAGTTTACTATTCATACTGCTCTTCCAGCCTTGGTCTTTTAATTTTGAGTTGATTATTTTCGCTCTTTCAAAATTCATTTAGTTTTCTTTATCACTTTCATTCAGTTAACCCATCATTCAATTATTCAATTATGCATATGTTCATCTATGCTTATCCCTTTATTCTTCGTATTTGTTCTTCCAGTTCTCATTTATCATTCCTTTCTACAGATAACGCCTTCATTGCGAAAAGGACGGATTTTTACCAATTACAACAGAGAAACTCGTTTGCAAGCTTTGAACAAAGAGGTCCACAATCAGCCTGTTCAAAATTTCCTAAACTAGGCCAAGGTATATTTTGGAAGATGTGGTAGATATGCATGAAGCGGGATTTAGCATTGCTCAGTGTTTTACTGTATACCTACACTGCCCCTATAGATAGCTGTAGTTCATCAAAGGTGTAAGCTAGATGAAAAAAATTGAGCTTTTTTAAATTTCTGTTTCTCATAGTACAAAATTAACTCTAAAGAAGAAGATTCTGGCTGTTGCCAGGTCCTATTCATCATTTTTTCGTTTGAACCTCGCTCAAAAAGTAGAAAACAAAATTTCTTTTGAAGAACGTTTCTAATGCTACAGTCCTTTATTCGCACCCTCTTCTACTCCTAAAAAAATTCCTCGCATCAAGAGCGATATTCTGTATGGACCGGGTATGGTTGTTCCTCCTTACGAATTGATCATTTTAACACCTTATTGTAAACACTTACAGTCATCTCGATATCTAATATATTATTTAATGACTGTTCATAAATTATTTGATTACTACTCAGTCATTGATCTCAATGTAACATTCCGCCATATTTACGCTTGGTGCTGGACCGTAATGTTATGGATTTATCACTTTGAAAACTAGCCATAGATACTCATTATGTGTACATTTTTCTTGCATAGAAACTCTAGCTGTTGTCACCTCTCTACTTGTTTTTGTATTTTGTTCATAATTTAAGCAACAAACAGCGCAAACCCTTGTACCATTTGACAATTTTGTCCTTCACACACTTCTGATTTGCACAATTATCTGTAGAAAATCACTATCAATCAATCATAATCATCTTATTCAGTAAAACACCAACAAACACTTTTAAATAATATAGCCTAATTTCACGCGTACAAGGCGCACTTTTTTCGATTTTTCGACTAAGCCCCTCAGCCGCTTTAAATTATTTCGGAAAGCTATCCTTATGCCATATGATTCTCTTAATTAATATACAAGGCATAGGGTCCTTTGGTTGCAAAGTTCTTTGGCGTATTTGGGCGGTCGATTTTGAAAAAAAAATCCCCCGCGCCTTGTACTTGAAATTAGGGTAAAACTTGCAATTTAAGAATTCCTTCGTTATCGAAAATCAAGCAAAGATCAGGGCTCGGCACGAGGTGGCTTACAAGCAAGCTGGATATCGTTTTTGGGACGAAAAGAAAAGGGGGTTTCGTTTTTGTGACCGAAGAGACACGGAAAATTGGCGACGTTTTCCTTTTTTTTAGTCGGCGTTTCGTAATTTGGGGGTTTTTGGGGAATTTTTCAGGTTTTTAGAGGAAATTTGGTTGAGGGTCAAAGGGGACTTCGTAAAAATTCCCAAAAGTCAAGGGGGACTTCGTTTTTTCCATTTTCATCCAGCCACCTCGTGCCGAGCCCTGGCAAAGATTTGTCGAAATGAAAAACATTTCCGATTTCGAATCAATATAAAGTCACATTTTCATCCCTCGTCCTGGAACGCTACCCCATAAATGTGCGTAAAAATGTAGTGTTTGGCGGTTACGAGCTGGGAGTAGCGTGTTTCAAGGACAGTTCGCCGCGATTTGTGTTTTGGCTATGCTATCTATTGAGGTTTCTCTCTTCTTTTTTGGTCATTTTGTGCCCTACAAGGGCGGCTCCTATGAGAATGAAGCTAGTTTCTTTAGGAGCGGTTTGTTCGCTGAACTGATATTCTAAGAAGTGTTATATAATTTACAACATCTTAGTATAAATTCACGAGTAAAAAATATTTTAGTGATTTTTTTTAACGTAAAACATCGAATACATTCTAGTACAATTTTTCTTTAATATAAAGTAATACACGACTCCATTTTTATTGAATGAAAACGTAGAGGAGGACGAACAGGCACTGTGTCGTTGCGGGCTTTGTCGGCTTCTCCTTGATCGAACGCTCTTTCATCCCTCTAACCGTCTGCTGTCTCTTCCAAACACGTACTATCTCACGGACGCAATGGCGTCCAGTTTCTGTGCGCTATAATTCATCTGCATTCTCGTTTTTACAAGTGCTTGGTTGATGGCAAACTTTCTTCATACAAAAAATTGTCCTTCCCCCTCTCCCCCCCCCCCTTCCCAACCTTATTCCCCGCCTCTCAGTTTAGTCCTTTATGCTTCCCTAACAAGTATTTCTTCACTGTTTATAAACTTCTCGTCCCCATTAACCTCTTCATCTAATGCGATTAGAGTTATGAGTTGTTATTTCAATGAATTCACTCAATTCAATGCGCCTTTTTCGCCGACGGCCTCTTAGTCACCGGATAATGTTTCCTTACCCCCCCCCCCCGCTTCAATGCATAATTGTTGTAGTTCTTTCTATGCTAATAGCCTAATCCGAAGCATTCAGAGGTCATAAATGTGAACTTTGTTAGAGAAAGCGAAAAACGTGCTGATAATTGCGAAACCCAATTGATTTACTTTTCATCTTTTTACTAATCGATTATCAATAAGTTGTTTGATTGACACATTTGTAGTGACTAGCTCTAATTTGCACTTGAGTAAACCGTGATCATGTATTGGTTACAATATAATAGTTTGTTGCGCCTATATATAATTTGGTGTTATAAAAAAAGTTCCATCTGCTCCCCAAAACATATTTTCTATACCGTGGACGTTGGAACACGAGCTAAACTGATTTCCTCTCGTTTCTGACTACTTGAGATAAAACGATCTAGTTTGTTCTTCTCTATTGTAATCATTTACCCTTTGAAGACCCTACATGGAAATTCTGCACCACAAAGTTTTTGAGGTTGATTCAATATTTAACAACCTTGAAAAGAATTTCCACAGAATCATTTTTGTGTCTAGAACGTTTTCTCACAAATCGGGAGAAAAGTTCTGGCTTTCACCTCTGTTTATGCGATAATCCGAGGTATTTGGGTGAAGTGCGCATTAACCTTTCCGTATTGTCCGTGGTTTATACACAACCTTCTCGTTTCGGCAAAATGCACTTGGAGATTAGGTAGGATTAACAGTCATAGGAAGTTTTTATAGCACTGGCGTACACTTCGCACGTGAGTGAGATAGGGTAGACGCGCTTTTAAACACTTCCACTCATTCTGAAATTCGGTACTTGATTTTTACTGCCTTTGACGCAAATCTATAGTACTATAATAGTTGGGCATTTCTTGCTATTTATAAAACTTTTCTGCACAGTCGAGTCATACTCTGTCTCTATTCTTGTGCCCCTTTCGCACGCCACGCATCTTGGACGCTAGGAAAGCGCGCTGCCAACTTCTGACCAATAACGTCGAAATAATTACACTAGCTAAACGCAAGCGAACACATTTGTGCAATTGTTATTGAGAAATATTGTTTTAGCTTTACTATGTGATAAGCACAACGCGCGCTTTACAACACGACTTATATATTTGAAAACTGCGGAATTCGAAAGAATATCTCTCTTATTTTTTGAACATTTGTAGGTTCCAACAAGTGCAGATAATCATAAATTGCTTCTTGCGGACTCTTTGCCAGTATATTGTCGTGAGATGCTGCGCGCAGTGTGCAATCTCACATATGGACCTCATTATAAATGGTTCGCTAACTCTTCTAGGCAAAGACAAAATCAGCAAATCGTAAAAATGTCGTTTATACTTTTAGCTGCTATTACAACAATTTTTACTACTTTAACGGCTAGCTGAATAGCTTTACTGCTTACATTTCGCATTTAGTCGCAGTTATTTTTAGTAGCAAATAAAAATCGCCAAATCCGGTTTTCTTTATGAGAACAGTAGAGTTACTATGATGGGACAGGTAACGACGCTTTTAGCCTTGCGTTGAAGGAAAAAAAGTAAATTTACCTATTCCAAGAAATCTTGAGAGAATTGGCTGAAGGTGTCATTCTGTAGCACCTCAGTTCCCCTCCTCTCTTCACCGGTCAATATTTAGTTCATTTGATAGTAATTGATTAGTTTTCATTTCCTTACTATCAAGTCATGCGTATTAAAGTATCGTGTTCATATTGAAACCTTTTTTGATCATTTTTGACCTACCTTGATTTATTCACGATCTCTTAGTTGTTATTCAAGTGCTTCACTTGTCATTGATAACTTGTTTTCACCAAAATCAGAAACCCTGCGAGAATAATATAACTGTTCTTCTCTACAATATAAGAGTCTTTTTAGATTTTCATACTTAAAACTAACAATATATTCAGTTACTGTTCAACCCCCAAATTTTAATTTATGTAGCTTTCTTCTCTTGCGACCATTTTGTTTATATAATAAACCGAGAAAAGAAGAATCATATACTTTTCAAGTACATGGAATGAAATACATATGTTTTATGCCATAAAGGGACAAAATTGCTGTGAAGTTGCAGTAAAATTTCTGGTGATGGTCATTTAAATTGATTTTATGTTCTATGCTTCATAATCAGTAAAACTTGTACTGTTTAAATGTCTTCAAAAAGATTTATGGTTTTCGAGACATTACAAAAAACTGAAACCCAAGATTCTTAACTTTCATGTGGGTTTCGACATAAATCTTCGATTAGAAAGAGTAATTTATGAAGTTTTGACATCGCTGAATTTCATTGCAAGGTTCCGGCAGGTTTTCTTTCAGGAATGGTAGAAATTGGAGCCATACCAGAATAAATAAATGAAAATGGCCAACAATGATAAACAAGAAAAAATACTCTCTTCAGTAAAATATCAACAATTCCTAGTAATAAGCAGCAAAATATAAGAAACAAAAAAGTAAAAAATTTCCGGAGAAGGAGAGACAGAGATCTTTGCAATTCCTATTCTAGAAAAGAGATACTTGAGCATAAAGTGCACAAATAATTTCGATTCACTATCCGCTATTGACAATACAAAATACCAATTTTTCCAATTAATCACTCAGCTTCGTCTACTGTCTACGGAAACCTAGGCGTTGAATTGAAAAATTCGCAAAATTTGCTAATTACGAAACTGTGAGCGGTTTTATTCAAAATTGTTTTGCACTATACGTTCAATAGTAATCATTTTAGGGAGAAATGGAATGTAAATGGGTAAACACATCGTAAAGTATCATTACAGAAGCGTGAAAGTTCATTTTTTCTCAACAACCCACCGTATTTTTGCCTTTTCCTTGGACGAATACGTAATTGTTGGTTTTCAAAATTGAGATCAAAACCTGTTTTTTCGATGACTTCCTTCTGCATCTTGCACGTGATTTTTGCTCACAATGGTTCTAAAAGTTTTCTAATCTTTTAAGGACCATCTAATCGTTCTTGATCGTCTTGTACTTCCTCTACTTCTTATAAAATAAAATCTAATTGCACCTCAAAGTTTACATATAAGTAAGGAGCACTCACTTCTTAACCCTTTGTAATTGAGGTGACTCAAGTATACTCGAGTACCCTTATACCCTGCCGAGGTAACCTTAACTTGCCAAACAGCAACTTTTTCTTCACAAAAATTGTTATAAATTTGATTGCCTACTCTTACATCAAAACTACCAAAATTCTATCAACTCTATATTCTTCTTGCATTTTTCTGGTTGCTTTCGAAAACGTTACTTTCCCTTGCAATTTATCACCGAAAAAGCGCAAAGATGTTTGCATCCTTTGAGTTTACGCTTCACACAAAGTCATGCTTCGCGTTTTATGACATTCATCCGTCATAAAATTCACAGCAAACGGTGAAAGCGAAGACAAATGTGACTTTTTTCGGTATGGAAGTTGTATAAAGGAAACAAGAATAGCAACCAAAGAGAACATTAATCAGTCCGCTTTAGATTCTTTGCGCGGGTATTGCGATTGCGTTTATTAGTGTTCCAATGTATACAAATATTCAACGAATCGTTAAAAGACATTTTCTTCTCTTTGAGGATGACCAAACCTCGCAATTCCGTGATTAAAAGAGATAGGGTACGTTTAATACATCTCAGTCTCTTTCTAGGGGCTATGTTTTAACCCTGATATTTCAAGAGCTTTTGTCATTCTAAATTAAACTAATCCGCGCCTTTCCTCCTTGTAGATAATAAAGGAAATAAGAAATAACTTTATAGTGCAAATCTCTTCCATATTTACCCCACAATCTCTCAAAAGTCTTTTGACTTGAGGGCCGGGCACAATTCACGCATTTCAGTCGCGACGCGATTTGGCAACTCGCCAGAAGTCTTCAGATTCAACACTGGCAAACTGCACATGCATAGTGTATATAACTTACGTGGATTAATGAAATGCCATATCTTCTGTACTTTGAATAGCGCTTACAGTGAGTTATGGACAGTTGGAATATTGCCAAATCGCGTCGCGACTGAAATCGCATAAACTATGCCCGGCCCTTTACTCCTCATAAACATTGACCATCGGTTAGATTATTAGCATGTGACTTCGCGTAAGAGTTGTTCTCTATGATTTCAGATTATTTGGATGCAGCACTGTCAAGCTAAATTACTTTTAGTAATAAGGCTTTTGAGTTTCAAATACAAAATTAAGGTCTTCTGATGATGAGAAGCTGAGATTTTCAAAGAAAATCTAGAGTTTTGGTAAAAGATAATCGTTCACATCGAAAAAAACAGTATTCTCCAAAAAAGGACATTTTAGCTCATAAGCTGTAGTGATTTGGTGACTTTGGCATTTTTGCAGTAGATGGTTGAATGCATCAAATTTGAAACTGAACTTCCAGAAGCAGAGAAACTTAAGTTGAATGCGACTTAGCTCCACATTACTTAGTCTTCACTAGTCTCTATAAGGTTGACGCTTCTCTAAAAAATACAAATTCTTGAGACTAATCCTTTTTCGATCTTTACATGTTTGCAAGGCAAGGCTTTGCAGAAATTTGCATTTGAGAATTATCTAGTGCAACATCTAATTGCTCCATATTGGAGCATTTAAATTTGCGGATAAAAAGACACAATCTCGACTTTGTCAAAAAATTTTGCTTCTTCACATGAATACTTAGACTTTCAGAGGTGGTACACCTCTGGAATTGCTGTAATCAGCGCAAAATTCCGTTTTCGCTTCCTCCTCTTCAATTCTTTCTTATAATTAGAAGTACACGAAATGACTAATGAGGTTATAGCGGCAGCCATTAGCCTTTTTCACAACATCGAAAGTTTCCTTTTCCAAAATTTGCAGAGGTAGTGACTGCCAAGAATGTCGAGATGTAATTTCTACTTCTTGATGTGGATCTCCAGTTTTTTTTTCGAACATTCGCATTCCTTCTTTTGACTCGTAAATGCTGTTCATTAAATCTATCATCTCCATCTAATATATAAAGAATCGTTAGCTCATTTCAAAATCTTCGAATAGCGGGAAATCGAGGCGGTCCCGCAGGGAACGCTCTTTCAAATAGCACCTTTAGACTACTGGCTCACTGGTTCTACAGGTGAAAAAAGTTTTGCATTTTAGGTGCTTTCTCCCTTTACTACAATAAAAGATGAGAGCGAAAAAGTGCAACCTTCTTCAAAAAAAATGCAATAGAACTTCAAGATAACCTTATCAGACTCCTTGAAAGCTTGGCGAGTTTTCTGCTTTGGTAGTTGCATCTCTTCATTTTGTTTTCTGCAGATTACTGGCGCTGGCTCTGGCGAAACTATTACGATAACAATTTGATTGATATCAAACCTTGAAGAAGGAAATAGTAAATATAAAACGTTTGTTTACATCTGCCCAACAACATCCACTATCCACCATCACGCTGCGGTTTGCTTGTTTCTATAGTTCGAATGTTTTTACATTCTATACTTGATCAATTTTTTATAATAAGCAATAACGAAGTAAATGCAAAAAAAATCGCAGGCTTCAAAATTTTCATTAGTGAGCTTCTTTTTTTTTTCTTCAACTCGTTTCTCTTTCAGTATTAAAGCGAACGGAAAAATTTAAGAAAATGCGAAGTGCCGTTTGCTGCTGTTTTGTGTCATTGATTTTTTGATCTAAATATTTTGATCTACACCTCGCGTGGACGAAGTCCTCTTCTGTCATTATAAATAATGAATATAATTTCTGAACCTCCTTAAAAATTCAAGCAAGCATTGTAAACATTTTTAAGGGGGCGTGCCTAGCAAGACGCCCCCATAAAAAATTTCGTGACCTCCTCCTTCTTCCCCCCCCCTCTCCCCCAAAAAAACTTTCGGAACGCCACATTCGTCATTTACGCCTGTACGTTCTTCCTAAATTTCCCGTTTCTTTCGCACTACATATAAACGATTCGCTTGCTCATTTCGATCTCGTTTTCCCACTTCTGAACCATCTCATGGAATTTTCTTTACGCAAATCTACCCTTTGATTCAACTGGGTTGGCGGCTGGAAGGCGGGGCTTGGTAGCCTAATCAAGGTACATAAAGATCAGGGAGAGGCGCGCGATAGAAGTGCAGACTGCGTCATCGTGGGCGCGAGCGGCCTTAATTGGGTAACAAAGCTCCGCCTTCCAGCCGCCAAGCCAGTTAAATCAAAGGTTACATCATATCTCCGGCAAAATTCCAGGAACACTACAGACTGGCTGGATTCAACAGATTTATTTTGACTTTGAAAGTGTACTTCAAGCATCTTATTTACACGTTCCAGTATCGGGATCTGTACGTTCTCAAGGATTTTTCGTCGATCTGTCTTACACTCTTGTAACTTTGAATCACTATACTATTAAATTGACGCAAAAGTAAACTCCATTTGTAAATGAATTAAGCTGTTTTTGTTTTCCTGGCAGATTTAGGGTACCATTCTATAAAACGAAGCAAGCTTCTGGGGCTCAAAATTGAGGAATTAAAATGGCCCGAAAATGCAAAAATGTCACTTTTTTCTGGTTTTCACATTGAACTTGGTACATCTCGATCATAAGCGGCATAAAGGGCAATGATCAAATTTATACTTACTGAGGCTTTTAATGTACAATGACATATATGAGAAGGCTGGGCAGAATTTGGCATTTTTGGGTTATCTTTTTTTTTCGCTTTTTGAGCGTGATAAAAATCCTGTAAAGGTATAGTTGAGTGCTGCTATGAGTCTACTATATAATGACCAAGTTTGAGGCGAGTAGGATTTTTTTCGGAAAAATCCTAATTTCAGGTGATAAATTTTTTTCCGATTTCGGCTTTAGACTTTGCCTGGATTCGATCTTTGGTGGTCATTCCGTAAAGCTTGCTTCGCTTTATCAAAGATACCCTAAGCTTGCTAGTGAAACAAAGACAGCTTGATTTACTTAGTAAAGGATTTTACCTTTGAGACAACCTAATATTTATAGTGAAGACGTAAAATACCGTCCTTGCAAAAAAAATTTCCACTGAAATTTGGCCCTTTTGTTTTCGGAAATCTCAAATATGCAATCCAACTCGTCACCGCATGATCCCGATGAACGACTCTGAGAAACCAAATTGCTTTCCAAATTGAGCAATTTAATGGCAAAACCGGTAAAACAAGGGCGATGTTGGTTGCAAGCATTTTGACCGCTATCATGCCACCAATCTATTTGTGTCATGGCTAAGGTGGCAGAGGTGACCTTCAGTTCTGCGGTAAATCACTGCAAGCTACGGAAAGTATTGGATGGGTGCAAAAGTTCGTTCGCCAGTTTTTCAAAAAATCGTAACCTTCTTCCGACTTAATATATCTCTTAGATTTTATACCCATTTAGAAGGGAAAACCTTTCTCTTTACAGCAATACCTTTGCCATGAATTGGCATGAGAAAGTTTGAAAGTTAAAAGCAACTGAAGGAAATTAGTCAAGATTGACATTTTTTAGGCTGGATCACGAGAAATTCTTGAAGTATTTTTGTTTGATAGAGAAAATTTTGCACATTTTAATGGTACTTTTTCCATGAATTAAAACGAAAAAGATCGAGTGTTAGAAGCAAATAAAGAGGATTACTTCAGTTTTGCAATTTTTGAGCATGCTCAAAAAAGCCTAAAGACGTCATAGAAGGGACGGAAAAGTCATGAACATGAGTTTTGTAACCTTCTCTTTCTAGCTGAGCGGAAATCGTGCCAATTGAGAGCAATTTTGTTTTTCGTGATTTTTTTTTTCGGATTTTCGGGCCTGCGTTTTTCACGAAAACAAAATTGCTCTCGATTGGTACGATTTTGCTCAGCTAGAAAGAGAAGGTTACAAAACTCATGCTCATGACTTCTCCGTCCTTTCTGTGACGTCTTTAGGCTTTTTTGAGCATGCTCAAAAATTGCAAAACTGAAGTAATCCTCTTTATTTGTTTCTAACTCTCGATTTTTTTCATTTTGATTCATGGAAAAGGCATCATTGTAATGTGCAAAATTTTCTCTATCAAACAAAAATACTTCCAGAATTTTTCGTGATCCAGCCTGAAAAATGTCAATCTTGACTAATTTCCTTTAGTTGCTTTTAACTTCCAAATTTTCTCATGCCAATTCATGGCAAAGGTACTGCTGTAAAGAGAAAGGTTTTCTCTTCTAAATGAGTATAAAATCTAAGAGACATTGAGTCGGAAGAAGGTTACGATTTTTTCAAAAACTGGCGAACGAACTTTTGCACCCACCTAATATATAGGGTATTACTTTGCTGGAGCGATTTCATGAATTCTTTGTGTAATTTGACGTAAATGGCAAGAGTTTTCGTTTTATCGTTCTGAGAAAAAGACGCAAACACTACATCACGAATGCTAGTTTCTTGTACATATTTCTGGAGAAAAATGTTTGCTAAAGTTTGGTATAATCAATGAGATATTATCGCTGGGGGGTTACACTAAAACACTTTCTGCCTTGCTTCTTATACATAGCATCTTTAACTAAAAGAAGTTCGACTTTTGTTTTTCTAGCCCAGGAAATGAAATAAGAAGAAAAAACGTCAGACTGATGAGGAACCGCTCGTTAAAAGAAGTAAATAAATAAAAATCAGAAATTCTTATCGATTCAATTAAGACGAAAGAAATCTGAATTGTTTGTGTTAGGATGTAGCACGTTACGTAATGTTCATGGAAGCTATAAGATGAATCAATGAGCACTTTAGATGTGAACAAAGTAAACCACTTGATAGGCTCATTACATAATGGGAAATTAATACGACCTAATAGATCATATGAGTACTTTCTTCTCTTAATCGTCCTTGATCAGAGAGAATCAAATTTAATCATCCATTCATCAAAACTTTTCAGAACTCATGTCATTAAGATTTTTCTTCGTATTCCTTCATTTACAAAAGCTTCCTGGGACGCTTTCTACAGCACAGTAGCTGCAATCGAAACTATTCTCCCTCCAATGGATATAATATAAAGAAGACAATTTTGTCCTAAATCTCCTTTTCCTTCCTTCAATCTATAAGACTTCCTCGTAACTCCTAAGGAAGGAGGTCCCATAGACTCTGAGTATCTTTCACGTAATATGACACTTGTAAAACTAGGTTCAAGTTGATGAGTTTTGTAAGTTTACATTCGTATATAATTGTAAAAAGAATTGATATAGAAGATAATTCATATTTTGAGCCGTCTTGGGATACGTGTTAGATGAAATACTTTTACTAGTATTATTAAATCTTATTGCACTTTTTTCCTCTCTCTGCAAAAATTAGGGAACTCAGGAAAATCTTGCGCACGAAAGTAAGTGAGCGGGATATAAACCGATAGATCAGAGCAAGCTCTACAAAATGAAGCTCAAACTTTCGCGCCAGCTTTGGTTTGCGTGAAGTTTGGATCCAAATTTTATAAGGCACTAAAGATCTAAAAAAACGAAAAAAATCGTATCTCCGTTTAGAAAAGTCCTAGGAACGCTTGATCAGGGCTCGGCACAGGTGGCTTCACAAGCAAGCTGGATATCGTTTTTGGGGAAAAGCAAAGAAGACATCGTTTTTGCGGTAGAGCATAACGTTGTCTTTCGGTCTGCGGCCGGCACGCTGCCGGCATGCCGCTAGCAAATAAACAAAAGGTTTGTTTACAGCGAAGTGAAGATGAAATGACACCAAAATCGGTGTATAGATGGGCAATGGGGAATTAGGACTAAGTATGAAAAATTATGAGAAAATTATGTGAACTAAAGGCGTGCTCAACTTTTTTCGGAGTTAGGTGGCTTTCAAGCCACCTGGATAGCCACCTGAGGTGGCTTAGGAAAGAAAAAGTCATAAATTTTTCTTCCCTCACATAATTTTTCTACTTTCTTTACATACTTTTCATCTACATCCCAAACCCTACAAACTGGTTTCTGAACCGCCTCAAACCCCCTTCTCCCCGCTTAGTTATAGCCAATTGAAAATTTTGAATGGCCGCGGAAAGGCTGCTCTAGGCGCATATTGCTGCACGATGGATACATCATGCCGCCATTCCGGAGAATATGAATATCATCGCGTGTGTTCGATGAATCTTTTTCGTTTTTTTTCTGCTGTTGCTTTGTTCCGTTCCTTTTCATGTATTTTCTCTTCGAATATCTCGTGGCGGATGTCGTAATTTTATTGAAGTCAAAGGGGACTTTATTTTTTGCAATTTTGGGACGCCACCTCGTGCCGAGCCATGGTCTAGGGTCAAAGGGGACTTCGTAAAAATTTGCAAAAGTCAAGGGGAACTTCGTTTTTTGCATTTTCAACTAGCCACCTCGTGCCGAGCCCTGCGCTTGATTTGCTCACGCCTGAGCTCACTATACGAGACACTCGTATGCACGTTTCCGCGGCCATGGCGAAAATTAAGAAAACGAAATTCGGCATGTTTTTGCCAAAGCGTTCCTGAGCTTCTCTTCACATGGGCGATTCTGTAGTATGAACCCTCAGGAGTATAACCATGAATTTTCAGCTTTAGACAAGCGCTAGTTTTCGAGAAAAATTAAATTGTTTACAAAAAACCCGAAAAACGCCACATATTCGCACTTTTGACCTATTTTTGGCTGTCGTACTGTAGCCACGGAAAAATTCCACAAACTACACAGGTGAAGGTCTAGTGTGGAGAGTACATGCCTGTACAAATTGGAGATCCCTAAGACGTTTATGCACGGAGATATGATTTTTTGACATTTGAAATTTCTTATATTTTGGATTCGAACTTTAGATGGAGCAAGACTTCCGCGGAGCTTTGTAGACTACCTTGTAGTGCTTGCTTTACCCTATCAAATGATACCCCATTCGCTGTTTTTTGTGGTCATTCTGTCGCGGTAGGATGCCATGCGACATTATTTGCCGGACAACCTAATATGTCTGCGAGACTTCTTCTTCGTCTAGACATTACTTGTCCCAATCATTTTTTGCGTCCTTTGAATCCTGACAATTCTTTAAGGAAATCAGATTTTTGCATAAAAGAATATTTGAGTATTATCGTCTTCAGCTTCGCATATCTAGTTAGCATGCGAATAAGGGTAGTGGTTCTCATAACAACAGCTGCTTCTTTGTTCTACCATCACGAGTCCCATCGTCCTGATTCTCTTTCCAAAGTCAGGATTCTGTCAAACTGCTAAAAAATTACTTGCAACTTCTTTTATTCGCATTTTCATTTTTCATTTTCGCATATTTTCCGAGCCTCTTATGTAAAGAATATATTTTTCAGAAATCTAGAAGTTGGACAATTGATCTCATCTTCAGAAGTCCATAAACACACAAAAAAGGTGTGAGGATCTTCAAGGTGTAAGCGTGAGTAATTTTCAGAATTCTGTGTTGTTTTGCCGGCTGTGAACTTATTTTTCCGGTCATGCATACCTTTTCCTGATATATCAAAGCATTAGAATAGAAAGAATAAATTTTCCCCGTTGTAAACTACGTACATATTGTTCATATGTGAAATTCTTCCTTTTTATTTGATTTCTTATCAAATAATTCTCAATTTTTTACATCATTCAACAGCTCGTAGTAGTCTCCTCCATTTACTCCTGAAAGTTTTGTTAGCGCACATCCTTTTTCTAGTCATCAAAACTTTATTTTACATCATTGATGTGACTTTATATCAGCGTATACTGCTTGTTCGGCAAGAAAGTAAAAGCAATGTAAAAGTAATCCTTCGAAAGTAAGACGAGGAACAAGTAGAACGTATACGACTAAGTGAAAGACTACGACTACAGAAAGAAATAACCTTTGATTCAACTGGCTTGGCGGCTGGAAGGCGGGGCTTTGTGACCTAATTAAGGCCGCTCGCGCCCGCTACGCAGTCTGCGTCTCTCTTGCGCATGCTCTCTGGTCATTATGTAGCCTTAATTAGGTCACGAAGCTCCGCCTTCCAGCCGCCAAGCCAGTTGAATCGAAGGGTATGCCCGATTGCCAAGAAACGAAGCAACAACTTTGGAGAACTGAAAAGAAGGAGGAAGGAAAAAAGGGCCGCCACCCAAATATGTTTAGTAGCTTTTATTGTGGTATAACTAAGGTGAAGTTCTGTGATTTTCCGGTCCAAGATTCGTGGGCGAGTCACAAATTCTTCCTACTTGTCGCTTACCGAGATCCGTATAGCTTTACTAAAGGTTCAATCACGTAGCCCCTTGCGAATAAGTCAAATTGTTCAGTTGCGGGTGTTAGCTGAATAAGCGAAAGCTGCCACATCAGCAGATAGATTGAACTTGACATCACTTCGGCCGATGGCTGAGTTTCTTAACAAATTTGGAAAATGAATGGGTGGAGTCTGACTGTAAATTGAGTAGTCTGTTATTGGTCATTGTCACTTCTATTCCTCATTCTCAACTGGTCCCGAAGTCTGTGTAAACCACCGACAACTTTCCGAAAAACAGACCCATCAACTTTTTGGACAGTAGAAAATGAATGGCCTAAACTTTACAGCTAGCTCCTGGCTATTTTTCGAAACTTGAGACTTCAAAAAAAAAATAGCAAATAATGAATACATAAGGCGCGATCAAGGGCTGTAATTTCTGTGCCACATTTTCAGACCGCATCATGCTGTGCTGCAAGAACATCTGTGTGATAGAATTTACAACTCTTTTTTTAGTGCACTTGTGGATTGGCTATAGTCGGGATAACAGAAGTCACTACCACATTGCTTGAGCAGAGAAAATTTTCAGATTTTGATTGTAAGGGACTGGGCATACTTCATCATAATCTCGACGCGATTTGGCAATACTCCTTGTCCATAACTGACCGTAAGCGCCTTTCAAAGGTACAAAAGATAGGACATTTCATTAGCCCAAGTAATTTTTATACACACTATGCATTTGTAGTTTGCCAGTGTTGGATTTGAAAGAATCTGGCAAGTTGCCAAATCGCATAGCTACTGAAATGCGTGGTGTGCCCGAGGCCAGAAAACTTTTTTAATCTTCATAATTGTAGAAAAGAGTGGCAAATGTTGTTATGGGATGCGCAGTGCGTAGCCTCCGCCGGATGAAATTACGGTTTTGGGACCAGCTTTTGTAAAATGCTGGAATGTATTCTTATCATGTTGTTCATGCCAGATTTCAAAAGAACAAAGAAACCATGCCAATTTCTTGGATTTTATTCTGATGAACAGTCCTTTTTCCGCATCCTATGGGTAGATGATCGTCACGGACGAATAAGCATATATTGAGCTGTCACATAGTATACAGCCACAGCTCGATCACATAACGGCGAGAATGGAGGAAGTTAGTGGTTATGGATAAACACTCGTTTTTGTTGTTTATCCCTAAATTATTTGTAAAAATTGCTGATGGTTCCAAAATTTTTACAAGTAGGATCTTTTTATCGAATGCTAGGGTTGTGACTTTATGTCAAAGTCGTCTCCAGCTAAGCGGTAAGGTCATATTCTTGAGCCAAAAATTTTCTTGGGATGTGAAATGTAATAAAGTAAAAAATGGCATGGCAGCAAGCAAGTTTCCCTATTTTCAAGACTCCGTATTTTAATTGATGTGGAAATCAATTCGCAAATCTTAACGCAGTTATTACTGCATACACTTTTAATTTTTTTTCAATACTTTCCCCCGCCATGTTAACAAGGGGACCATGTTTAGTCGAAGTGACCTTTTTGGATGAAATGTATACCGTATTGGAGGAAATGAAACGCTAATTTCAAATCTGACCTCCTTATCTGCGGAACGTTTATAGGCGAGAAGGTTTACTTTTATTAGAGCAGTGCAAATAGGAAAAAATTGTCGTCGTATTTTTTAGCGCTTCAATACAGCAGCGATGCTTATCACAACAACTTGTGCAATGAATATTTTCAAATAAAAAAATATGTCACGCTTGTTTGCTTCATTCAAGGGCTAAGAAGAATATATCAACTCAATTTACCCTAAACACATTTAATTTTTTGCTCGAATAAACGCTGATTACTCCTCGTTCACAAAAAAGCAGCGTTTTATGCTCTTCAATATGGTATACATCCCGTCTAAAAAGACCACTTTGACTGAACAAGATTCCCTTGTAAACACTACTTTTCCGAAGCGCTTATGCTCTGCAAACTTCATTTTACCAACTGCAATAGCAAGTGCATTTTTCACAGATTTTGAAAATTACACATCAAATGGCTTGAGTGCAAAATTCCTTTTGCAAAATCTAGTTACCCGTTGTATAAACATCTGATGTCAGCGAATAGCGCCCAAAAATCTGCCAATCACGAAAATACAATAGCATTGATGGTTCTACTCGTAGCATAGAGGAGTGTAGGCCCTAGAACCAGTTCTCTGTTGGTGGCATCGTTTGCTGAGATTTATGGAAAGTCGAGAATTGGTAGTTGCCGTGGAATAAATTTCTTTATTTTGACGCATACGTGCCGCAGGTTTTGCCCGTAATCCGATATTCTGCTATATACTCCTGCAACTGTTATCGATATTTTCCCAAATGGCTAAAGTTATCGAGGAACATGCGTTAGTCGAGGCACAGCCAATGCTGGTAAAATTTGACATTCTATTTTTCAAACATAATCTTCTTTCTTACCCTTTACATCAATCATCAATACATTATATAGTAGGTCGGTCCGAAAATTCGTGCCGTTTTTGAAATCTACCCAAAATCGTTCAGAATAAAGTTAAGTAATCGCTGTAAACAGCGTTCGATGCAGAATTTCTTCCTATTTCTATTAGTGATGTTCCGGTTCCGATTCCTTTCATATTCCCTCATTAATTACACCGATTCTTAACCCTTGGTTTCTATCTACTCCAGCTATATTCAAAATTTTCTGATATAACTTGGAAAGCTTAGATACTGTTGGGTAGAGTGAATAAAATGCAAGACAATGCATTAAGCATGGTTAGAACTTCAAAATTTCAATCTGTTTTCTTGATGTTACCAAATTCTATATTGGGTCATCTTAATGCCACATCAGAAGCGAGCAATAATGTGTAATTCTATGCAGATTGTTCTTTCCTTTCTTACGAGCGTTTTTTTTCCTAATTTGTGAGAATTTTGAGGATAAAATCGTTGCAAATTTATTCTTTAAACATCCCAAGCTGTGCTTGGAAAATTCACAATTCAATCTTCCGGCGGTAAACAATCATTTGCTCTGTATAATTAGTGCTTAATCAAAATCAATTTTTGGAAGTTTCAAATTCGCAGTTTATTAGTGTATGAAGGTTTGTGTATTTTACGATTTCGCACAAAATGAAGAGTTTTGAAAAATTTTCCCAGGAAATACAAAGGCTATCGAAGAAGCTAAAAATTCATTGTCTTGCATTTTGTTCGCTCTATCCTGCAGCAACCAAAGTCTTTCCAAAAGCTAAAAATAGAAATTTTAAAGAACATCCAGAACTAGCTGGCATACCCGGCTCCGCCCAGTCCTGTCTATACCATTTTCATAATCAGCATGCTCACTACCCCAAGTGCCAACTTTCATCCTCGTACGTGAAACTTTGCAGGATGTCGATAAAATCGATATCAATCAACAAAGAAAAATAGCTTACGATACCCGGCCCGCCACAAACTGTATGTTTACAGTTTGCACCGATCGGTTTAGAAACAAAAATTTCTATACGGAACATACGTACGCCACGCAGACAGTAGTACAGGCAGGCTTTACCTTTATTTAAACAAATGATGGTAAAAATCATGAGTTGGAGATCCTGACAATTATTTGAGCGACCACCGAAGATCTTGGAAAAAGAAACATCACTGCCAGAATAAGGAAGATTTTTTCTGCATCGAGTTGCTTGAATGACTCTGGGATAGATCTCAAAAGCGGCACGAACCTTTGGTAATTATAACTCCGCAAGCTTCTGAATTTATATTCAAGCCATTCCCGATGATAGTACACCGCATTAGATGACGAGCAGATTTGCCCCATTTTGATTAGACTGATGTAAAAGTAATGAGCGTTTCTTCCGCTACAGCCGCAGTTTGAATATAGAAAATGCGTGGGGAAACCATTCGATAGAGCCGAGGGCTCTCATTACTTCTGCATAATCTAATATTATTCATGCAAGATTTTTCTTTGTTTGCAATAATTAATGATTTAGTGCTCTCAGTAAAAGATTATTCCTTGAACCGCAAATTATCGTAATCAGGACAAGCCATAAATTATTGTTGAATGACCCTTTATCACTCTTATATGATCAGCGTTTATTTCGAATCCCACTCTAACGATTAATCGGCTTCAATTATACGTTCGCATATGCTGGGAGAGTTGGCAACGGAATCGCTACTATTTTCAATGAAAATAAGGTCTTGATATGGGAAAGAACGAAAAAAAAGAAATATAAAGCTCTCTTGCTAAGCAGATGTGATCTTCGTAATTAGCAGGTCGGATAACCCTTATAAGCAAGTTTTCCAAGATGTTCGAGTAATTTCATTTTTTCTCGTTTTACGCTCTGAAGCTGCCCGATAGATTTTGGTGAAAATGTTCATGCTCTTAAATTGTAAGGAAACTTCGCTTATAGATGTTTTCGAACACGCTCTTTACGAAAATCGTGGTCTTTGAGGACTACAGGGTCTTCTTGGAGAGATACGGTGAGGTGACTGTAAGTGCATCACAAAAGCTCGTAACTTCGCCTCCACCTCTCACGTGTCTGTCAGAGAACCTGCCTGCTTGCTTTACTAGTCAAAGTTACTAGGAGATGTGCTATCGAATGGCGCAAGACTCAGGCTCCAGTCTATAAAATGTCTATAAAATGTACTTTGCTCTATTACGTATCATAAGTTGTTCGCAGATTTATAGCAGTGAAGTGTGTTACCTTTTTGTTTGCAGCCAAATGCTCTTACTTCGTGGTAGGCGCTGTCTACTCTACCAAGGTTCATCACTCATCTTTGTCATTGCTTGTGCCTTTTCGGCCAAGGTCCCATTCAAGTCGTTGTAATTTTGATCGCGCACTTTAAGTACGCGGAAATGCCATCAAAGTTGTCAGTGTGGGCCTTTCGTCTGGCAGTGACCGTACTTCTCCAAGCTGGCTCCAATAAATCCCAAACCTCATTCAGTTTGCGACAGGCAAACGCTAGATATAGTCATTCAGCCGGAAGCTGAATCTATATATTCGACTATTAATACACCCTCTTCGCGTATACACGATTTTGCCAAACGCCGCGCGACGCAAGCATATGTTCTTAATTCACGTCTACAAAGACCATCGTTACCGGAGATCGTTTTCTCCAGCTATGCAGACTCGGTGAGTAGACCTTATATCGTTTCTTCTACTCTCCTGAAATCTCACTGTATTCTCCTTACTCAAGCTTTTTGACTTTTAGCAATAATCTTGTGAAAAGAAGTGCTTTTACACTATGTCATTGTACTTAATATGTTCCGTACACGTGATAGTGTGCAGACTCATAATTAGTCCTCCAATTGTATTTCCTATTCGAAAGAAGATAGAATTTTGGTTTTCCTGTGTGAGAGCAATGAAGAAGTTTGATCTATTAGGGTGTCTCATAATTTTCTTTTACCGTTTTTACCCTAAACATCAGCATTTCTCGATAATTGAGGCAATACAAAGGATACGAATACATGATCGTACTTCTATATGCATGAGACATATAATCACATGCATGGGAGGAGCACAGGACGTCTAGGGGCGGAGTTTGCCATTTTACCTCATTCATTTTTTTCTCTATTTTTAACATGGAAAAAATTCGGAAAGTGTACAACTGAATGTGCGATGTGTCAAGCATATGTTAGGATAAATGGGGAATTTTTTTTGGCTATTTTGGGGCGGAGATACGAATTTTGACACAAAAGTTCGTTTTTGACTACTATCAGAATTCTACTTAGAGGCAGTGTCCGGGCAAAAACTCGATTTTGAGATTTTGTGCTTATCTGGGCCTAATCGCCATGCTGAATCCGAAAATCCACATTGGAAAGCGCGAAAACGGCGAAAAAGGGCTTTAACGCTGGACGGAAATCAGCAAGTGGGCGGGGTCTTCCCCAATGTGGATTCACGCTCCAAGCTTCCGGAGCGATCTTCTCGACTCCAATTTCAAGTCATGCATTCGCACCTGGCCTGTGGATATCTTAGAGTGCTAGCGGAATTGAGAAGATCGCTCCAGAAGCTGGGACCGCGAAATTCACAGTGGGGAAGACCCCGCCCACTTCTGATTTCCCTCCCACTTTAGAGCCCTTTTTCGCCGTTTTCGCGCTTTCCAATGTGGATTTTCGGATTCAGCATAGTGAATAGGCCCGGGTAAGCATAAAATCTCAAAATCGACTTTTTGCCCGGACACTGCCTTTAAAACTTCACGTGGAATACAATTTGGGCAGACTTTTGATAGCCATCTTGTAGAGCTTGCTTTGCCCTGTTGAATGCTTACTCAAGCAACGTTAGATGAACGAAAATTACAAAAATACGGCGGTTGTAGTAAAAGCGGTAGAAAATTATGAGACACCCTAATAAATTCTGACAGTCGCTTCCTGTAGGATCACTGTCTGCTTCCTTCCGCTTTTCAGCTTCATAGCAGAAAGCTATTCTGCTTGCTTCTGCTTACATCACTAACCACAGTTCATTCATTGTATTTGATCTACTTTATTGACTTCAAATGTAATTTCAAAGTGACTCAAGATTTTGAGTCTCCTATAGTGTTCATTTTAGGAGAAACACTATATCGACTGATATTTTGAATTCTTACGGATTAACCGCGGACAAGTCGCCGATATGCAACTTAAATTTAGAAGACCACTTCGGCAGCTTGATCGTTGTAAATATAGTGCCCTCTTGATGAATAACTTAAGGCGCTACTATTTTGAGCCAAACAAGCGTGGTTTCCGGATTCGGAAATTGTGCTATCAGTCCCTCGAAGAATGGGCCGATTTGACGGTGTTCGGACAAGGTTGTGTAAATTTTTACGGTTTCGAATGTATGGGAATTTCTTTGAGGGGGTGGGATCCGATCTTTGTGTGAATATGGTTGCAACTGGACACGCTTAAGCACAAGAAGTCGTATATTGTACACAAGCGAGAAATCCTCTTGGGACGAGAGATTTTGTTCTAGCGGGAAAGCCTTGCTTTTTTGCGGGTTCCAAACAGCAGGCTGGAGTGTGCATGAAGCTCTACTTTAGATCACACGGTCTCACAGCCACTCTCCGTCTCAGCGAGAGTTTTGGAAGACGCCCACCAAAGCGAGAAGTCAGACATTGAGTTGTTGCCCGGACACTGCCTTTAATTGTCGGCTCATCCACGCGGGTCATTGTAAAGTTTACTACGCTGCAGTTGCCTATGAACATATTTGGCGCAAATTGTAAAAAAGTCTACGACACGACAAAAGGAGGGGGATGTAATACTCAATGGCAACAAGACTGCTGAAATATTGCTAAATCTTCATCAAATGTGCATGAATTCTAAGTAGAAAATTATACTACTCACAAAATGCGAAAATCTTGTTTATCATTGTATTTATTGAAGTCAAGCTGGAGTTCACATTGAGGAGTGCTTTATTGTAATCTATTTTGGTTGAGCCATTACTGACATCACTATATTAACAAGACGCCTATATGGTGCAGAGTAAGAGTCGTCCCTGCGTTATTTCTAAGTGCTGTTAGTAACAAGGTTTGACACAGGTGGCTTATAAGCAGCTTGATATCGTTTTGGGATGAAAAGCAAAGGAGATATCGTTTTTGAGGCTGAAAAAATACTCAAGTTTTTTAGCCGACGTTTCGTTTTTTGAGGGTTTCTTACGTTTAGGGTTCAAAATCAAAGGGGACTTCGTTAAACTTAAAGCCGCATGCACTAACCTCCCCGCTGGGGAGGGGATCGCAGCTTAAAAGAAAGCCTTATATTTCGAAACTCCAGATACCTGGATTTCACGTTGTGTACCTACCCGTAAGTATTCCTACTATCCTTCACTATGAACATGTTGAAGAGGAGCGAGAAGCTGTAAAAGCTGTACGAACCGCATTTTCCAGCTTTTGTATGATCCCTGATGCCCCGGCGCTTTCCTTAAGTCATTTTTCTTTCTCCGAAGTCAACAAAAACCTTTCAAAGCTGTACTGAACATCTAATACAACACTGCTAAGCATGTTGCTGATGAGAACAAATGAGTTTTTGAAAGTCGAATTTTTCGGTAAACCTCAAATTTCGACCTGTGGATCATCGAAAATTTCATGACTTCAAAACATCATTTGTTCCTATCAGCAACATGCTTAGCACTGTCGGGTTAGATAATCTGCAGAACTTTGAAGGTTATTCGTTAACTTCGGAGAAAGAAAAATGACTTTAAAGAAAAGCGCCGGGGATCATCAGGGGTCATACAAAAGCTGGAAAATGCGGTTTGTACAGCTTCTCGCTCCTCTTCAACATGTTCATAGTGAAGGGTAGTAGGAATACTTACGGATAGGTACACAACGTGAAATCCAGGTATCTGAAGTTTTGAAATATAAAGCTTTTTTTTTGAGCTGCGATCCCCTCCCCGCGGGGTGTTAGTGCATGCGGCCCTTAGCGAAAGTCAACGGAGACTTTGTTTGTTTTTTTTGCATGGGAAGCAACCTCGTGCCGATCTCTGGTCAATATGCTGGGATCTTGAAACAAAGCTCAAACAAATCCTTAACTGAAACTCATACTTTATCAAAACGGCGCCTTTTTCTATGCTTTTTGTAAACAAGAAACCAAAGCAGCACTATCTGGGAAGGAGTGATTTGTAGACATGGCCGGAGGACAATTTTTCTAGCGTCCATGTAACTTTGTGAGTTCCTCAAAAGCCATTAGGTTTTTACTTCGTCAAGAAGAAAGCGGGTACAAAGCAGCCGCTTTTTCTTCAATCAATTTCTCTGTCAAAAATTTCTAGTGAAATCAGAACTTTTTTATTGCTCAGCTTCCAACTCCACTTTGAAGGGCGAATGACCAGAACTAGTTGAAATCAGAGACACGATTACGGTATTTACGTGGTCGCCATCCTTATGCAGTACGCGAAGGAGTCGCAAACGCTAATTGAATTGACCATCCTATAAGCACAGTATCTCTTTCAAATACTACACTAATACGCACGATACTTTCGGTAGTCTTGTCTCTACTCAGCTATGCCGTTCTGGAGATCGCATATTATTCCAAATTTGTCTCAAGTGAGTGTTACCTTTTTATTCGATTTTTAAAGGCACACTTTCCGCGTGGGTTATAGCACTTGCGTGTCCGCCTTATATGAATTTCTCAGCTAATTATGTAGCGACCGCTATGCCGTCTAGTCGCAGCTTGCTGTCAACTCTGCCGTCCACTTAGTATAAGGAATCCTATCTTTTAATGACCAATTTGACTGCTTCTTGATCTCCACATGCGAAGCTTTTGTTAAGAGTGATTGAGCTACATCGAGACTGCCACTTTTTTGCTTGGCTGGTGTATCTGCTATATCGACTTGCTAAGAACCTGATTTACTTGAAGTATACGTGTATTAAACCATTCGTCAGCGGAGCAACGGCTAATCCAAGTTGAACTTGTGACGCCTCAGTCCAGTATCGATAAGGTATCGATCTGGATGCGGATAGCTTTCGCATTGCTTTTTGGTCAAAGGGGCAGATGACTGATTTTCAACCCGCAAGGTTCATGACGCTCTGTGGCAAAATTTTTCTGCATCGCGGAACAGTTTTTGATAGCGGACATCATTGAGAAAGTGATGATGACCGCTATCGGATAAAACAAATCTTCGAATTTTTAGTAAGAATTTCATAAATACTAAAATTGTTGGAACATCAATAGGATGAAACAAGTATATTTTCTTTCCATGCAGAGTTTTGAAAGAACCTGAGAAAATGCAAAGAAGAACGAAACAATTTCTTGTTTGCTCGGCCGAAAAAAGCTGTTCATCTTTTTTATGCGCACTTGGCGTATGTGGATTATGTCATCTTCACTGCCTGTAAGTTACTCAACGGCAACTTACGGGTTTGTCTGATCCTTCGCTTTTGCACACTGACTCCATTAGTCCAACTTACGTCCTACCTTCAACTTGACAGTAGGTTGAATTCATCGGCACTTGACTGGTTGGTTTTCTGACTTTCCATCTTGACATCGTAAAGCATGGGGAGGTGGACGGCCGCAAGTTCAACTAACAAATCTCTTTTGAGGGATCAGCTTAGTTTAGCTGAATTGAGTGAAGATTTGCAGCCGTCGAAAGTCGCATGACTAAACGTCTGACAAGTGAGTCATCCGAAAGCCAGTATATATATGAAAAAAAATTCATAACTTGCTGATATGAAACACCAGTTACTAGCTTTAACCTTATGTACCTAGCGACCAGGCTTCAATCTATCCCAAAGCCGCAACTCTGACTCAGACAACTGCATCGGAAAGTTCGCGGCCTCAAAGCGTGCTACATGGCCTTAAAATTTCAGCCGTGCACGCCGCGGCCCATGTATATTTTACCGGGAACGCCGCGGCCAAAGTTAAAATTGGAAAGAGCTTATCGGGAGAGTCGCGGCCCAATCACCTCACTCGGCGTGCCGCGGGCCTTATCAAAGGCCGCAATTCTTACACGCTATAGCTTAAGGCAGAACCCGCGTGAGGTGCGCCGCAGCAATGGGGCTACCCTAAGTGTCTGTAGGGCTTCTAATCGCTTCTCGGGTTGGGTTGTGTGACAGTTGAGTTTATATGCTCACAAAACAAACTTCAGCAATCGGTTGAGTGTCATCGACGACAGTAGATGATGTCGACAGATGAGCTAACAAGCTGCTCAATTTGTACTCAGTCGTTGTCATGAAAGACAGGCCAAAATTTTTTCACTCTTCCTAGGCCTCACAAGCATGCTAATCGGGTCAACTATCGGGCGTTTACCGGATGCGCCGCGGTCACTTATCGGGTCCAATGTCGATTTATACCGAGCAGCTCGCGGCATGGATGATTGGTGGCCGAGCAAGCACCCGCGAACTTCCCGATGCAATTGTCTGAGGATGCGATTTCAATGTTGATAGTATAGCTACAGCATTCAACTCATGAGTTTGGATTTGGATTTTTGCGCATCCGCGCTTCGATGTTTTTACACCATCGGATTTGAATGCGAAGACCATGATTCCCACAACTCCAGGCATACCTTATGTGATTCTCTTGTGACTCCCGCAAAAAACTTGGCACTGTATGATCACAAAGTCTACTGCCGTAAAAGGCACAACAACAATATCAGTTGGACGGGTGTATACGCGGCGCGCGGAAGCTACATCTGTAACCTGCGCCTTATGATTAACACAAGTACGTTTGCGTTCCTGAATCCTGCACCAAATGGTCAGAAGTTTAGATTGTGGGGTCATAGCAACACAATATAACACACGGATCGCAGCTTAAAAGAAAGCTTCACATCTTGAAGTTCCAGATATCTGATTTTACGCCGTATGACCAATCCGTAGGAATCTTTACCATCCTTCGCTATGAACATATTGACCAGGGACAAGAAGCTGTACAAGCCACATTTTCCAGCTTTTTGTATGATCCCCTAATGATCCCCGGTGGCCGACCGTCTTCTCTTCAAATTCATTTTTCTTTATTTGGAAGTAACAAAACCTTCCAAGTTGTACGATTCGTCTAAACAAACAGTGCTAAGCATGCTGCTGATAAGAACAAATGGGTGAAGAATGTTGGGAATACTTACGGATAGGTAGACGACGTAAAATCCAGATATCCGCAGCTCAATCTATGAAGCTTTTTTTAAGGTCGCGATCCCCTCCAGGGATGTTAATGCTGCGGCCCTTAGTCTTGCTCATAAAGTTGTATCGGTAGCTCTAATGAGTCTCGTACCTACATAGGCTGTCATTATGTAAAACAATCTATATGATGAATGCATGCTAGTCGAATTATAAGCAATTTTACCCTAGATGTCAATTTAAATGCAACATTGTTGAAGCAGAGCAGACTATACAAAACAAACCTTCACATCAAAGATTTTGCAGTCGCAGCGTTTTGATTCAAGCTTAAATCAAGTCTTTATCAAATCGCGCGTCTTATGAGATTTGATACCAAGATGTTGTAAAGTTACCGTAGTTGTTGCCACTCTTACCCCAGCTCGGTTCTGTGATATGTGCACTTGCCTCCTACTGAGTCTGTGATACGCAATAGGGTAACGACAAAAACTGACTTCTATATGCAACATTGCCAAAAATTCAGACGTGTTATTTCTCTCTTACTCAGAGAACATCATTCAATTTTACTTTCGATCAGACGATTTTACGATCGATCAATCGTCGTCCTTCTAACACGTAACAAATATCTCATTCGATTAATTCTGTTAGTAAACAAGTTTATTCTTCTGCGTCACCAAATACAGTGTTGAGTGCTCACTGAGGTTGGTGTAAAATTGTGGGATAGATAGTCAAATATCGCTGAAGTAACACTCTATCTAGGCGTATACCGGCTATAAAATTTGAAAGGGAAGAATAAGACATAGGAAGAAATGTTCCTGACCTGATTCTACAGTGCATGGTCTTCTACTTTGTTGCCATGAATAGTTATGGAAAGGGTAAAATTTTATATAATGGGGAACCACAATCGTTCAACAGCTCGAATCCAATCAGCATTCCTCAAAATCTCAAACATTCCTCCAAGTAATTTCTATACTTACGAAAAAATTCCATAGTCTGGAAAGGATGGAACAGCTTTCTTCCAGCTCTTACTACTCATAGATCATCTTTCAACCGTATGGCCATTGCGTTATCGTCCTTGAGCTTCCAGAATTCTTCATATCTCCACAGTGACTGCAACAATCTTTAAAACAATTTACCAAACAAGCGACGGAAAGAGATAAGGAGAAAACGGAGAGGACGAGACAAAAGCAATCATGAGTACAGCCAACACACCAGGGCCGGTAGTAATCTACCCTACCTGGTGGCATCAAAGATGCCGGCAAGTTGGCACACATCGCGGAAAGATGCCAACTCCGCCGGCAGCTCGCGGAGTGATTGTAGGTTTTAATAATCTTATCTAACCTTAGCACGCAATCATTTCGCACATTGAATTTTGATGACGCAGACAGCCGCAAAATTGCTACCTCGCGCGGGGTCGAACCTATGTGCGTTAACTTGAAGTGCCACCACGTTAACCATTCGACCATTCGGCCAACCATTGCCGTTTGCACCAGCAGTAGGAGGAACGCGCTGGTAAATGGCTGCCTGTAAGAGGAATTGATACATTGCTTGAGAGACTTTGACCTGAAAGAACAGCTGATTGATATGAGCGAGAGAGGGGCGAAATCGGTGCAAACGAGATTTATAAGGGAATGCCGAAAAAGATGGTGTTCTTTAAGTTTCTAAAGCATTACTGGATTTTTTCTCTGTAAGAAAATCGTAGTTTCAAAAAAGAAAAACTCTTATAATGAGAAAAATGATAGTTTTTTGATAAAAAGTAGAATTTTTGATTTTTTCGCCTGACGTAAATTGTGTGATATCGCCGCAATTCGCAAACTCGCAGACGCCGTCGGCAAAGGTGCCACCACCTCGACGTGGTAGGGGCACGTCGAGATGCCGGCAGCTCCCTCTCTCAAAAGAGCACGCTATTTCCTGTGCTCTCTGACCTGCCGGCAGCTGCCATCTCGCGGATTTCGACGAGCTGCCGGCAGGTTGCCGGCAACTTACATCGCGAAGTTGCCGGCAGCTCCTTCTGCCCTTCCAGATATTTTCCTACAGGATGATTTCTAGAACCGCAGATTTGTATGGAGTTTTCTACAGAGTCTAGGCGGCATCTTTATCGAGGAAATTCTTTGGAAATAGACCTGGAACCGCCTAAAATTGGGGTTTCACTTTCTGGCCACCTCACGGAAAAGGTGCCAGCGACCTGCCGACGAGACCTGCCGCCAGGTCGGGGGGATTACTACCGGCCCAGAGCACTGCAGAAGAAAAACGCCTCATATTTCCCTCCCGTTTTCACATCTGTAGGTGCCAATAGCTGAGCAAAACTAGAACGGGTACCGTACCGATGAATGATGTCTGCTTTTTTAAACCTCTGTGGCCAACAGGAAGTACTTATATTAGTCATACTTGTCGCTTTCTCTTTGTCCTAACATTACTCAAATTGTCCTATCATCATCTACAATTCATCAATTCAACAGGGTAAGGGTGTGGTCTCGTGTAGTCGTCAAAGCACTTCTAATCACTCTCTGGACACACTTTCAATGCTAAATACGTGCTACATTGTGGAATGTCGAGTATCTTCGAATGTGGAATGGAAACATACCCTTTTTGCCTGCATGATAGATCCTTGTATTTTGTAATCAACAGTAAGAGTACGCTGCTGATAGGTTCTATCGCACAGCTGTGACAAGGGCATACCAGCGCGAGACCGATGCTGGTTGATACAGCTTATATCGTTTACTCGTTGACCGTAACGACTGCTGACCGCGCGGCGACCGCTGCGCGTGCATGATGTTTTCGTAGAAGAGATAAATAGAAGGAAAATAGAGGATTCTTCTCATCTTTATAATGTAGAGAAGAAACAAAGAATTCTTCTCATCTTAAGCCACGGTCCAACTTGTCACTTTTTCGCAAGTTTAGAATGCACGCGTCGCAGTCGCCACGCGGTCGGCAGTCCGTACGGTCAACGAATGAACGATACACTTTTGAGTGGAACAGATGTATAGCTGAACAGATGTTTAGAGATGCGCGGTTTGTTGCAAATATCCGCGCAGGACCTCCCATTCCTGCTACGTAATGCCCTTTATTTGCAAGGCGTACAATGTGAGACCATCACCCGGCATAAGGTCAGCGAGAATTTTAGGTTCGTAAAAAGCATACAAAATCTATGCCGAGCGGGTCGAAAAAGGCTAAACGAATTCAAAACTGTACATTGTATGATGCGCAAGAGGTTGCTGGCATAGATTTTGTGTGAATGGCGGAAAAATTCCAGGAAAAGAAGTAATAGAAGTGAAGAACATGGTCGCTAATCATCCGACCGACTGATCAATAGCCTAATGTCTCCGCCGAGTTGGAAACTTTTCAACCTTGCTACAATATGTTGTCGTCGGCTGAACGATGTGATGCTAATAGGCTTAAATCAACCACAATTCGTTCTCTCCTCTTTTTTGCTAAAACCAATCAGTCTAACGTTTTCTTCTTCTGTTGACATCCCTCTTGCAGTTTTCACAAGAGTCAAATGGAGCATATTTTCTTGGAGAGTCAAGTGCGGATATTGGTGAGAATAGTAGCGAGTAGAATGAGCATCAGTCGTATGGCTCAATTGTGTTCTTGGCAGTGATTAATTGATAAATCTGCGGTGCTCACTATGAATTATGTCAGCATTTAAATATTGATTATAATTGCCTACAAAGCCCTCCTAACGACAAAATTCATGACCGCGTTGAGTTCAAAAGCTTGTAATAATATTCAATTCTTAGTTCCATCGCTTGGTTTCTCACTGCATAAATTAAGAGACTTGTAAATTAGTAAAATATGTACAATAATAACTTCAAATTTATTACTGAGCCACCAGCAACCAAAAAAATTTAATCGTAGTTATGTGGGTATAAATTTCAATCCATTCAAATAAAGCGTTTCACTTTTAAACAATATATTTTCTCAAAAAATGTTGTGAATTGGATATATGAATTTTGTCAAGAGCTAAGATCGTAGTATTTGCTTTATCTTTCCAGGCCTCAATGGAAAGGTACGATACGGACACATTTGAGGCGTCAGATGAGGAACTCAAAGAAAAAAGCGATATCGGAGATGACAAGCTGTTATGCGGTTATGGAAGGTGAGGATCCGTAATTATGGGAAGTCTTATATATAAAGCTGAATGTCTGTTTGTGACTGTGTGTCTGTGTGTGTGTCTGTACGTATGTTCCGAATAGAAAATTATTTCTCAACCGATCCGGACCGAACTTGGCACACATACACTTCGGGGCCGGGCGGGTGTCATAGGCTACTTTTCGTTGTCGTTCGATATCGATTTTATCTATTTCTATCGATTTTTTTGCAGAGTTCACCTACGGGCTGGGAGTTGGCAAGGGGGGTAAGTGAGCATGGGGATTCCGAATACAATGTTAGTTTTCAGGATTATCGATTACTTTTATCGATTTTATAGATTTTTTTGCAAAGTTTGAGCTACGGGGCTGGGAGTTTGCACAGGGGGGTAATCAAGCATGCTGATTACGAGTTCGATATTAGTTTGGCGCTATTCGGCTAACCGGGCCCCAAAATTTTTTTGTCGTAGAGCTTGCTCAGATTCGTGTGTAAGGGTTATCTTACATGCTGATTACAGATATCACACTTTCGTCGCAGAAAGTCTCCCCATGTGGTTACGATAGGTGTACGGTAGGAAGTCAAAATCATGAATTCGGCTGGAGAAGTTCGGTCCAGAGAACTTATTCGACATGCTGATTACGAATTTCATACTCTCTCTGCATATTGGGACCTCTTCATAGAGTTAGGGTGGTTATATTCGGTGTGGGGTCGAAAACATAGATTTAATTTAGCGCGCTGAACATAAATATCATGTTGATTTCGCAGGATGGTGCATTTTCTTGGGTTACGGTGGGTGTAGATGGGTCGAAGTTCCAGATTTGCTCAAAACCTTACCTGTAACGGTTCACAAGTATACTGCTTATGAATATGAAACTTGCTCGCTGTCTTAACGCATTAGTGAAGTTATGGTGAGTTGCAGGATTTGAATGGACAGGGTCAATTTAGATCCCATATAATCATGAAATGGGGAAACGGTCGTTTTGCATGGCGGTCTCCAGTGCTATCCTGATAACCTGTCCCAACGTGTAACGCATGCGGCAAATCTCCCTCCCCCTGATTTGCTTAGGCAAAAGCCGCCGAAGGGTGTATCGCACGCGGCAAATGTCTCTCCCCCTATTTCTGCTTAGGCAAAAGCGCCGAAGGGTGTATCGCACACGACAAATCTCCCTCCCCCTATTTCTGCTTAGGCAAAAGCCGCCGAAGAGTGTATTGCACGCGGCAAATCTCCCTCCCCCTATTTCTGCTTAGGCAAAAGCCGCCGAAGGATGTATCGCGCGCGGCAGTGGTCCTATAAGGAAAGCATTACGGTCGTGGGAAACTTTTGTACCATACGAATTGCCTTTATCGCGGGGATTGAGCACGATATTCTTTGAACAGCACTTTAGGTAATTCCCTGCCAATGTTTCAGGCAGGTTTATGATTTTTACCCGCTGCCACGCGATGGCTATGATATTGTCATCAGCGGCTCAAATAACCCCCATATACCGAGTTTGAGCAAGATCCGTCACAAAAACATTTTGGGCCCGGATAGCCGAATAACGCCATCAATTCTTAGAATTATCCTTACTTTTATCGATTTTATTGTTTTTTTGTGCAAAGTTTGAGCTACGGGGCTGGGGGGTTGGTGAGGAAGGTAGGTGACATACTGATTACTCACGCAGCGGAAATAGGGAATGTAGAAGTGGGCACAGGTAAAGGTGTACAGAGATAGAAATGGAACCTTTATCGTTTTTGACTGGGCCAGGCGAGCCGGGTAAGCCAGCTAGTAACAAATGTGTACAACACCTATATTAACAGTTTCTGTGAAAGTGCAGGAAACACACATGCTACGCTATTCCGGAAGTTCTCTCCGATTTTTAGTTGTCTTGTTCTATCGGACCTACTTTCAGAGTTTGCACTTATTACAGTATCTTGCACATCATGCAGGAGCACTAATCCTGCCTTTTTCCAGTGCTTACTGATTCTTACTGAAACAAATTTCAGTGATAAACTTTTGAGTCTAGAAGTTCCCCAAACTAAATTGCCAAAATGTAGTCGTGCTCAGGAAAAAGTTTTCTTGAGGAGAATTTCAAAATCTTCGTAAAAACTGTGCGTAATTTTATTTTGAACTAGTTGGCTTTCCCGATCCAGCCCGGGTCATTGGTCACCTGCACTGCAAGTCCCCCCCCCCCCCCGCCCTCCCATATGTTATGGATCACTTACCCTAGGACATCCGCTCCGAGACCGCATCCTCGTGATCCTAAGGTGAAAATGAGCTTCACCGCCCTCCTTTACCCGACTATGGTAAAATGCTTGATTAGACATGATAAGCCCTCAATTCCTTAGAAAAGCGTTAACAAAACAATAAATCGATAGAAGGACCCAACGAATCGCTGCGAAAAGTAGCCTATCATCTGCGCAGAGGTCGAAAACATATGTGTGCAAAGTTTCAGCTGAATCGGTTGAGAGGTGCGCGTTTCTATAACGCACATACCCTCAAACTGACAATTTTTGAGTTTTATATATCCTACTATAATAACGCGCTAAGGGTGTTTACGTGTTTTTGTGTGTCTGTCTGTCTGAATGTCTGTCTGTCACGAAATTCATAGCGCGACTTCCAGCAAAGGTCTTGAGCTGAAATTTGGGTCATAGCACCTTGATACCACCTAGACCCATAATGCAAAATTTCGTGCGGATCCAATGCGTTTATCCTACAAAAACCGCACACCAAGCGGATCCACACAGCTTGGAACTTGCCGAACTGGCTCCAAATTAGATTTTTTTGCGATTTTTTGGAATTGCTGGACACACAATTGTGCAAGCTGTCGATTTTAACCAGAAAAGCAAAGGAAAGTAGATTTTTACCGAACATATTGCAAGAAAGGTTCACTGAAGTAACTGATCAATTTTCCAAGCTTCCACCGAAGAAACTGAGAAGATCTCTGTTCAGGGATGTAGCTCACATCGACCGTTATGATTACAGAGAATTCAAAGTCATTACGATTTCAGTAACCGACTCAAAAAAGGAATTTTTTAAGGCTGGGGGGCTTTCTCCATCTGGATTCACCGAACTCATTGTTTAGAACTTTTGAAATGAAAAGTTTCAAGCATTTCATTACTGATGGTCATTATTGCTTGGTGTGTTTCAAAGCAGCACTCGCTGTTTAAGGAACTGATGACGCGAAAGTGCTAGGTTAGGGATCGTTCAGACCGCGCACAAAGGCGCACGAAGGCGCACGAAGGCGCACAAAGGCGGACGAAGGCGCGTGTGAGTGAGTGTGCGTGTCGAGATAAACGAGACGAGACAAGACGCGCCTCCGTGCGCCTTTGTGCGCCTTCGTGCGCCTTTGTGCGCGGTCTGAACGATCCCTTCGACAGGCGTCAAGATTTCGTAAGCACAGTGCAGGACGGATGTGGAAGCAAGCACGTGTACAGTGCTTTTAAAGAAAAAGTTTATGACTGTAACATTTCTCCTTTACGAATTCACTTGATTTTCCTCAAGTTTCAAGCGTTGCAACTGCAGGCATGTTATTCTAAAGGGAAAGTCCTTTCGTCTTGAATGAGATGATCTCATTTTGACTCGATTATTCCAAACGGTAGGTTCTTAAGGAACTTCACAGAAGAGCAAAATGCTGCGCATGCACGGTCTTACATTATATCACCACGCTGGCCGTCAGTCGCTGGCCTAATTTTGAGCATTATTCGCTCATAGCTGTTATGAAGAAAGCTTCCATAAAATCTAACTTTTCTATTCAAAAATGCGCCTTCATACAAGCCCCGCTTAAGGATAGGCACAATTATAAAAGCTTGATCCTACGATCAAAAGTCTTTTTAATTTTAAGATCTTTTTTGCGGAAACTGATCCTTTGCTGAGTAATGAATCTGCAGCTAAACGCTGCTTATCCGTTTACTCTGACTATTATAATCTGTCTCTCAGAAATCAAACGATATTATGATTTTTACAAGGTTGTAATCTATGTATAGAATTGATCATTTTAAAATTGTCAATGAGGAAACCCAAAAACTGTCGTTTGTAAATCCAGAGATAGAATTCTCATTATAAAGTGTTTACTTATAATGGAAGTGGAATTTTATTTTGCGCAGTATGTGATATTTTGTGATCTCAAGATGATGCTTCATCTTCATTTAAAGTCTACTGTCGAAAAAAAGCCATGATTTAGAGTAGTTGAATCAGTGATGGAACCAAATCAGCAACCTGAAGTTCGCAGGCGCGGACGCCCTCGCGTCTTCGCATCGGATGCGGAGCGCCAAAGAAATCATCGGAGCATTGAAGGAGAAAGACAGCGTGCTCTGCGGCTCAGTGCAGATGCAGAACGTCATCTGCTCCAACGTCAGCACGAGGATGCAGAGCAACGCTCTATCAGACGCACTCAAGATTCGCAACGTCATCGCGAAGAGCGCGGAGTTGAAAATGCGCAACAGCGAGCTGCCCGTCTGATGGCCATGACTCAGCGTAATCAGAGGCGTCGCGATGCCGAGGATCTCCTCGAAGGTGCTGAAAGACGTCTTGCTGATGCGCAACGTCAACAGAGGCGACGTGAGGGAGAAAATGTCGAAGAGCGTGCACGCCGTCGATCTGAGGATATGCAACGGCAGCGAAGAACTCGAGCGGTTGAAAGTGAGGAAACTCGGTCTGCACGTCTTCTCCAGGACACACTACGTCATCAAAGACGTCGTCAGAATGAAAGCAATGATGAACGCGCTGAACGCCGTTTTGAAAATGCTGAGCGGCAGCAAAGGCGACGCCAAACTGAAAGCATAGAAGACCGTGCTCAGCGTCTTTTAGAGCAGAATCGGCGTCAACAGAGGTTGCTGCAGAATGAAACAGATGAGGAGGGCTTTGAACGCCGAAGAAGGAATGCAGTGCAGCAAAGACTGCGCCGTGAGCGGCAAGTTGAAGAAGAAGAAGAGGCAGAGGTGCAAGAAAATCCTGAACGTCACCCTGGACAAGACGAAATTGATGGCCAACAGGTGTTAGATGTAACGGCTAATGGGAATCGACGGCGCCGGAATGTTGCTCGCACCCTTGGTATAGCACTCAGATTACGCACGACGACCGAAAACTATCTGGGAGAGCTCGATCATCGTTGCGTTAATTGTGGGGCACTACATTTCGGTTTTGAGGTAAAGCAGCAGCACGTTGATACATTTGGTGATTGCTGCGATTATGGACGCTTTAACCTGGACTTTTTTGACGATTTTCCTGTGCAGATAAAAGAATTATTTCTGCCAGTTGATGCAACACCAAACATGAGACAACGTCAAAACAACTTTTTCAATAATATCAGAAACTTTAATTCCGCTCTAGCTATGGCGTCCATGGGCGCTCAAGTAGACGTGCCCAGGGGAAGGGGTCCATACTGTTTTCGGATTCATGGTCAAATTTATCATCAAATCGGCCCCCTACATCCCAACCACGAAGAGCAAAGACAGTACGGACAGATCTATATACTGGACACTGAACTGGCTGCTCAACAGCGCTTAGGGATTGCGCAGAACGCGAACTGTGACTCAGACCTAATGCTTTATCTAAGTGAATGGTTTGTGCGCAATAACATCTATGCGCAATCATTCAGAATGATGCATGAGGTCGAGAAAGCCGAAGAAGAAGCTGCGCGACGTGAAAACAGGCGGCCGCCAGTAATCAAAATGGTGTTCGAAGACAATAGAGAAAGAGGCATCTCCCGAGGTAGATATTGTGTACCAACTTCCAATGAAGTTGCGGTTGTTTACGTTGGGGACGGCAACGATGTACCTCATGTAAGAAGGTTAGCCGTGCACTTGCGTGAGCCAGAAGGCGCCGCTTTGACGAATCTTAGCGATATTGACAAAAGATGCGATCCCCTAACTTATCCCCTCTTATTTCCGACAGGAAGGGGCGGTTGGGATCCTACCCTCATGGATAGGAGAGGAGTGCGCATCACGCAAATGAAGTACTACTCATATCTTTTGTCAATACGAGAGACTTTTAATCCGATTCTCCACGCAAAAAAACTCTTCCAACAATTTGCAGTTGACGCATACGTGAAGATCGAACAAAATCGCCTAAACTACCATCGAACGCACCAGGTCAACCTTCGAGCTGACTCCTATAGGGGTCTACAAGATTATGTGGCTGGCGAGGAAAGTAATGGGCCTCCGGGAAGTCGTATCGTGTTGTCATCTTCACACATTGGGAGCCCCAGAGCCATGCAACAGTCTTATCAGGATGCCATGGCAATCGTCGCGCGCTTTGGAAAACCAACATACTTCCTTACCATGACATGTAATCCTCAGTGGAGAGAAATACAGGATAATTTATACGAGGGACAAGTCGCATCTGATAGGCCTGACTTATTGGCTCGAGTGTTTCACGGAAAACTGAAAGAGTTATGTGACGACTTATTCAAAAAGAACGTTCTCGGAGAAGTGGCCGCTTACGTCTATGTAATTGAATTCCAAAAGCGAGGTCTTCCTCACTGCCATATGCTTTTGACCATGAAAAGTGGTTGGAAAGCAGAGACAGTGGCAGATGTAGACAATGCCGTATGCGCAGAAATTCCGCGCCAAGATGAAGAACCGCAAGCATTTGCGGCTGTCACAAGTTATATGATTCATCGAAAGTGCGGTTCTGTAGACCCGCATTCACCGTGCATGCGCGATGGGAAATGCTCAAAACATTTTCCTAAGCGATTGCGTGATAGAACGTCAGTGGAGGCGGATGGCTATCCAAAATATAGAAGACGGAATCGCACCAGCATTCTGATAAACGGCATGTCCTACAGCGACGAGTGGGTCGTTCCCACAAACCTCTACCTCCTCACGAAAATGAAATGCCACATCAATCTTGAGATTTGCGGGACGATCTCGGCGGTCAAGTACCTCTACAAATATATCTACAAAGGACCTGATCGTGCGCGTATAACAATTGAAAGTGGTGGTGATGAGGGAATCGTTGACGAAATTAAACAGCATTTAAACACACGTTATGTATGTCCGCCGCAGGCTCTTCACCGAATTTTCGGTTTTCCCATGCAGGACAGATCTCACACTGTGTTCAGATTGGCTGTTCACCTTCCAGGACACCAAGTCGTACATTTTATTGCTGGAGAGGAAGAACAGTACCTAAATCGCGCACAGACCATGTATACGACACTCACAGCATTTTTTGAGTTGAATGTACGATGCTCTAGAGCCTTTGATAATGGCGAACCTACGGACCTAACTGTGGATGCCCGCGAACTCTATTATCACGAAATTCCAGAACATTTTACGTTCTCTGCCCGATATGGCTGGAAGCCAAGGAGACGAGGAGGCAAGGAAATCGGTAGAATGTACACCGTATCACCGCGAGATACTGAACGTTACTGCCTCCGGATACTTCTACTCAATACAAAAGGAAAATGTTCGTTTGAGGATCTTCGCACAGTTGATGGGCAAACTTATAGAACTTTTTCGGATGCAGCAAAAGCTTCGGGCTTCCTGGACGATGACACCTACTACAGACAGAGTATACAGGAAGTAGTTCAATTTCAAACAGCGGCTACTTTGCGAAGCTTTTTTGCATGTCTGCTCTGCTATTGCGAAGTAGCAGATGCACAAGAACTTTGGAATGAGTTTGTGATGGCAATGAGTGACGATTATGTGAATCGAGGCCTCGACGAACAGGAATCTGCTGCGATGGCGTATTTCGATGTAGCAGATAAATTGTCACTTTTAGGGAGAGATTTGAGGCAGCTTATAAGACCTCCTGCAAACATGCGCCCTGTTATTCCAAGTGACACAATAGATTACGAACAATACCGCAGTGAAGGAATACGTCTTTATGAAACATTGAATGCTGATCAGAAAAGGGCAGCCGACGACATTATTGCAGCCATGGAACGCAACTTTGATAGGTGCTTTTTCATTGATGGTCCGGGAGGCACAGGAAAAACTTATTTGTACACAGTGCTGTACAACATAGCTGTGGCTCAGCGCCGCCGTGTGCTCTGTGTGGCGTGGACCGGCATCGCTGCGAATCTGCTTCCGGGAGGACGAACTGCAATATCAGCGTTTAAGCTCAACATGGCGGACGGTAATCGTTCGTCATTAATGAAAAGGCAACAACGGGAAGCAATTGAGCTTTCGGCCACTGAGGTCATCATCTGGGACGAAATCTCTATGGCACCAAGATGCTCGCTCGAGGCCGTCGACAGCTTGCTTCGTGACATCATGCAAAATGATAGGCCATTTGGAGGCAAGTTGTTCATAGTCGGTGGGGACTTTCGTCAGATTTTACCGGTCATCGAGCATGGTCAGAGAGAAGACGTCGTCGAAGCATGTGTCACGAGATCCCCGCTCTGGACCCTCTTCAAGGTACACCGGCTTCAGATAAACGTGCGCGCTCGGGAAGCAGGGGGCGATTGGCACAAGTTCCTTTTAGAAATCGGAGACGGATCGAGCGGCGAAGATGGACGCGTTACTTTGAATGAAGATATTATTTGTACTACCGACAATATCGTGACGGCTATTTTTGGCGAAGTCATTGATACAAATGAGACTCTTTATGAACGGGCCATCTTGGCTCCAAAAAATGTTAATGTTAAACAACTGAATGATGACGCGATGCAACGTCTACATGTAGATAATGAATGCGACGAGAAAGTTTATAGAAGCATAGACGATGCTATCCTTCATGAAGGGGATTCCGAACTCTACCCGGTTGAGTATCTTAACTCCCTGGAACCATCAGGAATGCCTCCTCATAAGCTGAGACTGAAAAAGGGAGCCATAGTTATGCTTTTGAGAAACCTCGATGTAACTAACGGCCTTTGCAATGGCACACGACTGAGGATTGAAACCCTAGGGCGTTTTGTCTTAGGTTGCCGTTTTATCTGTGGGGAACGAAGAGACCAGCCAGCCGTTATTCCGAGGATCGATAACTATTGCGAAAAACTACTACCATTCCGACTGAGAAGACGTCAATTCCCCGTTAAAGTCGCGTTTGCAATGACGATTAATAAGTCTCAGGGGCAGACATTTGCAAAAGTTGGTGTTTATCTCCCTGAAGATGTATTTAGTCACGGGCAGCTGTATGTTGCCTTCTCCCGAGTGCGAACACCGGCCGGCCTGAAAGTGAGTACACCAACAAGAACAGTTCGAAACATTGTTTTTGAGGAGGTTTTGCTCTAATCCGTTTTACTTGCACCAACTTTAACTACTACTACTCGGACTATTACTTGGTTTTCAAGAAAATGAGAGAAAGATCAGAATTATGCAGCTTCTTGATAGCAACGTAATTAAATGAAATGACTCATGCCAAAGAAGTAAGAAAAAAGAGTCATATAGTAAGAGAGCATAAAATAGTTAAATCAAGTTTCCATAAGTACTTCTTCCTTCCATCCATCTGTCTGAGTCAATGCTGAGATTAGTCAGAAGAGCAAATCAAACTTACTTGGTGAACAAACCTGATAGAAACCAGATGATTCGTATTTCTGCAATGATATTAGGACAAGTAAGATAGCGGTATCGAATTTAACTTGACAGCAGCTTTTTTTGATTTGCTTTAGATGGCAGAAATGCACAGAACATTGCTTCTTTAGTAAGAATCAATTATGGCGAGTCAAATTTCGAGAACACTAGCAAGTTTTTTCCATGACTGTTCTAAGGTTTTAAACGCGATGTACGTAGATAATCTTCAAGATTGCTAAGACAAGCAGCACTGTTTTCGTTTACTTCAGCAATCACCTCCGTCATTATACAAGAGTAAATTGTGCCATGTAAAGTGAGCACACGAAAGCCTATGAGCTGTGCTGAATCACGGAATTCTCATACACGAGGTGCATGTTTTTTATTTGATAGAAGACTAAATTTGCATAAACATGTTTACAGGAATTCCTTATATCATGTACAACTGCTAGCAGCGTTTGCTTACTGTCAACATGTAGCAAGTATAGATATTACGATTTCGCTTGAGAAGGATGCTGAAAACATTTTCACCGTGTGCTCAAATGATAAGGAAGCCTGCGATGTTTTTCAAAATTGCCATACTTAGGACATGAGCAGCAATTATCGTTACCAAAAATGTTTACGTCAAAGAGTGAAAATGAATGGGGGCCTTGAATCCGATATTTTTTGCAAAATTTGCTTTCACATCAATCTGGAATAGTTCGTCATTTGCATCTAGATAATAGATATTATGGACGTATCATTATTTCTCATTGTCTTCGCGTCAAAAGCTTTGCTCATATTTTTACGATGCATAAGGCAGATTTTTCCGTGATTTCGTGCTCACCTCATTGTTGTCAATGATGAAATTTATCGCAGTAAATTTTTGATAATGGATTATTCAACAAGAATGTCTCTCATATAGAGTGATTCAGTCCGAATCATCAGCAAAGTTAGTCAAACATAGTCAAAGAAAAGTAGCTGAAACTCAAAAGGAGTGATTTCTACAAATGCTTAGCTGCATAATTCTCTCTTTCCGCAAATAATCGTACCTTTTACTTTTTGTTGATAATATAATCAAAGCAGATTGATATGGAGCGTCTCAGTTCTAAGAGGTATGCCTCTGCCATTCATGATGGGATTCGTCAGAACTTAATTTCAGTGCACGTTTGAAGCCACAGTCTGAGAGTCCGGCGAAGCCGGACGATCGGACTGGTATATAGATAAGGGTGCAATAGGCCAACAGGCTTATCAATTGCAGTGTTGGGTGCACCATCTTCGCTCCGCGCAACTTTGCATCTCTTCCGCGAATAGGCCCTCCAAACATTTACAATCGATTTAGGCTCCGCCTTTCCCACTCTTGCGATGGGAAAGTGATTACAGAGCATGGCGAAAAAGGCGCAGAGTCCAAGCGAGGCGACCGCACCGGAGCGGAGAGCTGGTGCACCCGACACTGCAATTGATAGGGGCACTGTACGCACGCTTTCTCTCCTGCATAGAAATTGTCTCACTTTTCAAATTAGTGAGAGTTTGAAGACATAGTTATTTTATGAACGACAGTATCTACGTATAATATCTAATATCATTTGTTGGGGTGAAGCGGGCAAACAGGAGCCAACAGCCATTCGCTTTCCGATCGCAGCAAGAAAAAAATCAAAGTTGGAGAGTCAGCATACTTGTGCTTGCGGAAGAGGGCTCAAACAAAGGCTCCTTTTAATTGCTCGGAAAAATTTCTATACAGCAAAGATAACAACCTGAATTTTTTAAAACCGTAAAATATTTCTCTGAGTTATAGGCTACTTCATGATGGCAGCCATGTGTACGCCTATCCTTATCTGGGAACATTAGTTTGTCAAAAGATGGCAAAAAAATAAAAAATAAAAAAACCACTGCAGAATTCTCATTTTCTGTTTCTCTTACTTGCCTTTTTCACGTGGCATAGTACTTCTATGATAGGCCTAAACTCGCTTAACACGTTGATGAGGGTGGAGGACTATATGTCGCCGAATTTGGAAGAGTCCCGCGCGGATTCTCTGCAGGAACGCATGTCCGCGCATGTATAAGGGTGCGTATTTCGCAAATGACCGCAGGGACCGCCCTTTTTCGGCGACATATAGTCCTCTACCCCGTTAATGACAGTGTCATCAATGGTGTGCGGCAGTTAGTCTGCCCTGTGGACGACGTCGCGCACTGCGCGGCACCCTAAGTTTCAATTTTTATGTGCCCAATCGCTCTTATTTGTGTCCTTATAACCAACATAGTAGAAGTTTTTCATGTTGGCCCCTCCCCTCTTTTGGCAAACTCCGCCCACTCCAATTGCCTTCTGCAAGGGAAATTTTTGTGCAGAAAACACAAAGGAGAGTCGCAAATGACTCCTGGAGCCTCAGGCAGCTCTAATCTTGGCTCCGACAGGAAGGCTCCGCCCCCTCGCTGGCAAGCTCCGCCCACTTTTCAAAAATGCCGGAATTTGCACGAATTCGTAGATTTCACAAAATTTCCAGCATTTTTTGAGGAGCTTTCCACCAAAGGCTCGGAGGTGCCCTACCCTCTTGTATATTCATATTTCACGCATAGATGGATGCATATATACGAACAGTCAGGGCGTAAAAATGGACGGAAACATCTTGTCCACAGGGACAGACTTGAAAGAAATGTCTCGTCGTCAATGTGTTAATCCAGCAAAATTCAATTTGTTCGAAAATGTTAATTGGAAGAAGTTAGAACAATTAGAAATTCGCGAATTGGACCGAACTTTCGGAACAACACGTGCTAACGTGTTTCTTCCTTCGAGCTATGTACAATGACACGCGACGTGACGCAGCGTGCATTGCCTGCGTTGAAGAACGACAACGTTAATTAATATTTGACAGTATGAATGAAATCCATGCAAATTTTTGATTTCAAAATTTGTCCTGTTCACAAAAAGTAGGAAAAGCTACCCCTTGGTTTTCTTTCTCGTTAACCTTGAGCGGTTGATTTCAGCTGCACACCCGCATGGTTGCAACGGTTTCACAATGCAAAATGTCTACTCTTGATGCTTGGCATATGTGCCTTTATCCAGGTCAGATTACGACCAAAAAGGCATGTGATGACTCATGATAAAGGTGTTCTTATTTGCAGAGTTTTGTGGTAAATGCAATATTTCCGGTTGGTCTATCCACATTGGAAAGAAGATTCAAAATGACAAGGTGAGACCATTTGATAGGCAAACTGGTGCATTATGTCACTGTCAAAAGTACGGAGTACTGAAAATTTATGACTTCGTGAAAAAAAAACCAGAAAATAATTGATTGACCTTAGATTCCTGATTATCCTAATTTCAGCACCCACACAGGAATTATATCAAGCTGGTATGATTTTGCAGTGCTTCTTGTCGTATTTCCATGCTGTCATTGGGGAAATAGCGGTAAGTTTTGTCACTTAGCCACAGATTCTTAACATTTTCCAAACATCCACAGATTCTAAATAGTTTCCGAACATTTCCAAACTGATGAGAAATAGAATTTTCGAGAAAAGTGCCTTAAATTTTTGTAAGTTATGTCCACGGTCCATCTCAAAATCGCACCCCTAGTGGCAAGCTCCGCCCACCGTTTTGAAATTTCCCAGAGGCTCCGTAGGGCAAGGAGTTTTCATAAGGCTCTATACTCGCAATGAAACCCTAATAACTGTGAAAATTCAGCGCTCCAAGAAGTGATTGATTTGTGTTTGCAGATTTGGGCAATACAACTCTTTCCAGAACCTATCAATTCTTTTCAGGACACAAAGGACGATGGATAGGTTGGGGTGGAATTATCATGGCACTTGGTTCGCTAATATGCGTTATACCTCATTGGATTATTAGTCCGTATCAGCCTGAACATTCAGAAATGAACACAACGGATTTTGGACAATGCACTCTTAGGTAATCTAAATTCTTACGTCGGGTTTTTATGGATTGCTGAAATTCCAAAGCGAAAAAATGTGGGAGAAAATTTCGCCAAACTTATGGAAAAAAATTTCAGTTGAATAGCCATTCAAATGCTTAAATTTTTTTCAGAGACCTTGAGATCAAAACCTGTGAAAAACAACCGATCTCATCCTACCTCAATCCCTATTTCCTTTTATTCTTACTTGGTCAAACTCTTCATGGAGTTGGATCAACGCCGCTGTTCTCGATAGGAACCACGTACATTGACGAAAATGTCTCACAAAAGGCCTCTCCCGTCTATTTAGGTAAGCTAAGAGTCCGTTCCTTTCATCAAAATTACCGTAATCTGGATTACTATAGCTGTGCATGCTGTTCTGACGTCTTTCGGACCCGTTATTGGAGTTTTCGCTGGTGGAGCCCTATTAAATATCTATGATGATTTTGACAGAGTAGATCAGTGAGTATACTGTACCTTCCTAAAGTAAGCCTATAAAACACAAAAAATTATTCAAGTCCCCCAATTGCCCGAAACGACCCACGTTGGATTGGCGCATGGTGGATCGGCTTCTTGATAGCGTCCATATCCGCTCTAATTATTGCGTTTCCTATCCTGGGTTTTGCTCGAGAACTGCCAGAAGCTAGACATCACAGAGCCAAGGACGTCAATCAGGTGTCTAGAAATTTTCCCAAAGATGGAAATTTCCGTTTTTGAACGATTAATCTCAGGTTCACGCCGCTAATGCTGCCGATGCCAACGAAAAAGCTCCAAAGGATGCGAAGAAACTACCGGCTGTCGTTATGGTTATTAAAATTGACAACACAAATTTTGAGAAAAATTTATATATTCCAGAAAATTCTTCGGAATCCAACGTTCATCGTCTGCATCATCATAGGCATATTCGAATCAATCATCATCAACGGATTCGCAGCATTCATGCCAAAGATTTTGGAAACGCTGCTTAGCACAACGCCAATCTTTGCTTCGTATCTATCATGTAAGTGCATCTCCCGAAAAATTATTTGAGTGCTAAAATTCTTGAAAATTGAATTCAACAAGGCTGTATAAAGTTCAGGAAAGTTCGAGGAAACCTAAAGTTCCTGATTCAAGTATTAGGTTGGCACATAAGTTTTGCAACTTTTCCCGTAACTTTTTTCCTATTTCGTGTAGCAATCTCATTTTCTGGCATCATGTAGATCGTGATGTAAGCTGCAAGTCTGCGCAAACCGTTTGATTTCTGATAACGTAGTACAAAAAATCTAAGCATTTTTTGAAAACTGCTGAAAATTGAGGTTTCACGATTTTTTGGCAAACATGAAGCCCTACCAAACCTGATTCAAACATATGAAAAAGCAATTATAGGCAGCATGTAGCTGGAAGTTGGCACATTGGAATCAGTGAAAAAGAAATGAAATTTAAAAAAATTAAGGTGGGGCGCCTTTGAGAAGTTGAACAAGTCAAATGCGTCAAGTTTTGAAGGCAATTTGTCAATGATAAGCTGCGAAAAGTCAGAATTCGCTATAACTTTGCACTATAGGGTAATTCTATGCGGTAAACACGAATATCATATTCATTTGTCGTTAAAATGAGATTCATCTTTTGATCTCACGAACGAGGCCTTTTCATGCGAAACGGATCTCATTTTTGCGATCAGCATGTCAAATAAGCCCTATAGGCCAAGTTTCAGCAAAATCTGATGCATTCTAAAATTTTTCCATAGTACCGTAAACCTACCGTAATCCTCACATACGATGGTAAAATTCGGCAAAAATGTGTGCATTAGAAGGTTACATCATATTCCTTATATTGCCAAAAAATGAATGCGCTACGTTCAAAAAGACAAAAGTTATATAAAAAGTTGCATTACTTATGTGCCAACCTAATAAAACGGTTCGAGAAATTCTCCCAGGGTAGCAGGGAGGGGGGACAGAAATTTCTGGTTAAAAGAGCATTATGTTAAAACACTCTTCGAAAATTTCCGTTAATTTCATCGCAGCCTAATTCTCCGAAAAGGTTCTCTAATACCGAAGCTAGGCTCTCAGAAAAATTTTGCTTACGAAGTTAGCTTGAATTCTTGAAAAGTTTAAAAAAAATATTTTGAGCGTTCCTAAGTAGAAACAAGTTAATTGCACATTTTGAAAACTAGTGTAGGGCACTTCTGGAGATTTGGCAGCATATTTTCGGGAAGGGAAGGGGTCACCATCAACAAGCATCTTACTGACAAATCAAGTAAAGTGGTTTGGTAAGAATTATTCGGACATGATCCATGAATGAGTAAAAGAATGAGTTATCGTTTGCTTGATTAACTGATTGATTGATTATTTATTAAGCGATTGATTGATTAAATGATGAATCAAAATGAATGACAAATGAATAAATCAATGACTGATGGATCAACAATTCCGGAATAGATTTTTCGTGCTTTGAGAATTGACCTTCATCCATATAGTAAAAAGAATGGTCAGCGGATGTGAGCTTATGTAAAGAATAAGGAACTCTAATTATATACATAATTTCAATTGAGAATGGCTATTGATTTTTGTAGAACTTCAAAGGTCTGTTAGTATGGGTTCAGGCATACCTTTTTCGGGACTTACTACGAAATTTTGTTTGTGTGCGTTTTATGTTTCAATAAAGTAAAAATACGCATAACTGTTAAACTTTAATTTCACTCATATTCAAACCCTGTTCTTTTCGAACACTTCAAAAATTTTACTTTTTTTGATTTTACCTAATAATTTTCATGAATTTAGCTGTGGTAATATTTGCTGCTGCAGCTGGTGTAATGATTGGAGGAATGGTGATTCGAAAGTTGCGATTACAAGTATGTTTTTGAAAAAAATTTATGCTTCAGAAAAATAAAAATTTTTTCAAGGTCGGGGGTATGTTGAAGATGATTATTTGCTGCCATGTGGTGGCGCTTCTTTTCACTACTGGCTTATTGTTACATTGTCCACAGAGAAGTTTTGTTGGCATCAATACTGATTATAATGATCTGTAAGTTGTAGCGTCTGTAAAAAATTTTGAAATTTATAAATATATATATATATATATAGAGCTATCCATGTAAGCGACCACGACATCAAGGCGGAATGTAACGAACAGTGCAATTGTAAGGTAAATTTTTAGACACATTAAAATATCCAAATCTGATTTATACTATAAAGATGAGAAGAAAAAATGAAAAAACACTTTCTTGTTACAGGAAGAATTCAATCCAGTTTGCGAGGCTGACACTGGTAGAATGTACTTTTCCCCTTGCTTTGCGGGCTGTACTCAAAAACATGATTCACATGGAGTAAGTTGTTCGCATCAAGTATTGGCTCTTAAACTATGTATTAAATCAAAAATAGTCCAGGGTTGATGTTTATTGATCTTCCAATATGTGAATGTGTGCTTTCGTATCGTTATGGACTCATCACCCGATCGAGAGCCAGTTGCGAAAAAATGCCCGATCGGGGGATGGGCGCCCGTTTGCAGTAAAGCATCCAATCCGAGATAGGAAGATTGGTAAATACTGCCACAAATCTGCCAAAAATTTTGAAAAAAAAAAACAAATCATGCTTAGTTTCAAATTTCATGACTGATTGGCTCATAAATAAGGTTAACAATTCCAGAAGAATATTTGGTCGGATTGCAGCTGCTTGAAGGAAAACTTTACGAATCATCCAGAAGTGCAACACTCAGAATCTCTCCAACAAGGGTACTTCTTCGTATTTTTTAGCTCATAACCTAAATTTCAGTCAACGACTGGTTTAGTTATTGCAACATCGACTGCGGCTACAACACCTACATCTTGATGGTCACCCTGTTCATTACTGTAGTTGCAAGCTTTGCATCCGGGATTCCAACCCAGCAAGTAAGCATAAGCGAAAGCGGATTTACTTAATATGTTTCTCCTTCCCTTCAAGGCAGTGGCTCAGCAAAAGCGAACATATCGAAATTTCGATATGGAAGGTTGCTTGCACCCCAAACATAAGACCTGAGCAGATCCGAGCGCATGGCTGCCCCTGCCTAGAAAACTGCCTTTAAACCCGTACGCGCAAGCCATTCTTACACGCGCTCGGAGGAGCTTGCGATTTCCCTTTTACCGTCAGAGGAGGCATAACGAAATGTTATAACAGTGGGGGTCTCGCAACAACTCTGCGTCTCTAACCATGGCCGGAATCATTCGACTCGTCCAGATTCAAAATAAGGAATCTTAAAAAGTCCAGGTTCTCGCCATTTTTGCGCTCTTCAAGGTGGATTTTCGGATTCTGCTCGAATTACCCTAGGTAAGCGAAAAAACTTTAGGTCGAGGATTTGCCGAACCACTGCCTTTAAAGGCAGTACCTCGGCAGAATGAGACCCGTGACAAAACAAGGTCACAGGGTAGGAGCCCCCATATGAAACTTATCGGCCAAAGTCCGATCTTTCTCTGCCACTTCTAACCCCCGAAATTTTAACGCGGAAGCAGCGCTCATCTCCTGTCCTCTCCGAACCCGCCCACCCCATGGACGAGTGAACGCGAAGCCCGTCATGGCAAAGACGCAGAGTCGTTGCGGGACCTCATGCTTATAGCATTGCGGCTGGCGCTCTGACCGCGGAAGTCGCTCGTCCATGAAGTGGGCGGGTTCGGAAAGGACAGGAGATGAGCGCTGCTTTCGCTTTGAAATTTCGGGGGTTAGAAGTGGCAGAGAAAGATCGGACTTTGGCCGATAGGTTCCATATGGGGGCTCCTACCCTGTGACCTTGTTTTGTCACGGGTCTCATTCTGCCGATGTACTGCCTTTAACTAAGCCACTACCAGGCCTATATGTTTTATTCGTAGCCAACAAGTCTATTATGAACTCTCGCCCAGTGCCGTAGTGAAAGAGACGCGCAGATTGGTGCAGACTGAAGGAGTACGGTATTGGGAGAGAGTTTGGAGTTGAGTTTCTCGGCGATGATTGAATTAGATTGGGCAACGACTCAGTCCATGCTTTTCAAATTGCAGTTCAAAAAAATATATCGTTTAAAATTGGGAAGTTTTAAGTGTCAAGTGATTTTTAATTCCAGATCATGCTTCGTGTTGTTCCATTTGATCAGAGAACATTAGCATTAGGAATCAACTGGACATTTCTAAGGCTGCTAGGTGAGCAGAACCTCAACTTCGTCTATCCATCCATTCATTCATTAATCATTCATTCATTAACATTCATTCATTTCATTCATTCATTTCACTTTATTTATTTATTTATTTATTTATTCATCGTATCCAGTCATTTATGCTCATCCGAATTTTCAGGTTTTATTCCTGGAGGTATTCTTTTTGGAATGATGATCGATATTGCTTGTATGGATTGGGAACAATCGTGTGGACGTCAACAAACTTGTCGTGTCTACGATCCTTTAAAATTAAGTTGGACCATCACTGCAGTAGGTAAGCGATTGTGAAAAAACCTTCTTGATTTTAAAAAGGAAAGTTACAGCTATTGTCTGCAAACTCCTCTCTATACTTACTACTATACTTGGCTATATGACATATCGGCCAACTGATCTCGATATGGGGATGTCCGTTCAATCACAAGACTCACATGGTGCTCTTCATCTGGTTGTCAACGATGACAGGCCACCTGAAGAATTTGGGCCAAAAAACAAAGTAGTATCCTAGTAGTTCCACTCAACTTTTCTGTATCTGAGCTATACCCAGATTCAAATTTTGAACTTCTCAGAGAATTCTACAGTTGCATACGTGTATTTCAGTGTTATATTGTTTGAATGTCGTCCCTCGAAAATACTTAGCCATATGTGACTAAATGTCCAGGTCGGTCCTTGAGGTGCATTAGAGCTATACACTTTATTTTTCTCTTTTTTTTCTGAATGTACTTCAGGTGTTTTCATGTGTCGCTTTACTTCCAACAGTTTCGTTCTTGTCTCTTTTTCCATCCTAGCGTTGTCACTTGATTAATCTCAGTTTTTTTTTTGAGACTTGCTTGCCTTGGAACGTTGCATATCCATCTACTTTCCTTGATGTATGTTGTGAATGCACTTACAATGACAAATGTATATAGAACCAAATAGGCGTTTTTCTTCTCTCAAGAAATTCCCAAGTATGTGTTTTCATTGCGGAAAAAATAAGAGGCTACCATCGATGACGTCATTGTTCATCATATTGACAGTGAAATCTATTTTGTGGCGAATTATTGGATGAAGAACCCCTGATTAGCTTAATGAGAAGCACATAGTGTCGATCTATCAACAACGGTAACCCTTTCTACAGAAGAATCGCTGCCAGAAATCGCTGTTCGCTCCATCATACAAGCGTCCAGACGTTCCTTTTTCGCCAGTGTATGCGCTCGTACCACGTTTTAAACGCTCACAAGCACGACGGTATGGTCACATACGTGATGTTTCTCTTTATTGTGCGAGTTTTGCGAAACTTTCTGTCGTTCTTGGGTGTTTTTTCAATGAAATGATAGTTGTACATTTCAGTTTGCTCTACTAAGGATTTCGAAATTACATAGATGCAGTCAAGGAAAAGACTGCTCTTGTAAAGAAGCGATAGGCCAAAAACAGCTAGATGTGGGAACGAGGTTGATGCTTACCCGACGTAAATGATGGCTCTACCGGCTCAAAGCGATGCTGTCAAGACCCATCCATAATTCCCTTAATCCAAAGAGTAGCAGATCACTTATTTCAAAGGACTAACGTAGGCGGGTATAATTGTGTAGGACCAATCCAATTTTGAATACAATAAACAAAAGACAAAAGAAAATGTCGAAGGTGCTGAGCATTGTAAGGAGTCAGGTATGGTGTTTTATACATCACAGCCTTTGCTTTTGCCTCTCCCAAAAGCATTTTCCAGCTTAAGTGCTTCCAGGGCTTGCGCGGAACGTATAGGTGGGAGAGGACGGAGTTCTAGGGAGAAGGGTTATTTATGATGTACATATACAGGGTGCGGAAAAAGTACTGTCCCTCAAAATAAAGGCGAAGAAATCGGCGTATTTTTTAGTGTTTTCTGGCAAATTTGATACAAATCTTAAGATATGGGTGTATTCTAGCATTTTACAAAAATTGGCTCAAAAATTCTGCAATATCACCCAGCGGCAGATCCCTTTTTGAGCACATCCCCTTCGAGATCTTGCATTCCCTTTTACAAATGTGAAAGGAGTGTGAAGTTTTTTGGAAATTTCTTTTGTTTCCACCGCGGATATGAGAAATCTCCCGTTTGCTTGAAGAATGTTATAGTGTCTTCGAAATATGCTGGAAGTAGCCAGACCGCAGCTACAGTAGGAGAAAAGTCGGGAAATTTTTAAACGAAATAGCGTCTGCGGCGCAACAGGGTGCGATCAGAAAACGCGGCACAGAAACTGAGTACAAACGTTTATTGACTCAAAATTATGATGTAGCAAAGCCCGATGCTTTTTCATTATTCTTCTTGCTTTTTGTTTAAATCTGAAATTTCAAACCATAGTTCGAATTCAATTCCTTGAGCAAAAACAGATCCGAGTAGCCTCTTTCCGTGAATTTTTCGAATTTCCTTAAGATACAATTTTCCTTGTTTAGCCAAAATTTCAAGTCACTGACCCATAATGAGTACAGAATTTCGGAGAGGAGATTATGCTTTACCCACTACCTCAATTTAAAACTGATATCACTCTTGGTGGTATAGTTACGGTCCAAAATTGCACCCAAACGCTGCGGCGCATTGTCGATGATGCTGCTCGCTGTTATCGCTTGTTTGAATGAACAGAAGGAAATCGTTTCAAGCCAAACTCATCTCATTGTCAGTCGAATCTACAGTGCCTCGCCTACATGTCAGAATCAGAAAACTATAAAGTTTCTCCATCTCTGAGATTTTCTAAGGGCCAAGCTGAGGGACGGTAATTTTTCCGCACCCTATAAATACTGTTGTAAATATTATTTCATCTTTCTGCTCACGAAAACGGTGTACAGCATGCCAAGGAACCACCACTACTTATTGACGTGTGGGGAGATATGTGTGTTAGGAAGGTTTTCCCCACTTTCGACTGAAGACGTTTCAAAAATAACGAAAAAAGCGAGTAGTACAGCACGTCTCGACTGTAATCGCATGTTCAAGCTGAAAGTTCACTTCACTCCGGCTGAAAGTTCACTTGCACCTTCTTCGTCCTTCCCCTTGAAAACTCTAAGAAATTCAGAAGTTCCGTATTTGTATGAGAGAAGATGAACGGCTATCCATTAGCATCATTTTCGCCTTCCCGGAATGAGTTACTTTGAATAAGACTGCAGTTTTTCAACGGCACTCCAACCTCCATTTTTTCCTTGTTTCTCTGGAAAAGAACCCCTCATTCTTCTTTTTTTTCTTTTCAGATTTTGTGGAATTTCATTAGTAGAGCGAAGGCAGTTCGGAATTTAAACCTCTCAAATAATGCAAGTTGGAAAGTGGCCAAAAGTATATTTAGCAATCTGAAAAAAATCAAAAAAACATATTTATTATGGTTGACATGTACATGTCCAAAATCCACAATTCCACATGATTGAAACTACTGAGGATAAAAAATGAGAACGTTTTGGAAGATTTTTTTGTTAAGTGTAACAAAATTTCACCTGATATTTTCGGATCGTCAAAAGGAAAAAACAAACTATTTTATTGTTGTTAAACTTTAGTATCTGGTTAGCTTGCGGCGCCATCGGCCATAACTAAAATCGTATGAGTGCGCTAATCGCTGAGTGCCTTCATCACCGTATCACAGCGAAGGGATCAAGCAGTAGACCAGCAAAGAGTGCCATGTTTCATATTTTTACTCCAGTCGAGAGATGTGACTGTTTAACGGTCGACTGTGGGTGTTTGTTGGCATACCTTTGCTCTGAAAATATCTGTAATCACTGTCAGTCTTCTATGCATTTCCCAGATCATATGTGCCACTCGGTGGACCCCTTCTTTCAAGCTTGCCCAGGATTGCTCTGGGTTTTCCTGCAGGCTTAAGAGGGTTGTTATTAGTGCTTGTTTCGCGGTGTCGTTGGTTTTCAATCTCCACCATTTAAAGCGTGTCCTAGTTTCTGTGGTTCTCCTGATGTGGCTGTCCATTGCTTTTTTGATGTTGAGAAGCAGTAGTCTGGGTTGAGGTATGCAGTTCTCACCGGGGATGACTTTGCAGTTCTTTACTTTTCGGAGGTCACGCTGTTGGATCTCAAAAGTTTATCTCTCAGCAGAAATGTCCTATCCAGTGGAACTGAACTGGTGTGGTCATCGAGTTCCTGCCAGAACTCGTCATTTTGCTACCCCTCACCCGACTTGTTGTACATAAGCGGTGATTTCCAGCATCTCACTTTATCCTCATTAGACGATCGCTCATGCGCTCAACGTCAACAATATTGCTCTTCAGTCTCCGAGACCGCTATACCAACTCCGTTTCTGGTGCAGGTGGCACTGTGGTAGAGGAGCTTCTATCCATCTCAGTGACATTGCTCTGCACCACTTCGTTTTTTGTATGCAGGCTACATCGACTTGCCGCTTCTTCAGAAGTCTGCTAGCTCGGGAACGAGAGGTGAGGGTGCCCATATTGACACGTTGACGACCGTGTGCATCCGCGCGTATGCACTCCCTGACCACCTTTTAGCACATTCGTTTTTCAATTTATCATGTGTAAACGAGAAGTTCCTAGGTAACTTCTATGCAGTAATAACACTGGTGGCCTGGTTGTCATATATTAGGTTGGTAAGAAAATTCTTGGACATTTTTGACTCAACTTTTTTGACAAGTAACAAAACATATAAGAGTTTGGTGGGTCAAATGTGGTATCCGTAGGTCGAAAGCAGCTCTATCCGATAAGCCCAGATAATCAGTTTATCATCTTTAGCCGTCCCCGTTCATCTTGCTGAAACGATAACTCTCGCCCACTGTTCTCATTCGTCGGGCTCAAATGCGCGTCGCTTCCAGGGGACGCCTTAGTTTTACTCGAAATAAATTATGAGACATGTCTGTACTTGTGATGCGACGTAGTATTTCTTAGCCGGCTTGTCGCATGCCCTTCCAAAAGGGTAGCCCCGACGCTGAAATTGTAATTTTGGCCGCAGAAATTAGGCCCAGGGTAGATGATCCTGCGACCTTCAGCAAAGCCAGGAAAAGAAGGAACGTTCGAAAAACGTGGCGGTAGAATGACGAAGTGCAAAAGGTCATAGAAAGAGATGCGTACAAGTTATGGCATAAGACGAAATTGGATGATGAACGCCAAATTTAGCAACAAGCCAGAAGCGCTGCGAAAGCTCTTGCAAAGAAGGCAAAACAGGTGTACATAAAAGAGCTCCACGGTCAACTAGAATTCCGCGCGGGAGAACTTGAGATATACCGGACAGCGAGAAGAAGAGCGGAGTTCAAAAAAATGTGGAGCACTTTCTCAATATCAAAGACAAACTTTATGGGACTCTAAGAACACCGGCGGACATCACTGAAAGACGTAGAACCTACTTTAGAGGCTGCCACAGGCCGCAGCGTTAACTCCATCCCAAGAGCTGACCCTGTAAACGATCAGTACTACTACGATGTATGGCTATAACGAAAAAAAGAATGGCAAAGCGAGTGGATCAGATGACATAAAAGTGAGTTCTGGAAAGTGTGTGGACAATCCGGGCTTCCTGGCTATTAGGCCTTCTCAATCAGATTATAAGAAGCAAGTGTCAGCCTCGTGATTGGTATACCAGCACAATGGTTGCGATTTGGAAGAGCAAAGGGGACGTCGCAGACTGCGCATCTCACCGGCCAATCAGCTGATGAGCCACATTCTAAAGATCTTTAAGCGATTAATCGAAACGTGCCTTAGAAATATCATACAGTTATCGTCAAATCAATGTGGATTTATGAAAGGAGTAGGTAGAACCGACGCAATCCACTCGATAGTGACGGGGAAATACAGAGAGAAGCAGAAAAATTGCATGCAGCCTTCCTGGACCTGGAGAAAGCCTTCGATAAGGTACCCCATGAAGTTATATGGTGGGCCTTACGGAAACACAGGAGAGGAACAGTGGATAAAGTTGATCTACCACAACCATTCAAGCCACGTGCAAACAGCTGCAGGGCAATCGAAAGAATTCCAAATTAAGGTAGGAGTACACCAAAATTCAGTTCTCTTTCCTTTGCTCTTCAGCACTGTGATGAACGCCATGATGGAATCACTTAGACGTGAGCTTCCTTGGAGACTTCTTTACGCAGATGATGTTGTCTTGTAGCAAGTACCAGAAAGGAGTTGCAAGATGAGGTAGAAAATTGGGAAAACAGGCTAGAGTTATATGGCTTGAAACATCGTGCCTTTATCTGTCCAGAGCACTGTATGGCAATGAGTGCTGGCCATTTAAGAACAAGGAGCGCAAGCTTAGTATCATGAGAACAATGATGCCTCCGAGGACCTTAGAAGAGTCACACTAAAAGATCACATCTACAGTGATACTATACGAGCTCGAATGAAAGTAGCTCCAATTGCCCAAAAAGTGCATGAAAGAATGCTACGATGGTATGCGGATGTGCGCGCAGAGGGGAATAAAATCACATTGCGAACTTAGCCCCGGCAGTGGAGGCACTAGGCAAATAACTCAGAGGCAGGCCCAAAACGAGGTGAAAGAATTTAGGCCGCTTTGCAAGAAATTGGAATAGACGAAGACCTCGCCTCAGATTGGAAAACGTGGAGATGTCTGACAAGAAAAGCAGACCCTGCGTAAGCGGAACACTTGCGAGGTAAAAAAATTGTCGCAGGTGTTTTTCAAAGGTGTTTAGAAATTCAAGTGGAGATAATCGATTCCTCTGAGAATATGGAATCTTCTGTATCCATTACGGATCATAACCAAACATTTGACTTAGGAGGGGAAGGTGGGGGAGGGGAGAGGTTGGAGAGTATGGAGATCAAAGTTTTCCTTACGTCGCAAATCACTTTAGCGCCTGTATAGGTCGTTTGTAAAACTTTGACGACGGATTTGACTGCTGTCTTTGCGCCCGCAGGAGCAGAAGACACTTGTAGAAAACGGCGTCGTCACCTCCAAGCTTAGTCTGTTTCATTTTCAAATACTGTCATATGTAAGCAGAAAACATTCAAGTAGAGAATAAAACCTAGAAAATGCGGTGAGGTGCGTGCGTGTCGCGCGCGGCCGCGCTATCGCCACGATTTTTCGGATGCCCTATACTTCGACAAGCTACCGCTCATGCCTCGACAAGCAAGCGGTTAGTAACGAGTACTTAAAGGCAGTGGCTCGGCAAATCTCAACCTAGTCATATTTGTGCTTACCTGGGGTTTTTCAATATGCTGATCCCGAAAATCCACTTTTGAAAGCTTGAAAACGGCGAAAATGAACGTTTTTTGAGGCCCTTCCCTTTGAAGTTGGACGAGTGGAGCAAGGCTGATGACGCTAAATCGTAGCGGGACCCAATGGTTATAGCGTTGCAGCGGGCAGCCTCCAATGGTGAGAAGGAAATTGCCAACTCGTCCAGATGCGTGTAAGATTGGCCTGCGCGTGTAAGTTTAAGAGCGATTTTCTCGGCAGGGAAAGCATGCTGTGCAACCGGAATTGCACTGTTTTCATACTTGGGCAATAAGGAACCTACCGCGTTAAAATTCCGTGTTGTTGGACTTTGCCGATCCACTGCCTTTAAGGCGGCGAGGCTATGAGTGCTCGATAGCTCCGTCTAGTAGTGGTATGGTATAGTAGTGGGTGCCTAACGCTGAACTGCAAAGGTACGAGTCCCGAAGCATTTGAAGTGGCGCAAATGTCGGCCAGACCACTTTCGGCGACGGCCGAGCGTGGGGTCAGGCGCGCACTGGGAAAGGAAGGTTGTGATCAAAAACCGGACTGTCCAAAAATGAGAATATGCTCGCTTGAGCAAAATAAATGCTGGAGCGGTAAGAGTCATACCTTCGTCGAAATCATAAGTTGAATGATTATTGCAAGGAGCAAACACGTTTGCGAACGGCATACCTATTCAACTCCACTGCCAAAGTTTAGGATATTCCAGAACAATTCCTTAAGAACCACTTGCATGAGCTACCAAAGAACGTGCAAAGTGGGCGTGACTACTTTCGCTATCAGCATTAAGGCTTGGTTCACACTACTCAGAAAGATTTGCAAATGCACCACAGTTCTCAAACTGTGCCGGAACTATGCTGCATGCCCGTGCAGGCGCCCACAAGCGATTTTGAGCGGCAGGGGTTAAAATTTTTGACCGCTTTAGTAATTTTTTTAGTACTCATTTCAATCCTTTACCCTGCTTTCCCCTCTGAAAAAAAGAACCTCGATCTCAAAGCGGGTACAGAACGAGTGCAGATCCCTTTCCATGTATCCGGGTGAACGTCTTCTGGTCTTCAAACGCTCTTCCATTCTCTTTTCGTATTTCTGGTCAGACCTAATTCATGTGTCCCAGAAAGCTGTCTGTGCCCCTCTCGATACAGATATGGAACTACGCAGCGGTTTCCTGGAAAAGTAGGTTTTAACAAAGCAGTAGAGAACAGAGGAGCGCACAAAGACACTTTTTTCCGGATACATGGAAGCAGAACTACGCTCATCCTTTTTTAAGACAAAAAGTCATCCATTATATACAGTGCTGGTCAAAACTATAGATCCACTCTGAAAACTGCTGTAACTCATCTGCTTCTCAACGAATTGATCTGAAATTTTGTGTGTTCAACAGGCGGTAGTCCATCAGTAGTTCCATCAGTAGCGGGTCCCGCTTTGGTTTGATTGCTCAGGAAAAAATCAAATCAAAATCAAATCGAAAAAAGCAGGCTCGAAGGTTGGCCAAAACTATAGATCCACCTAAGATTTATGTCCACTAAAGTAATTCTCAGCTTCCAAAGTCTTTTGTGCATATACGTAGTTGAAAGTCAAGGCAGTGGCTTTAGACCAGCTGTGTCATACCTTTATAAGAAACGCTTATCTGCTTTTTTTCACTCAAAAGTACTTTCATGCGTATTTTGTTCCTGAGAATGTGTTTTTACAGGGGATTCCGCACTTTTTTGACTGGTTTGAAAGCGAAAGGGCTCCATTTATCTTATAGATGCTTAGCAGTGTGCGCAGTAGAAAAAAAATTTGTGTTTTCGTACCCAAAACGCACCCGGCATAGACCTAACCGCAGGCCTGCGTTCAAATTTATGCCTTCAAACTCTTTCTGCAATGCTGTCACGAGCGTGAACTGAAGTAATGACATTGTTAGTATGTATGAGAGTCCGTGTGCAGTAATTGCAGATTTCTGCAGATCCTGGTATGCAGGCTAATTGAGGACTTCATCCTGCAAAAAGTGATTTGCAACAAGCCCTGAAGTTATTTGTGGTTCTGATTATAATGCTTACGTGAGTCACAAGGCGACACACGATACAGGGTGTATTCACTAGATAGCAGCTAGATAGTGGCCAAAAACAAGGAAGGTACCACTTGGTAGGTACTTTGAAAATGCCGAACACACCGCGGACTCATGCTTAAAAAAAGGATTGAAATGCGACTTCGCAAACAATCGTGACTATAGTTTACAAACTTCTTTTTATGTAAATAATGCTAAATAATGCTTCTACGTTATTTTGAGCTTACAGAAATAGCACGCACCAATTTTGAAGGCAAAAATTCGAGCGTGCTTGCTGTTAGGCTTATGCCAGGTGCGCCTGGGTACGAAAACTCGAATTTTTTTCTGCTGCTCACACTGCTAAGCATCTATAAGATAAATGGAGCCCATCACTTTCAAACCAGTCAAAAAAGTGCGGAATCCTCTATAAAAACACATACTCGGGAACAAAACAAGCATGAAAGTACTTTTGAGTGAAAAAAAGCAGATAAGCGTTTCTTATAAAGGTATGACACAGCTGGTCTAAAGCCACTGCTTTGACTTTCAACTACGTATATGCACAAAAGACTTTGGAAGCTGAGAATTACTTTAGTGGACAAAAATCTTAGGTGGATCTATAGTTTTGGCCAACCTTCGAGCCTGCTTTTTTCGAAATTTTTGATTTTTTCCTGAACAATCAAACCAAAGCGGGACCCGCTACGATCGATGATGGAAGCCCTTGAACACACAGCTGTACCAAATTTCAGATCAATTCGTTGAGAAGCAGATGAGTTGCGGCAGTTTTCAGAGTGGATCTATAGTTTTGGCCAGCACTATATATTTATGACAAGGTAACAACTTTTGTTGATCTCGCTAGAATTTCACTTCGTATCGTTTCGTATCGTCACAGCACATAACGAACAGTGGTTCAGAAGTGCTCTCAAAATTCCACCGACTGACCGCTTTTTTTCACTTTGACTGCTTTCACTCCATAGACCACCACAAAGTCGAAACAAGTCAAAGTAAGCTCATACATCATATAAAACAGGGGTTTGTGCTAAAAGGCGAGAGAGCACTTAGCTTTTTCAGGATAGATTTTTTGGGGATATAACCACCTCTCAAAAGGTAGGCAATCTGAGCTTTTCTAGCCTTGTGTCCGACGCTTTTTTCTCAGGAACCGAAGATCGTTCCATGATTGTGACTAGTGAGCGCAAAACATGTTCTTACTACTCTACAATTTGGTCCCAAACCTTCCATTCCTGATTGAGTAATGGGTTCCGAAAGAAACCTGAAAATTCAACGTTTTTGCTGTCATACCGTACTTGATCCACTTGGTCCATCTGATCCGCTTGATCCGCTTGATGCGCTTCGTGCAACACGCGCGCATACAGCAATTTGTTATCTGGTGCCGCGTAGGTAAAAAGGAACTTTGTATGGTTACGCAAATTCGCCTACGCGACGCCAGATGACAAATTAGTGACGCGCATTTTGCACGAAGCGAATCAAGTGGATTAAGAAGATTAAGTATGGTGGCGGGTGCCTAAGACTCAATCATGAGCGCCCTCTGTAGAGATGTATTGCTCATGACGCATGGATTCTGGAAAACAGTTGCATACGATCTATGCAGGTAGTTGTGAAAGCAATCACCCATGATTAATTAGAGCTTTATGGAGCGCTTAAAAAGATTGAATGAAAGGGCAGCGAATTCTGCGAGCATCACCGAAATCAAAGCAAATCATATTTTTCGCCGCTGACAAATTATAAATAAATCTGTCTGTATGTTTGCGAAAGAAAATTTCAAAATCGATTCAAACCGAACTCCATACGGCAGGGTAGGGCTGATGTCGCCGATAGGTCCACCCAGAGCGCGGCAAGAGTCCTGTTCTAGGCTTAAAGACCTAACCTAATTTTTTCGGACCCACAAAAACAATAAACTTCTTCTTTGCTTTTTCGCCTCAAAATAAAGTCTAACCTACTTCCAAACGATCTGTGCCGAGCCCTGGCTTCACACAGCGCAGACACCGGCACATATCTGTATTGTCTGCAGATGCCCGCGGGGGACCACTTTCTTTTGGCGACGTACAGTCTTCTACCCCGCACAATAGCGGGACGAAGCGGTTGTCAGGACCTGCTTTTCAACATTGATCAGTATCGATTCTTTGGTTCTTTTGCAAACTTTGAGCTAGCCTTTGATGCAAATGGTTTGGGGACTGGAAGGCGAGGCTTTTGACCTATAGGCTCCCTCGCGCCTGCAACGCAGTCTGCCTCTCTCCCGCGCACTTCTTCTCTGATCATTACCTAGCCTTAATTAGGTCACGAAGCTCCGCTTTCCAGCCGCCAAGCCAATTGAATCAAAGGGTATGTGGTTGAAAGTTGGCACAAGAGGGCGGGTGAGCACCTAATACGAATAAGATATTGATTTCTAAATTTAGCGATTATCCTCATGTTTTATCGATTTTTTTGACTTGGGCTAGGCGCTGCGAGTTGGCACGGGATGCTAAGTGAGAAGAATGACGACAAAAGCAATCTTTCTTTTAGTGTTACCAATAGCCGTTTCAATCTTTTTCAAAGTGTGTGCTACAGGGCTGGGAATGGCACGGAAAGAGAATGGTGAGGGTAGTTGGTTATGCTGTGCTGCTAAGGGTAATGCTTATTAAGAATACTGCTAGTCTTTAGAATCATCATTTGCCTTTATGGATGTTTCTTCAAAAACTTTAAACGAGGGGAGGGGAGTTAGTACAGGGATGTAAGCGAAGACGCAGCAAATACGGGGAGATGGTATACAATGGAAAGTTTCTGGCCTAAAGTACTTCGTACTATTCGTGTACTGTCTTTAATGCGCAAATAAGGATTGATTCTGTTGGCGCTATAGGCTAATTCAAAGATTGAGTCATGCATGTAGTCAAGAAAGCGCAAACGGTACATTAAAGCAGAAGTAATTCTTTACCTACGCTAGTGCTAATGTCCTTCAAGTAGATCTGAAATTTTACATTCGCAAAAGATCCAACTAAAAACATCAAAATAAGTACATGATCAGTTGCGCTTATGGTTATGTGAAGGTTCGGCAGTTTGCCAAGAGGGAAGAGGACGAGAATTTAGATATATTTCGGCGAGTGCTGGGCATGTTCAAGCTTGCAAAATAAGTGGCATCGTCATTCCATGGTTGCTAACTGCATTCTGGTTCAGTTTGGCGAGTCGTTGTAAAAATGTTGCACCCGAGATTGTCGTAGATGAGCTTGACCTAGAAGACTCCAAAGATGTGTCTTCTGAGTCCGAAGAAGAGCACGAAATTGCAGACGTGCAGGAGGAGCAGATGCTCGGGCCTTCTTCACGCCCTGGTGCGTTACGCATTAACTTTCAGGAAAGAAGTCTAGGACTATTTAACATAATATTTAACTCCTCTCAAATTTGCGCGGGTAACTAAGCATGTTATAGATGCAGTACGACAAAGATCGAAATCAACATCAGACGCTGAGCAATCGCCGAGGAAACGTTCCAAAACGAACAGCCTCAAGAAGAATCAGATGAAAAGAAGAGCAAAACACTAATGAAAAAATCTGAAAGAAAACCACAGATTGTCACATACAGCTCCGACTCCGATGAGATTGAACTTTAACTTGTTTTATAAGTTATGTGTTTGTATATATTGTATATGTGCTAATTTGTTTTATTAGCTATGTGATTGTGTATGCTGTGTATGCAAAAACCTAAATACCTTGTCAGGAGTTGACATGCTTTATGAGGGCCCTTCTCGTCCTCCTGACATTCCCCTTTCCAAGACTTTCTAAAAAAAATTTCCAAAAATTTTTCAGAACGACTATTAATCCGCGATCATTCAAAAACCCACAATCTACTATTTCTCAAACCTTAGATACACCAACTAAGGCGATGGCATCTCTTAGACCCTTTTGCTTTCTTGTCTTATCTTCCCGACACCCACATATTTTTCTAAACTTTTAGATTACCTTACTTTTTTTTGAACATTCGGAACATACGAATTTTGAACATTATTTAAAAGCTTTAAGTATTTCAACTAAGGCCCTAGCATGTTCTCGTCTCTTTTGCCTTGTTCTCCCCAAAATTTGCTGATTTCTTCCGATTACGGGAAAAAATCGAAATTTTGGAAAAAATTGGAAAAATTTTCGAAACACTTACATGCATAGGTATGTTCCTGCGTGCCATAGCCCGCGATGCGTGCCATTGCACGCGCGAGCGTGCATTTGCACCAGTCGGGTAAGCCGTGCATGCCATTACACGCACTGCGGGACACTGCACGCTTTGAGTGCAATAGGGCGCACCTTGAATCTTTGCACTTGAGCTAAAAAGCCAAAAGTTTCTGTATGCATGCTAGCTCGTAATCGTAATCTTTTCCCCAATTTTGGACTCTGGATAGGTGTGAATCAAGCTTCGATTTTTTGTTTTGAAAAAAAATGAAACTCGACATTAAAAATTCAAAAAACCTGTTCAGACGCAGTATGATAAAATTCAAAAAATTGTGGGTTGTTTTCTTGAGCTATCTATCTGATGCGAAGTTTTGGTGAATTGTGGGTGATTTTTAGAAAACAGAATTCTCAGAAATTGGCAAAAAGTCGATTTTCCAGATAACGGGTTACGGTAAAGCTGGAGGTCTGCAATTTTGCACACAGTGCTGGTCCGTGCCTGACTACGGCATAATTTTTTTAAGAATTTGAGGATCACTTTGGAGCGAGTTATGAAAAACCTGGTTCAAGACCAGGCCATAACTCGAGAGTGGGCGGGACTATGACCAAAAAATCCTCCAGGTCAAACTGTTCCGGGAGGAACTTGGGCCGAAAGACAGTTGATGGGGGCCCGTACGGCGGGCTGAAGTTTCCTGGGTGAGCCTATTCAATTTTCCTGCGGGTTTCCTCCAGTAAATAAAAGTCTGTGCAATATATCATATCGGTGTGCAATATACACAGCTATAACGGTGATTTTTCGCTGGTCAACGCGAATGCATAGAATGTAAAAATCATTCATTACCGCGTAAGTTCGAAATTGAAAAGTAAGTGTAATAATGTAATAAACTTGTAAGCTGTTGAACAGCTTGAAGTTCTGAAAGTTAAGAGATGAATAGCTTGAGAAGTTCGTTGCGAAAGTATCGCGAATGTAGAAATAGGAACGGATGTCAGTCTATGAGAACATAACATTTATTTACAATATTCTGCATTCAGAAGTAGTAAGAGACACCCTCGCAGTCGTTCTTACAGTTCCAGAGATCCACGCCGTGCTTCGACAAATCCGCGTCACATTGTTGGGCGCACTGTAAAGTTAAAGGTTTTCAATTTAAGTTTGAATAATATAAATAAGAAGCCTACCGTGAGAGTATTCGGTTCTTTAACTACAGGACCAAGACCTCCAGAATTAGGGACTATTGATTTCTGAAAAGCAAATAAGCAACTTGAAGGGTGTCCGGACAAAAACTCGATTTTGCGGTTTTATGCTTACCCGGGCCTATTCGCTATGCTGAACCCGAAAATTCACATGGGAGAGCGCAAACGAAGAAAAAGGGCTCTAACACTGGAGGGAAACACAGGTGCGATAATGTGGGAATTTTCTCACCCCCTCTTCACCCCTGAGCTGGGACCAAGGTGACCCCCTTCATCAAAAGCCGAGAAAAAAATCAACAATGAGGTAAGGTTAAGCAAAGGAGATATTTGTACGTGAATTGTTCATGAATATAGAAGGAGGAGTCTGTTGAAAAAAGTGCCTGGTGAAGGGTGTGCCTAATGATTTCTGAGAATTTTCGAGTTTTTAAAATAAAAAATCCGTAACTACTGCAGATGAATAGCTGGTGCAAGGAAATAGTGACCATCGGAACCGTCTCGCCCTCCGCTTTCAAAAAATATTAGGTTGGTCCGAAAGTTCTTGCGCATCATTTTCAAAAAATCATAACTTCCTTGACACTCGATGGATTTCGTTGGGATTACATGTATTCGAAAGAAGAATCCATTCTCTTTACAGCAGTACCTCCGGCATGAATTACTCTGGAAAACTTCAAGAGTTAGAAGCAGTTGAATAAAATCAGTCAAGATTGGCATTTTTCGAGCTGGGTCACGAAAAATTCTGAAAGTATTTTTATTGGATAGAGAAAATTATTCTCATTACAATGGTACCTTTTTCATGAATTAAAACGAAAAAGATCGAGAGTTAGGAGCAAATAAACAGAATTTCTTCAGTTTTGCAATTTTTGAGCATGCTTAAAAAAACCTAAAAACGTCACAGAAAAGGTGGGAAAGTCATGAACATGGGTTTTATGACCTTCTCTTTTTAGATGAATGAAAATCGTGCTAATCGAGAGCAATTTTGATTTTCGTGAAAAACGCAGGCACGAAAATCCGAAAAAATCACGAAAAACCAAATTGCTCCCGATTGGCACGATTTTCGCTCATCTAGAAAGAGAATGTCACAAAACCCATATTCATGACTTTCCCGCCTTTTCTGTGACGTTTTTAGGCTTTTTTAAGCATGCTCAAAAATTGCAAAACTGAAGAAATTCTGTTTATTTGCTCCTAACTCTCGATCTTTTTCGTTTTAATTCATGAAAAAGGCACCATTGTAATGAGCATAATTTTCTCTATCAAATAAAAATACTTTCAGAATTTTTCGTGACCCAGCTCGAAAAATGCCAATCTTGACTGATTTTATTCAACTGCTTCTAACTCTTGAAGTTTTCCAGAGTAATTCATGCCGGAGGTACTGCTGTAAAGAGAATGGATTCCTCTTTCGAATACATGTAATCCCAACGAAATCCATCGAGTGTCAAGGAAGTTATGATTTTTTGAAAATGATGCGCAAGAACTTTCGGACCAACCTAATATATAGCATGTCTGAGATCCATTCAAAAAAGTACGTGGGTGAAGGGTGTGCTTGGTGATTTTTGAACATATTCGCGTTTTTATCATAAAAAAATTCATAACTTTTGTAGATGAACATCTTGTACGCCGAGATGGTCACCATTGGAACCCTCTTGTCCTCCGCTTTCAGAAAATATATACTTTACCTGAGGTCCCTCAAAAAAAGTGCCGGGTGAAGGGTGGGTGAGACTTTTATAATGGGAGTGCTCAAGTACAGGCTTTTTTACCATTGTAAAAATGCGTCTACTTGAGCACTCTCATTATAAAAGTCTCACCCACCCTTCACCCGCCACTTTTTCTGATGGACCCCAGGTAGAGTACATATTTTCTGAAAGCAGAAAACGAGGCGGTTTCAATGGCAGCCATACCGGTGTAAATTATGTTCACCTTCAGAAGTTACGGATTTTTCTATCCTAGAAACTCGAAAATATCCAGAAATCACTACCCACACTCTTCACCAGGCACATTTTCGACAGACTCCAGGCAAACTATATATTCTCTAAAGCGGAAGACAAGGTGGTTTCAAAAACATTTACCTTGCTGACGTTGCTGTTCTCTACAGAAATTACGAATTACTTCTTTGAAAAAAAATTCGTAAATGCTTAAAAATTGTCTAACTCTTTCCGAAACAAATGTTCTCCATGCATATCTTCTTTGGTAATTCCAAAAACAGGCAGGGCGATGTAAAAAAGGGAAAAAGGAAGGTAAAAAAAATACAAGGTGCTGGTCAGAAATATAAATGTGTGCTAATCCAGCAGCGTATCGGTTCACATTTCAGAAAAAAGACAAACAGTGATGGTAAGGAATTGGAGATTATGAACTCTGACTAGGAAAAATGATGGCTCCTCCCCGCCGTCGTTTTATGATTTCTCTACCAAGTAAAACTGTGACCCCCTTCACCCTAGAGGAGTCATTCTCGCCTTATCGCACCTGTGGAGGGAAATCAGCAAGTGGGCGGGGTCTCCCCCACTGTGAATTCGTGCTTCCAGCTTCCAGAGCAATCTTCTCGAATCCGTTAGCCGCCCTGACATCATTACCGATCAAGTGCAAATGAATGACTTGAAACCGGAATCAAAAAGATCGTCTTCGAAGCTGGAAGCGTGAATTCATCGTGGGGAAGACCCCGCTCACTTGCTGATTTCCCTCCAGTATTAGAGCCCTTTTTCGTCGTTTTAACGCTTTCCAATGTGGATTTTCGGGTTCAGCATAGCGAATAGACCCGGGTAAGCACAAAATCTCAAAATCGAGTTTTTGCCCGGACACTGCCTTTAAGACGAATTAGGCTGGAAGGATCTGACCGAAGATGGAAGCACAATTGATCCAAAGTATGAGACGCTAGAACTCTTGAAAGAGTCACATATTGAGGGTATACATTTATTAGATTGATGTGCATAATTCCCGCACCAAAATAGGTACAGACCGCAATAATCCGCAATAATCCTATATCCCAAATAGGATTCGACATATCTATAGATAGAGCAAACCTAGGTTCTACAAAATAGCCCTTGAAATTTTGCAGCAGGTTTGTCCAAGCGAAGAATGAAGCTAAAAGCGGAAAAGATTCAAGCTCCCCAAAAATCCAAGAACAAATTGGAATTTCGTTCAGAAAAAGGCTTCAAAATTTCTAACCTGCTCATCCATTGTCATTTCGTATAAGACATTTCTCTATGCAGTTGCTGTATTTTTTCTCAGCTAGAAATTGAGGAAACGAAGTTTTTCACGTTTTTTCCAAAAGAATGCTGAGATGTTTTAGCACTGGCAGTTGTGCACTACAGGACCTTAGAAACATGAGTGTGAATTTTCAGCTTTTTACAGCAGCTGGTTTACGAGAAATATCAAATTTTTATCAACTAGGCAAGAAAAATTCGGGTAAGGAGAGCTAGATTCGTCATTTCTTGTGAACTAGCTGTTTGAGAAAGCTGAAAATGTAAAGTTTTACTGCTAACGGCATGTGCTATACAACTGTTATGCTAGAACAACTTAGCACTAATTTTGCAAAGACATGGAAAACTTCGTTTCCTCAATTTCTAGCTGAGAGAAAAATACAGCAACTGCATAGAGAAATGTCTTATGCGAAATGACAGTGGATAAGCAGGTTAGAAATTTTGAAGCCTCTTTCTGAATGGCAATTTTCTCATGGTTTTTTGGGGCGCATGGATCTTTTTCGTTTTTGGCTTCAATCTTCGTTTAGGTCAAAGCTGCTGCAAAACTTCAAGCACTATCTTGTAGAGCTACGTTTGCTCTATCTAATAAATATCGAATCCCATTTGAGATATAGGAATATTCCGAATTATTGCGGTTCGTACCTATTTTGGTGCAGGAATTATGCATCAACCTAATACATGTTCTCCACAAGCCCAACTGATTCTGTAAAACTAACCGAAGATGAGGATGATCTGCCGCTGTTAGAGGAGAATTTGGAACTCTGCAACAAATCAACAATTTTCAAAGTAAGATTGCTGAATGTGAAAAGGAACTAACCAAGTTTGAATTTGAACTGTATTCAGTTTTAGGAAAGGAGCTAGAACTCTACAAACCAGTAACTTAATCAAGTTCGTTGACTCTTTTAAAAAACTAACCGAAGATGACGATATGCTATTTCCATAATTTCCAAGTTTAGAAGAGTAGCTTGACTGTAATATATCATATGACCAAGAGTAAGCTAAAAAGATTAGAAAGAACCAACTGGATTCTGTAAATTGTTGGCTTGTTTAGCAGCTTCAGAATTCTGTAAAACAATTAAGATAGCTCTAAGAACAAATCTGATTAACTTAGAGTTCCAACCGTGGAAGAAAGTGCACCAAGACCATTTTTAGGCGAGCCAGAATAGCCAGAACTCTGTAAAAAAACCATATTAAGATTTAGCTTGATTAACTTACAAGAAAAGAAAAGAACTAGAAAGCTAGAAAGTTGGAAGGTTAGAAAAGAACTCAATTTAGTCGAATATAAATTGCTTAATTCATACTTGTCAACAACTCCGTAAAAATCACATAACCTTATGAGCAGAATTCACAAAAAAAGAAACTGACCAGAGACGTTTTTGAGTATGAAGTGTCGGGAGTTAGAAAACGACTCTGTAGAGCAATTAGAACATCAAGAATAAGCTAGATTGATACGAAAAATGGTCTGACCTTTAATTGAGAACTAGCACCAACATTGGAACTCTGGAAAAAAGTCTCAGTTTAGTTGAATATACTTTGCTTAATTTATATTTGTCAGCGATTGTAAAAACCACATAATCTTATAGGGCAAAATTTACAAGAAAGAAACTGACCGGAGACAAATTTGAGTTTGGAGAGGAGATTTCAAAACGACTCTGTAGAGCAATTAGATAACATCAAGATTGAGCTAGATTGATACGAAAAATGGTCTGACCTTTAATTGAGAACCAGAACCAACATTGGAACCCTGGAAAAAAGTCTTAGTTTAGTTGAATATAGTTTGCTTGATTTACATTTGTCAGCGATTGTAAAAACCACATAATCTTATAAACAAAATTTACAAGAAAGAAACTAACCGGAGACAGTTTTGAGTTTGGAGAGGAGATTTCAAAACGACTCTGTAGAGCAATTAGACAACATCAAGATTAAGCTAGATTGATACGAAGAATGGTCTGACCTTTAATTGAGAACTAGAACCAACATTGGAACCCTGGAAAAAAGGATATTATGACATTGAATTTGCGTCGATATGCGGAGAACTGACCGGACTGTAAGAAGAGTACCTGGAAGAGACTACGGAAGAACCTCCTCCAGACACTCCTCCTAAATAACGTGACCCAGATAACCCATATGAATAAAGAGAAGCATCCACAGCAGCAAGTGCTACTACCATCAGCAGCAGATCAGACAGCCAAATGTGCATCGTTTACTGAATTGGAGATTTCATATAACATCAAATTCAAGATCATTTCACATCACTGGTTTTATGATTTTGAGCTAACAAAAAGTAGTTGTGTTATAGTTTCAATCGTAACAAGATATAATGTTGACTGTAAGCTAAGTAGCTTGTTAAGTTTTTTTGCTGCGCATACGAGTGATTGCTTTTAAGTGCTTACTGTGTACTTTATTTCTGTTAAGTGCTTTCTTCTTCATCCAAAATTGATGATATTTGATTTTCTCATTAAAGAGGGTCGCCACGTCATCTTATTGTCGAACAAACACGCAAATTTGCTTGACTTGCTTTCCAATATTTGGGCCTAATTTTTCATTTTGCAATCCACAAATGAAAATTGAGCATTGCTCAATTTCATTTGTGGATTGCAAAATGAAAAATTTGACTAAAAATTTGAAACTTTTGAGTTACTTCGAAAATTGAGCATTCTTTGGCATTTCACTAATGAAGATGTAGATAAGAGCTCTTTGACTTTCCAGAGCATACACAAAAATTGTTGAAGGGTTGTTTATTAAATGCCTTTGGAAAGTAGTTTTTAGAATCTACATGGAGCTGTTGGATTCAAACGAGCAAATTTGGGTTTACATTGGTTCGAGAGTAATTTGTGTATACTCCGCTGTAATCACAGTAGTAAGGATCTGACTATGGAGAAGACACAGCCACTGATTTCTCATTCATATGATTTTGTGTTACCCGGTATCGGTAAAATGGCGTCTTGAATTGGGTATTCAAAAGTTCATGCTTTCTACAAGGAAAGTAGTTGAATGTGGATCTAGTAATAACCATCTTTTGTGATCACCTTGCAAAATGTATTTATCCCTCGAATGTGATGATAGAAATTATAGTTTGCGCTAGTCACAAACCACGTCGGCTGAAACCTAGCTTTGTAGATAGTGAGAGAAAGATACTTACTTTATAGGAAGTTGCTTGAATTTTAGGCAAATACTCTCTTTTTATACTCATGATTTCTCACAGGTAAACGAAAATTCACATAGTACTCATTCGCTAAACAAACAATTGTGTTTGTAGGATCAATAGCTAAATATATCTGTGTCGGCACTTTCGAAAACATACTTTTATCTGTTTGTGCAAATTTTATGCCCACGTAAAAACACTTATCTGTTTGAGCAAATTTTCATAAACTTACACCATTATTTACAAACGCCCACGTAAGCTTGTGCCTCTCTTTGTTCAGTATGCAGGTTTTGCAATAGATTATGTGGTATGCAGAAATTGCTATACAAGAATCTTTCCTAACGCTACAATAAATGGTGAGTAGAAGCTAATTCGAATCACCCACTTCAGCATAGTTGGTGGATTGTGGTTTGTTCATTATTCTCAAAAACAACAAATAAACACGAAAACCTCAATGAAAAATACGTCAATTTAAAGGTAATAGAGTGAAGGGACAGAAGTCAAGAACAACAAGGCAATGAATATTTGCGCATCTTAGCCATCTCTATAAGCGTCTGATTGTCATCACATTTCGTTTCGTTATGGAGGTCTTATAGGCTGCTGCTGCATAAGGTCTGTCCGATTTGGATTTTTTGAGTTCAAAATGTCATAAATAACTTTTTTCCAAGGTCTTATTTATTTGTGTTGAGCAGTTCCTTGGCTATCAGACACATATTGAGACCTGCGAAAATCCTTGTTAAGGAAGAAGCAAGAGCTCAAAAACTTCACAGCGTTTTCTTCAAATCTGTCTTTTTTGACATGCAATGCTCCCTTAGAGAATTGATAGCATCTTATACAACGATGGATAAATAGAAAAAATTTTCGTAGATTGTTTAGCAACATGAAAGAGCCCGTAAGATCTGCGTTGCGAAGAAATTTTCTGCTGCTCACACTGCTAAGCATCTATAAGATAAATGGAGCCCATCACTTTCAAACCAGTCAAAAAAGTGCGGAATCCTCTATAAAAACACATACTCGGGAACAAAACAAGCATGAAAGTACTTTTGAGTGAAAAAAAGCAGATAAGCGTTTCTTATAAAGGTATGACACAGCTGGTCTAAAGCCACTGCTTTGACTTTCAACTACGTATATGCACAAAAGACTTTGGAAGCTGAGAATTACTTTAGTGGACAAAAATCTTAGGTGGATCTATAGTTTTGGCCAACCTTCGAGCCTGCTTTTTTCGAAATTTTTGATTTTTTCCTGAACAATCAAACCAAAGCGGGACCCGCTACGATCGATGATGGAAGCCCTTGAACACACAGCTGTACCAAATTTCAGATCAATTCGTTGAGAAGCAGATGAGTTGCGGCAGTTTTCAGAGTGGATCTATAGTTTTGGCCAGCACTATATATTTATGACAAGGTAACAACTTTTGTTGATCTCGCTAGAATTTCACTTCGTATCGTTTCGTATCGTCACAGCACATAACGAACAGTGGTTCAGAAGTGCTCTCAAAATTCCACCGACTGACCGCTTTTTTTCACTTTGACTGCTTTCACTCCATAGACCACCACAAAGTCGAAACAAGTCAAAGTAAGCTCATACATCATATAAAACAGGGGTTTGTGCTAAAAGGCGAGAGAGCACTTAGCTTTTTCAGGATAGATTTTTTGGGGATATAACCACCTCTCAAAAGGTAGGCAATCTGAGCTTTTCTAGCCTTGTGTCCGACGCTTTTTTCTCAGGAACCGAAGATCGTTCCATGATTGTGACTAGTGAGCGCAAAACATGTTCTTACTACTCTACAATTTGGTCCCAAACCTTCCATTCCTGATTGAGTAATGGGTTCCGAAAGAAACCTGAAAATTCAACGTTTTTGCTGTCATACCGTACTTGATCCACTTGGTCCATCTGATCCGCTTGATCCGCTTGATGCGCTTCGTGCAACACGCGCGCATACAGCAATTTGTTATCTGGTGCCGCGTAGGTAAAAAGGAACTTTGTATGGTTACGCAAATTCGCCTACGCGACGCCAGATGACAAATTAGTGACGCGCATTTTGCACGAAGCGAATCAAGTGGATTAAGAAGATTAAGTATGGTGGCGGGTGCCTAAGACTCAATCATGAGCGCCCTCTGTAGAGATGTATTGCTCATGACGCATGGATTCTGGAAAACAGTTGCATACGATCTATGCAGGTAGTTGTGAAAGCAATCACCCATGATTAATTAGAGCTTTATGGAGCGCTTAAAAAGATTGAATGAAAGGGCAGCGAATTCTGCGAGCATCACCGAAATCAAAGCAAATCATATTTTTCGCCGCTGACAAATTATAAATAAATCTGTCTGTATGTTTGCGAAAGAAAATTTCAAAATCGATTCAAACCGAACTCCATACGGCAGGGTAGGGCTGATGTCGCCGATAGGTCCACCCAGAGCGCGGCAAGAGTCCTGTTCTAGGCTTAAAGACCTAACCTAATTTTTTCGGACCCACAAAAACAATAAACTTCTTCTTTGCTTTTTCGCCTCAAAATAAAGTCTAACCTACTTCCAAACGATCTGTGCCGAGCCCTGGCTTCACACAGCGCAGACACCGGCACATATCTGTATTGTCTGCAGATGCCCGCGGGGGACCACTTTCTTTTGGCGACGTACAGTCTTCTACCCCGCACAATAGCGGGACGAAGCGGTTGTCAGGACCTGCTTTTCAACATTGATCAGTATCGATTCTTTGGTTCTTTTGCAAACTTTGAGCTAGCCTTTGATGCAAATGGTTTGGGGACTGGAAGGCGAGGCTTTTGACCTATAGGCTCCCTCGCGCCTGCAACGCAGTCTGCCTCTCTCCCGCGCACTTCTTCTCTGATCATTACCTAGCCTTAATTAGGTCACGAAGCTCCGCTTTCCAGCCGCCAAGCCAATTGAATCAAAGGGTATGTGGTTGAAAGTTGGCACAAGAGGGCGGGTGAGCACCTAATACGAATAAGATATTGATTTCTAAATTTAGCGATTATCCTCATGTTTTATCGATTTTTTTGACTTGGGCTAGGCGCTGCGAGTTGGCACGGGATGCTAAGTGAGAAGAATGACGACAAAAGCAATCTTTCTTTTAGTGTTACCAATAGCCGTTTCAATCTTTTTCAAAGTGTGTGCTACAGGGCTGGGAATGGCACGGAAAGAGAATGGTGAGGGTAGTTGGTTATGCTGTGCTGCTAAGGGTAATGCTTATTAAGAATACTGCTAGTCTTTAGAATCATCATTTGCCTTTATGGATGTTTCTTCAAAAACTTTAAACGAGGGGAGGGGAGTTAGTACAGGGATGTAAGCGAAGACGCAGCAAATACGGGGAGATGGTATACAATGGAAAGTTTCTGGCCTAAAGTACTTCGTACTATTCGTGTACTGTCTTTAATGCGCAAATAAGGATTGATTCTGTTGGCGCTATAGGCTAATTCAAAGATTGAGTCATGCATGTAGTCAAGAAAGCGCAAACGGTACATTAAAGCAGAAGTAATTCTTTACCTACGCTAGTGCTAATGTCCTTCAAGTAGATCTGAAATTTTACATTCGCAAAAGATCCAACTAAAAACATCAAAATAAGTACATGATCAGTTGCGCTTATGGTTATGTGAAGGTTCGGCAGTTTGCCAAGAGGGAAGAGGACGAGAATTTAGATATATTTCGGCGAGTGCTGGGCATGTTCAAGCTTGCAAAATAAGTGGCATCGTCATTCCATGGTTGCTAACTGCATTCTGGTTCAGTTTGGCGAGTCGTTGTAAAAATGTTGCACCCGAGATTGTCGTAGATGAGCTTGACCTAGAAGACTCCAAAGATGTGTCTTCTGAGTCCGAAGAAGAGCACGAAATTGCAGACGTGCAGGAGGAGCAGATGCTCGGGCCTTCTTCACGCCCTGGTGCGTTACGCATTAACTTTCAGGAAAGAAGTCTAGGACTATTTAACATAATATTTAACTCCTCTCAAATTTGCGCGGGTAACTAAGCATGTTATAGATGCAGTACGACAAAGATCGAAATCAACATCAGACGCTGAGCAATCGCCGAGGAAACGTTCCAAAACGAACAGCCTCAAGAAGAATCAGATGAAAAGAAGAGCAAAACACTAATGAAAAAATCTGAAAGAAAACCACAGATTGTCACATACAGCTCCGACTCCGATGAGATTGAACTTTAACTTGTTTTATAAGTTATGTGTTTGTATATATTGTATATGTGCTAATTTGTTTTATTAGCTATGTGATTGTGTATGCTGTGTATGCAAAAACCTAAATACCTTGTCAGGAGTTGACATGCTTTATGAGGGCCCTTCTCGTCCTCCTGACATTCCCCTTTCCAAGACTTTCTAAAAAAAATTTCCAAAAATTTTTCAGAACGACTATTAATCCGCGATCATTCAAAAACCCACAATCTACTATTTCTCAAACCTTAGATACACCAACTAAGGCGATGGCATCTCTTAGACCCTTTTGCTTTCTTGTCTTATCTTCCCGACACCCACATATTTTTCTAAACTTTTAGATTACCTTACTTTTTTTTGAACATTCGGAACATACGAATTTTGAACATTATTTAAAAGCTTTAAGTATTTCAACTAAGGCCCTAGCATGTTCTCGTCTCTTTTGCCTTGTTCTCCCCAAAATTTGCTGATTTCTTCCGATTACGGGAAAAAATCGAAATTTTGGAAAAAATTGGAAAAATTTTCGAAACACTTACATGCATAGGTATGTTCCTGCGTGCCATAGCCCGCGATGCGTGCCATTGCACGCGCGAGCGTGCATTTGCACCAGTCGGGTAAGCCGTGCATGCCATTACACGCACTGCGGGACACTGCACGCTTTGAGTGCAATAGGGCGCACCTTGAATCTTTGCACTTGAGCTAAAAAGCCAAAAGTTTCTGTATGCATGCTAGCTCGTAATCGTAATCTTTTCCCCAATTTTGGACTCTGGATAGGTGTGAATCAAGCTTCGATTTTTTGTTTTGAAAAAAAATGAAACTCGACATTAAAAATTCAAAAAACCTGTTCAGACGCAGTATGATAAAATTCAAAAAATTGTGGGTTGTTTTCTTGAGCTATCTATCTGATGCGAAGTTTTGGTGAATTGTGGGTGATTTTTAGAAAACAGAATTCTCAGAAATTGGCAAAAAGTCGATTTTCCAGATAACGGGTTACGGTAAAGCTGGAGGTCTGCAATTTTGCACACAGTGCTGGTCCGTGCCTGACTACGGCATAATTTTTTTAAGAATTTGAGGATCACTTTGGAGCGAGTTATGAAAAACCTGGTTCAAGACCAGGCCATAACTCGAGAGTGGGCGGGACTATGACCAAAAAATCCTCCAGGTCAAACTGTTCCGGGAGGAACTTGGGCCGAAAGACAGTTGATGGGGGCCCGTACGGCGGGCTGAAGTTTCCTGGGTGAGCCTATTCAATTTTCCTGCGGGTTTCCTCCAGTAAATAAAAGTCTGTGCAATATATCATATCGGTGTGCAATATACACAGCTATAACGGTGATTTTTCGCTGGTCAACGCGAATGCATAGAATGTAAAAATCATTCATTACCGCGTAAGTTCGAAATTGAAAAGTAAGTGTAATAATGTAATAAACTTGTAAGCTGTTGAACAGCTTGAAGTTCTGAAAGTTAAGAGATGAATAGCTTGAGAAGTTCGTTGCGAAAGTATCGCGAATGTAGAAATAGGAACGGATGTCAGTCTATGAGAACATAACATTTATTTACAATATTCTGCATTCAGAAGTAGTAAGAGACACCCTCGCAGTCGTTCTTACAGTTCCAGAGATCCACGCCGTGCTTCGACAAATCCGCGTCACATTGTTGGGCGCACTGTAAAGTTAAAGGTTTTCAATTTAAGTTTGAATAATATAAATAAGAAGCCTACCGTGAGAGTATTCGGTTCTTTAACTACAGGACCAAGACCTCCAGAATTAGGGACTATTGATTTCTGAAAAGCAAATAAGCAACTTGAAGGGTGTCCGGACAAAAACTCGATTTTGCGGTTTTATGCTTACCCGGGCCTATTCGCTATGCTGAACCCGAAAATTCACATGGGAGAGCGCAAACGAAGAAAAAGGGCTCTAACACTGGAGGGAAACACAGGTGCGATAATGTGGGAATTTTCTCACCCCCTCTTCACCCCTGAGCTGGGACCAAGGTGACCCCCTTCATCAAAAGCCGAGAAAAAAATCAACAATGAGGTAAGGTTAAGCAAAGGAGATATTTGTACGTGAATTGTTCATGAATATAGAAGGAGGAGTCTGTTGAAAAAAGTGCCTGGTGAAGGGTGTGCCTAATGATTTCTGAGAATTTTCGAGTTTTTAAAATAAAAAATCCGTAACTACTGCAGATGAATAGCTGGTGCAAGGAAATAGTGACCATCGGAACCGTCTCGCCCTCCGCTTTCAAAAAATATTAGGTTGGTCCGAAAGTTCTTGCGCATCATTTTCAAAAAATCATAACTTCCTTGACACTCGATGGATTTCGTTGGGATTACATGTATTCGAAAGAAGAATCCATTCTCTTTACAGCAGTACCTCCGGCATGAATTACTCTGGAAAACTTCAAGAGTTAGAAGCAGTTGAATAAAATCAGTCAAGATTGGCATTTTTCGAGCTGGGTCACGAAAAATTCTGAAAGTATTTTTATTGGATAGAGAAAATTATTCTCATTACAATGGTACCTTTTTCATGAATTAAAACGAAAAAGATCGAGAGTTAGGAGCAAATAAACAGAATTTCTTCAGTTTTGCAATTTTTGAGCATGCTTAAAAAAACCTAAAAACGTCACAGAAAAGGTGGGAAAGTCATGAACATGGGTTTTATGACCTTCTCTTTTTAGATGAATGAAAATCGTGCTAATCGAGAGCAATTTTGATTTTCGTGAAAAACGCAGGCACGAAAATCCGAAAAAATCACGAAAAACCAAATTGCTCCCGATTGGCACGATTTTCGCTCATCTAGAAAGAGAATGTCACAAAACCCATATTCATGACTTTCCCGCCTTTTCTGTGACGTTTTTAGGCTTTTTTAAGCATGCTCAAAAATTGCAAAACTGAAGAAATTCTGTTTATTTGCTCCTAACTCTCGATCTTTTTCGTTTTAATTCATGAAAAAGGCACCATTGTAATGAGCATAATTTTCTCTATCAAATAAAAATACTTTCAGAATTTTTCGTGACCCAGCTCGAAAAATGCCAATCTTGACTGATTTTATTCAACTGCTTCTAACTCTTGAAGTTTTCCAGAGTAATTCATGCCGGAGGTACTGCTGTAAAGAGAATGGATTCCTCTTTCGAATACATGTAATCCCAACGAAATCCATCGAGTGTCAAGGAAGTTATGATTTTTTGAAAATGATGCGCAAGAACTTTCGGACCAACCTAATATATAGCATGTCTGAGATCCATTCAAAAAAGTACGTGGGTGAAGGGTGTGCTTGGTGATTTTTGAACATATTCGCGTTTTTATCATAAAAAAATTCATAACTTTTGTAGATGAACATCTTGTACGCCGAGATGGTCACCATTGGAACCCTCTTGTCCTCCGCTTTCAGAAAATATATACTTTACCTGAGGTCCCTCAAAAAAAGTGCCGGGTGAAGGGTGGGTGAGACTTTTATAATGGGAGTGCTCAAGTACAGGCTTTTTTACCATTGTAAAAATGCGTCTACTTGAGCACTCTCATTATAAAAGTCTCACCCACCCTTCACCCGCCACTTTTTCTGATGGACCCCAGGTAGAGTACATATTTTCTGAAAGCAGAAAACGAGGCGGTTTCAATGGCAGCCATACCGGTGTAAATTATGTTCACCTTCAGAAGTTACGGATTTTTCTATCCTAGAAACTCGAAAATATCCAGAAATCACTACCCACACTCTTCACCAGGCACATTTTCGACAGACTCCAGGCAAACTATATATTCTCTAAAGCGGAAGACAAGGTGGTTTCAAAAACATTTACCTTGCTGACGTTGCTGTTCTCTACAGAAATTACGAATTACTTCTTTGAAAAAAAATTCGTAAATGCTTAAAAATTGTCTAACTCTTTCCGAAACAAATGTTCTCCATGCATATCTTCTTTGGTAATTCCAAAAACAGGCAGGGCGATGTAAAAAAGGGAAAAAGGAAGGTAAAAAAAATACAAGGTGCTGGTCAGAAATATAAATGTGTGCTAATCCAGCAGCGTATCGGTTCACATTTCAGAAAAAAGACAAACAGTGATGGTAAGGAATTGGAGATTATGAACTCTGACTAGGAAAAATGATGGCTCCTCCCCGCCGTCGTTTTATGATTTCTCTACCAAGTAAAACTGTGACCCCCTTCACCCTAGAGGAGTCATTCTCGCCTTATCGCACCTGTGGAGGGAAATCAGCAAGTGGGCGGGGTCTCCCCCACTGTGAATTCGTGCTTCCAGCTTCCAGAGCAATCTTCTCGAATCCGTTAGCCGCCCTGACATCATTACCGATCAAGTGCAAATGAATGACTTGAAACCGGAATCAAAAAGATCGTCTTCGAAGCTGGAAGCGTGAATTCATCGTGGGGAAGACCCCGCTCACTTGCTGATTTCCCTCCAGTATTAGAGCCCTTTTTCGTCGTTTTAACGCTTTCCAATGTGGATTTTCGGGTTCAGCATAGCGAATAGACCCGGGTAAGCACAAAATCTCAAAATCGAGTTTTTGCCCGGACACTGCCTTTAAGACGAATTAGGCTGGAAGGATCTGACCGAAGATGGAAGCACAATTGATCCAAAGTATGAGACGCTAGAACTCTTGAAAGAGTCACATATTGAGGGTATACATTTATTAGATTGATGTGCATAATTCCCGCACCAAAATAGGTACAGACCGCAATAATCCGCAATAATCCTATATCCCAAATAGGATTCGACATATCTATAGATAGAGCAAACCTAGGTTCTACAAAATAGCCCTTGAAATTTTGCAGCAGGTTTGTCCAAGCGAAGAATGAAGCTAAAAGCGGAAAAGATTCAAGCTCCCCAAAAATCCAAGAACAAATTGGAATTTCGTTCAGAAAAAGGCTTCAAAATTTCTAACCTGCTCATCCATTGTCATTTCGTATAAGACATTTCTCTATGCAGTTGCTGTATTTTTTCTCAGCTAGAAATTGAGGAAACGAAGTTTTTCACGTTTTTTCCAAAAGAATGCTGAGATGTTTTAGCACTGGCAGTTGTGCACTACAGGACCTTAGAAACATGAGTGTGAATTTTCAGCTTTTTACAGCAGCTGGTTTACGAGAAATATCAAATTTTTATCAACTAGGCAAGAAAAATTCGGGTAAGGAGAGCTAGATTCGTCATTTCTTGTGAACTAGCTGTTTGAGAAAGCTGAAAATGTAAAGTTTTACTGCTAACGGCATGTGCTATACAACTGTTATGCTAGAACAACTTAGCACTAATTTTGCAAAGACATGGAAAACTTCGTTTCCTCAATTTCTAGCTGAGAGAAAAATACAGCAACTGCATAGAGAAATGTCTTATGCGAAATGACAGTGGATAAGCAGGTTAGAAATTTTGAAGCCTCTTTCTGAATGGCAATTTTCTCATGGTTTTTTGGGGCGCATGGATCTTTTTCGTTTTTGGCTTCAATCTTCGTTTAGGTCAAAGCTGCTGCAAAACTTCAAGCACTATCTTGTAGAGCTACGTTTGCTCTATCTAATAAATATCGAATCCCATTTGAGATATAGGAATATTCCGAATTATTGCGGTTCGTACCTATTTTGGTGCAGGAATTATGCATCAACCTAATACATGTTCTCCACAAGCCCAACTGATTCTGTAAAACTAACCGAAGATGAGGATGATCTGCCGCTGTTAGAGGAGAATTTGGAACTCTGCAACAAATCAACAATTTTCAAAGTAAGATTGCTGAATGTGAAAAGGAACTAACCAAGTTTGAATTTGAACTGTATTCAGTTTTAGGAAAGGAGCTAGAACTCTACAAACCAGTAACTTAATCAAGTTCGTTGACTCTTTTAAAAAACTAACCGAAGATGACGATATGCTATTTCCATAATTTCCAAGTTTAGAAGAGTAGCTTGACTGTAATATATCATATGACCAAGAGTAAGCTAAAAAGATTAGAAAGAACCAACTGGATTCTGTAAATTGTTGGCTTGTTTAGCAGCTTCAGAATTCTGTAAAACAATTAAGATAGCTCTAAGAACAAATCTGATTAACTTAGAGTTCCAACCGTGGAAGAAAGTGCACCAAGACCATTTTTAGGCGAGCCAGAATAGCCAGAACTCTGTAAAAAAACCATATTAAGATTTAGCTTGATTAACTTACAAGAAAAGAAAAGAACTAGAAAGCTAGAAAGTTGGAAGGTTAGAAAAGAACTCAATTTAGTCGAATATAAATTGCTTAATTCATACTTGTCAACAACTCCGTAAAAATCACATAACCTTATGAGCAGAATTCACAAAAAAAGAAACTGACCAGAGACGTTTTTGAGTATGAAGTGTCGGGAGTTAGAAAACGACTCTGTAGAGCAATTAGAACATCAAGAATAAGCTAGATTGATACGAAAAATGGTCTGACCTTTAATTGAGAACTAGCACCAACATTGGAACTCTGGAAAAAAGTCTCAGTTTAGTTGAATATACTTTGCTTAATTTATATTTGTCAGCGATTGTAAAAACCACATAATCTTATAGGGCAAAATTTACAAGAAAGAAACTGACCGGAGACAAATTTGAGTTTGGAGAGGAGATTTCAAAACGACTCTGTAGAGCAATTAGATAACATCAAGATTGAGCTAGATTGATACGAAAAATGGTCTGACCTTTAATTGAGAACCAGAACCAACATTGGAACCCTGGAAAAAAGTCTTAGTTTAGTTGAATATAGTTTGCTTGATTTACATTTGTCAGCGATTGTAAAAACCACATAATCTTATAAACAAAATTTACAAGAAAGAAACTAACCGGAGACAGTTTTGAGTTTGGAGAGGAGATTTCAAAACGACTCTGTAGAGCAATTAGACAACATCAAGATTAAGCTAGATTGATACGAAGAATGGTCTGACCTTTAATTGAGAACTAGAACCAACATTGGAACCCTGGAAAAAAGGATATTATGACATTGAATTTGCGTCGATATGCGGAGAACTGACCGGACTGTAAGAAGAGTACCTGGAAGAGACTACGGAAGAACCTCCTCCAGACACTCCTCCTAAATAACGTGACCCAGATAACCCATATGAATAAAGAGAAGCATCCACAGCAGCAAGTGCTACTACCATCAGCAGCAGATCAGACAGCCAAATGTGCATCGTTTACTGAATTGGAGATTTCATATAACATCAAATTCAAGATCATTTCACATCACTGGTTTTATGATTTTGAGCTAACAAAAAGTAGTTGTGTTATAGTTTCAATCGTAACAAGATATAATGTTGACTGTAAGCTAAGTAGCTTGTTAAGTTTTTTTGCTGCGCATACGAGTGATTGCTTTTAAGTGCTTACTGTGTACTTTATTTCTGTTAAGTGCTTTCTTCTTCATCCAAAATTGATGATATTTGATTTTCTCATTAAAGAGGGTCGCCACGTCATCTTATTGTCGAACAAACACGCAAATTTGCTTGACTTGCTTTCCAATATTTGGGCCTAATTTTTCATTTTGCAATCCACAAATGAAAATTGAGCATTGCTCAATTTCATTTGTGGATTGCAAAATGAAAAATTTGACTAAAAATTTGAAACTTTTGAGTTACTTCGAAAATTGAGCATTCTTTGGCATTTCACTAATGAAGATGTAGATAAGAGCTCTTTGACTTTCCAGAGCATACACAAAAATTGTTGAAGGGTTGTTTATTAAATGCCTTTGGAAAGTAGTTTTTAGAATCTACATGGAGCTGTTGGATTCAAACGAGCAAATTTGGGTTTACATTGGTTCGAGAGTAATTTGTGTATACTCCGCTGTAATCACAGTAGTAAGGATCTGACTATGGAGAAGACACAGCCACTGATTTCTCATTCATATGATTTTGTGTTACCCGGTATCGGTAAAATGGCGTCTTGAATTGGGTATTCAAAAGTTCATGCTTTCTACAAGGAAAGTAGTTGAATGTGGATCTAGTAATAACCATCTTTTGTGATCACCTTGCAAAATGTATTTATCCCTCGAATGTGATGATAGAAATTATAGTTTGCGCTAGTCACAAACCACGTCGGCTGAAACCTAGCTTTGTAGATAGTGAGAGAAAGATACTTACTTTATAGGAAGTTGCTTGAATTTTAGGCAAATACTCTCTTTTTATACTCATGATTTCTCACAGGTAAACGAAAATTCACATAGTACTCATTCGCTAAACAAACAATTGTGTTTGTAGGATCAATAGCTAAATATATCTGTGTCGGCACTTTCGAAAACATACTTTTATCTGTTTGTGCAAATTTTATGCCCACGTAAAAACACTTATCTGTTTGAGCAAATTTTCATAAACTTACACCATTATTTACAAACGCCCACGTAAGCTTGTGCCTCTCTTTGTTCAGTATGCAGGTTTTGCAATAGATTATGTGGTATGCAGAAATTGCTATACAAGAATCTTTCCTAACGCTACAATAAATGGTGAGTAGAAGCTAATTCGAATCACCCACTTCAGCATAGTTGGTGGATTGTGGTTTGTTCATTATTCTCAAAAACAACAAATAAACACGAAAACCTCAATGAAAAATACGTCAATTTAAAGGTAATAGAGTGAAGGGACAGAAGTCAAGAACAACAAGGCAATGAATATTTGCGCATCTTAGCCATCTCTATAAGCGTCTGATTGTCATCACATTTCGTTTCGTTATGGAGGTCTTATAGGCTGCTGCTGCATAAGGTCTGTCCGATTTGGATTTTTTGAGTTCAAAATGTCATAAATAACTTTTTTCCAAGGTCTTATTTATTTGTGTTGAGCAGTTCCTTGGCTATCAGACACATATTGAGACCTGCGAAAATCCTTGTTAAGGAAGAAGCAAGAGCTCAAAAACTTCACAGCGTTTTCTTCAAATCTGTCTTTTTTGACATGCAATGCTCCCTTAGAGAATTGATAGCATCTTATACAACGATGGATAAATAGAAAAAATTTTCGTAGATTGTTTAGCAACATGAAAGAGCCCGTAAGATCTGCGTTGCGAAGAAATTTTTTTGACCGAACAAAAAAGAAGCCACTGTGAGTAAGTTAGTAAGCCAATCGAGGTCAGTAGATTTATTAGTAAGTGGCGGCCTAACGTTTCGAACTATTCGTCTTCTTCAGAGGCCTACAGTTTGCCCAATCGGGATCAGGCCGAACCGTCGACGTGAATTTGCGCGCTCGCAGCGCTAGCGTTTGCGCTATATATGCGCGCTGGCGGAGAGAGCGAGAAGATCGAAGAGGGAGCAGAGAAGCAGGCCGTGGGCGTGACCGTGAAACCCTGGCGATGCGGACTCCCGCCATGCCAATTTTGGCCTGATTAGGATTGGGGCAGACTGTAAAGTGGTAGGAGATTTATGATTTAATGTCTATCCCACCAAAAACCTCCTCCATCCCCGGCTAGCCTCGATTTGCCCCAGAATGCTACAAACCAAAACCATATAACGTGAAAGACGAACTGACCTCCTCCACCGCCGGCGCGCAGATGTTGAAAGCGGCCGTCCTTCAGTGCCACTGATACCAATAATGGAATACACTGTATACCACATTCGAACTAATCAGTGGCCTTCTTCAACTCACATAACGTCACGAATGGCATAAAGTCATTTGTGATTGACATGCACTCATTTCGGCTGTTCATGCTAGGATTTCTTGCGAAAATCCAGAACGCCTCGAGAGCCTTTCTAACGGCAGTATCGTACTCGTATGCCAGTATTACACATTTGATGTGGAAGTCCTCACCACAGCGTACAAATCCAACTGTTCAACGGCGCTGCGAATGTAAAATGGTATCGCAAAGAGAATTCCAAGAACATCTTGGTTAATGCTCGTTCCGCACATCCGATTACTGTTAAAAGAGCTGTTATTCGTAACATGCTCACACAGCAACGAACGTATGCACAGGAGAAGAAGAACGGAAGGAGTCGCAGAGATTGGCGTTGGATATTGCTCGAATGAATGGTTACACGTTCCAAAAAGGACGTAGTGGACCATCTAATTCCATCAACAGCAACCAGCACCAACAGAAATTACCTCTCTGTCTTCCTTTCGTCTCTGACGCGACTAGTGCTATAGTGCGACGATGCAAAACACGCGAACCTCGAAAGCGATGTCATTTTAATCAATATTCCAAGTGACAACATCATGAAGCGGTTAGTACGAAACAGGTTGTACGACAACTACTGCAGATTCCAAGACTGCGTAGTTTGTCCATCCGGTAAAGTTGGTGACTGCGGCAAGACGGGTGTGATCTATCAGATCGAATGCATGGAGTGCAGCGCCACTTATATCGGAGAGACTGGGAGACCGTTGGGAGTAAGGATAAACGAACATCTTGCCAGCAAAAGGCGAGGAAATCTTACCACTCCTCTCGGTTAACATAAAGTTAAAGTTCAAGGTGGTAAGGACTTCCAGATCAGATGTGTAATACTGGCATACGAGTACGATACTGCCGTTAGAAAGGCTCTCGAGGCGTTCTGGATTTTCGCAAGAAATCCTAGCATGAACAGCCGAAATGAGTGCATGTCAATCACAAATGACTTTATGCCATTCGTGACGTTATGTGAGTTGAAGAAGGCCACTGATTAGTTCGAATATGGTATACAGTGTATTCCATTATTGGTATCAGTGGCACTGAAGGACGGCCGCTTTCAACATCTGCGCGCCGGCGGTGGAGGAGGTCAGTTCGTCTTTCACGTTATATGGTTTTGGTTTGTAGCATTCTGGGGCAAATCGAGGCTAGCCGGGGATGGAGGAGGTTTTTGGTGGGATAGACATTAAATCATAAATCTCCTACCACTTTAGGCCTCTGAAGAAGACGAATAGTTCGAAACATTAGGCCGCCACTTACTAATAAATCTACTAACCTCGATTGGCTTACTAACTTACTCACAACATACTAACAATGCCGAGGTTAAGAAGGGAGGAAACTTGGAAACTACTAAAGAAGTCACTTTTTGAACTGGCTCTAGAACATGTGTGGATGCCTACTTACGAATCATGAAAATTTTACAATAGACGTGAGCGTCAAAAAGGAATTGTTGGATGGCCCTGCTAGCTCTTGCTTTACCCTAGCACTGAACTCATCGATTACTTCTATTTTCAAATAGTTACTGCTCAGGGCTCGGCACGAGGTGGCTTACAAGCAAGCTGGATAACTTTTTTGGGACGAAAAGCAAAGGGGGTTTCGTTTTTGTGACCGAAGAGACACGGAAAATTGGCGACGGCGACCTTTTTTTTTTAGTCGACGTTTCGTTTTTTGGGGGATTTTGGGGAATTTTTCAGGTTTTTAGAGGAAATTTGGTTGAGGGTCAAAGGGGACTTCGTAAAAATTCCCAAAAGTCAAGGGGGACTTCGTTTTTTCCATTTTCATCTAGCCACCTCGTGCCGAGCCCTGTTACTGCTTGTGAAATATGCAAAAAATTAATTTTCGACAGCAGATTTTACTACCAAGACGTTCTTTATGAATTTGAGCTTGTGCATATACTAGCCTGTTACACCCTTATTACGCAACCGGTGAAAGGAACTGATTTAAAATGCGCATTATGAAGATTTTCTCGCAAGAACGTAAGTCTAGGGTAAGAATGTACCTCGGTCACTTGCAGATTTTAGGTCTGAAATCTCCTTACACTAAGAAGTTTATTGAAGTTCGACACGCGTTAGAAAGAGCGAGAAAAGCACTTTTCAATGATACTAACAAGATTGCATTAGAGATGAGATTCTTTTAGAACAGCTGCTTTGAACATAAGGCAAAAAAAAATCGGACAGACTTATGCAGCAGCCTAATACATTGAAAGTCATCATTAAACGGATAATATTGAGATTATATTATAGTTACGACATGCTCTTTTTATCAGTTAAGAGCTCTCATTTGCAAATTGCAAAGCTGAATGAAAATAACCCCCGGTAGCAACTTCTTCACTTTGAAGCGATCAATGCAAAGCAGCGATGATTTTCAAGCCACCACTGTTATTGGAAGTATTTTGTCCCGGAAGGTGGTTACTCACTTTTTCGTAATAGCATGCAAAGTTCAAATACCTTATATGAATCTCATTGTATAGTCATCGAAGACTATACTGGATTGCTAGATAACTAATGCTACTGAATCATGACCATGTAGCTCTATTTTGTACGCTAAATCAAATAAAAGCCCACACACTCATAATCGCACTTTTACGAGTTGAATTCATCAAAATGATGAAACGAGCTGCGCCATTAAAAGATTTTGCTTAGCCGTGTTCTTCTGTTATGATTCTCCATCAAAGGTAGTTGCCAAAAAGAAAACCCTCAGCTTAGTTTTACTAGACCGGAGTATGTACATTTTACCGTTTCACAAACTAGAGTAGCTGAAATTTGTAGTACTCAGATATACAAGGTGATCACGAGTGACCAGCAAGTATTTGTAGCATTTTGATTTACACAGTAATTATATGTGATCAGTATGACCAGTAAAAATTCTTGCGGAAAACAGTGAAAGTCAAAAAACGAAGGCAAAATTTTTCGTCTGATTTTTGATTTTTTTTGATGCATGGGTATAAACAGAGCATCTATTAGGTTGTCTCAAAAGTTCTTGCGCTGCATTTTCAAAAAATCATAACTTTTTCATGTCTTGATGGGTTTTTTCTAAATAAATCTATATGAAAGCACAAATCAAACTCTTTACAGCAGTGTGCTTTCGGTGAATCAGTATGAAAAAGTTCGTGAGATAGAAGCAGTTGAACAAAATTAGTCAAGACTGGCATTTTTTGAGCTGGGTCGCGAAAAATTCTGGAAATAATTTCGTTTGATAAAGAAAATTATGTTCTTTACTTTACTACTGTTCTTTATTCCTTTCGCGCGAATTGGAACGAAAAAGATCGAGAGTTAGGAGCAGGGTCAAGCAAGGGGTGTGGCACACGATCGCTGGTTACGACCCCCCCCCCTGATTGCTGTCTTAATAAGACCCCCCTTGAACTATACACTTGAGATAGCATTACTTGAAAACCCTGTCAAACATAATGGGCAACATATCCATAATTAGCATGTCAAATAACCCCTGTAGACAAAGTGTGGGCGAATTCTGAAGATTCAAGATACTAGGCTACCTAAGTGAAATGATCAAATTCCAACATGGTTAACCTTGTTTCAAAGGTGAATAGCTCTCCCTTTTGCACTCAAGACAAAGCACTACTCTTTCTTTGTCCACCTCAGGAATCCCGCTTAAGAAGACCTCCGAACTGTGGAATTAGAAGCCAACCAAGCGGCCGCAGCTTATAAAGGGGTGTACCGCACCCCATTAACTATATCAAAAAACATTTTTAACGGACAGTATTCACATGAATCGATAGCATAAACCTTGTAGATTCCACAGGGCTGTTTTGAGCCTGATTCGTCTTCTTAGCTCTAAATAATATTTGGTGAAAGCGCAGCGATCAAAAGCGAAAAATGGGAAAAACGAGATTTTGGTTGGCTTCTAATTCCACAGTTTGGAGGTCTTCTGAATCTTGAGGTGGGCAAAGAAGGAGTAGTGCTTTGTCTTGAGTGTAAAACGGATAGCTATTCACCTTTGAAACAAGGTTTATGGAATTTGACCAATTCACTTAGGTAGCCTAGTATCTTGAATCTTCAGAATTCGCCCAAACTTTGTCTACAGCGGTTATTTGACATGCTTCTTATGGATAGGATACGAATATCATGTTATCACTATTATCAGATTACCCAACTACGACCCCCTCCCTTTTTGACTCCTCAATACGACCCCCCAGGTGTGGCGTGCCGCGCCTCACGCTTGACCCTGGTTAGGAGCAAATAAAGAGAACTGCTTCAGTTTTGCAATTTTTGTTAATTCAGAAGAGCCTAAAATCGTCATAGAAAAGACGGGAAAGTCATGAACATGAGTTTTGTGACCTTACTCTTCTAGCTGAGTAGAAATCGTGCTAATCGAGAGCAGTTTTGATCTTCTTGAAAACGGCGCAAAAATCCGAAAAAATCACGAAAAAACAAAATTGCTCTTGATTAACTCGAAATTTGCTCAGCTAGGTAGAGAAGGTTCTTAAACCTATGTTCATAAGTTTTTCGTATTTTCTGTGACGTTCCTGGGCTTTTTTGAGCATGCTCAAAAATTGCAAAACTAGAGTAAATTTCCTCATTTGCTTCTAACTCTCGATCTTTTTCGTTTTAATTCCTGCAAAAGGCACTATAGTAAAAAACATAATTTTCTTTACCAAATGAAATTATTATATTTTCAGAATTTTTCGTGACCCTGCTTAAGAAATGCCAATCTTGAGTAATTTTGTTCAACTGCTTCTAGTTCACGAACTTTTTCATACTGATTCACCGAAAGCTCACTGCTGTAAAGATTTTGATTTGTGCTTTCATATATAGTTACTCCAAAAAAAATCCATCAAGACATGAAGAAGTTATGTTTTTTTGAAAATGCGGCGCAAGAACTTTTGGGACAACCTAATAGATATCAAAAGAACACCATGTTCATAATGATACAAATGAGAAGTTAGAGCACAGGTGCGATAGTGTGAGAATTTTCTCACCCCCTCTTCACCTCTGAGCCGGGACGAAGGCGACCCCCTTCACCAAAAGCCGAGAAAAAAATCACCAGTGAGGTAATGTGAAGCAAAGGAGATATTTGTACGTGAATTATTTATCTATAGGAAAGGAGGAGTCTGTTGAAAAAAGTGCTTGGTGACGGGTGTGAGTAGTGATATCTGGACATTTTCAAGTTTTTTCTATTAATTCGTAACTTCTGTGGATGAACATCTTGTACGCCGAGATGATAACCAATGGAACCGCCTCGTTTTCCGCTTTCAGAAAACATATACTTTGCCTGGCGTTCTTCAGAAAAAGTGCCGGGTGAAGGGAGTCCTAGTGATTTTTGCAGTTTTTCCAGTTTTTAGCATAAAATAATTCCTAACTTCTGTAGAGGAACATATTGTACGCCTTGATGCTCACCAATGGAACCGCCTCGTCCTCCGCTTTCAGAAAATATATACTTTGCCTGGAGTCCTTCAGAAAAAGTGCCGGGTGAAGGGTGGAGACTTTTATAATGGGAGTGCTCAAGTACAGACTTTTTTACCATTGTAAAAAGACGTCTACTTGAGCACTCCCATTATAAAAGTCTCACTCACCCTTCACCCGGCACTTTTTCTAATGGACCCCAGGCAAAGTATATGTTTTCTGAAAGAGGAGGACAAGGCGGTTCCACTGGTTATCATCTCGGCGTATAAGATGTTCATCTAAAGAAGTTATGAATTTTTTTATGATAAAAACTCGAAAATTCCAGGAATCATTGAGCACACCCTTCTCTCAGGCAGTTTTTGGACGGATCTGAGACACACTGTATATCATTTGAAAACAGAGGACGAGGCGTTTATTCTTAAAAAGTGAAAAACACCCAACATTTTTGATTCAATGCCTATATGCCTGAATAATGAGGAGAAAAAACCTTGCCCAAAAATCTAATGTTGCAGTTTTTACATACATTTTTTTATCAAAAATAATTTCATCATCACACATTTTTTGACAACAATATGAGTCTTCTTTGTTTGTTTACACATGCAGCCAAGCTTTGCTTGATTTCATATAGCTAATCCTCATAAAGTAGAAGAAAAATAGGTTTGAAAAGATTTTCGATTATCAACTTCGAGCATGTAAGTTAGATACTCGTATAGTGACGGCTCACTGGTAATTTCTAGCTTATTCGTGGATTTTTTAAGATCAGGAACAAACAAACAAGTTTTATACCAAAGGGGGTTCAAGGGAAAGGAACCCCCTTTGGTATAAAACTTGTGGGTAGGAAATAAATTTCATGGAAATTATGTTGTCGATGAACTATACTATTTTAAAGACTGCTTGTCTAGTTTCAACTCATTTAGATAAAAGTAAAAACTTACATTCAAGCAAACAAATTTTTTCATGAAGAAGAAATTGGGACCACCGCTTCTCCCCTCTCCCCCCCCCCTCGACATTTTATGATTTCTTGATCAACTGGAACACCCCTCATCCAGAGGGGCTGCGATCGCTATGATCCCCTTCACCCTGGAGGGGTCATTCTCACTTTATTGCTCCTGTGATTCAAGCTGCGTCTAATGCAGAATTACTTCCTTTTTCCAGCTGCTTTATTCGCAGTGTGATTCGTAGTGAAAGTGCTGAGATAATTGTTAGACTTCATGTTCCATGTGCAAGTTTCGCTATTTTATAACATTTTTTTAAAACCTTGGGAGAGTTTCAATAACCAGCAGGTAAAGCGAATCTCCTACTGCTGCAAATTTTTATTTTTTTTCGGTCATTGTTTTAGAATTTGCTGAAGTTTTTCCGGAAGTCTTGTGTTTTAGAGAAATCGCATATGTTAATGCAGAAAACATCAGAATATCTTCGGAATACCAAGGTTTATTCGTTTTACTACCTTATAAAATAAAGCAATTTTGGAATTTACTGTGCGTCAGTGCGCACTTGTGAAATTAAAATATACGTGATTTTTTCTCAAATTTTGATGGTGATGCAAAATTTGATCACTTCAAAAATCATATCTTAAAAATCCTGATAAGCATGTCACAGGGCTAAAAAAATTGCTTCATCTAAAAAAGATTTGCACTACCTGCTCGCCATCAAAGCTTTCCCAAAAGCGGTAAAAATTCCGAAAAATAATGGAAGTTGGGTATGGTGTAAACAAAGAGTTGTAACTTTTAGCGACTATCGCATTAAGCAATCGTATTAAACGCGGCCCTCGAGCTTATTCGTCAACATGAAGTCATATGTCAATTGCGGAGGCCAGATGGGACTATGACCAGCACTTTCAAGAAGCTCAATCACTTGCTATTACCTTTTTCGCTGAACTCTACGCGGCCCGCGGGACCACGCTTCCATTCCACATCCAACGAACTATCACTAATCCTATCAGCGCCGATGAACTAAGGAAAGCAGCTTCAAAGATTAGAGGAAACACTGTTCCAGGAATTGATGGCATTCGTTCTAAAGCTGCGAAATATGGTGTAGAAGTTGTTGCACCCCAACTTGCATATATTATCAATCGAATGTTCGATGATAATCACATTCTGCCAACTTCGCCCATGCCTTCTTGATACTGCTTCACGAAAGCGGTGACCGCCACGGTATTAACAACTATCGACCGATTTCTCTCTCACCTACAGTATACAAAGTTTTGACGAGAGCACTATCCTGTCAAGTTGAAGAAAAAAGGTGCAAATATCTGGCTATTGAGCAAGCTGGATTACGGCAGCCTTTCTCAACCACTGACCACTTACAAACTATCAATCTTCATTGAGAAAACGCATGAATATCATCTACCCATCCATTCCTTGTTCTCGACTTTCAGAAAGCGTTCGATACCGTCGAGTTCGACTCAATCTGGAGAGCTCTTGCTCATTACGGAGTTGATACCGACACAATAACAATGATACGAATCTTGTATCAAGCAGCTAAGGCCTTGCTTCAATCTGATGAAACCAATGCTCCATTTGAAATACAGAGAGGAGTTCGCCAAGGAGACGCTCTATAGCCGCTTATCTTCATCACGTGCCTTCAATTCGCAATTGATTCTGTCCACTGGGAAGATGGAGATGGCTATAATATCTGTGAAAAACAACTTCACTACCTTGCATTTGCAGATGACGTTGTGCTTATAAGTCGTTGCCCAACTCGATTACAGTCAATGGTCGTGAAAACTCTTGAAGCTTGTCAACAAATTGGGTTTCAAATGAATGAAAGAAAAACAAAATGGATGGGAGAGGACAGAGATCGCATTTGGAGAACTTCAACAATTACACTAAACGGCAACACCATCGAGCGCGTAGACTCGTTTGTCTATCTTGGTCAGCTACTGCAATGCCCGCGCGATAACGACAAAGAAATCTCTAGACGTATTGGGATAGCATGGAATGCTTTTGGCAAGATACGAAGATTTCTCACCAACAGAAACGTAGCTGTTTACCTAAAACGGCACTAATTCAACAAAATCGTCCTTCCAGCACTTCTTTATGGCTGTGAAACATAGGCAACCACCAGGAAGTTAATGCTGAAACTGCTCTTATGCCAGAGAGCAATGGAAAGGCTGATGCTTGGATTGTGACTGAAGGACTCCAAATCTTCAATTTGGTTTCGTTCTATGACGAAGTTGAAGAATGTGGTAGCGGCGGCACGGAGAAGGAAGTGGCGGTTCGCTGGAAAAATTTCTAGGATACAAGGTGAAGAAAGATGGAAAAAAATTCTCACGCACTGGACACCATCTGTCGGAAGACGCTTTGGGTGATGGCAGACCAAGAACTAGATGGGAAGACGACATACGAAAGCACTGTAATGCCTTTGAATCTGCCCGTTAATGGCAAGAACTAGTTATGGATCTCGTGAATGGAGGCGAATAGAACATGCATATACGGTCACATACTGATAAACAGAAGCCTCAGGCAAAATCATTATGGTGTTTATCACTAACATGTAGAACCGTTGAGTATGAATAAAAGATAAAGATAAAGATCGTAGCACTCCTGCAATGAATTACATTGCGAATACAGCAGCTGAAAAGGGGAAGAACTTCTACACCGGATGGAGCTTAGAATGTTCGTTCATATTGATTCCACGGCCTCTGCGGGTTAGTTAAAAAAAACTGACAAAACTTTGGCATTGATCTCATATTTTGAGGTTCGTCGATTCGAGGCAAGCCCGTTAAAGACCCGAGAATGTGCAGTAAAATTCAAAGCCGTGAGTGGTATAAATTTTCTAAACTCTTTTTTCTAATTGAAAGAAACGGGCTAAACGTGCTTTTCTTTGGGAAGTTATGATTTCCGGCAAAAAATGTCAATAAACCAATTTTTCAGAAAAATTGAGTTTCTGGCAATTAATTTTTCAAAATTAACTGTTTGAAAGAAGAAGTTAGAGAGAAGTGGTCAGAAAACTTATGCTACTGACTTTCTGGTTTAGACGGATTTTTGATTTTTTAGTGGGTTTGCCTCAAATCGCTGAACCTAATTTTTTCCATTTTTATCTTCGCACTCAATGCTTGAAAATTTGGTTGTCGAGGCTCATGCACATTACAAACCTTTTCGTCTCTCTCTAACTCAATGTGAGTTCAAAATTGCATAAAATATACTATACTCCGTTTTTTGAAAGCCCCATGGATGCAGCGCGCTGATTGCTGTGACCCCCTTCACCCTGGAGGGGTCATTCCCACCTTATCGCACCTGTGAGTTAGAATATAATTGCCGCGATATAAGATTTCATGACAATTATTGCATCTGTTTTTACACTATCTGGTTTCGGGACTAAGAACTATACTGGTAGTGCAGCTTTCTTAGTTCATGTTTCTAACCATTTTAACTTGCGGTTGCCAAAATTTGATAGAAAGCATTACTACATATGGTCGCTATGACTTCTAAAGTTGGCTTAGTTGTAAGGGATACTTATTGACAAATTTCATAGAAGACCGTGTATGTAGATCAACTAACGACATCAGGATAAGGTGGCAGGGGTTCATTCTGGGTAAGAATAAAACGACCGGCCTTTAACTATGTGATAAGAAAACAAAAATGATGCGTATGGTGGGCTTGTGACAGTTGTTTTTCAGATATTCATCTTGTTGTTACAGATAGATAATCTACTCCTCACGCCACGAATGACGTCGCTTTTCATTATAAAACAAATATATTGATTATTTCCAAAAAACTTTAAAAGCAGGAAATCGCGTAAGGTTTCTGAAGAATTGGTTTCTCGGTGGTAGGCACAGTCAACGGTGAAACTATTCTAATGAACACTTTTGGTGGTAAACTGATCGAAACCTCACTTCAAAACTCAGAATCGACTCAGAGCTAATTCTGAATTTACGTTACCTTTTAGGAACTATAACAGGATAAACAATATCATGTATAGAAACATAGCTTTACTCATTTCAGAAGCTCGCGACGGACGGGATTAGCTCCACGTTCGCTCTGAGTTTAGCGCGCGTACAAGCTCTCGTGCAAATCAGAGTTGACTCTGAGCTTGAGAGAGCTGCTAAAAAGTTTGCGGGAGTACATTCTGCTTGTAATTTCAGTAAGCAAGATGGGGCTCGCGGTGAACTGTTGAGCCCAGATTATTGAAATTTTATAAAATATTGGCCCAGACTTTTATTCCGCGCGCTAATCAGAAATATGGTATTCATTTTCTCCACTGGCCCATGGCAAGGTTACGGTAGGGATACGGTAGTTGGGCGATAGGCTTACATAGGTTTATTTGGCACGCTGATTACGAACATGTTAATCACTTTTCACCTACGGACGGTATATTGATGGTACGGTTGGTTTAATCATTCAAAGATCACATAATGGACTCAATATTAGCCTAGTGAGCTTATGCGATAAGCTGAACAAGATCGCATCGAAAAATGAGCGACAAGTTCATCGTCAGCATACTCATAATCCTTTCAGTCAAAAATTTGAAGAAATTTGAGATCTTGGGAAAACCTACGGTATAACCCAAAGAAACTCATACTATTCATTTTTTGTTGCGGCGTCATATGGCGAGTTACGGCAGCTATATGGTAGGCAGTTCAAAAATCACAGAATTGTGTGAAATACGGCTCAGTAGGTTATTTTGCACCTACATAACGAATATCGTAGTTATTTTGGTTATACGGCAGGTTTTCTCAAAATTTCAGATTTGTTTAAAACTTTGTCTGAGAGGATTATGAGTGAGCCGACTATGAACTTGTCGCCCATTTATTAATGTGAGCATTAGCTTGGCGATAGATCATGGACTCTATTCTTACTCCAGGTATGCGGCGGGAGTGTTAGATATATTACTGACTTTATTCATACTCTAGGTACGCGGTGGGAGTGTTGCTTCCAATTGCGCGCCAAATTGCACGTGGACCAAAAACAAATTCTGTGGTTATCGTCGTTTTATTGAGGAGTGTTCTCGTAAATCGTATCCATCAAATGTACAGTTTTGCATCGTATAGGCTTCAACTTTTGACACTCGTATAGGCTGCGGCCATTGAAGCAAAATAAGGGCACGACTTCGCCAATTACCCTTGTGTTCTCAAGATCTTTCTACATGAGATGCTATAAAGGCATTCAGAGTCCTTCCAAGAAGTATTAGGGTGATGCTGCTCCTGGGTGGGGGTTCAAGAGTTTATGGCTTTGAACGTATATATGCTCGTTAGCAACAGCCGACGGTATTGTCAAGATGGCAGAGGCATGTAGAAGATTTCATGTTTTTTTTGGTTTTTGACGTGATAGCTTTCATGCCCGTCTAGTGTTCATAGAGTTCACGTGTTGTTGCTATTTGTCGCTACAGTAGTTTACGCATCTTGCATCTTACAACCTTGAATTTTTTTGAGCTCGCAAATGTTATTCACTTTGAATTGCGTCTTTTTTTTTCAAAAAATGTGAGCGGTATTGTATGTGTTTGATGCAAGACTCATGTAGCATCAGTATAAGTTGCGGATTTTTTCGAAAGGATTTCAAGGCAGCTGGTTGACCGGATTTTGCATGCAGGACGATAATTACTGGATGGAGTTTAAGAGAAAAAACCTAAAGGTGAATTTTTGTAATGCATTCTAAAGGGTGTTCACAGACAAATTTCTGTGTGCTTTATCAGGGTGATCCAATGAATGAGATTAATGGCATATGTTGAATTCTTGTACGCATCTAAAATAAGAATAAAGCAAACTTTTATTTTGGAGAATTTTCTTTATTGATAAGTCTTAAACGAGGTGAAGACGAGTCCATATGCAGTTAACCTCATGAGGCAGCGCAGTTTCGCAGAAAAAAGCAGATGACGAAATCTTTTCCTTTAGGAAATTTTCTGGCTTTGGTAGAAAAAAAGCTTTTAATCAAAGCTTATGTTCACATAGACATGTTTTTCACATATATTCTTAGAAAACGTTATCCAACCATCATTCCGGTATTTTCATCATATCATTTCAAGAGTAGCAAATAATAGTAATCACATGGTGGAAGCGCCGCCGGGATCGAACCCCACATGCGTTGCTCATCAACCGCGCCTCATCCCACTGCGCCATGACACACACGAGAAGTATTCCTTATAGTCCCCTACAATCACAGGTATTCTTCTTGCTTGTGGAACCGCAAGTAATGTTTGCAAAGTGAAAAAAGCATTTTTGTTTGTTGTTTTTTTTTGGTTTGTGACAATATACATTACCAATTGTGTGAATTGTGCGAGTTGGGTAGAATTACAAATTATCTGTAAACATTTTTCGCTCTCATAAGGCGCTTTTGTGGCGGAAATGGGATCCTGCATAGCATCCCGTTTTACCATATGTCGGATTTTTCCCATTTTGTGTTATCTTGTTTGTTTTGCAAATTTGAATCTCAGTAATCAGGCTCCCACAGATCAGAAGGGCTCATAAACTATAATCTGGACCAACCACCAAAAAAATTCGAAAGCAAAGATAAAGAACCTCTGCTGGGAAAGCGGAATAAATTTTCACGTTGTTAATTGAAGAGAGAAGACAGCGCTTAAGCACGCTTTGTAAGATTTATTCTGACAAATAGAGGCAAAAGTACTTGAGAGATTTTTATTTAGCCCAGGTCCCTAGAAAACAACCAATTACCATTTACCCATTTCAGATTTACGAGTCAAATACACATAGTTTTGATATTTAAGTATGCCTATTACCTCAAACGATCACTTCACTTTACCACTTTACGTATAATTTACTTAAAATCGCCTCCTTCCTGATCGCATCAATTTTTGCGCTTGATTTCTGAAAAGATTGTTATTCGACGCACATAATGTTATCGCACGATATTACAGTATATAGTAGTGCTCAAATTAGAATTGGTCATAAAATTTGGACATGTTGTGGAGCGATAATGGCCTTTTGATGTTTTAACGCGGTTTGATGAAGGTTACAGAGGAAGGGAGAGGGGATGGAGTAAGAAAGAATGGGATTTAGTATCTTATATACAAGTGTACTTTATAGCGTCTTTAAAAATGACTTGTTGGTCTTCTGCTGAGAAAATTTGTGAATATTCCTATACCTCTTCTAGCAACAATTTTATATTTGTAAAAAGGTCTGCTTAAGTGTAAATTTATACAAAGCTAAATCCTTTCAAATACCTCTCGAATCTCTGAGAATTTGTAACTTTTTTGAGAAAGTAACATTTTTATATATGACTGTTAGAAGCTGGCTGAAACTTACAAGTTTAGGAAAAAATTAGAATTTTTCTTTCAAATAGGGAACTCCACGAGACATCATCAAACTGCGCCGTTTTCAAATCTGTATGATTTTTTTAGGAAACATTACGGGCGTTACTGCAAACACTTAGTTTACCCCCCATCAGGTTGAGGTTAGGCTGCTAAGCCCCAAAGATATACTCAGTTTTACAAGCTTGCTACATCGTTTTATTGTCTGGCCACGAAAGGCAGGCAGCACCATAAAATGAGGGCAACATCGTAAAAGCTGTGCTGTTACAATGATGCTAATCCTTAAAACCCTATTGACCCAAAACTAAAAAGTTTTGGTTTGCAAAAAAAGAGATACCAAAGGGCTATGCACAATTTTGAAAAGTGATGCGCTGCATTGAGCTATGCGAGAAATTCAATGAATTCAATGACGAAATGCAATCAAACCTTGATTGGCGAGGTGATATAAACACATGCCAATGCTTAGTCGTTCTGGAAAATTTGTATCTAATCGTGAATATTTTGTCCCTTATTTTCAACGTCGCGCATGTACCAAGAATAAACACGTGGACTTCTGAGCTTTTCCTTATGTGTAGATTACTTCATATTTTGAGGAAGCGAGAAGATGCGAAGCTTAGCGAGACGATCAAGACAAAAAATTTTGCAAAGCAGTTACTTAAAAGTACAGCAGCCTACGTATCAAGTTTGTGTCATGTATGCATAAGACCTGCAAAAAGCACTGTTGAAAAGCAAAAACAAGTGATACAAAGGTAATAAAAAAGCAACTAATATTAACGAAAACGAAAAGCGACTGGATTTGGTGTTTCATTTTTTTCCTTACTGATTACTACTCGGTCTTTCTGCTGTTTTATGATGGGCGCACTTTTTGTGCATTAATAAATATGTAAATAAACTACCGTATCACTACAGTAAAGATAGGAATGGCGAATTTCGCAACTTAAAGTATTTTTCAAATGGCCCTAAAACGGGATGGAATGTCTTCACACTATTATAGGTTGCAAATATCTCTCTTGCCAAGTTATTTTGCAGATTCAGTATCGTTCTGTAGCGCTGTTTACTTGCAATTATTTTACAGTAACGTGTAAATTGTCGATTGATCCCAGTTAATGTAGGATTACGGTGAGCATTTTAGACTAAGGCTCAAGCCATCTTCGGACATACTTGACCAGATTCTTAGCGCATTTGCCGGAGCTTAACCCTGCTTTGAGAGGAATGGAGTCTGAAGAGAGTCTCAGATCATAAGAACAAGTTGAAAGAAAAATGGGATCCAAATCTTGAATGAGGTTTGCATCTTATTTTGATTGGTCTCTGAAAAGATACGGTAGGTGTACTGCCATACAAAAGCTTAACAGCTCTCTTAGAAGATACGCTAGATAAGAATAGCTAGCCTCTAATATTTCCAATGAAGAGCAGTTCAAGCAAGTTGAAAAAATCTTGTTGTGCGATTTCACATACCGCTACTTCCAAATGACAATCTACTTCACTTCACTGGTAAAGAAATTTCCAGATTCCATGCACCCGTCAATGAAAAAATTGTCTTAATGGCTCCCTTCTCAAAAATCCTATCGCAATCCTACAGTAACGCTAAAATTCAATATTTTTCTATACCGGAGGGTTATTAGCAATCAGGTAGTGCAAAGAGTAATGCTTTTCAACCGCTGTATCGATGATTTAGGGTTGGAAAAATAAATCTGAGGTTTTCGTGGTCCCAGTCGATTATTTAGAGACCATCAATTATAGTAGAACACGATAATTTCAGGACATCCGTCACATAGTACAACTAGCCATCAACATCCTCTAGAGTTCATTTCTGGAATCGAGGCGAGTCTGGAGCAAACTCGTCACCAGCTCGGCTAGCACTCCGCCCATTCTCAATTTGTCATCGGGAGCTAAATGGCATCAGAATCATTTCAGTGGCTAGGATATAAGGCATGGAGCCGCTTACACTATGCAGATTTACTCCTTTGTTTATATCATAGAGCCATTGTTATGTGCCACTCATACTTCATAAGCATCCTCAACTCATTCGCTACTCATTTACGGGTTGATTTCTGGCTACTATAATAGGCGACGACGCTTCTGAAAACAATTTTTACGACATGATCATCACATCAACTTTGACGCTTACTTATGAGCTCTTATACATACTATACATTCATGAGCATTTGCTTAGAGCAAAGAAAATCATTTAAAATATTGTAGAAAGGCCAATAACTCTATCGCGGGAACTTTTTTGCTAATTTTTAGGTCAGGCTAGGAATTATTAAAAGGAAAAAATATGGAGCAAATAGGCAAACCGTAAAGGCTGAAAGAATTCCAAGAATGGCTTCCGAATTTTGTATCAAGCTTCCACTAGTAATATTTCGCTCTAGTAATACTTCATGTAGAATGTTTCCTTCAGAATGAATTTCTCCATCAACAATTTATTTGCCCTTCTTCATTTGAAATTTCAGGTAAACATTCATTTTCTTATACTAGCATATTATGCAACCTTTTAGCTAGTTCCACTTGATTTTTATAGTGGGGAACGTATTTTATCAAAAAGTTTAGTCCCAGGGCCCGGCACGAGGTGGGCAGACGGGGTTTTCCAAAACGAATTCCCCTTTGACCCCAATAGTTTTTACGAATACCCCATTGAGCCCAAAAATGACGCTTTGTGCTTGTGGAACGAGAGCACCGGCCACACTTCGCCTAAAAGCGCTCAAAAGCGCCCAAAATGCTCAAATTCTTCTAGTTACTCCTCACCTGTACCAAGTTAGAAAACAGGAAGAAGAATAAGCAAGGAAAATGATGAAGGAATGAAAAAATATCAAAGGAACGCAGTCATAGGACTGAGAGACGCCGTTCCCGCGCGTATCGATTGACTGGGGCGCGCTTTCCATCTTAGAAAGCTAGGCTGCTGATGCGATTTTTTGGGCTCTAACAAAGACAAGAGGAGACTAGTCTAGTCCGATAAATAAAGTTTTTTGTTCAACGGCTTGTGTGAAAAGTAGAACACCATAATTCATTCCTCTCACACTCCATTCCTCACATTGGGATGATTTGAGTTGCATAGTTCGCACTTGAGATGGGAGCACTATGTGCCATTTCTGCCATCAACTTTACCGCTGTGATTTTGAGCAAAGTGTACACGTTTTTCTCCAGCTTTGAGCCTTCACTGTATCTTGAAAGGTACAACGTGTCTAAAAAATTTTGTCAAATGTTTGACAGCTAATTACTCTCTTGTGTCAGCTTTGGCGTGCCTCAAGTAGTATTGAGTTGATGTACAATTTCTGAACCAAAATAGGTACAAACCGCAACAATCCGGAACAATCCTATATCTCAAATAGGATTCCCATTTCTTTAAATAGAGCAAACCTGGCTCTACAAGATAGTGCTTAAAGTTTTGCAGCAGCTTTGATCCAAGCGAAGGTTGAAGCCAAAGACGAAAAAGATCTAAGCGCTCCAAAAAACCAAGGAAAAAATTGGAGGTCCATTTAGAAAAATCCTTCAAAATTTCTAACTTTGTCGTCCATTGCCATTTTGTATAGAACATCTCTCTATGCAGTTGCTGTATTTTCCTCTCAGCTGGAAACTGAGGAAACGAAGTTTTTCGTGTTTTTGCCAAATTAGTGCTGAGATGTTCTAGCACTAACAGTTGTATAGTACATGCCATTAGCAGTAAAACTTTGCATTTTTAGCCTTCTAGAACTGCTAGTTCACGAGAATTGACGAATCTAGCCCTTATCCGAATATTTCTTGCCTAGTTGCTTAAAAGTCGAAATTTCTCGTAAACCAGCTGTTGTAAAAAGCTGAAAATTCACACTCATGCTTCTAAGGTCCTGTAGTACACAACTGCCAGTGCTAGAACATCTCAGCATTGTTTTGGAAACATGAAAAACTTCGTTTTCTCAATTTCTAGCTGAGAGAAAAATACAGCAACTGATAGAGAAATGTCTCATGCGAAATGACAATGGATAAGCAGGTTAGAAATTTTGAAGCCTTTTCTGAATGGACTTCCAATTTTCTCTTGTTTTTAGGAGCGCTTGTCTTTTTTTGTTTTTGGCTTCAATCTTCGCTTGGATCAAAGCTGTTGCAAAACTTTAAGCACTATCTTGTAGAGCTAGGTTTGCTCTGTTTAAAGATATATCGAATCCTATTTGAGATATAGGATTATTCCGGATTCTTTCTGTACCTATTTTGATGCAGGTATGTTTAGCACGGCTGGCTCCAACCTATATTTACAACGCAGAACAAATCATCTCTTATTTTTCTACTGTAAGACCATGGCATAAAATTCCAGCACACTGTCGTATTGCAGATGTGTTGCCATTTCAGAAAATTCCTAGGACCGAAAAACTTTGTTATGTAGTCTTGAGACCAATTATTTCCCTTGTAGGGCAATTTTGATACTTTATCAGATAATGGGTATTTTTTCGGAAAATGGCAGTCATCCAGTGGCTCTTCGCATTTCCGTTTGGGAAGAAGTGTGGAGGTGGGGGCTAAATGCTTTTGAGCGAATTTAGAGTTAGCCATCACTCAATACATTATGAGACAAAAGTTTTTTTACAAGACTTACTTGATTTGTCGCAAGATAAAAATTTGCAATATTTTGATTATTTACAGGCATAAATAACTTAATTGCACATTTTTATAACTCAATTAGGTAACTTCAAAAAATTTCGCGACTCCTTCTCGTCTCCTTTTCCCTCAGTCCACCATTGCGATAGTTCTCATTTACTCGAACCTCTCTTATATTGTAGGTCCTACCGTAATCCTACTGTAATGAAACGCTGTGTATGATTCATTTTATAGTACAATTAAGCTGAAACCAAAAATGCAAAAGTCTAGTTAGAGGATAGCGCTGATGATTCAGGAGAGTTATTAGTCATCAGACATTCAATACATTTTTTGAGGCTCTCTGGATAGTTTATAGTTTTTTATAGATGAAATGACTCGACCGTGCATAGTGATCTATGTCTGTAAACTGTCTTTCCAGCTCTTAATCCCATTTATACACAGTATTGATAACTATCAATGGTAACTGTAAGCCGACCTTAAATTTACAAAGCTTTTGTTCCCATATATTAGACAGATAGCTAACAAACAACGTAGCGAAGAACTCACGAGAATAATCTAAGGAGATCATCAAGCTTCGCTGATATCCACATTCTCATAATTTGCTGTCCAAATTTATCTCGATGGGACCACTTTGCCAAATAACCAAGATTACGGTACCATCAGACTCCAGTAAATGTGATTTTTGCGTGTTTACCAAATAGTTGTCCAAGTGCATGAACTCTTAACTAATATCTACGTCTGGCAATCGCAGGATATTGCGTGTAGAAAAGTGCAGTCTCTATCTTTTACGCACTTGCAGTGGCTTCACCATACGAATACATTATTTTTGTCAATTTTTCTAATTAGAAAAATTTCGATAATTGTGTCTATGAATAACAGATTTATTACAAATTTACGACAATCTCCTCCAGTAATATCTAAAATAATGTTAAAGAAGCCCTTTATCTAAGCAGAGCTCATTGATTACCTTTACGTTTCCTTTCTTTATAGAAAAAAATGTCTTATAATCTATCATTCATTCCCGGTTTTAGAATCTGATAGAAAAACCGTAAGCTGCATTTAAATACTATCAAATAGCGGGGAACCGCGGTGCGGTCCCGAAGCGCGCGGATGCAATCTAGCAGCATTAATTACTGGTTCACTAGTCTCTATAAGAATCGACGCGCATGCCAAAAAGCATTTTGATACAGTTTAGTTTATGAATTAATTTGGCAAATAGAAAAATTTTACTTGAGTTATACGAAAACTTTCCAAGTTAAAGGATTTCCAAATGATTACTTCCTTTTCACAGATATTTTTCAAGGAATACTGAGACATTGTTTGAACTCTACTAAAAATATACTCAAAGTCTAAGGTACATTATAAATATCTTTGCCTCCTCGTCATCGACTAATGCAGCTAATAGAGGTTCAAACCTTTTGATTCTTTTAGCAGCTCAAATTGCGTGATCAAGCGGATCAAATCTTGCCGAGGACGTGAAGAAGTTATCACTGAAGATTAAATGTATAGACTGATTTCTGGAGAGGTAAATCGAGATCAAACTATGGCGGTCCATATCGATAAAGAGAAATCAAAACTGTGAAAAAATTTGTTTTCGTCGCTGCAGCTTTGCAATTTTGTTCAGACAATGCTGAAAACATTTAGAATCTTTTTCATACTGCAAGGAGTACGATATTGTAAAAGAATAATACAAATTTTGTATCAAAAATACAAAACGCTTCTGAATTGCTTCAGAGAGTCATTTCATTATGAATGCTCTACTTCAGTTGTAACAAAAATGTTGTTTATCATGATCAGTGGCGGTCCCATTATTTCCGTCCGGGGGGGGGGCGACAAATTTTCTCTCAAATGAAGGTGCATGGCGTCAGCTACGCACTCCGAAATAATTTTGGGGGTGTTTCTAAAATTTTTGCGGGCCCGCCCCCCCCCCCCTCGCTCCGCCGCTGATTATTATATATAAATCGGTGTTTATCCAAGATATGTGACCAACAAAAAAAGTATTCGATAAGCATAACTTTGTAAGACATCCAATCAATTAAGAATTTTTATACGAAAAAAATCAGTCCTAGGATCAAGAAAGGGAGTGGTTTCATTGAACCTTTAACAACCTAGCGCCAAATAGTAACGATTTGATTGCCCTAATATCGGATGATTAATTTCGCCTTAAAACATTACTGAAAATTACCTTCCTTTCCGTTTTTGAAATATAACAAATCACACAATTTCGTTGTTATTAGGAGAAATTTCGAACTTAAAATATTTTTGACATAACAAAACAAACAATTTCAGTGTAAGTGAGAGTCTACGAACTCAAAAATATTTTGTACAAGACTTTTGCAACAAACTAATACATACTTGGTAGGCAATCGCCATTACTCATACTTAATGGAAATCTCTCTAATATGATGTTACCAGTAAACACTGAATCTGAAAACATCTTCATTTGCATTCCTGATCATCACTAACGCTCTATAAATAAAAAAGATGACAAGATCGAGGAGGATCTATCCATTCAAGATCCTCTCCTTCCTCCATTTCCTTCCCTTAATTTTCATGACTCTCTCAAATTCATTCTACTCAAAGACGATTATGCAGGAACTGTAGATCTTGGGAAAGTTCAGGATTACAAAATCAAAAGTTCACGAAACTCCGCATTAAGGCAAAATCTCAATTAGAACTTTTCCCTATTTGATTTTTACCGTATACACGGTCGAATAAATGCAGCTCTAATTTCGCGTCAATGCATAATTCATAGCGAAATTTGGAATATATGTGCTTATACCAGCTTCAATTGCTCTTCTATAATGCTAAGTAAATATTAGAGGTATCCGGTGTCAAATTTCTGCAAAATGCTTTATTATCCTGCATATTTGACATTGCTACGAAAAAGTGTAACGTAGTTGTTGCATCATTTGTTGTCAATCTAACATTGCTTTTGCCGTAACGCTACCGTACCCTGATTACGGTAGCTTAGGCAAGAGTTTAGAGCTTAGTTTTTGGTTGTGAGAACTGATAAGTTTCGCTTAAATAGTGTCTTAAATAAGATTAATAAGGATTCCGATTAGTATTCACATAAGAATCCTAAGCCTTGAGGACCGCGCATAGTTCACGCGATTTCAGTCGTAGTGCGATTTGGCAGCATTCCAATTGTCCATAACTCACTGTAAGCACATTTCAAATGTTCAAAAGATAAGGCATTTTATCAATCCACGTGCGTTATGCGCACTATGCATATGCTGGATCTGAAGACTTTTGGCGAATTGCCAAATCGCGTGAAGTATGCTCGGCTCTTCAGATTTGATCAAATATTGCATCACCATGTTCAACCGCTTTCACCATAACGCTACCGTATCCTAAGAACGGTACTTTGGGCGAGAATTTTGGGGTCATTCTTTTGCCATAGATGAATTTCATGAGCTGGCTTTGAGGATTTTAATCAAGGCCTCCTAATTAGCATGCACATTGGATTTCTAAAACCCAAACTTATCTAGAAACTGCCTTTTTCAGAAATCTAATCGATTCTACCGTAACATCACCATGTCCGGAATCCTCCGAACTAAGTAGATTCTGTAGGGTTCTCTTAAAATTCTTATTTTTGAAGCTCACTGCAACTTATCAATCACAATACTCGCACCCAGACACAAATTCAGAATAAAATCATTTTTGTGTTGCTGTCAAATTGTTTGCATCTCTTTCACGCAGAACTTGTTGATGCAATTAAAAAATTGTGAAAATATCTTATTTGCCGAATTTTCTGTAACCCTGCTATTCATATAATCCTGTAATTCTGTGTCCTGTTGTCCATGGATGTAACAATTCAAATTTAACAAGAAATAATACTCACCAAAATCTTTCATTATGACGCAGAGATTCAAAAATTACCTAACCCTTAGCACATCAATAGGGAAATCAAAATAATTTTTTCTCTAACTCTGAGTCCATTGCAATTCCAGGGATCTGCTTCATCCTTAAGTGGTTTCCATATGCATTTCACATAATCCTTCAACCAAACATCCTGAACAAGTAAAGGAGATATTTCGAGCTGAAAGCCTTTTTTCCGCTTCAGTGAAGGAGAGTTCGACGAGTTACCAAAGATCTTCAAGCATTTTGTTGATTTATGATTTTTACTGGTTTTAGACAAATAAAATCATACGGAAATATTTTTGTTCGATTCTGAGCTATTTTTTTTTCATTTCGTTGCAGCAATTTCGTTTTCTGCTTATGAATGTATTGTCACGAATACTATGAATTCTACGTACTACTATATAATACTATGCATTCTAAATATGGCTTTATTTTTTGATGCAGGACTATCTCTACATGTTCAGTTGAATTAGGAAGAAAAAATGTAGGGGATAATGGAAAATTCCCCATGATTCTTGTTTGTTTTTATTTTGATTTTTTACACCAACTAAGAGAAATTTTTGAATTTCTTTTTACCTTGGTAAAGACCTCGAAATCTGCAAGATTTCATATCCAAAAATCGGAAAATCCCCTTACCTTCATCTCGTTGTTATTCAAAATCTCTTCCATCTAAATCACTAGACCTACCGTATTCCCAGCCATGACGTCACCACTACCAATTAGCTCAATGTTTGGCTAACGGCCAGGATGGGTCAAAATCATTTTACCCACAAAATTGACCTTATTATGCTCAGTATTCTCGAACAGCAATTGAGTTGAGTGGCTACGATTCTACTATGCACTTCGCTCCTCCCCCTTGATGGAGGGCATGCAAAATTGCCGATTTACTCCACCCATCGGGGCGTATTCATGCGGGACGTATATGTATGTTTCATGCGTGAGACTAGATGTTCCATCTTTTTACTTCCTCATCCGTTCCTACTATATTTTTTGAGAATGTTATTTGCCTACTTAGGCGCATCTTATTAGTATTTCCCATAATATTATAATATTACACCATGTAAAAAACTGTTTTAGAAAAACACAATTTGTATTATTCGAGTTATATGAAACTCAAAAGTGCTACACACCACGCGCTATATTTCACGACTTATGCCTCTGAATGACCAATTTCTCGCCCCTGAGTCAAATTCAATTTTTTTTCTCGTTCTCTTCCCTTTCTGAGCTTAGTAGGTTCAAGCTGTTGTGCAAATCATTTTACGATGGAAGTCCTATTGAAATCGATTTTATAGTACTCACTTCATGGCGAGTAGTCGTGAGATACCGCGCATGATGTGCAACTCCGCCGCAGTCTTCCCTACTACATACGATCTTTTGAGGAATAATGTGAAGTGGTAATAGAAATTCTAGAAGTGTGTGAACAAATGCAAATGTCAGAATCTTGCAAGCTACGGCTTTCTTTCAGATCTTTTGGAAAGATCCAAAAAAGGGATTGCAGGTCTATACTATCAATTTCATGACAATGTTTTCTCTACATGGATAGAGTTACTATGTTTCATGCGGTCATTTATGACTTTGAAATGCCAAAGAAGACCAAGTCTTTCCTGAATTTGTGTTTGAGAAAAAGTTCTATTTTTTTTGCTCGGACAACAAATAATATTCCATCAACTGCACTTACAAGACCCTAAGAATCGAATTTTACATCGCATACGCAGGAAATTGAGTGAAAATTTTTCTGAATTTTTCTTGCCCTAATTATCTTTGAATCTCTATTTTGATAGCTGCTTACATACCTTATGAAGCGAGCACACCGAATCTGATGTTCAGGGCCTTCTTTTAGAGAATTTCTTCCAATTTTTGATTCTTCAAAATCAAACTGCTGCTTTCATTGAGAACGTGGAAAATGGCCTCGTTCGCATTTCACAATGGCCCAAAGAGAACAAAGAAACATGAGCTCTTTTACGAGCTATACGTGTCTGGAGTAACCCTTTTGCATCTAAAATCTCCTGTTTCTTGTATTTTTGCTAAAGTTCGTGTGGAAATATGATTGCCAGTTAGATAATTCGTATTCTGAGAAAAAAGCATAGGGTATATAGATTGATGAACTTACTGAACCAGACATGCAGGGATAAGTCTTGTAATCGTTTCCATGGAGCCAAAATATCGAAATAAAATGAAATCACCTTGCATATAGAATAGAAACTGGAGAGTCCTACGAAATCAAAGAAAAACTGAAATACCAGATGGGTATTTTAGCCAAATTTACATAGAGTTGGATTTGTCTGAGTAATCTAAGAATTTTTTGAAGCCTTAGGCCCCGGTCAGACTTCACGTGACTTAATCGTCGCGATCTAATCGCCAAGATTTCCATTCATTTTCATTTCACATTCAAAAATTTCGGGCTGGAAAAGTATCACAACCGAATGCAAGTTGATCGGCATGGAATGATGTTGTAACAGTTGTCTCGTCGCGATTCAGTCGCGACGATCAAATCGCGTGAAGTCTGACCTAATGCAACCGGCGAAAAATGGCTTCTTTATTTGAGGAGAATATTTGAACAACATTTTTTGGAAAATTAAGTTTGTTTGCAGTTTGCAAATTCACCAAAGTTTGTAGTTCTAATAATATAAAGGCTGCTGCATGACGAAGGTGCAGAAGCAATGTTAGTTGAGCGGCCGCGAATGCGGCGTGCGCGTATTTTCACCGTTGTAAATCCTCTGCCTCATGCGCTCTGCGGCTAATAAGACCGCGTGCGCGCCTGAAGATATTGCGCCTTCGTTATGCAGCAGACTATATATATGTATATTCCAACTACCCACTGAAAGATTCTTTTGAAACCAAATTACCTTAACGAATTATAAAAACGGTGAAAAAAATTTGATAAATGTGCATATGCTCTAATTTGGAAATTCTATCAAGCTGTGCAAGGTGTAATGTCTAATGTGTTAGGTTACTGGAGCTCTTTTACAAACCCTCACGCCAATTCCCAGAACACTGTTTTTCCAAACAACTTGTTGCTTCTCTTCGATATTTACAAATTCAGTTGCATGACATGACTTCCTAATAATTGTGTCAATGCGCTTAAGCAGAAAAAAACCTCTTTCCAAGGAGAGTAGCAAAAAAATAGTGAAGGCACTTCACCTTACCGTTCTAAATTTCGTTTTATGAAATCACCGATACTTTTTGAGTTTAGTAGGACAAACACTACTAATTATGAATGAAAATTCCATACAATTTCGTGAATTGTTTTTTTGGTGATGACTATAGTTGTTGTGACGTCAAGAGAACATTTGTAAGTTTTTTATCTCCACTAAAATTTCAGCTTAATCACCGTATCAGTTTTATAAGAAGAATTACACTCTCTTGCCTTAATCAATGCTATTGCGACAAGCAGAGTTGGGAATATCCTTCCTTTTTGGAAATTGCGAAATGCTTTGTGAAACTGATGAGGTAGAGATTCCAGAATATTGAGACAGGCACTAAATAGAGACCTGCAGGAAAAATTTCTGAGATGTTTACGTATCTTCCCATTACTTTAGACAGACTTCACTGCTCCGCTTGTGAAAAGGAAATTCCAAAATTGGGAGAATTCCAGAATGTTGAAAATTTTTATCTGTAATTTAAAAACTCAGTGAGACACACGCTTCATTTTCTTTGCAGACATCCAGTTCTCTTAGTATTATTTAATTCGCCTTTCATGTCAATTTAAGATTCTTATTGCTTTCGCGAAAATCCAAGTAATTTTATAACCGCTATTTTGGAGCCGAAATTGAGCGCACTTTACTGTTGCCCACAAGAATCATGAAAAGTCTGCCTAAACTGAAGATAAACAACTCGAAGTTGCGATGATTAACTGCACCCTCAGTGATAGGTCCTACCTAGATTTCCCACCGAGCTGCGTCGCGACATCACGCACCGCGAGTGTGTAACACTTTGACTATTTCATGTTTTACGAAACAAAATGGGAAACCTCGCATGAAGAGTAAAACTCACCAAAACAGGCATAACGAACCTTTCCGGTCACTACTTACTACTTACTTTTTATAGGGCGAAATAACAAGAACACAAACGAAGCACATAAATCAAGTAGCTGCGTGCGGTCGCGAAGTTCTTCAACACAAGGCGTTTTTACACTTCAAATTAACTATTAGGTTGGTCCGAAAGTTCTGTCCCACCATTTTTAAAAAATCGTAACTTCTTTCTAACACGATGTTTATGCAGGGCTAAAACCATATTGAGAAGAGCAATTCATGCACTTTCCAAAACTATGTTGGTTGCTATCTACTAAGCTCTGGATGTAGAGATAAAATTGGGTAAAGGAAATCACTCCAATTTCGGAACTTTTAAGCAAGCCCGTCAATAAATCCAAAAGTGTGCCATAAAACCCAAAAAAGCCAGTATTCCAGGTTTTCTGATCCTCTCTTTCTATATAAGCAAAATTCGCGTTGATAGAGCTCTTCCTAGAAAAGTTATGATTTTCAAGAAAAAATGTCAAAAAATCAGTTTCTTAAGAAAAATGATTTTTTGACATTTTTTACAAAAAATCATAACTTTTCGAAGAACAGCTCGATCAGCGCGAACTTTGCTCAGCCAGAAAGAGGTGGTAAAATAGTCTAGGATACTCGCTGCTTCGGATTTTCTGACACAGTTTTGGAATTTTTAGCGGGCTTGCTTAAAAATTCCGAAATTGAACTAATTTCCTTTTCCCAATTTTATCTCTGCATCCAGAGCTTAGTAGATAGCAGCCAACATAGTATTAGAAAGTGCATGATTTGTTCTTTTTAATGTTGTTTTAGACATGCAAAAACACCGAGTTAGAAAGAAGTTATGATTTTTTGAAAATGGTGGGACAGAACTTTCGGACCAACCTAATATTAGGTTGTTGCAAAAATAATGTCCGTTTTGCAAAGTTTTATTTTGAAAGGCTATAACTTTGTTCAGTCTCTATATTTTCGAATGCAATCAAAACCACATGAGGCAGTAAACCTTTCTTAACCTAACGCGCATCTGCATTTACTAATATCACAAACGGGAAGAAGACTATGCGTCAAAAGGCCGAAAGTTTTTCTTTTGAAGACCTCGTCTTTGAGAGATTACAATTCCCCTTCAAGTTTGTTCCTTTGGCTGCTAATCAGCTTATTTTGTAGACGCAAGCCAGTAGTATACTTTTGCTCAGAAAAGACTTTAACGAAGGAATCCTGCGAAAAGAAAAGATAGAAATTCAAAGTTGTTTACTTTTTCGAGCCTATTTGTGGTAGGCCAGAAAGTCCCAGACTATGGAAATTTGAAATTCTTCATACACTGAATGGTTAAGCTTTTCTGCAAAAATTGCAGAAAAGATGTCCTGACCCCAAGCATACAGAAATGAGCGAAGCTTCGGCGATTGCCCTACTTATGAGAAACTTTGGACCCATAGAATGCCGGCACCGAGTACCTATTTCGGGGCGTCGATTTCTCGGTTCAGATATTTTTGAAAAATCTACTCAAACATGCTATAGGTAAACAATGTTCAACCAATACAGTAGCTATGTTTTCAAAAGAACCCGTTCATTTACGGCTGAATTGTGGCCAAGGGAGTCAAAGCAACGAATTTTTGATTTTGAGTGCAGCTGTATGAGATGCTGGTGAAATTCTCACAGATGAGATAGAAGCTTAATTTCACAATTAATAGAAAGTACATGAAGAAAGCTTTCCAAAGATATGCAGAATCTATATCGAAAAAGAAATTTTGAAGGAAAAAAATTGTTCAGAAGATAGGCTTAGAAAAACGGATATTATTTTTGCAACAACCTAATATATACAGTCGCCAACAGAAGGACTGAAAAAAATTGACACTATCTCTCAAATTTGTTATCGTTGACCAAGATGCTTGTGATGATAGACATACAGCATAGAATAGTAGTTGTGCACGTATGTTCAAGCGCTTGATACATAATAGTCTGTTCCGCCTAATGCGTCACCGATAAACAAAAGCTTGTCGCGTACTCTTGCGCTTATGATTTGATTATGAAGCATAGCAAAAAACGTTTGGTTCAAGATTAGTATAAATTTGCAGAAACGGAGGCCAACAGCCCCATAGTCTAGGGGCGATGTACACCACGATATGCAACTTGGCCAATGACTAAAATTCGCCCTTTTGTATATATTTTTTTCGTTCGCTTTTTGAACTCGGCTAGGTCTAGACTCCTGCGAATAACCGATTGACAGCATTTGCTCCATTGGAACGGTTTTTTCCGATTTTTTTCCTCTGAGGTCGTGAGATGATGCGCACGGTGTGCAAAGTCACACTTTAGGTTAAAAATCACTTCAGTAAAACAGTATGTAGTCCGTTTTCCCAGAAACAAAAAAAACCTTTGGAGTAAGTTGCATGCTTATGGTAAGCTAGTTTTTCTTGCAACCCAATAAATAAATCTGACAGCTTAGCTCAAGTATTCATAGAACTATTGCCATACGATGCCAAGTCGAATATTTGATTCGTTTACCAACTCTAACACTTGCGGATGTTCTATCTTTGAATCTTTTGATTTTGTTCAAAGTAAATTTCTGGTGAAAGCATCATTGTTGAAGTAAAGTAATTGAGAAATGACTGCATTTGACTCAATACAACCAAAATTCTGTATAAGAAACATTTCTTCAAGATTTTGCTAGATATAAAATGTTTTTCAAGGGTTTTAACCAAATTATGACGCAGTTGGTTTTCGTTCTGTTTTGAGCAGTACAGTGGTGTAACGTCTTTTTGCAGAGATATTCTCGAAAATTAGACGATTTTTTTCCTCGATGGCTAGTGCTACTGCTTGAGATACGTCAAAAGAGAAACAGTCACCTGCAGAAAAATATTAGAAAAATTCGTAGATTTTCGAATACTCGGACATGTTCAAGGAAAAAGGTCAACAAATGAATAATAAATATCGCGGGAATCAAAAACTTCAAAACCATGGATAGAACATACTCAACATTTTGTCAGTAAGAGTCAATAATTGAATTTTGAAGAAATTATGTTCCAGCGTTTCGTTCGAAAACTGACAATGTATTTTGTGCTGAGTATAACGCATGTTTTCAATCTAATGATAGACAGTAAAGTAATTAGTTGAACGTGATTTCCTATGATCGAAGAAATTTAGCTATCTAGATTTTGAGCAAATGATATTAAAACAAGATAGAAGTCCTTGAAAAATCTATTGTCGACTAAATTCGAGATTGAGTTTTCCAGAAGAATACTCATTAATTTTGAATAGATTTTTTCAAAAACAAAAATAATTCAAAGTATACCGTGTTCCCCACTTCACAAAACATAGGTGTTTTCGTTGGTATAGAATATCATTGTGTGAATATTTGCATTAAAAGCAACATGAGAAGGGTAATTTGGTAGGAAGACAAGGTACCAGAGCATAAAAGAAAAACTGAAATTGCTTGTTATCTGAATTTTTGGATAAAGCTTTTTTCCAGAAATCTAATACACTCTGTTTTTCTCTTTTATTTTTCCTCGCAAAGAAGATATCCTCTTGCTTTCAACCATTTTCTTTCTTCTCTTATACATTGATAACGATAACGCTTCGTTCTGCGTATGGACGTATTTTTCAGGATTCGAACCGTCATCATTTTTTTTTAAACTTGGAAATTTCTGGAGTTTTCCAGACACAATGCAGGGCTGGCTCCGACTCATTCTTGCGTGTTGCTTTGCGGCTTTGATTCTGGCCAGCGAACCGGTGGCTAAAAGGCCGGCTCTTCTTTCGAGATATGGTCGCGCCGTCTTGTCTCGATATGGAAAACGAGCACTCACAAGAGTGAAAAATCCCAACAGTGGTGAGTTGCTATGAGTTATTCCAACTATAAGAACTGTGCTATTATAAGAATAAAATCGGGAAAAGGAGGAAGTGAGCCCTTTCATCCTCCTTCCTCTCAAACCTTGATCTTTGAATTTACTTTCATTATTCAATCTCAGAGGTTTTCACATTCCAGTGAAAAATACCATGATGATACTATCTCAGACATCTGATCAGAACTTCCGCACAACGTTTAGGAAAGTTTCGCCGGTCACCTGCGTAAGTACCGTAATTGTACTGGGAAGTTCCAAATAAGGTGCTGCAGAAGCTCTGATGAATGCGAACCACAACAGCAAAAGAGAACACCTTAGCGAGATTCGAACGTTGCTCTATTGACTAGACTCACTGACTATCCACTGCACTACGGATGACATGTTCAACGATGCACTCTAGACTAGAATCTCTAGTTGTTAGTGAAGCAATATCGTAAAAGACAGCACATTTGAAGTCCTGCGGAAGTAATGGCCACTCAAAGTGATGCGGAACCACTGGCATTTTTCGGAATTTCAGCAGCATTTTGTAAGAAGGTTTTCGGAAATTCCCATTTTCAACCACTCTGACGTGAAAATCCTACGGAAGTTCCCTCTTTTGACGTTTCCACTTCTGCAATAGTAAACAAATCCTGCGGAACACCTACAAATTTTGCTTGGCCTGCGGAAGTTCCGCTAAATTGTCTGACGTGGAAAGGCTTCAGCGTGCATTCCAAGTTTACTCAAGTCTATGACTCTACCTGTCCATCGTCGGCCGCAGTTTTGGTCTTTTATTGAAGCCCCCATTGACCAAGAAATGCTTATCTTCCTTCTCTTCTCCCACGCCCCTGAGTCGCCTTTTTTGCACTTTCCTTATTATTGAGGCCACTTTTATCGTTGTTCGTATGATGCCTTCTGTGATATGATGAGCGTGGTGAGCCCTATCGTCCATCGTAGCATACGCGTTTCACACCGAGCTTCTGTTTCTCCTCACCTGTGCACGACCCACACCAAACAGAGCAGTATGGACTATAGTGAGATAATACATCTGACATCTCAAATTGAGGGCCATGCGTTTGTCGCACAGAATATTTGTAAGGATTCTCCATAGCCGTGCTGCGTTCTTCCAATTAGATAACTCGTCTTCAGTGGCCGTATTCATCAGCAAACCCAATGGGTTCCGGAACCCAGTGGGTAGGCTTAACCACGAGGTCGGTATTCACAAAGCCAATGGGCTTTTCGTAAATATCGATCCAACCCAGTGACGCTGTTTCCGCTTACCCAATAGATAGCGGAACCCACTGGGTTCGTTGTTGACTACCGCCACAGGCGTACAATGTCAAGATCCATTTCTGAACGAGACATCGTACACCCGTCTATGATTCTTTCCTGCTTCTTGTCATGTCACATCTTCTGCGCATAGGGGGAGATACATATAGTTTTTGAATATCATGTTCACCACAAATGAAGAAGAACGCGAGAAACACGGATCCTTGATGATGCGATGTTGATGTGGAAGTCGTCTAAATGTCTTGTTGCTCTTCATTTGTGGCTAATGCTTCCTTTGTATGTCATTTTAATCCACCGAACGTCTTTCGATACCTCATGCTTCCGCACTGCCACCATATTTGTGCAGTACTACATCAAGTGCCTTTTCCAGATCAAGAAACTCTTTGCTTCTTTCCATAATCTCCTGCCATCTGTTATACTGCATTTCTTCACAAATCCACATTAGTTGAGGGTCAGCTTTGCGTGCTTCACGTCTGTAGTACTCTTTAGGAGATCTTCAGTGTGTGGCACATGGTTCGGTTCCGGAGCATGGAGCAATCAGCTAGGTCATCCCTGTTCTTCAATATTGGTATTTGTTATTCTGTGTCAGTCATCTGACGCATCCTTGGCTTCTATTATTTGGTTCAGAAGAAGCGTCAGCTACTGAAACAAACCTAATCGCACTTTCTCCAGAACTAGCTGGAAAGTCGTTTAAATCCGTCAAGTTTCCATCTCCTTTATCTTCATCATGGCGTTAGAACCTCTTCCGGAATAGCCGGTAATGGTCCATCAAAAAGCTCGGCTTCATGATGGACGCATGTCTGTTGTTAGCTGACCATATCTCCGAAACGCACTCTCAGAATCTTCCAACTATCGTTTACGGCTTCCTTTTTCGTGCTCATTTTCAAAGTGTAAAAGTGTAGCGTATGGTCCTCCTTTGTGGCACTTGATTCTGCACTTCCGCTATAGTTCTACTGCATGTGCTCCTTCGATTCTACCCTTGCTTTGGCTCTAAGTATCACTTCTAGATAACTCGAATGAGCATATTCTGTCCTAAGCTTCTGCCATATTCTGTGTGTTGTCATAACGCCTTTTATAACAAATGCACCTCATCATTCCACCACCACCAAGGTTTTTTGGCGTGCCTTTCTCCTTCCGGGCTTTGTGCACTTTAGTTGAGCTCCAGCTTGTTGGATCTTCATTAATGACTCTCCACTGGATAGTTTTTCAAGAGACTGCATTCTTGTGCATAATCAATGGCCTAGGGGAAATTGAATCGTTTACTTCAAACTACATCAGATTGGTAAGAGGTCAACTCTTTTTCAAAAAGCAAAACTGTGCATATCAAAGAACATAATTCTGTTAAAATTATATCAATGTTACCAATGATTTTCGATGTTCATCAAAATACCAACCAGCATGTTACCACTCTCTGCAAATCATATTCGATTCTGCTGTAAAGATATTACGATTGCAACTGAGAAATAATCGCAGTTCAAAGGTAAGCAACTCGGAAGCTAAGATAGCCGTATATTCAGATTTGCTGCTTTGCCGAAGTGCGAATGGAGGAATTGTCTGCGCACCATACAACGACGAAGAGAGGAAATGAACCCTATCTGCACACGATGTATCACGAAAAAAATTGCTATGTTAGCTATCGTCACCACTGTAATCAATTGTTGGTCCTATTTGAACAGATTTATTTATACATTGATAATCTGCAGATATTCGAAACAATAAAACTGTAAGTTGAGGAACTGAGGCAAGCATTATGCGAATCCTGACTTCTCGATCGTAGATTTGGGACGATTGACTTTGGTTGTCGTGTCTGAACAATAAAGCATGAATGTGATGTCGTGATGAGCAGTGGATGATATGAGCTACTTAAGTAAGCAAATTTCTACTTAAGTAAGCAAATTTTGTTGCGAGATTTGTGCCGGCGCCGTGCTAGCCAGCATCTGCCGCATTTCACATGGAGCGCCATGTGCAGGAGCCTGCAGGATCGCGAGAGTCGGACGTGCGTACCGGCATTGCGCTGCGCACGTCAGATGCGCGTCCGGCGACTCAGGTAGGTGCCAGACTTATCCTGTTCAACAGGTTCATTCGGTTCACCACCTTTTCCGTTGGAAAATGTAGTGATTTGACCTATAAACCGAACGAACCGGTTGAAGCGGATAAGTCTGGCACCTGACTTAGTGACATCAAACCTGCGCGGCGCAATGGCCGTACGCATGTCCGACTGTCGCGATCCTGCAGGCCCCTATACTGAGATCGGCACGACCTTAACACGGTGCTTGCACACCCGCAATTCTGAGCGCTGTTTCAATTGTTTTAAACTTGCCATGAAACTGCTTGAATGATAGAGCCACAGATATATTCCTTGATGGGCTTTTCTTTGTCAACTTTGCAAGAACTTTTTCCCGAACAGTTTTGTTGATGCCAAGATAAATCACTACTGCGCCCGCTGAAAAGACCCCGTGCTGACATTAGGGTTGTGCAAACTTTTGATTTCACGCACATGTGGAAAAATGCCACAGAAATAAAGTAGCTCTAATCATTGTGATAGGTGCAGGAAAGTATAACATATACACATAAATTAGTGCCAAAGTAAGATTGATAGCAGAGATAGCAGTGCTTTGGATGAATATCTGAAGATCACGTTTGTTAGCTAGCGAAACAAGAACCGAAATCAAAGTGAGCCTTACTTGCTTTTCATGATAGGACATTCTATATCCGAACGTAAGATGATATTTGTAAAGAAATGAAAAGAAAAACGCGAAGTACAGTGCAAATGTGAGAGTAACTGTTAGCATATTATTGACTGCAATAAGTTCGGATAAGTCAGCCTGTAAGTTTAACATTTGAAAAAGTTGTCTTCCACTTTATAGCTTGAGGAAGAGGGCGTTAGGCTGCGTGATTGCTCGTGCCGTAGCCTTGATCGACTAGTACGGAAGAAGTCCGTGTAGGTTCCTGCACGGCGCTGAAACGGGGCTGAAACGCCGTTGACATAGAGCTCAATTAATATGTCTAATTGGTAGGTTAGAGCGCGATATAGAATATTAACAAGCGCGGTGTAACATAATCATTGAGCTTAAGGTATCTAACTTCAAAAATGAAAGTTGCAAACCGCAAAGATTGAACTACCATCGTCAATCATAGGATCAAATATAAGACCGTAATATTTAGCATGGAACAAGCCGGGACTTGGAAATAAGAAGAACATTAGCCCATAGCATGCACATATGACGACCACAACAATGGCACGAGTCCCTCCAAACAGAGTATCATGCAGTCTTCTACTCCAAAGATTGATAAGGCGAGTAGAGACCAAAAAGAAGCAAGTTATGCATGCTCCGTTCCAACAACCTAGATCTATCCAAATCAAATCTGTCCAAGATATAATCTAAGACTAACCGTTGGATGCGCAACCGAGCACATAGATCAGCGTAGGGTATTTGCAGTACACTACCCCCTCTATGAAGAAAAAACCGCAGATAAATGAGTTCAGAAACAGCATACCGATGTCGCATATACTGAGGAATATCATCAGTTTATAGACAAACATAGCGCGAAGATCGCGTTCAGCTAGTGCAGACAAGCACAGCATATATAAAGGCTGAAAGGAGTTGTTGAAAACTGCACTTTGTGGTTCAATCTTCTCTGTGCACTATCGCATTGTTGGTGAGAAAGCTTTCAGAATTGCTTGCGTGCTGACTTTGTGCCAGCGCCGGGCCAGCGCGCCATTTCGAAATCCACGTGGACGCGACCCATATTAATCGAGGTCTTACATTGGATTGGCGCTGACACGGCAAAAATCAGCTTGAATGCTGTCTAATGAACTTACAATGACTATTAATCCGAAGACAATACAGTAAACTCCGAGAGGAACGTTGGGCATTTCATGAGTTTGCGAGCGATTTCTGAAATTACCATGGTTGCGGACCAACCAGATCAGAAAGATACTCACGTGCATTGGTATTTCAGAGGAAGTCCCCCATGAATCAAAAAGTGATCCATTGCTAGTAGTAGATATGTGATGGACTGAGAAGTCGCCTATTAAAAGACTTTGTTAGTGAGCTTTAAGACCGTTGGCAGCTGCTAATGCAGGCAAACTAGCAGGAAAGCAAAAGACAGCTGATGAATTATAGCAACAAGAGCTTTTCAGACGTGGATTACACACTACAGCATAAATATGGCAATTTAATTCAAGTATCCTAGTTTTGAAAAGTGCTTGCACACAAACACCTCCGAAAAAAATTTAAGTTGCCGGAATGCATACCGCACGAAATGATCACTACAAAAACAATGCCGCCCCCATGACTGAGCAAAAGCCGTGTTAATTAGATCTCAAGAGATTGATACGCATAAAAAAGACAGACAGACGATACAGTATATGCTTTTGCAAAACATGGTCAGGAATCGAGATGATAGATGACTTGCATTTGCACTGTGTGATATCCATTATACTGAGTGTCTCAATAAAATATGCATAAAGTTTGATCATTAATAACTCTTCTGCACTAATGCCTTTTGCCGATCTTTGCGTACCATTCTAGAGCTAACTTCAACTTAGATTCACGGTATGAAGCGAATCAACGATCGCTCTTCGTTGCTGAAGGATTACGACAGAAAAATTCCAGACAAAAACATTATAAAATAGGCCGTGTAACAAGACTCAAATCTCATAATTTGTGTGACAGTGTTTCGCACCTGCTGACTTCACTACACCATCTTTTACCCTTTTTTGGGCTTTTTTGGGTGTAATCAATTTTATGTGAACATTGTTTTTTACGGTTCAACTGGAGTAATTTGAAAAAGAACCATCGCAGTTGAGTGCAAACCTAAATCTCAGAATCAGCAACTGTTAGCCTAATGTGAGACTTGGCTTTGTTTGGTTTTCTTTTGGAGGCAATGGCCAGAAATCCATCGAGGTTCCCACCGTCTACACTTATGAAGAGTGATAGATGATTCGCTCCAAATGTAAATCTAAGTAAGTTAAAGCCAGCTCTACAGAAAGTCAGCATTAGAGGATATAACAATGTCCACATTTTTGGGCACCCTGTACAAAGAAACCATCTCCAAAATTGGCTCATCATTTAAAGATCATATATGCCTGAACATCCCTTCTTTTTCGACTCAAACGTCTTCCTGCTCAAAAACTTATCTCATTCCGTGCAGAGAGTACTTGCAATCTGCGTTCAAAGACTACTACTGTAATCGATATGCATGTGGCCGTAATCGCCTTGAGCTGTGCTGCATGCGGTACAGTGACAATCACAGAACCTCACAGAGAAACGTGGTTGGGCTGCGTTCAGCTAGTATCGCAATGGAAAATGATAATTAAAACATAATGACCCTTCAACACCAGAAAATGTAGAACACTTTTGGTTGGAGATCCTTATCTTGCAAAAGCGCAACGTCGTTTACGTCTAACGGCAGCTGATTTTATATTTGACAACGAAGTATGTGTCAGTCTATCAAGCCGTTTAGGCATTATCTTATAATAAGGCCTAAGGCATACCTCATGCGATTTTAGTCGCTGCGCGATCTGGCACTCCAACGACTCTTTATAACTGGTCGTAAATGTACTTTGCTTAAGCCAGACTTGGTGAAATTGCTACGACTTATAAATCTACGCGTCCATGCATCTGAGACCCACGCATGGTTAATCTATAGACATCTGGCAAATCGCCAAATCGCGTGGATATAACGATTTGGCGAGATCGCGAGAGGTATGCCTTAGGCCTTAAAGGCAGTGTCCACCCAGAATTTGGCCTCCCATGTTTTCGTCATTCTGGGGCCTTTCCATGGCCCTGATTACAGTTCCGAACTTCAAACTCTCCAAAATTCACAAAAAACCCGATTCTTAGGGACCCTGTCTGAGGGCGCGGACGAGTTTCGAATCGCTCGTCCCCGTCGGCAGGCTAGCGGAGAGGAGCTGCAACTGCATGGGTGAAGTTGCAGAAGTGTGCAGCTTCTGCTCACTACCATGTTAATACGTGTCGGGAGGCATCCCTGGCTTGGCGGAGTCTGATATCAGACTCCGCCCACCCAGGGACTTCCAGGCCCCTTATCTCCATTCAGAGACAACATTAGAAGACCGGACCAAAGCAGATGCCCCTTTTCTGGGGCCTACATTCAGGATCGACTCTAATCGGAGGGGGTTAGGTTTAGCCTGACACTGCCTTCAAGGTAAATGTCTGTTTTATGTCTGTGTGTCTGTCTGTACGTTGTCCCAAATAGAAATTTTTATTTTGAACCGAACCGGACCAAACTTGGCACACATACACTTCGAAGTAGGGGGGGGCGTCATAGGCTATTTTTCGTTATCGATTGATATCGATTATCGACTTTTATCGATTTTTTGTAAAGTTTGACCTGTAGGGCTGAGAATTGGCGCAGGGGGTTAATCGAGCATGCTGATTGCAAATACAATTCTAATTTTTAAAATCACCCATGACTTTTATCGATTTTATCGACTTTTTTGAAAAGTTTCAGTTACGGGGCTGGGAGTTGGCACAGGGGGTAGCATGCTGATTACTAACACGGGAATAGGGAATTGGCATGTAGAGATGGGCACAGGGAAAGGTTGTACAGGGATAGGGCTAGGATCTTTATATATATCATATTATTTTGACAGGGCCGAGCGAAGCCGGGTAAGCCAAGTGTACTAACAGAGCAGGACAGGCCCCAGCATAAGGTTGCATTTGAAGATTCATAAACGAAGTCCCCTTTACATCTCAGAGAATTAGGAATGACCTTTTGGGGTGTTTGTAGTAATACGGCTATATTTCGCAGCAAACAACGAATGGAAAAGGTGGAGACAGAGGAATTATTAAATAGCAAAAGGCGAAAATAAAGACATTATATAAACGAGGGCCGTGGCAGAGCAGAGGGAACGAAACTTAGCTTACGATGAGGTCATAGATAGAGCTTGTTTCGAAAAATTTATTTATGTAGAAAACCCCCAAAATTTATATGAGGGAGGAAGAGAATATATGATTTTGTTTGATCCCGCGCAATCTAAGGGTGCTCCCAGATTGCGCGGGAGTAACCCAAATAGAAAAAATTTTTACAGCTCCTTCCATTCACATAATTTTTTGAATAATTTTTTCGTACTTTTCTTTCGATCATTCTCGTAAAGGTGCTCACCAAATTTGGTGATTATGCTTGCTCCTTGTAAACAACTGATTATTCATCTTCTTGCACATAAAACTTGTGTTCTAACAAGCTGAAGTCGACTGTACACGGTTTATGCACTTGTCGTGTTTCCAACGTGCTAGTTTGTTGCTAGAGAAATGACTTAATTTGCCTATTACAAGAGAAATGACGTTAGACGCCAACCCTGCTGAGCCTCAGTAGGAGCTCCTATAATCTTTGCTACAAATGAGTGAATAGCGAATATTAAATTTGCTTGAATTCAAGTAAGCTCTGATTACGTCCGTCTGAAATCCAAACCTTTAATATCAAAGACTTGAGGGGGTCTTCACACTTGAGCATTTCGTGCCACATATAAGCTATGGCTAGGTTTCACTCAGACGTGGCTGCCATGGTTGCAAAGGGAACGCGGCTTTGTCTTCAGAAGACATACGGGACCGCTTTTGAAAAACCAAGAAGACCAGATTTGACTACAGTCTAAATATTTTCTTCAAGCTAGCGACAACTCATAGATCGCTCGGCGACTGACCCAGAAGATCCTACATGCATGAGGTTGCGTATAGAACCCAAACCCGCATAAACTCCTCGCTTGTCATGTAGAAATTTCAAACTTTTAAATTATGCTGCTACGTTGAAGAGGGAAAAGATGTTTGAGAAGAGAACTCAACCTATGGACGCTGCTACATCAAAAAATTGTTATAGCCTCACAGCTGTCAACTGTCTCTCCTATCCGGACAAAATTATTTATACATTGATACATCGCAAATTGAAATAATAAAAGCGTTATGAGAGCTCGCCGCATGTGGCACTAGATCGTAGCGTTGGATTGAGTGAATCGGGATGTCGTATCTGAATAATATAACGCGAAAGATCTGGTGATTAACAATAAAATACGTAAGTCAATCTCAGAGTAATTTAAGCAGGTATCTTTGCCACTATAACAAAACACATCGCTAGCTTGCTCATATTTTTTCATATTTTTCGCACCTTCAAGTTCAAAAACTCACTTGTGGCGGTGGCTGGAGATCTTAAAAGCTTGTAATTGACGGCATCAGAACGTAGAAGTGCAGTGAACACCACTATTTCACGTGCCAACTGCAAAGAAATCTGTTAGTTATGCTATCAAGAAGGATCTCTCACCAGCAAAAATTCATACAAATTTCTTTCTCTTTGAATGAAAGCGGGTTTTCGCATGCTACATGGAATTAAAAAAAGCTCTCTTCATGTTCAAAACTTATTTGAAAGAAGCAATCGCAACTCTAGCCTAAACTGATTACCATTTACCAATACCGGATACCGAACTATTACTAGTCGCTTCCTGATGTGGCCACTTGGACTTCAAATTAAATGCCATCGACTTTCAATTTAGTATGGTCGCACTGCAGCAGCAACCATCGAAAACACAATAAACGCAAAGATCTATTTCCGTTGTTGCTGAGTGCTATGGATGGGTAATATGCCTACCATGTGCTTCTCATGCTTGTAATCATATATTCAATCGATACCCAACCTATTTGGTGATGTCTCCTAATTCCTTTGAGCACACGTCTGCCGCTGTTTTACTACCACGGCTCTTCCGACAACAATCCAAAACGAGCATTTATATCATGTTCGTACCAGAGAAGCATCCCAAAATGGCGATTCAAAACGAAATGTATATCAATAGACGCGTCTCGTTGCGCTGATTTCAAATCTAATTTCCGCTATCTCTGAGCACTTCTCTAGAAAGTTATACCGAGTTATATATAAGCTTAGCTATAAGCGGACAAGGCCGAACCCGCTACCATCTGGCTTCTCTGATCGCTAAGCGGTCCCCACACCCAAGATTAGCGATCGCCTTGTAGAAAGCAAGAGTAGGCCTAACAAAATTGCTTTTGTAAGGAAAAAATTCTAAAACTTGAGAAAGGGACCTTGCACATCGGATTCGGACATCATCGCTCTGCAGGAAACAAGTCCATGAAGAAGGGCGTACGATAGATGAGTGAACCCTCATCATTTGTGGTGAGAAAGTTCCATCACGAAATGTTGGAGGCTTGAGGCCTTGGCTTTGTCGTCCACCCATCTATCGTCCATCTTGTCTACTCGATGAGATTCTAACACCTTGACTAGCCATTCTACGACTACGACCTCCACGTCAGGAGACCACCAGCATCATTGACTGCTACTCCCCAACATCAGCACCTGACAAATCAAAACTAGATGCTTTCTACTAAGGCGTGGAGGAGGTTGTCCGCAAAGCAAAATCTTCTACACGTTTATGGGCAACTTCAACGCAATTGTGATGCTACTAGAAAAGAATATAGGATCGCGACGTTTGGATATGGCTCCAGAACAAAAACGGCGTCCTTTTCGCTGGGCTTCTCTCTGTTGTACGGTTTTTCATGGATTTTCCATCTTCGTGAAGAAGGAGCCGCCGGTGGTCATGAGAACTGCCTTACGGAACGACTCACGCGGAGATGGACCACGTTCTTACCTTCTTACTAACAGAACAGACGATGGAGCTTGCGCGATGTCTCAGTTGTTCCTTCATTCTGCAGTGCCTCGTTGACCGCCTCCTTCGAGCGAAGGTACGATTCAGTCGAAAGCTGGAAAAGAAAATCTGCCGGTGCTGCAAGAAGGGAGGATGTCGTTTATGACGTTAACAAGCTAGAGGAGCTCATAGTTGCGAATGGCACACCGTGGAGGACCCAACGTACGACTACGACCGGCTTCTGAAAGGATTGCGAGCCTGCGGAGAGTGCGCCTCAGTTACTTTTGTGAAGAACTTAGAACGCATTTCGAGGATCACCAAGGAACCACTCGAAAGAAGATCACTGAGGCAAGATCCGAATGCAACCCATCTCAAGCGATCGATAGCCAGAGCTAGCTGCAGTACAGCTTTGTAGGAGGGTCCCAGGAGTACAGGAAAGCCAAAATACTGGAAGCAGCCAAAGGAAGAAAAGTCGAAGTGCCGAAGGGTTCTCTGTGAACATCACTTACCGCTGGCAGCATTAGTGAACGAGACTCCAGCTTCTTCAGGCATAAGATGAAATCTATAATAATAAAAACTTCTACACCAACCGCTTCTGCTCATAAACACCAGTGCAGAAGCCCGTATAATTTCCACTGGAAAAGTAGCACCACAAATTCTACCTGCTGAAGTACGTATCGCGATCATCCTTCCGTCGAACTACCGCTAGCTGGAGGGCAACGTCTAAACAAAATTCTCGCGCTGAATTAAACATCTTGCTTTCAAAGATGCCCAACTAGTGGAGAACTCAAGAATCGTTCTTCTCCTCAACAAGGGCGAAAGGAAGTATCGAAACTACCGTCCAATATGCCTGCTGAGTGTGTTGTACAGTTTTTCAAGATGATTACCCTCGCTCGGATATCTAGGATACTAAATGAAGCCCAGCCCCTAGAACAAGCTGGATATCGCAAAGGATTCAGCTTCATGTAACTCATCCAAGGGCCGAGGGTCATAGAAGTCTGCCGGGAGTACCTGCCTCTCGTCCTAACTTTCGGCGATTACGAGAAAGCCTTTGACAGCGTCGAAACCAGCGCCATTATGTCAGCGCTAGTCGATCAAGGTTGGCCCAGCTTAGGTGATACATTAGCCGACTGCTACAAAGACTGTACAACGACGATCCAGCTATTCCATCGCCCTTGATCATCCCAGTTAAGAAAACGGTACAAGGCGACACAATCTCATCGAAGCTGTTCACCTCGCCTTGCAGTATGATGAAGTCTTCGGACTGGGACGAGGGAAGCATACGAGTTGATAGAAGATTCCCGTCAAACCTTCGTTTTGCGGACGACATCGTTCCCTTTCAGGCAGTACCACTGAAGCAGAGACGATGCTGAAGAAACAAAACGAAGCAGGGAAGAAGATCGGTTTGCGAATAAATCGGAAAAAAACTCAGTCTATGAAGAACATCCTTTGCGAAAACGAGGAAACGTGAAAAGTACCACCTTTCATGGAGACGTCGTCTCTTGAACGTTCGCTGGATACGGAGAACAACTCAAGGGGAAAACTTAGCGCGAAAAGAAAGGCAGCCTGGGCAGCCTTCAGGAAGCCACCGACCAACTGGCCGACCCGGATTCGAGCACCATTTGGATTGAACCGTTCTCCTGCGCTCTCCTATGCAGCCAAAACCTGGGCCGACGGTTGTAGCCATGTCGACGTAAAAACGGACCATCTAGTTTCTGAGTGAGTTATGCATCAAAACAGCAATACTTTCTTCTAGCAGCTAATAACGTCTTCTAGAGAATCGTTCAGCAATATCGAAATTAGATTTGTAATCAGCTCATCAAGACGCATTTGAACATAAAAAATTTTTTGCCACTGCGAAGTGCAATCCTTCCCTCGCTACAGCTTTTTTTACGATACCACTTTACATTCACGGCACTTGAGCAGTTTGATCTGCACGTTAAGGTGAGAAAACCATACATCGGTTGTTGCGGGTAAGCTTTATGTGCACTGTATATCGAATACTCCCAATGTTACGCCGAATTCTAAAATCTTGACACCATACCCTTTTACGGCTATAGTCGTCCTCCCCCCACTAGACACCTAGTGGACGAATTTGAATGCGAACTAGAGCACGCCGGCTGCGGTAGAGCGCGACACCGTCAAATGCATTTCAAGCTAGTTCGGTATTCTTTTGTGTTTTTATCGTCGACACATTGTGATTTTTTCGTTCTAATGACGGTTGTAATCAGAAGTGAAGAGTTTATTGTTGCTTGGCGATGTTTCGTACTACTATGTCCGTTTCTTTACTCTGTTTTCAGGTGAGGAAAAAAGGATGCGCATGGGGAGTTCTTGACCCGAAGTTCAATGAAGCAAGACAATGTTAAGACTTACCGAGAATTCACAAGTTTTCAAACTTATCGTTTTCCCAAAATCAACTTGGAATCGTAGCCAAAGAAACGAGCTTGGTATTCATCGCTCGAGCAAAGCAACAACTTCAACACCAACTGAGAAAACTGCTAGCGTTCAAAAATCAGTTGAAACGCAGGGGAAACACGAAAAAATTTGTTTAAGATTGAAGTACGAGCTGCAGGCGCCGCGCTCTGCCGCAACCGGCGTGCTCTAGCTCAAATTCGAATTTGTCCACTAGGTGTCTAGTGGGGGGAGGACGACTATATTATAAAGCCTAAAAAACGGTCGAGGCTAGAATGAGTTACTCAAGCGCTTTCCTTTGACTTTTCGGTAATTTTTAAAAACGTCGGAGGAAAGATGGGGAAGAATTTCCCAAAATCTAAGAAAAGAAAAAAATAAGTTTTGAAGCGCACGTGCCTGTTAAATGTAGTCGCAGACTTTACGGTTGTGAAAAAAACTTGGATACTTTCCCGGTAAAATAACCGTAGTAGTATAACTCACTTTCAAATGTCTTTCTACGTTGATTTGTACGAAAAATCGCACATACTCCGCTTTTTCGAACATGTCCATTGAGAATTCCGATTCGAGCGGTGATTGATCGTCGTAGTAATAGTTCTAAACCAGATGAGATGGCGCGCTTGAAAAAAAACCTATCAAAAAGAGTTCTTACATCATCAGACTTGTGTTCGATTCCTGGCATGGCGAGACGAACGCGAAGTGTGCAATGATTTTTACCCCATTTCTGTGCAGTAATACTTGGATGATCTTCGCATAAGGGTGGTTTCTGGATATATAAACTCTATTCAAATAGATCTCCTTCTGTGAAAAATTGCAAAATTGTAAAAATCTTGCTATGATCAGAACGAAGCAAAAAACTTTCCTAACCCAAGAATAATTCAGAATAAATTCTCTCACTCCTACCTTGGTAGCAAAATCAGCCAAAAGCGTTAATCTTGACGGTTTCAAGGTGTCAAATGGTGGCTCATTAAAAAATCGAGGCACAACCACTGAAACTGACGTCGTACCATGTGGGTGTACGGTAGGACTTGGAACAATTGCTGTTTCTGTAAAAATAGATTGGTTACATTTTAAAAATGTCAGCGACTATGAATTTTTTTTGAAAAATTGGATGATTAAGTATAGTATACAATAGTAAAAGATCATAATTTCTAAACAAGCAATATACGCAGATATTTCGAGCTTCTCTTTCCCTCTTGCTCCTCTAGTCTCTCTCTTCTTTTCCTTTTTCTTTCTTCTCACCCTCTCTATTCACGAATTTCAAGCTTTGCTGCTATGGAATTTTGAAAAAGTATCAAAACCAGTGGACGTTCCATCAGTTTTTATATGAAATGATATTAAATTATATTATATTATATTATTATGATATTATATTTTTCAGAAATTTCGACGTACCTCTGACCTTGCAGACTTTGTAGTCGTCAGAAAGAGGGGCGTTAACTCGATTGCAATCATTTGGGACTCCTGTAGCGCATCCGCACCTCAGTAACCGAGAAGAAAGGCAATAACTAAAAAATTATACTTTAAAAATAATTTGTCAAATAGTACGTTCAATTTGAAGCTTTGAGAGAAACAATTTTCCAGAATTTTTTCTTTTTGTACTAGCTCAAAAATAAGTGTAGGGTTACATCAAGAATATATTGAAAAAGCTATTTAATTCTCAAAGATGCAGGATGAATTTTCGCACTATTCAGGCTATTCAAATCAATTGATGCCCTTCACTTATAGAATTATCCCATATTTAAAAAAATGTGCTCTCCTTCATTCCCTCAAATGAACATATCTTCAAGGATGTGTCACTTCCATTCATATTTATGAGATACCTCCCATATCCGATAAAATAAATGTGGAAGACCCCATTCACATGATGACGCCGAATTGGCTAATCAAATGACGTTCGAGATGAGAACGTAGCAGCGCGAGGATTTCTCGAATTCTTTGGGCAAAAAAAAGACGAAAGAAGTTTCGATTATTGCCCTTTCATGAGAAATTTCATTTGGGCATAAAACTGTGATCAATGCGAGAGGAATGATTTCAAAAAGTTGTCAGCTCCACGAATTCTCTCTAGAATGCGAAGACTGCTAAGTAGATTTTTTGTAAATTCTGATTCTGTTGAATTTTGAACCGGTGAAGTCATCACTACTTTCAGCATAAAATATCCCTTATTGAACGACTGCTTATATTTAATAGTGCAAAACGCCGAGCTATGCTAGAACTTTTATAAAACCAATTTCTATTTTAAAGTCATAAACGAAAAGAGCTCACCAATTAGCACTTTTAACCAATTCTAATACACTTTTACTAATACATAATCAGCAGAACATATTGGCTGATATTTTCTTGAGGTTTTGGAGGATCCCTTAATTAAAATCTCCCGCTGCCTTCCCAGTGAACATCTTATGCGAACAAAAATTCTGACAAACAAAGCGTAGGCTGTCTCATTTGAGAGTTCTTTGACGAAGTAAAACTGAAATGAATAACAAACTGGCTTTACGAAAAAAAAACATCAGGGAGTTCGAAAAAAGTGTATTTTCACGTCAGACGTTATCTAGGTGCTGCACAATAAATAAATTATTCATGCGAAGAGTTTCCACATAATATTTATCCTTTTTTCCAAACATAAATACGATCGGTATGAGTCAACTGCTAACTGTCTGAGTATTTTGCGTCAACCGTAAAGTCTTGAATTTATTAGGAAAAGTTTCAAAATAAAAAAATGGGGGGAAGCGAGGTCTGTACGCTACTGCGGAGCCAACAAATTGATTTTGGTGCAAATGCACCACAGGTCCCTAACTGTGAGCCGAATATAACCAGCAAGACCAGTTCAAGCCAATAAAGCTTGTGACAGAATAGGGGGAGCTTGCTATACAAAATAGCTTCTATGCTTCATGCGAAGAGTTTCCACATAATATTTATCCTTTTTTCCAAACATAAATACGATCGGTATGAGTCAACTGCTAACTGTCTGAGTATTTTGCGTCAACCGTAAAGTCTTAAATTTATTAGGATAAAAGTTTCAAAATAAAAAAATGGGGGAAAGCGAGGTCTGTACGCTACTGCGGAGCCAACAAATTGATTTTGGTGCAAATGCACCACAGGTCCTTAACTGTGACGCCGAATATAACCAGCAAGACCAGTTCAAGCCAATAAAGCTTGTGACAGAATAGGGGGAGCTTGCTATAAAAATAGCTTCTATGCTTATGCCATATTTCTGTGCCATTTTTGTGCCAGCTTAACACATTCACGACAGGGCCGATTTTTCGCTGACTGCCATTTCGGACCAGAGCATATTTCGCAAAATTGAGTTTGCGGAATATTTTCAAGTCACTGATGGGCCCTGTGGTCTGAAGTGTTAATCTTTTGAGAAGTAGTCCAAGAGGTGTATGCAGAAGTTTACACGGTTTGTCTAAAAAGTTTCACCGTGTATTAGCAAAATCAAAAACTTCAGAAAGCATACGACCCACCGGTGGGTCGTATTGTCCGAAATGGCAGAACACGTACGACCCACCGGTGGGTCGTATTGTCGTGAATGTGTTAAAAAGCATCAAGAATTCCGAAGAAATTGGCAACTGTTCGTCCAGATAATTGCAGTGTAAGCGCAGACAGACAGACGTGTTTGACCGAGCGTGTTTTTTCTGTCCAACATGATGTGAAGGCATCAATAAACCAGTTTCTCGAAGATTTGCCCATGCCTAATGGTATGTGAACCATTGACAAAAACTAAAAGGGCTTTGAACCTCACCTAGTGCCAATTTCTCTGCATTCAGAACAATTTGAACATGGAGTAGTAGTAGCTGTAGAATTACATCTTATGGAAATACATTGAGAAGCAGCCCTGGAAGTTTTGAATGGCTAAGGACGGTATAGGATGCGGCTGCCAACAGTTAAATAATAAACAAACCCCGAAACCGTGGCTAGATAGAGAAGTAAGATTCTCATAACAAGGTCGAGAGCTACTTCTGCAAGTGTTGCCAACTGGGTCGCGCTCCGTCATCGAAAGGAATCTCCCAACGGCCGTTGTAAACACAAATGCGCTATTCATGAGATTTACCGCATTGGGGACGTAAAATCGCGGCGATTGCCCGTGCTACTACACGATTTGTGTCAATTTCACGTAAATCAACAAATTGAGGCCAGCAACTTCTTTCGTTGCACCCGTTTCCGGACCAGAAAGCTCACTCTTCATATAACTTGCACTTCGAGTAAAGGGACGCGACCGTTACATCACCGCGCGTCCTGAGAGGAAAGTTGCCGTGGAACTTTGCCAAATTTCTTCTGGGTGGTTGCGTGTTCCAAATTTTCCAAGACTTTGTGCAGTTTCTTTAATCCGCTATTGTTCCATTCTGTTTTATAAATTGCCATTTTACCTAACAAAATGTTCAAATTTGTTGAAATCTTGCAAATCATAGCATCTTCTCATTTTGTCACGTATCTCAAACTTTTCTATTTCAGCAACATGGGTGAAAACGTACCGGTAGCTAGTAGCGGAAGTAAAGTTACATTCAAAATTACACTGACTAGCGATCCGAAATTGCCATTTAAAGTGTAAGTGTTTACGTAACAAGTTTTTGATATCTTTTCATTTGTTTTATTCGTTTAAGATTATCCGTTCCGGAATCAACACCATTTACCGCTGTACTAAAATTTGCGGCAGAGGAATTCAAAGTGAGTGTCTACTATATCAGTACCTTCTTTTTCTGTTATGGCCGTATTTTCTTATGTCTTACTCGGTTCGTCTCCTGTTCAAGCATGTTTATTTTACAAAGAAGTTGGGTATGTAATTTTCCGCGCACTCCAAGTTACATTAACTATTGAATTCTTCCATGCTGCCGGAAGACTTGGTATAGACTTTGCTTTTTACCTAGCAGGCGTGATAAGTACTACAAAATTAGTTGTCAAACGGTGCCATGCCTAGCGTTAGTGCCTATGCCTTCAAGCACTTGCATGTGAATGTGCAACGCAGATTACGGTTATCTTTTGCGGCATGCAATGCAATTCGTCTTTTGATTTCAGCTTTGAGCCCAGAAGCTTCGCCATCTGCATTTCCCTAGTTTTGTTTTCTCTTCATGGTTCTCCCTTTTTAAAAATAAATGTATTGACGGGGATTTCAACTGATCTTACCCTGCTTTTGCCTGAGCAAAACAGAATTGAGAGAAAAGAATTGCTGTTTGCGTGGTGCTAGACACTTCATCAACTCTGTTACTAAAACTGCTTGCGAAAAGGTCGCCTCCCCTATTTTAACATCAGTTCTCATAAAATTATTTGAATATGGATATTTAAGGAATAACACAGGATTTCACAGGCTCTCCATCCTTACCGAGTTTCCGGGGAGAGTCTGGAGATCCTATATTCCGTCTAAGAGAAGGAACAAAACGGAGTCAGGACAAAGTTTTGATATTAGTTGACTAACTGAGTAGACATCTATGACAGGTGAAAAGGATTCCATATGATTAGCATTTCTCACAGTCATTTTCGGGCTTTTTTTCTTGGTCTCATAGAAGTGAGATACCGATTTCCAATGACATACCCTGAAGGTCCTAAGCAGCCTGAAGGCTAGAGAAGTATAGTGCTTTAAAATGAAGTTTAACAAGTTTGTCAGCTCGCCAAAGCTCTGCACTGTATACCTAGTCATTTTCCTTATTGTGTTGTGGTCTGTGTACATTTTTAAGAGCTCGGCTAGCTTTTATACCCAGTTGCCATGACCATTATTATTATAAATATTGCGTAGATTTTGGTGATATCAAACATTGAATTATTAGCAAATCAATGCCAAATTTTCACGCATACTGTGTATCAATTACTACGCGGTAAGAAATCCCAGAAATGAGATTCGAGCAAAGAACAATTCATGCTTGTTATGGCGCTATCAGGATTTGAGGGAAGACGCTTCGAATGCGTCTGACTCATCACTGATTGCCGGCTCTTGAGCACAGATTTAAAAATTGAACAAAGATTGATTGCATCACCAAGCAGTATTTGTTTGTCATAATCAGCTAACGTTGCAGGTACCCGCAGCAACCTCCGCAATCATTACTAACGATGGAATTGGTATAAATCCTTCACAATCAGCTGGAAATATATTTCTGAAACACGGCAGTGAGCTGCGATTGATACCACGAGATCGTGTTGGTGCTATTTAGAGTAATTAAATTGGAGCTTAGATTTATCCCCTTGTTGGTTTTTTTTTTGATAATTTTCACTATACAATAACATAGTTTCGACAATGAGTGGTTAACCTTGTTAATCTCTATTTATTTATATCTTCTATCCTATTCATGTCTGTGATCATGTGCATGTTTGTACATCTGGGCTATATTGCGGTGTAAAGAGTTTTCTTCGCAATACTTTTGCCTTGAGAGAATGGTGTCAAAACACGTATACTTTGCCTTTACGACTATACGCCTGAAATCAGTGTTTTATCAAGAAACGAGCAGGAGCAGTATGCAGTTGAGCCCAGCACAAAAGCATTTCGTTGGAAAAGCGGTAGAACTATCAACGTTCGCAATTCAATGGGGATTCGTGCCTTTCGTCGTCTTCCTCGGCTTCAGACAAGGTCCCGAACCAATGCCGAATGGGCAGGTCAGCATTTCACCTAGTTTGCCATGTAGTTATGTTTCAATTGGTAACCCGTATTAGGAAAATCATAGTCACAAAATTCTTCATCGGTAGTTTATTGCCTCTGCCCAAAAAGATCTTCTTATTCGTTCTCATTCTTTGTTTCTACGTCAGTGAAATGGGAAGTTGGATTTGTCTTTTCCAAAATCTCGAAATTATTGTTCTTCGCAGCAGAAGACTTATGTCTTCTGAAAACTCAATGGTGTTCAACAATATTGGGCAACTAGTGTTTCAAGAGTTTTATTCAACTAGTTTGTTCTTATTTTCAGTAGTCAGAGCATCTTCCTTGGATGCTCTGAAAATTTTCATTGTTCACATAATCGCGCTCTGTAATATCTTCTGTTGGAAGAAATCCCAGTAGTGTCACAAATTATTTTCATTATGAGGATTTCGATTCACCTCCATAATTAGTCATACAACTTTATTGATTGACTTTATTCTAGATAGTGCCTTTCACGATACTCAGCTTATTATGGGGCTAGAGCTGCGCTTACGAAGGAAAGCATAAAGTTCACGTCTCCTGTTAATAATGTTTAGGTTCACTAGTTGTCTGATTAGCTGATACTGTATCGTCGTTCGTCCTCATCATTCTTTACTTAGCTTGAAGTGACTGATATTGTTCTTTGTGTAATATGATACGACTGATATCGTTCTGTACGATTGATATGTGACTGTGCGTCGTATATTTTTCGATCAATAAAAAATAATTGATCATCATCCACGTTTTTCACTACTTTATTGTTTATTGTTTGTTGTTATACACAAAAGTGCGCCAAAAAATCGAACGAAAACATCCAAAACATCCAAAAGTATGCAAAAAATTATCCAAAAATCATACAAAAAAATCGTACTTTACTGCCTTTTCCTTCGTAAGTAGTGACCCAGGAACGAGTTCATCCGATTTCTGTGCTTTATGTGCGTTTGCACCAATGACCCGAACAAATCAACGCTGGAGGGAAGTGGGGGAGGGATACCTTGACATCGTGGATATAGCTAAACACAAACACTATGTGGGAACATATGCTGTCAGTGGGTTGACATCTACCATATCAAGTTGATCACCATTATGATTTTGAGTCATTAACAATATGATGGAAGGTATAAAGGCTACTCAAGAACGAAGGCGCAAAAGCAGTATCAATTAAGCGGGCGCGAACGCGGCGTGCGCTTATCTTCACCGTTACAAATCCTGCGCCTCATGCGCTCTGTGGCTAGTGAAGCCGCGTTCGTGTCCACAGTTTAGCGCCTTCGTCATGCAGCAGCCTATACTTCTTTTTCAATATAGATTTGTAACACCATCTTTTCAAGGATGATTTAGTATACTAGCTGGCAAACCGGCTCCACTCGGGCCCTGTCAATAAAATATTCGTAGTCAGGATGCTTACCCCCGTATGCCAACTCCCTGTCCCGTAACTCAAACTTAGCAAGAAATCTATAGAATCCATGTCGATCGATAACGAAAGGTGACGTACGACATCCGCCATGCCCAGGGTCCGCCACAAGGATGGCAAGTACACATTTGTGAAACGAATGTGCTTTGCTACCTGATTTTTGCGATTTTGCATTTGATCCCACCAGCTGACTTTGTTCGATTGGGGGGGGGGCTTTCTACCTCTAAAGGACTGGCGTCGTTTCTATTCCGGATCCTAACAAGGAGGGGACGAGGAGTTTTTTTAACTTTAATGTTAGTATATAGTAAACTTGAGGTGTAGAACAGATTTATGTAAAAAATTTACGAAACGTATGTGAATTTGAAGTTTTGCCCATCTCAAGTGTGCATTAGATGGCTATTTCCGTAATCTAGAAGAAAGTCAAGCACGCTCTATACTCGCACATTTTTTTCATTATTTTCATTACTTTTTTCCTTAGTCCATTTGCGCGTACCCACACCAAATTTTGTGCCATATTGTCGTCTGTGCGTCAAACGAGCCATTTTATCACTTAGTGGTGGTGGAAACTTTCCAGAAGAAAGCTTGCCACAAACTTCAGTCACATGATTTTTCCACAAAACTCTCCATGCTTTTAGTCCATGTACCTTTATACTTCCATATCCTTACGAGGAAAGGATACTTGGTGACCGTGGCCTTTTGCAATGAGATGTATACCAGTAGGTGCGTCTTGGAGTGCAGATTCTAAATCTGTGTTCATTATCTGCTGTGCGACTCCCAGAACAGAGTTATGAACTTTTTTCCATATTGATTTTGCCAGATTTAGGCAGTCAAAATCGTCACTATCCAGGCTTTTTAGACTCTGATGTATCGGTGACAGTTTTCCTGAGCTTAAAGGCAGTGTCTCACCAAAGTTGAGGTCGCGGGGATCTTTACATATTCTATCATAGGGACCTCTAGATAGGCCATTGCAACAAGTCCCACTCAACTTGACCCTCTCTACGCTGAGAAAAATTCGCTCAAAGTGGTACGCGGAGAGCGAGTTGGTACGCGCGGACGACTCCTTCGGTCTCCCCCCTTACGCGTTTGAACATGTCCCTCCACTTGGTATCCACCTCCCCTCTGTTGCTGCCACTGTGGCTGAGGCTGAAGTTGGAAGGTACAACTCGTCCACGATGATTCCGCGGGGCCTCCAGAAAACGGGATTTTTGGGAACTTCGTGCGATTTTGAGCCCATACAGTGCTAGACAGGGTCCGACAGGCTTGCAAAATGCAAAAATTTCGGCAACTAAATTTTGGTGAGACACTGCCTTTAACGTGAAGCTTTACTCTAATGTACGCTCTTTTATAGTGCGTGAACGTCCTCACGATACTGGTGAATCCTGCATCAAAAACAGTGCAAATTTTGGTGACAGGAAATGTTCATAACTTCTTCCAAAATAGCGCACAGCAGATAATGAAAATAGATTTGGAATCAGCGCTTCAAGATGCATTTAATGGTGTACTTTTCATTTCAAAAGGCCACGGTCACCAAGTATCCTTTCCTTGTTAGTCATATCGTTGTGTGTGCGCTGTAACCAAGACATTTCATTACAACTCAATGGCAAAAACTCAGATTTTTGTGGATGACGCGCGAGAAAGATTGTGTTTTTGCATGTCAGCAGGGGGGTGGGGTCGTATCAATGAAGGTAAAGACTGTTTCCAAGGAATATTTCACTATTAGACATAATCGAAGCACATTCAAAGACACCGACATATCAAAATACCGTATACCTACCGTAAATTCAACAAGGATATCCTGCCACCGAAGTATCATTATCGTAATCAGCATGTCGGATAACCCCTATGGCCAGGTTTCAGTGAACTCTGATTCTTCCGTCTAATGAATAACCGTGTGATTGAGCAATTAGGAAAGATAGAAAACAAGATTCTTAAGTATGAACTTTCTCTCCTGATATTCAGTTTCTCTTTGAGCAAAAACATCCATGTGTTGCATTTAATTTAATTCGTTTTGGTTTGTTTTTCTTTTCACATATCGCAGTATCCCTGTGGTTGAGACTGGCTGGTATTGTGCTTATTCTAATTTGCTTTTTCTTCCTCTAAAGGTGCACCATGAGTTTATCTCCAAATAAGAAAAAATAAAAGATTTTTTAACACATCTTATAGGTAAGTTATCCACCTCTTTTTGCACTTATTACAAAGCACTACTCCTGCTATTTACACAAGAGGAATTCCACTTTCAATGAACGCCAAACTATAGAATCAAAGGCAAGTCAAACTCTTGTTTGTCCCCCTTTTCATTTTCAATGTTTGTGTTTTCAACAACTTTTACTCATTCTAAAGAGGACAGATCAAGCTCCCTATGCATAGTACGAGGTTTGAGCTACTAGATGATATGCGCAATGTATTCTAAAACTCTCCTTGATGAGGTTAATGGGGTGTGGCACAACCTCTCAAAAGGTTTGGCGGCCACACATTTTTAGAGGGTGTGCCAAACCCCATTAACTTGCCTTCATTCAGAACATTCAAACATCTATATCGCTTGTATCGTTGCAACTGCAAAGCCTTCTTTTCTTCATAGCAGAAATTTCATTCGAAATTGTTTTTCTTAGGGCCGCATGCATTAACATCCCCCCTAGGGAGAGGATCGCAGCTTAGAAGGAAAGTCATATCCTGAAGCCCCAGGTATATGGACTTCACGCTGTATACCTGTCCGTAAGTATTCTTTTCCTTCACTATGAACATAGTGAACAGGAACGGAAAGCTGTACAAGCGGCATTTTCCAGCATTTTGTATGAACCCTGATGATCCCCGGCGCCGCCTTTCCTTCAAAGTCACTTTCTTTTCTTCGAAATTGACAAAAAATTTCCAAAGTTGTACTGAACATCTAACACAACAGTACTAGTTAAACATGTTGCCGATAAGAACAGATGAGTTTTTGAAAAATCGAATTTTTCGATAAACCCCAACATTCAACTCGTGGTTTATCGCAAATTTCATAACTTCAATACATCATTTGTTCTTATCAGCAACAGTAGCACTATTGGGCTGGATGAACAGACAACTTTGGAATGTTTTTGTTAACTTTGAAGAAAAAAATTACTTCAAAGAAAAGGCGGTCGGCCGCCAGGGATCATCAGGGGATCATACAAAATGCTAGAAATTGCGGCTTGTACAGATTGTCGTTCCTGTTCAATATATTCATGGAGAAGGATGGTAGGATTATTTACAGATGGGTAGACAGCGTGAAATTCAGAAGTTCGGAGCTTCAGGATATGAAGCTTTTTCTGTAAGCTGCGATCCTCTCCCCCGGCGGAGGTGTAAATGCATGCGGCCCTTAGGGAGAGATGTGGCAGTTTTTTGTGTTCTGTATAAACTGGAACATCTCTCAAAAATTTTGTTATGGTAGCTTGAGATATTTCTGTGCGTACATAGTTGGCGGTAAAGCTGCAATTTGAGTGATCTGCAGCTCTGAAACACCAGTGTCACTGTTTGTCTGTTATATCTACCGTTTGCTATCATTCTCGTATTATTCAAGACCAGTCCGATCGTCCGGCTTCGCCGGACTCTCAGACTGTATTGCGGAAGTCGTAGTGGAAGTGTTGGGAAACAATATGCTTACAGACTAAGTCTTTTAACGTGTAAATTACAGCGAAATTAGTAGACAGATTTCAAAGCGACAGTCCCTGCATGTCAAACTTGTTGTGCCTTCTCAGAGTCAGAATTCCCATGATTTTCTTCTGCTTGCTTTATTGCAATACATTCGTGAGAATCATGTGTTGGTTCACCTAAAAATTTCAATTTTGATCTTTACAAACTCTCATGGGCAGTGTGGAAATAATTTTTGATGGCAACGATGCTCAATGATTAAGAAATCACTTAATGCAGTCAACACTATCATTTTGAGAACTAAGCAAAATTTTTTATTTAAGTGTACAATGACATCAGCATTGCGAGCTGAAAACTAAAATATATTGTTCAGCGAATGAAGTAGCTTGCATTGCTGTACTACAATTCTAAACTATGAGGCAAATTTTGCAAATGCTTTGGCATCTGCTAATGAGAGCAAAAAGGAAAGTACGAATGTTCTGTTTTCTCCTCATACTGCAATGCAAACTGTACACATATACTACTGATTTCAATTTTTTCCAAAAAATTCAAATTTCAATTTCTTATTCGACTTGTTGGAAACTGTGCTCTTCTAGCCATAAGCAGACAGTGTTAAGAACTTTCTCCAATCTTTAAAAAACAGTTATCTTTATACCTAAGTTTGCTTCGTTAATTTACCTACTCTGCAGGTTATGCAAAAAGACTTAGAGCAGCACTTCCTCATATACAATGTTTCTCACTGTTCTTGAAGGAGTACTGACTCGAAGGCCTGCTGGAGATCGAACTCGAGAAAAAGCCACGTAGAGCTGTCCGTGGCTGAATACATCTTCCGGTAGATACACGCCAACTTTATCGAATGATTGTCCCTGGGACTTATTGATGGTCATTGCAAACGCAACCCGCACAGGGAACTGCCTTCGTCTGAGTCGGAACGGTAGATGCTTCTCGCAGTAATTGTCTATCCTGGGTACCACCGTTAGCTGATCTTTACGATTGCCACAAACGAAACGGCATTCTAGGACAAAACGTCCAAGGCTTTCGACCTCCAACCGTGTACCGTTGCAGAGTCCGTTAGTGACATCCAGGTTTCGTAAGAGCATGACGATTGCACTTTTCTTCAACCTAAGCTCATGCGGCGGCATTCCTGGTAGTTCGAGACTGTTCAGATACTCCACTGGATAAAGTCCGGAATCTCCAGCATGCTGAATAGCCTCGTCTAAACTCCTATAAACCCTTTCGTCTCTCTCACACTCAATGCGTAAACGCTGCATGGCTTCGTCGTTAAGTTTTTTCACATTCACATTTTTTGGTGCAAGGATGCCATTTTCGCAAAGGGTCTCATGGGGATTGATAACTTCACCGAAAATCTCCGTAACGATATTGCCGGAACATAAGAAATTTTCTTCCAAAACGATTCGCCCTTCTTCGTTGCTATTATGACCGTTTCCAATATCGAGGAGATAATTATGCCAATCAAGACCTGCGTCACGAGCCCGCATATTAGCTTGGAGGCGGTGTATTTTGAATAGTGGCCACAGCGCTGATTTAGTGACACACGCTTCTACTACGTCTGAGCGTCTTCCATGTTCAATCACAGGTAGCACTTGACGAAAATTTCCACCGATTATAAATAGCTTTCCGCCGAAGGGTTTATCGTTTTGCATAATGTCGCGAAGAAGGACGTCAATCGCTTCGAGTGAGCACTTTTGTGCCATGGAGATTTCATCCCATATGATAATGTCCGTCTCCAAAAACTCCCGTGCTTCCCTTTGCTCTCTTCTCATTAGTGAAGAACGATTGCCATCTTCCATGTTGAGTTTGAACGCAGAAATAACCGTTATTCCATTAGGAAGAAGGTTCGCTGCAATACCTGTCCACGCCACGCAGAGCACGCGACGTCGCTGTCCTACAGCTATATTGTACAGAGCTGTATAAAGATACGTTTTTCCAGTTCCTCCTGGACCGTCTATGAAAAAGCATCTATCACAGTCGCGATCCATTGCTGCAATTATATCGTCAGCGGCTCTCTTCTGACACACGTTGAACGTCTCATACATACGCGCACCTTCATTGTGGTGATGCTCATAGTCTATTGGGATAGCCGGAATATGTGGGCGTTCGTTCACAGGTGGCGTGACAATCTGTTGTAGCTCTCTGCCTAATAGCAACATTCTGTCCGCTACATCAAAGTAAGCCACTGCAATTGCTTCGGCTTCGCCTAGCCCGTGACACACATAATCTTCGGACATCGCCGGTGCGAACTCACTCCACAGCTCTTGTGCGTCCACTACCTCACAATAGCAGAGCAGGCAGGCAAAAAATCCTCTCAAAGTGGATGGTGTTTGAAAATGAGCTGCTTCCAGCATGCTCTGGCGGTAATAAGTGTCGTCATCAAGGAATCCGGAAGCTTTTGCTGCATCTGAGAAGGTTGCGTAAGTGTGTCCGTCAACTGTCCGCAGATCTTCATACGATGTTTTTCCTTTTGTGTTCAACAAAAGTAGGCGAAGACAGTAGCGTTCAACATCCCTTGGTGACACCGTATATATCCTTCCAATCTCTTTGCCTCCTCTTCTGCGTGGCTTCCAACCGTTTTGACTATTAAATGTAAAATATTCTGGGATCTCATGATAATACAGATTTCGCGCATCAGTGGTTAACTCCGAGGGTTCTCCACTATCAAAGGTTCTTGCACAACGTGCATTCAACTCAAAGAATGCGGTGAGTGTTGTATGATTGTTTCCCGCGCGATTCAGGTACTGCTGCTCTTCTCCTGCGACAAAATATACGGTTTGATATCCCGGCATATGAACCGCTAATCTAACAACCGTGTGCGATTTATCTTGCATTGGAAAGCCAAAAACTCGATAAAGTGCTTGTGGCGGACAAACATAACGCGTGTCAAGGTGTTGCTTAATCTCATCCACATTGCGGCGTTCGTTGGTATCATTCTCTATTGTTATTCGCGCACGATCGGGGCCCTTATAAATATACTTATACAAATATTTCACCGCCGAAATTGTTCCGCAGATTTCGATGTTCAAGTGACACTCGTACTTTGTTATTAGGTACAGATTCGTTGGTACGATCCACTCATCACTATACTCTACATCATTGATCAATACAGTTGTCCGGTTCCGTCTTCTGTATTTCGGATAGCCGTCTACGTCCAACGATGTCCTTTCGCGCAGCTGTTTCGGGAAGTGCTTAGAACATTTCCCGTCGCGCATGCATGGCGAATGAGGGTCATTAGTACCGCATTTTCGATGTATCATAAAGCTCGTGACAGCTGCAAACGCTGTTGGCTCCTCATCTTGAGACGGAATTTCGGCGCAGACAGCATTATCAACGTCATCAACTGTCTCTGCCTTCCAACCTTGTTTCATGATCAAAAGCATATGACAGTGAGGCAACCCTCTCTTTTGGAACTCAATGACATATACATATGCTGCCACTTCGCCAAGAACATGCTTCTTGAAAAGGTCTTCGCATAATTCTTTTAACTTCCCATTGAATACCCTTGCTGTGAGATCCGGTCTGTCACAGGCATGTTGTCCTTCATACAGATTCTCTTGGATCTCTCGCCATTGAGGGTTGCATGTCATTGTCAGGAAATACGTCGGTTTCCCAAAGCGAGCAACAATTGCCATTGCGTCTTGATATGATTGCTGCATAGCTCTTGGACTTCCGATATGCGATGACGCCAAAACGACTCGATTTCCTGGAGGCCCGTTGTTGTCTTCTCCTGCCAGGTAATCCTGCAAGCCTCTGTAGGAATCAGCTCGTAGATGTACTTGATGGGTTCTGTGATAATTTAATCTGTTCTGCTCGATTTTCACGTATGCATCTACCGCGAACTGCTGGAATAGCTTCCTGGCATGGAGAATAGGATTGAAGGTTTCGCGTATAGAAAACAGATACGAATAATACTTCATTTGAGTAATCCTCGATCCTCTCCTATCCGTAAGAGTTGGATCCCAGCCGCCTCTTCCTGTTGGGAAGAGAAGGGGATAAGTTAAGGGATCACATCTCTTGTCTATGTCACTTATACTCATTAGGGAAGGTCCATCAGAATCTCTTAAGTGCACAGCAAGGCTTCTCAAAGGAGGCACGTCATTGTCGTTCCCAACGTAGACTATGGCTACCTCATTAGCGGTTGGAATTCCATATCTTCCTCTAGTTACACCTCTTTCTCTGTTGTCTTCGAAAACCATTCTGATTCTATTTATAGCTCTGTTTTCGCGCCTTGCTGTTTCTTCCTCAGCCTTTTCGACTTCACTCATCATCTTGAACGATAATGCGTAAGTGTTATTACGTGCGAACCATTCGCTTAGGAGTATCATCAGCTCAGGATCGCAGTCAACATTTTGTGCATTCTCTAGACGCTGTCGTGCTGCCAGCTCCGTATCGAGCACGTAGATTTGGCCATACTGTCGTTCATCTTCCTGGCGGGGATGAAGAGGGCCAATTTGATGGTATACTTGGCCGTGAATTCGATAACAGTATGGTCCTCGTCCCCGGGGAACATCGACTTGAGCTCCCATCGACGCCATTGCCAAAGCCGAGTTGAAGTTTCTAATGTTAGCGAAAAAGTTACATCGGCGTTGTCGTACCTGCTGCAGGGGTGAATCTCCTACAAAAAGCTCTTTTAACATCGTAGGGAAATCTTCAAAAAAAAATTCAGAGTAAAACGCCCATAATCGCAGCAGTCACCAAATAAATTACCATGCTGCTGTTTAACTTCGTAACCAAAATGTAAGGCACCACAGTTATTACAGAGACGATTTAATTCTCCAAAGTAGTGCTTGGTTGCAGTGCGTACTCTGAGTGCGATTCCAAGATTATGCCTGACACCGCGACGTCCTCGTTCACGCTGGATGTCAGGATTTACGTGCTCCGCAAGATCTTCAGAATGAGGGCTACGGTTTTGCGCATCTATCACCATATTTTGCCCTGTTTGCTCTATATTTTGATTCGGGCGACTTCTATTATGATTTGAATTTTCTGGTTCGGAAGCTCCTCCCTCTTGTTCATGCGCACGATACGACCTGTGACGCAATACATCTCGACGTCGTCGTTCGGTGCCATCCTCATAAGTCTCGTTTTGCCGTAGCCTTCGCTGGCGTCGATTTTGCTCGAGAAGACGTTGTGTACGGTCTTCGGCGGTTTCAGCTCGTCTTCTCCTCTGGTGACGTTCAGTGTCCTGCAAAAGACGCACAGCACGGTCTTCAGCTGCCTCATTTTGACGACGTCTCTGCTGACGTAATCTGTCCTGGTTGCGACGTGCAGATCTGCTTCCATCACTCTCTTCCTCGCGATTCCTCCTGTGATGTTGCATATCCTCAGACCTACGTCGTGCACGCTCTCCAGAATTCTCTCTTTCACGACGTCCCTGCTGACGTTGTGCATTAGCTAAACGTCGTTCAGTACCTTCGATGATGTTTTCAGCTTCCCGAAGCCTACGAATCCTTTCAGACATAACCATCAAACTGGCAGCTCTTTGCTGTTCGTCTTCAGCTTCGCGTGCTTCCCGATGACGTTGAGAATCCTGCAAATGTCTGGTGGTACGGCTCTCAACGTCTTCATTTCGACGTTGGAGTTCGTGACGCCGTGCATCTGCGCTTAGGCGCAAAGTCCTTTGTCGCTCTGCTTCGACAATGCGATGATTTCTTTGACGTTCAGCGTCTGATGCATGTATGCGCGGACGCCCACGCCTACGCACTTCTTGTGGCTGTTGTAGTTGCTCATGAGGAGTTTCCATTTCAGTACTGCTCAGTCTAAACCACGATGTTGAACCTCAGTATCTTACATAGATATAGGCTCATTGTTCGTTTTTTTTTTGAAGTATCGAAAGGACGCAGTAACCGAAAAGATCGTCGCTTTGGTTAGAGTACAAACACTATTTTGAGTGAATTTTGCTGAGCAGAAAGTAAGAGTTAATTTTTTTTTCAAGCTATCAAACTTTGCGTCGAAAGCAGTTTTTACTTCTGTAAGAAGTGCTCCTAATTTTCAAAAATGAGAGCTTCATAAGTTGGGCAGGTTCAAGCCCCTGGTACCGGGCACGTCAGGAGGTACGCCGCACGCGGCGAACGCTTTGCCGCGCATGCCGCGTTCGAATCTTGGAGCCCACAAAACTCTCCGCTGTCAGAGATTTCCGGATGCAAAAACAGGGGCGGGTGGGGGGGGGGAGGGGAGCAAGGTACATGACTCGATGCCATAAGACTACAGCGCTAGGAGTGCTGCTCTTGCATTGGCTGAAGTGCGGTGCGTCATCGCGTGAGAAAGTTTCGCCGATCGTACCTCCTGACCGTTCCACTCTGATAAACATATGGAACACGACTTTGCTGCTTTATTCTGATGAGTAGCTTTCATATAAGATAACCACAAATTTTCTTGTTTTTGTAGTTTTTTGATAGCGAACAAAAACGAAAATGCAAAATCTGTGGTTTATGCAATTCACATTCACCAAGTACTGCTAGAAAACCTCAAAGAAGTGGTGGATTTACTATGCTTCAACAAACTTACCGATTGAATGACTGCTTTGAACTGAATGTTCTCCATTTGCTACAACAAATCATTCGCATTAATGATAACCTGATGTTTCTGCTTTCAAACAACGTGGATAAACATAGATCTTAATAGAGAGGTTTGTTCAGATTCATGGCCACTAACCATACTGCGATTGTTGTTCGCACTGTGTGCTACGAATTATAAGAAAACAACTGCAACTATGTATCCATGACTATTAGTGGCAGCAGATTTTGCTGGTCGTAAATGTTCGGTGCCTGCGCTTTCGCGACTACCTTTTGCAATGGATGTCGTCTGCAAGTGACCGAAGAAGATTCTCGAAAGTACAAAACAGCTTTTCATTTGTGCCGCTCTGCATAACAGAGCGGTAATATTCAAGTGTGAGAATTCCATCAAGATTAAACCGCATTCAGACAGGTTTGGGTTGATGGCGCCTCGTTGCCGCTAATGTTTGACGCCCTCTACTTCCCGCGCTGAAGGAAAATTTTCATTTTCTATCTGACTTCAAATAATGGAAGTTCACAACTCAGCCTTAATTTGTATAAACTGATTTTTCTAACTTTCCAACTCAAATGCCTCCATCAAATGCAAACAATTCCACACCTGCCTGAATCATGCTATTCTGGGAGCAGATGTCGACCCAGCTTGTGTTTCAATAGAAAATCGAGCTTCGTTTTGTGCAAGGTGTTTAAGGTTCTGGCAGCGTCATCGCGTGTGTATGAAATGCGCCAGCGAATATTTCGTCCGTCATCTCTGCTTCGCAAAGGCTGACGCGCTTTCAACATCCAAGTCCCTCAAGTGCTCACATAGTGATGCTTTGAAACTTACCGCGCTTTCTGGCAATCACGAATGAATTGTAAACAGCGCTCATTCCAAAAGTTTTTCCATGTTCGATCGGTCACTTTAAGAGAAGGGAAGACCTTTGTGCGGAAGAATGAGTGCGAACTTAAATTGGTAATACAATATATCATGGCTTGATGGTCGTTACAGAGACAGTGATTACCGTGAGTTAGATCTCCGAGCAAAAATCTCCACAAATTCTTGGGTGAAACCTTGACAAAGCAACCATCTACGCATGCATATCTTTTTGGCGCCGATTTTGCGTGAGAATAGAAGTTTTGCTCATTTTTTGGGCTGAAGCACATGGTGTGCAGATTTACTTGTTATACGTATCCGCGATTTTGCAAAAAGCCCAACTACCGACAGATTTTGGCGGGCCAAAAGTCGCGTGGACCCGTTTGGCGCTCAGTTTTGACAGGTTCTACTAATCGGATCGGCTTGTACTTTTGCACAGTTTACCTACATGCTGATAGGGTGCTATGATCAAAATTCTAGCTCAAGACCTTTGATGGAAGTCGCTCTAGGAATTTCGTGACAGACAGACGTACACACAGACAGACAGACAAACAGACGTAAACACCCTTAGCCCGTTATTATTAAGTCATAGATTATAGAGCTACAGTAACGCTGTCTAGCACCTAGCATTTTGCCATTTTTTGTATAAAAAGGGCAGCGAGGATGTATGCTTGAGAAGGATGAAGTCAGTAATCAGGTGATTGTTTTGCATCCATGAAAGTTTTGGTATGAAGAAGTATCGCTTCTATTCCCATTTTTTCATTGCTTCACCTTCGATTTCGAAAATTTGCTAAAAAGGTCATCATTAGTGCCTCAACTATATTTTATACTAGTCGAGCAAAAGTCGTTGGAGTTGCAGTACACCTTATATTTTTCCCAAAATGTGTTTCTGTACTCGCATCACTAGGTTTGAATGGTAGGGCAACTGTTTGGATTGCGAAGACGCTCCTACTTGAACTTCTTTAGTGTTTCATCTCCATTCGATTTGGTTGCAACTTCAGTTCTGTAGCCTTTCTGCCATATTACAAAAAGGACTGAATTTTATCAGGTTGGCGAATAATTTTACACTATTTTCGTAAAATTTTGAAAAGTTCCAGAAGTTTTCTAGAATCTTTGAAGTTGCTCTATATGTAGGCCACGGCAGGGCGTACACAACAGTATGACTGATGCCGCAAATGCACAATTAGCCAGCAACTTCACGACAACTTTATAAGCACACTCAAAATTGTCATTTTTTCTTTGATTTTTTTCTCTGCGTCTAACTGTGTATTTTCTCTCCCATAATTTTTTTAGAACATATTTTCGCATCGTCTCTTTTATGGTAGCACTTTGGTGCCGCTGGCACGCCAAAAACAAGGGGTGAAAAACAACACAAAAAATCAAAAAATCGTCAAAAATCTCTTTGTGTGCATCGTGTAGGATTTGATACGGGAAAGTTGGAATAATTTTTGTAAATTTTCAAAGATTGCTCTTCATGTCAAAATGCCAATGTGCGCTGACATGGCGCAACATTTAGCTCATGTGATCGTGTGCGGACATGATTGTGCAATCACTTTATGTTCGCTAAAAACTATGGACCATATAGTGCCCGAAACCACATTGCGCGGTCTCTTCCCAATCACCTGAAATGCCAGCCCGCTGACAAAAATGTCCATAAAATGTACACCCGCTAATAAAGTGGGTGTTCTGCGCGCGGACCGCGGATCTGACAGTACCAGCGGGTAGACCTTTGCATCCCACCGATAGTCCTTAAACATAAGAAATTTCGAACGTCTCCTAGATTTTTAAATAATAAAAATAAAAGTGTAACAAAATTTATCCGGCAACCTAATAAAGACATTTTAATGTTTCTGCTTACAGACTCATTGTGACCGTTTATGCTCAGGAAAAAAGAAGACATGCATTTCATTGAAAGCAGGGGAGACGCCGTACGGGTGTGCTGCACATGTCTTTGTATCAAGTTTTTACTTGTATTTATAAATGCTCCGTTTTTTCTACTTCTGATTGTGAGATATGCTAGTAGTCTATGACTGGCTTAAGATAACCCTGGAAAATGAGACAAACAGTTTTTGACTTTGGAGAAGGCCTTGCCAATGTCATGTTACCTTTTCTAATCTTTACGTTTGCTTAGAAACAATGATTTTGCCGCTGAAAACTCGAAGAGCTGGCTGCCTTAATTTTTAGAGCATTCATTGTAAGGAAAGTTCAAAAGGTAGGAGTGTTCGAAGCATTTACTGCTCTGGTCTTCCTATCAAATGCAAACCTCAAAGCAATACAATTTCCCTATGTGGGAATTCAAGCAGCTGCATTCCTTCTCTCAACCAACTCAACAACACCGGGACTCTGGACAAGCTGGCTGGAAAAGCATTTGACCTCAACACCTCAAGGCAAATTGCTGATAAGATTAGTACGATTTCATCGGCGTAGTAGTGATCTTTCCGAGTCCTGCCACACAATGCACATCCTACGAGAAAATTTTGCTGCTGCGCATAGTGGACTTCCGATGCCTATTATTTTAGTCTGTTATTATTTTTCCAATCCCGCTGTTTTAGTCAGTTGTGATGAGGATATTAAGGCTTACAAGGGAAGGATACTTGGTGACCGTGGCCTTCTGCAGTGAGATGCATGGCAGTAGCGTCTTGAAACGCTGATTTTAAACTTATGTTCAATATCTGCTGTGCGAACCTCCGAACGAAATGGATTTTTTTCCAAATTAATTTCACGAGATCAGGCAGTTAGAATTGTCAGTGCAGTCTTTTTAAGCTCCTATATATCAAAGACAGTTTTCCTGAGCTCGACGTAAATATTCATTCTATCTGGACGCTCTTTTGTATTGCTCAAGTGAACATTTTAACGATATTGGTGCCTGCCATCAAAACAGTGCAAGTTTTGGTAGCTAGAAATGTTCATAACTTCTTTCGGAATAGCGCACAGCAGATAATGAAAACAGATTTGACATCGCGCTTCAAGATGCATTTAATGGTGTATGCGTTCCATGCGAAAAGGCCACGGTCACCAAGTATCCCTCCCTTTTTAGTCAACTGATGTGGTCGTGTGCATCAGATATGACAAATATTATGCTTGCGCAGAGTAATGACCGGAAACAAAATAGAGGCCTAGAAAGGTTAATCATGTAGAAAGATTATTCAAGCAATCCAGAGCTTTGCACTTTCCTTGACTGAATGACCAACTATCATTAGTTTCATATTCGAATCGGAATGAGGCACGGCACCAGTGGCTCAAGACTAAATTCACGTCCTTGTGTGCAAAGCTAAGGGCATCGTTTATACGCAGGAACAGGAAAACAGAAGTGGAATGAGAAGTGGAAGTCTCTACTCTAAGCTCGAGAAAAGCCAAAGCAATAAGAGAAGCTTCACAACTTCTACAGTGTTCAGATTCCAGTCAGTCTCATAGATGCCAGTATGACACCACCAGCGATGTATGATAAAAGTAAAGAAAAGTCGAAAAACACATTTGAAAAGTTTTCCTTCTGTGGTCATAAAAAACCTAAAAAGTTTGGGCGCTACCCCACATTAGTTGACCCAAAAAATGAAAATCGTGAATTGATTACGGTAGGGGGTCAAAAAATGAAAATCGTGAATTGATTACGGTAGGGGGTCAAAATCACGGATTTGCCCGAGACTTGGCCCAGAGGGGTTATTCGGCCCACTGATGTTGAATATCACACTGGTTTTGTACCGTAGTGTCATTTTTTCAGGCTATGGTAGGTATACGGTAAGGTGACAAAATTCCAAAATCCGCTTAACTTCGCACAGAGGGGTTATTCGACATGCTGTTTAGAAATGTCACACTTTCTCCGCACGAAAACGTCTCCCTGCATGTTTACGGTAGGTTCGGTAGGAATCAAAATCACAAATCGGCAAATGTATCTTTCCCCTGTGCTTTGAGGCAAAAGCCGCAGCAAGGTGTGTAGCGCGCTGCTGTGGTCGTGTGTCCAGCTTCACGATTGTCCGAATCGACGTACACCCGCTTCAGGCAGAACTATGTTTTACACCCGTTACCGTGTAGTTACCGTAACCCGAGAAAATGACGCTACGGTTCAAAACCAATGTGATATTTGGCATCAGCGGGCCGATTAACCCCTCTGGGCCAAGTTTCGGGCAAATCCGTGATTTTGACCCTTCACCATAACCCTTCCGTAACTACACAGGATGACGCTGTCGCACGAAATAAACATCATATTCGTGTTCAGCACGCCAAATAACCCCCTAGACGAAGTTTTAGCGAAATTCACATTTTCATTTTTTGGGTCAACTAATGGCTGACTGACATTCAACAGACGGCTGCTCGCAAGTTTCTAGAATCATTGTGGATTCATGCTAGGAACCCACAAATTAACCGTAAAGAAGAATGCCTCGCAATCACGAGAGAACTATCTCCTTATCTGAGCCAACTATGCTGACCTCCCATTTAGTACTTCCATATACGGTCAGCCTAGCGGTCGTTCTACCAAGGGTGTTGTTTGTGTGGTGAGTAAGTGTTGCAAAGCTACTGGCCAAAATTAAGGCTTAGACCTTTTTCGTAAGGCCGTAAAGACATTTGCCCGTCTGGGTTACCAATCGATACCCCATTCAGGCCTTGACGAAGGCGAGAAGCCGAAACGTTGGCCAATAAAGTTTGTAACAATCTCGGCGTTGGCTACAAGACATCAATATCAACACTTATTAATGAGAAATAGTACCCATCCTCTGATTAGTAGACTCGAGCACGCTTTGCATTTCATTAACAAGTTTAAATGAGTTCTAACGCGTTTGGTTAATTTACTATTAGAATTCATGAAGGAACATGTTTGAGCTCGTTAGATCACGCTGGCCTGAACACTTCTTTCACGAATTCTTGGTAGTAATAAACCAGCGTTAGAACTCATACTTGAACATCTTGATCAAACGTACGCAAAGCGGCTCGCGTCTTTTGGTCAGAGAATGAATGATATATTTCTCTCAATAGATATTTCAAAACCATTGGTTCTGGCTATACTAGACCAGTATCAATCAGCAGATGACGTACGCTATCGTTTTTGTGTGACTATATACAGTGCGTTTGCGAAATTTGTGCCATTTGAATCAGGGTCGAGCAAGAGGCAATGCGGCACACAAGCGCCGGATACGAGCCTCCCCCCTCCCATCTTCTCTTCCGTAGGCATGACATAAAGTCTCTACCATGCATAATTAGGCACATTTTCGTGATTATCATGTCAAATAACCACCATGGGCCAAGTTTCAGCAAATTCTGAGGATTCCCAATGTTGGACCACCCAAGTGAAGTGGAATTTTCGAAATAATTAACTATATTAAAAGTGAATTAGCTGAATTTTTTGTACAAAATACAAAGCACTACTCCCCTGTTTTCCCATGCCATCAAATCTGCTTCAAATAGCCAACAAACTATGAATTTGGAAGCAGGCCAAAATCTCGTTTGTCCCATTTTTCGTTTCCAATGGCTGCGCTTTCACCAGCTTTCTCAGAGCGAAGAAGATGAATCAGGCCCAAATTACTCTTCCTATGAAAACTAAAAGACTTAGGCTGTCGAACTATATGTATTTTGTTCGCTTAAATTTTTTTGGAGTTAAGTTAATGGGGTGTGGCACAACCCCTAAAAAGCTGTGACCGCCACAGCTTTTGGGGGTTGTGCCACACCCCATTAACTTACCTTCAAAGCATTCAAATCTCTGTCTTTTTTAATGTTTGCTACTGCTAACCCTTCTTCTCCATATAGCATCAATTTCATGCAAAATTGTTTCTCCTAGGGAAAGATGTAGTCGTTTTTCTTTAGCTAAGCAAATGGAAAACTGCGAAAATATTGGATTACGGTAATAGGCTAAGTCTGCGCTCAACATGAATTGTGAGGGAAGGCGGCACCAACAAGTATATTCGATGGCCTGATCCGCGCAACCTTCACAAAAGTGATTTTAGCCTGATTGGTCTTCTGTAGTATGAGAAAGCGAAAGCGAAAACTGGGACAAACGAGATTTTGGCTTGCTCTTGATTCCAGAGTTTGGAGGTTAGTTGAAGTGGGAGTCCTAATACGAGCAAAGGCGTAGTAGTACCCTGTAATGAGTGCAAAATGAAGTAGCTTACTCACCTTTGAAACGAAGTTAGCATGTCGAAAATGACCACCTCTCTGGGAAGGCAGTTCTGGGAATTTCTTGTGGCGAAAATTCAATGGTTTGGCTAAGGTAAAACAGGTGTTGAGGTCTTCCCGGCGCTTTAAAGGAGTAATGACTGACAAGAGCCTATTATTAGGTTGTCAAGAAAATAATGTCCGTTTTTATTTGCTTGCTTTAACAAAGCAACCAGACTCAACCCAACAAAGGGTAAGGGGTACTGTTCGATAGAGCAAAGCAAGCTCTACAAGATAGCACTCATATCTTTGCGCCAAGCTCGATCCACGGAGAGTTCGAACTCAAAATCTAAAGATTTCCAAATGCCCAAAAAATCAAAAAAAAATCAGATCTTCGTCCAGATAATTTCTATGGACCTCCCACTCGCTCACATCAATACTATCGATATCAGATATCCATATGTGCGATTGCCGTATTTTTTCCTTGACTAGAAACTGAGAAAACGAAAATTTCCCTGATTTTCTCAAAGCAATGCTGAGCCGTTTTTGCATATGTAGTTCTATACTACAAGACTAGGTTAGCATAACTGTAGGTTTTCAGCCTATTTCGAGCGGTACTTTTCGAGAAATGTCGATTTTAGCACTGAAACTGAAACGAAAAAATCCGAATTCGTTATTTTTCGAAAACTACCGCTTGGAATGGGCTGAAAATCTACAGTTATACTTACCTAGGCTTGTAGTATAGAACAACACTTGCAGAAACGGCTCAGCTTTGCTTTGAGAAAATCAGGGAAATTTTCGTTTTCTCAGTTTCTAGTCAAGGAAAAAATACGGCAATCGCACATATGGATATCTGATATCGATAGTATTGATGTGAGCGAGTGGGAGGTCCGTAGAAATTATCTGGACGAAGATCTGATTTTTTTTTGATTTTTTGGGCATTTGGAAATCTTTAGATTTTGAGTTCGAACTCTCCGTGTATCGAGCTTGGCGCAAAGATATGGGTGCCATCTTGTAGAGCTTGCTTTGCTCTATCGAACAGTACCCCTTACCCTTTGTTGGGTTAAGTCTGGTTGCTTTGTTAAAGCAAGCAAATAAAAACGGACATTATTTTCTTGACAACCTAATAGATTGAAGGTAGTATTGCACAAAAGCACTGGTAGCGATCATAGTCCCATTCGAGCTCATAGACGCAGTTTGAATGACTTTATGGTAGCTGCGCGTTCGAATTGCTCCAAGAAATTCCCACAACTTCCCTCCCAGAAGCGCTTTGCAGATAAGGAAAGCAGATTTGGAACCAGTGTCCTAAGCTCTATAAGGCTGTATACATTTCATGACGGAACGCCACTTCGACCAAGTATCCTTCCCTTGTCAGAGAGAAGATTGAATCAGGCCCAAATTACTCCTCCTATGAAAACTAAAAGACTTAGGCTGTCGAACTATATGTATTTTGTTCGCTTAAATTCTTTTTAGAGGTAAGTTAATGGGGTGTGGCACAACCCCTAAAAAGCTGTGACCGCCACCTTACCTTCAAAGCATTCAAATCTCTGTCTTTTTTGCATGTTTGCTACTGCTAACCCTTCTTCTCCATATAGCATCAATTTCATGCAAAATTGTTTCTCCTAGGGAAAGATGTAGTCGTTTTTCTTTAGCTAAGCAAATGAAACTGCGAAAATATTGGATTACGGTAATAGGCTAAGTCTGCGCTCAACATAAATTGTGAGGGAAGGCGGCAAGAACAAGTATATTCGATGGCCTGATCCCCGCAACCTTCACAAGAGTGATTTGAGCCTGTTTGGCCTTCTGTAGTCTAAGAAATCGAAAGCGAAAACTGGGACAAACGAGATTTTGGCTTGCTCTTAATTCCAGAGTTTAGAGGTGTTGAAGTGGGATTCCTAATACGAGCAAAGACGTAGTAGTACCTTGTAATGCGTGCAAAAAGAAGTAGCTTACTCACCTTTGAAACGAAGTCAGCATGTCGAAAATGACCACCTCCCTTAAGTGTCCCAATATTTGGAAAGCTCAAAATTCGCTGAAACTTGGCCCTCAGGGGTTATTTGACATGCTAATTACGAAAATGGTGCTCTTATGCTTTCAGAATTCTTTTAATATGCTTAGTGTGCATGTACGAGTTAGGCCAAAACATCGTGCTGCTGGTATTTCGTACAATGGGCCTATCAGACATTGTTGAATGACATAATTCGCTAACATCACTATCACCGTGATAACGACCCCCCCCCCCTCCCCCACTGCGCAGAATTCAAGCACACCGAGATACTGTATCATTGTACACCTGTCGGCATATAAAGAGGCCCTGCCAAGCATAATGAATACCATTTTCGTGAATATCATGTCAAATGATTCCTGTTGACCAAAATTAAGGGCAATTTTCCAAATGTAGACCCATTCAAGTGAAGTGGCCAATTTCAAGCAAAATCAACTTTTCGGAAATATAATGTGTATGTGTTATAGTGTTGAAATTAAAAACAAAAATTGTTGTGAACATCTTGATGTTTTTGTTGATTTATAAGCTAAACACTCACATTTTTCAATAAGTTGGTCACTTTTTGCATTGGCATTTTCTCTGCCTTGGTCCACCGGGGGAGTGGAGGCAGCCACAAAAATTTCAAGAATAATGCAGTTATGTACAAGTACAAATTCAAGAGAGGCCACCCTGCCCAAGTCCCCCTCCCCCTCGGTCCGCCACTGATAAGCGACTGTTTGACACATATATCGTCCGTTAAAAATTTTTCTGTTGCAAAACCTATGGATTACGGCACAATCCCAAAAAAAGGTGTGGCTGTCACAGTGTTTTGAGCTTGTGCTACATTCCTTAATGTCACGCAAAACTCAGAACGAACAAAGTTTCAAGAACTAATCTTGTAGTTTTCATAAAATTGGTTTAATCCTGTTCCATCTTTCATTTCTCTGAATAACATTTGCCCAATTAGAGCCATTGTCGAAAAATGCGACGTCCGATATTTTAACCGGCTTCTATTTATTTCATTATTTGGCGGCCATCTGCAGTGGGTTTAGTGCATACCAAGCAGAGGTAACTTGGTCCGGATTCGTTCATCCTGAGCGAAATACGACTGAACGAAAAATTAGGCGATAAGGCGAGTTCGGCGAAAATGCGTCTGCTATCGTATAGATAATTATTACTTGCTTCAAAAAGTGCACTACTGTATATACTACTTCACAGTTAGTTAACACGACACCTACTTCGTTTTGTACAAGATTAAGTAGATGTAGGAACAAAGTGAATGAAAGACATGCGCAACATTCTTGACTGGGTAAAATTTAGGGATCTCCAACTCTACCGGGTGAAAGTTTCAAAAATTCTAACATCAATCTAGTCTGCATCACACTTGCACACTATGGCGGCGGTGTATCCCTCCTTCTAGTGTACTGACCAACTCGGAATAATTCCAGGTCTGGTATTCCTAAAAGGAGAATATTCCACACCAAAAAGTAGATCTTGGAAGACTCTTGGGAGCGTCATCGGGATACCACTCGAAAGGAATTCAGATAAAGATTAAGGTAGTAAAACCATGTAATTTGCTTTGAGAACAGAAACGTATATGCAAAAATATCTTTGTAGAGAACACCTTGTGTATCTCATTGAATTTTTAGAGGTTTCGATAGCTCATTCAGATTGACTTTTGCGCAGAAAATGACTTCTATATCTTATTAAATTAGCTAAAGTTTATGAACAAGGAACTACAGATGTTGTTATTAGTTGCTGTTATGTTCTAAACTACTCTTTTGCGTGGTTGTGTAGATAATCATTTGTGATTTCGTTTCATGTGAAGCTCCACTCATACGTTGCATTGCCAAATCATTTGAAGTTTATTCTGCGAGTTTCTAATTTAAACGACGCATAGACCTTCAGAGCATCCTCCTGGGCATTTCGAACATGGTGCACCTGTTTCGTAGATTTTGGCATTAAGCATGTTTCCTCTAAAATTGAAGTCTTGTTGGTGGCTTACTGAAGCAACTCTACTTACGCTTCTTTATAATTGCAGACTGCTAAGGACATCCTGGGGCAGGTTTGAACAGCGCAACCAATGACTTTTGTAGACTGCCAGACCATCTAAATCTATGTATTTAAGAAACCATGATATTGTCTGAGATCATTCCTGCTACTAACAACAAGTAGGCAAAGGCTCTTTAACGTAATTGAGAAGTTTTCAAGATGGCGCAAAGCAAGCGCATTGGGAAGGGTATAGTTTGTCTGCGTTGGCGCAAATCTAGTGCTGCGACTGCTTCTTGGGTGCGGGGTGGTGGCGGCTTTGTAGGAAGAACTAGGATATTGTATTCTCGGTGATGAGAATGCAGAAACTGTTTTCACCTGTGTGTAGTGTCCAACTTTATTGTTGAAGAGTTTCATGCTGAAGGTGAGGTCTTTGCCAACTCCGTGTTGTGCAAGCTCCCCAAACCATGATCTTGAAGCCTGTAATGATAAAAACGAGTTGCTTTCTTTGAGCGACAAGCAAAATGGCATTTTTCACATCTTCGGCAGCTTTTACTGGGTCGTACGCTGAGCCGCGCATGTAGACGTTTTCTCCAAGACCTCTAGTATTTGAGTGCTGGAAGACACATTTAGCAGCGTGTTTCACAGCGTATTTCTCCACATCGCAGTCGTACTTCTGGAATATCTCGCTATCACTTGCTGCCTATCATCAATGTTGCCAGAGAAAAATACCAATTTGTTCATGGCAGCAGCTTTAGGAGCATAACCTCCATAACCGTCTTTAGCTTTTCCATTAGCCACCAGCGATCTGCATGCATCAGATGTGAACTCGTAGAAAGCAAAAAATCCTTTTCATTAGATCTCTTACCTTAGCTCGTTGTGAACATCCAAGAACTTTTGACGGATCCGATCGTTCATGCCGCCATTTGCGGGGCAAATAATACCTGGTAAAAAAGGACTAACATTTTTGGCAATAAGCAGCACGAAGAGCTACTATACCTGCATAAGCAGTCGCGATTAGGCAGACCTGAAACGTTTACTAGATTGCTTAGTCAAAATTGAGAAAGTAGCGACTTACCAATAGAACGGAACGCATTTTGTGTGTAATGCTAGTCCTATGTTGCTGCTTTTATGCAGGTTGTGAGCTTTCACCCTTCTGACGTTGGCCATAAGCTGTGTCATCTTTTCACATCATTTTGATGCAGAAAATTTTGAAGAACTTCTGTCGGGATCTGTTATCATAGCTGTCTCATAAGTGAATTCTGATGTCAAATAGAACACTGAGCGGAAAAAGCAAAGCAAAAAATACCAACACCATCGACGTTGCCGATTGTTATGAATCTACCCTGTCGTAGACAAAACTCTGATATACTGCAATGACTCGGTTAGCGCCACCAATTTGAGTATATTGGTAGAGATGTCAGCCTAGTACACACAAAGAAATAGGTGATTGTTTTTCTTGGGTTGATTACATTCCTATTAGACTAAGCTCCAATAACAGTCTAGATAGGGATCTACTCAACAGAGCCTCAAAATTTGGGTACTACAAACCGACACGCTGGCTATGAAAAGCAATACAGCAATGCACGCCACACTTGATCATCAAAGCAGCCATTGCTTGAAAGAAATCCGCATAGAGTGAAATGTTCAGAAAAAACTATTTCTTGGCGATCCAACCACCTCTAACCTTATCCTAAATACAGGTAAAAGCGTCGTTCTAGCTTCGAATGCATCCAGAGCCCATGAAGCTAATGAAACATTGCTTCTTGCTTCGATGACAGCCTAGACTTTTTCATCGATCTCATCAACGTCAATGATTTCGTTCGTACTTTTTGCAATCAATGTTCTATTTGAAATCAAGTACTCTGCGTTGATACCACTGCTTT